>OY728128.1:1458441741-1459110296 GCA_963277665.1 Viscum album
CCAAGACTCTGCAGCCTGTGGTCCACCATCCCCTAAAAATGTAGGTGGATGCTGCTGCTGAAAGATATGCGTCATCTCGGCCATAGATGTGGCAGCCTGTGGTGCTCCCTGAAAGGTCTGCATGAACCTCAATAAGCCTTCACGGAACTATGCCTCTGTGCTTGTGTCCGGTATAACAGCTGGGGCCGCATCTGGCTCTGCTGGTGGATCAACTGGTAGCCCACGGCCCACCATCTCTGGAGTATAATCGTCACTGCTCTCCTAGAGAACAACTCGCGGTCGTCTAGGCTGCATGACTCTACAAGGTTAAAAACACGCCTCAGATTCAAGATTATCAAGACTGGAACGAAGGAACCACAAAGGAACAAGAAGAAGAAGGCATTTCAAAATTTTCAAAACAAGACTACACGGCGTGTACACTGACTAAACGGTGTGTACTGGACTTCCTTTCCCCTGCCCGGGTCCTTCAACACGGCTAAGCCACACGGATTCCGTTCACAAAACTACACGACATGTATAATATCTACACGGCATGTATGGTGTTATTTTCCAACTGCCTGTGTCGTCTGTGACATGGCCGACTACTCGGCTTTACCACACACGGTGTGCTACACCTGTACACGGCGTGTACACCACCCCATTTTCTAGCCACACGACTAAATCCACACGGTCTATCCTTGGACAATACTACACGACGTGTCCCATATGTACACGACGTGTTCAGGGAAAGGTGACACCGGCCCATGTTTTTAGTTACACTGTCGATTCCCCAGGTCACACTGCATGGCGTGTCTATAATTGACACAGAGTGTTCTGTCAAGGAGATCAGCTAACCGTGTTGTTAGTTACACGACCGGACTCCGGGTCAACACTACATGACGTGTACAAAACTACACAGCGTGTTTTACCCAACCCCTTCCCTACCCCTTGTTTCCGCCCACACGGTTTGTGACACGGGAAGAGACTACATGGCGTGTACTCAAAAAGTTCATTTTTCTTCCCGAACAGAAGAACACACACGGCGTGTATGAGGTCCTACATGGCATGTATTATGGGTTTTCTGGACCGTATGCCTCAGAAACTTCTCCGGAACCCAGAAAATACAGAAAACAACACCTAAGTGTCAAATTCCGACTCGTGGAGTCCCATACACCCCACAAATCAATGTCTGACATCTTATTTGTGTTATAATCAATAACCAGTCAATGATCCACCAAATTCCAGTCAATGGGGGCCCATACTCCCCAAAAACCAATGTTTGGCGTCCATTCTATAAACAAGATCAAACAATAATACCATATCACAAGGCATGTATTTATCAAGTAGTTATCACAACAATTTGCTTTACTAGCACAACAACTATCACAACAACATGCAAATTCTAATGCACCTACATGGCATAGAAACTATGCATGGAATGTGATATCTAGCATGTGCCTATATGATGCATGAGACGACATACCCTCATCTCATTAGGTTGCAACTAAATAGAACCCACAGATAAAATATAAACAGCACAATCCAAGTGCGTCACTGAATGGTGAAAACATATCAACCGTAAAATTGCAAGATCAAATAATGAAAAGTACGAGGTAGACTGGATTTTCCCTGTACACGGGTTAGCTATGCCCGGGCATAGCTTATTACCAACTACCATTCATCCTAACTCTGACTACAACTCCAAATAGTAAGTCAAAGAAAAGAAACCCCTCTCTGATACCACTTTGTAACGTCCCGGACCCAGGTGCCACGCAACGGGTGCCCCGAGCCCGGTTCGCCACGTGACCTCAAGCGCATTTTCCCAAATGCCAGAGGCTGCCGACTAGTAGTGAGGGACAAGGTCTGATAGTGGGGAAACAATGCCCTCATTTGTCAAAGTGTAGCGTAGCGGAATACCAAAATAAACATACAACCACAGCGAAAGCAGTAAACATACACAACTAAAATAACTACAACAGTGGATATAACCAACAGTATTTAAGTGATGATGCTACATGTTTCATGTTCTATGAAAAAAGCCAGAACATTTTATACATTAATACAGTACAGTAGAAAACATAGTACAGCAAAACAAGAAAAATAGCTAGCATCGGCATCGCGAGCCTAGGCTCGGTCCCATGCCATCCTATTCCTCAGCAACAGTCAAGTAACTATATAAGGACTCTTGCCCCTATATACACCTGCAGCAACGTAATCTGTTTGGGCCGAAAAGCATGACCCAAATAGGATATGAGAAATATATCTTAGTAGGCACCCACCAAAGGCCTGTGCTCAACTGTGTGTAAAACATGCAACAAGTGTGCAGTATTAAAGTGCAATAACTAAGCAGTACTCAAAAGTAACTAACTTAACAGTTAAATTTCCATTTTATTATTCATTTAATTCCTTTAATTTAGTAACATTTTTGTTCTCAACAACACCAAGCCCTCAGGCCAACCAGTACCATGCCCTCAGGCTAAAATAGTAACCACGCCCTCAGGCTTGCCCTCAGGCCATACAAAATCCAACCCGCAGGTATTACCCTTAGGCATAACAGAAATTGCCCTCAGGCGTAGGAAGTGTCTCCCTCAGGCACAAAAGTCATGCCCTCAGGCACGAAAGGTTGCCCTCATGCGAAATATGACAACCCTCGGGCTAAAATAGTCACGCCCTCAAGCCAATCACAACAACACCCTTAGGCCGAATACAAAAACTCCCTCAGGAAAAACAGGTAATCGGGCCATTCCCAACATGTAAACAAGCAGTAACAAGAAATTCTTCTCAAGGAAATTCTACAATTACTACATTAAGGACATACCCTCGGGTATCCTGGCCAAACGGCTAAACAGAGAAACACACCCCTGGGGGTGGGGGGGGGGGGGGTTCCGGATCCAAGAAATGATCCCAACGAGAATTTTATTATCACAATTAAATAACTAATTAATTCTAGGTATTAAATATAGCAACAGCCTCAGCCACACGACACCCCAACATGGGTTCGTGGCACAAAAACGCACAATACACTCAGTAGTTGGAAAACTAAACACGAAGAAACCTACCTTATATGCCAACGAATGCTATACCCGAATGCCGACTCCAGAGACACCCAAGAATGGCGTATATCTGACGAAGAACAAAACTCATTCAAACGTAAATAACTTATGTTAGGAGAAGAATTGGAAAGAACGATACCAGGAGGGGAGAGGGCTCTCCCGTGCGGTTCCAACGAGATCGTCTGAAGCCGAAACGGATTCCAGATGAACGCCCGGTGAATCTTCAAAGATCCAGCCTCCTCCTTTGGCTCCAAAATGGCTCATGTTCCCCCTCTTCCAAATGAGGAGGCTACTGCCTGTTTTAAGCCGAAAAAACAAAGTACACGGCGTGTACTTCAAAGTACACGGCGTGTACTCCCTTCATTTAACTGTTCAAATGGAGGAACCGCCACACTGTTCATACATAGACATGAGTACACAACATGTACTCTCGAGTACATGGTGTGTACTGCTTCCCAGCTGGCGGCGATGCTACCGCCTTACTGCTTATGCCCGCCGACTGACTACACGGTGTGTAAGGTACCACTGCACGACATGTAGTCGGTTACTACACCCTTCATCACCAGCATGGCCACACGCCCCGTGTACTCATCCCAACACGGCCAAAAGTACACAGCATGTGGATAAAGTACACGACATGTAGTTCCAAAATTTAGGATTTTTCCCCATTTTCCATATTTTCTCAAAATCACTTAAGGAAAAGGAAAAGAAGATGCCCATACCTCTAAAACAAGAACCGGGTTCTTACACCCAATGTATTCAAGCACTATATGGGTTCACCTATCATAACATGTTCATGAATATGTGTTCCACATAATTAATCATACATAATTAATAAATCATAAACATAAAGGTTACCCATGGAATGAATTGGGTTTCATAAGCATGTCAAAACGAATATCAAAAGGGAATATCATAATGGTTTCCATGAAAAAATAGATTTAAATTATAAATGTAAATTAATAAGGGAAAATATGTATATATCATGATAATTTATTTCAAACAGAAGTGAAAACATATAAAAATAGTGTTTAATAAACTTTAGAAATAAAACATTTTAGTGCAGTTTAGGGGAAAATTTTCAAGATTATTTAAAATGGAAAAGGAGTAATTGTCTGTATAAAACCACAAAAGAACAAAGTTTGTATTTCATGTTAAAATTAATGATTTTATAAAAATAATGTTGTCTTAAAATATATTTTTGAGTGCACTTGAAAATGGGTAAGATATCAGGAAGTTCCCTATAATTAGGCTTCCTTATTGGGAATAATTGAGAAAGGAAACATTTTAAAACATGTAATTTCACCAAAAAAATAAGGATGATATGATCTAGAAACAAGATTTTGGAACATATAAATAGAATTTATAATAATTATTTAAAAAAAAAGAGTTACATTAGGGTATAGAGATAGAAAGTGTAACCTAAAGGAAAAATGGAGGTTCAGAAGAAATACTGTACCTTAGGTACGAAAGTGTTCTTCACATAATCTTAATGTCCTGGATAATCAATTTAAATAAATTTATTTATTAATTCAGAACCTTTTATACATATATTTTATTTTTTATAGTTTTATTAAGTTTATTTATTCCCTTTTTGATGATTTATAAGATACCATTTCATCATTTGTGAGTATTCGTATCCTTGGTCTTCATGATCAGCTTATTTACATGTATAAAAGATCATGTATAATAGAAATAGTTTTCCAGAATTGAAATTATATGTTATTAATAAAATTATATAATTTTATTTTTTTTATATATCATTTGGTTATATGGTATGATGATTAATCTATAGATAAAATGTAAATGATAATTATTTAGATTAATTTGGAGGTTTCTCAATCATCACAAACTAGTCTTGTTCTATTATTTAATATTCTATTTATATAGTGGTTCTATAAAATTAACTACTTTATAATAGATATATTATAATATGTTTTATCCATTAAATGGTTTTATAACCAACCACTAAGGTGGTAAATAAAATTAAAAAAACTTCATCCTTGAATGCGATAAATTAACACATCACGGACGATGTTTTCATTTTTATAAAAAAATAGAAGGGGAAATAAAAGATGATGTATTAATAAATTAACATTATAAAATTAAATTATATGTTATATACTAGAGTTAACATTCCACATTGACTGAGGGAGGTGAGGAGAGAATGAAAAAAGAAAAGAAAGTGAAAAGAAAATATAGAAAACAAAAGAGTATTCTACCTCTTGAATTATTCTCCTTGAAAAAATTCTTATGGAAATTGATTTTTGTCTTTTATTGAGTCCAAAATACATGGACATAAGGAATAGACTTTTAAGGGGATTTTTTGTAAATTGGAAAGGTTTCAAGGCTTATGAGGAGTGAGGAAAAGAGGTTTTGATGGGTGGTATTTATAATGGGGGAGATGGGGTTATTAAATTATTCATTAGCTTATTCATACCCTTATGACAGAGTTGTTATAGAGTTATATCGGAGATTATTGACTTATAAATAGATTTATAGGGAAAAATGGGATTGTAAATCTAGGATTAGGTCTATTTCCTAAAATAGATTTATGGGGAGCACATAGTCACTATCGAGCATACTCTAGTGATATGCAGGGGAGGTCCCCAAGCCTTTACGGGCTGCAACATGTATATCATCATCCCCCATTTTTTCCCCTTCCCTTTTATAGAAACCCACCTTATCATATGTGGATTAATAATACTAGAAGGGGAAACTATTACGTTGTAGTATTCCGACCTTTCCATCAATGGGGTATTTCAAACACTAATAGATTGTTTTGGGTACTAAAATGTGGTTATGGAGCTAGGGACTTCCGAGAAGAAAATTGTATGTGGTTTCTTACTGGATAACCATAAATTCAACATTATATGTGAGATTCCTAAACTAGGTTTTTATCATGATAATCCTGAGATGTATTTTCTCACATATATCATACCCTTGAATGGTTAACTTTATGGGAGAAAAATCCCCTTTCTTATACCCCCAACATTAGAGGGTTTGAATCGGGATGAATTTGATCCTATTACCATTTGAAATTTCATCCCTTAAAATATCAACATTATTGATTCTACCTAAAACATATAGGGGTATGATGTGTCCATGTATGACCTCTTCCTGATCCTACTCTGTAAATTAGATGGTGACATTCTATTCTGATAGAATGGTCTCCACTCGATATACCTCAGCTATAGAGACTTCTGTCTTGAACTCCCATGGGATCTAGAGGGTTTTAATGAGTTACTCCATAATTTCCTTTTCATGATGGAGTGCGTATATAATTGAGAGTTTGGATAGGAAAACCTCTAGCTATTTCATAATCTCATACTTTTGTTCCAAAGGTCAACCCTTCCAAAGGTGGGGTTTCTCCCTATTATGTGGATCAAGAACTTAGGTATTTAAGGTTATTATGCTTTATTCTTATGTAGAGGTTAAGGTATAATATTATTCCAATGGTATAGGTTGCGTCGGCCTTCCCCATTACCTGGGTTAGTTAAATAATATCACCCTCGCAAGGCAGTCACACAAGGCGGCTGGGAGCGGGAGACCACTATAGGGTTCTTGGGAACCTCAATGTCTTTTTTTGGATTATTAGAGCACTATCCCATGATTCATAGAATAATATGCTTCCTTTATGTGTAATTGTCCAAAATATTGGGTCTCACCACGCTCATGCTTTCCCCTATATCTTCGGTTCTTGTAAATATAACCTAATGTTCCCTAGAAAGGTGTGGGAAACCCATACTCAGAGGCATAATCCTCATCAAAGTAGGGGTCTGATAAGTGTACCATGTGAAAAAAATCCGAATATGTGATATTCCTCTGACTAGGGTTCCATTTTTGTGCGAAAGTGCCTATGTTTTTTATGTTTAGGGAAGAAATCCGCAAGAGTTAGAGCTTGCATCAGAGATGAATAAGACTCTTCCACTTCTGTTTCTTACCACATCTGATAGTCGCCTCCACCATTGGGGGACATATCTGATGTCACCTTTCTAGTTGTAGGAACTATATGGGGTCTTATAAGCTTTTCAATTAGGGTTTCATGATCCTAGCCAACTTTTTTTGAGTCGTCTACTTGTTGATCCATTTCACATTCCTGTCCCAAACTTTCTTCTAATCACTTTCTTATTCTGAATGGGAGACAGTTATGCAGACCACCTGTTGTAAGGATTTCTCAAACACCACCTATTTTCAATAGACCATAATTTGAAGGATATCATTGAAGACGAATAAATCTCAGATGTTATGAATTGGCTTCCTATAGAAGGGAAGTAGATGGGATGGTTAGTGAGGTTGACCTCATCAAGCTTACTGGGATGTGGAATCTTGAGATGATTTTTTTACAGGGTTGAAATGAAATAAATAGGGAATTATTCCTTTTGGAAGAAATATTCCTTATTAATCCATTTCTCGAAGCCTGGGTAACCCTGATCACTTTTGGCTTCTGGTCGATGGTGATATTTTGGTTATTTCCACTCAACAAGAGGTGTTGGTTTGTTCGGTACCTTTCTAAGTGCTTGAATGGATATGGTTTTTTTTAAGATTGTTAATTATAGCCTCTACCTTTCCCATCTTTCCCCCTATGATGAAGTAATGAGTAGAGATTTAGCTCGGGTTTGCTGAATGGTGCCTTCCAAAAAAATTTCTATTCCTATTAATTCACATAATTTTCCTAGAAATTTCATTGGAATTTGAGGAATGTGGAACTAATATCATAGATTTTCATCACATAGTTCTATTAGTTATTCCTATGATAGAGGGTTTATGAGTGAATAGGTTAGACCTTTCCATCTGGTTATAAATTCAGCCACCCTCTTGTTTCTTCATTTCCTATAGTTTTTTAGGTTGACGATTGTCATATAACATAGAATAGAGATAAAATTGTAAATCAATTGATGAAAATGTTATTCCGATATTTCAATGGATCTTTCTGAAAGGATGTTGTACCAAAAAATGGTAGGCCCTCCAAGAGTCTGTAAAAAACATCTTATCTTTTTCGCCTCCTGCTGATCTCAATGTCCCATCATCAAACAACATTAGGATGCGAAGTGAGTAAGATGTTTTTCAGGGTCCCATGCACCGTTATAGGTGCATATGTTAGTCTTTCTAAAATTAGGTGGAGGAAAAGTGGCATCCACCCATTCCGTATATGTATGTCTCTCTGGCTGAACAAGTGCGCATCTCCGTTCCATGGACTCCATTCATATATCTAGGGACTCGATGGCATTGATTTGCTCTAGAGTTACTATTGTTTGATCCACCTTTCATCTACATGGAGTAGGTGAGTCTTGGCTTGGTGTTCTTGTTTTCATTTCTTGCTAATTCTAAACTCATGTGATGATCGAGTGATCACCCTGGAGAGGGATAGGTTTTCACCCAAAGGAGGGAAGCCGTGATTGTTATTGACTTCATTAATTATATGGACTGGATGCCTAGATCCAAAGTCAGTCTAATTCTTAGATATATCTCTTATAAGAATACATTCCTTTAGAGTAAGATTATTCATCTCTCATAGAAGATGATACACAATGTGAATATTTATCCTGAGTATCTCCTCATTGAGTTGCCTTAGAGTTTGTATCTCATTATCATATTTTGATAACTCTTCCTCTACGGATGGAATCTCATTTGCCATTGGTTTTTATTGGGATGTAACCTCACATTTCAATTTATTTTATTTTGTTTTCCTCCCTATAGGTGAAAAATCAACATGCAGAGGTGTTAAATTTTGGAGCCTCCCCTGGTTCTGGGTTCATATAGCCTTGGTGGGTGCATCTAGATCCTCTTATTGGGGTATGTATTCCAAGTTTTTACCTCTTAATTTGTATCATAATACAAAATATATGTTTTATTGATAATTATGACATTCAAAGTGGTATATTAAGAAATAGTGGTTGTCCAATTACTTTCAATGAAACATGATGATTATGTGTTACCTGTATTGGGGTCATTCCTCGAACCCTTGGCCATATTGATAATTTTTCAATTGTGACCTCAGTAGGGTTTGATTTCCTTCACCATACATTCCTCCCCTCTTGGTATCTTAGTAATGAACTTGATAGAGTTTTCAGTTATGACCATTGAATGGGTCTTGAATGTAATAGGTTTGTTCTGTGGTAAGTGGGATGGATGGGATGACAACCATTGATATTTACCCACATATAGACAAGATTGGTTCCCTCTCTAGTGATGATGACGAGGAAAATGTTCATATCTATGTGGGATGGTGGTTATTTTGGGATAAAATTGGAACTGATTGATCCTATTGATGAGGAAATAATGATTCTGATCACGGATTTTATGAATCCAATGGTGCATATTGAGATATAAATGCTCACGGTCCAATGAGATGGGGTTGATTTGGAACTATCTTTGATTTCATAAGGACCCTTTCAGAAGATTATGAACCTAGTGATGGTGATAAAGATATAAATGACCACATCCTGGTGGCCTGGGGTTTGTTTCCAGTAGCTGATGATACGTCCTGAATTTTCCCATGAATTGGTGATTCGAGAGGTGGATGTAGTGGTAGATATTACATATACCGATGATCTGGGATGTCTATTGGATGGATTTTATGGTAGCATATATATTGTGTACTTCTTTATTTGGTGCATATGTGTTCATGTAATTGCTGGGTGCAATGGAATCCCATGACCAGAGTTAGTTTCTATGGTATGTTGTCGAGTTTATGGTAACTTCAAATTACATGTCTAAAATTATTTCCCATTTCATCGAGGAGTTTAGTTAAATTATTTTTTTAGATATTCTCTCCCTCAATTAATGATGTATTATCATCATTGAATCGAGTTTATTTTATTGTAGTGACCAACTAGTCCAAGCATTACCTGGTCCCCTGATTTCGTCAAAGGCTATAACATTACAAGATGTCGTATTATAGGAGATCTATAATTAAAGGGGTTCAGTGAAGTTTAATGATCTACAATTTCCCCATACTCAAATATATATGCATGAAACAACTTTTAAGATTATCTTCTAAAGAATTTTGATGCAATGGAATCATGTGTGCTACATATTGTCATTGTACATTTTCAGTCCTTGATCCTTAGCTATGGAGATAGCAGCCAAGTCTAGCTAACAATAGAGTATCATGATTGTTTTAAGGTGACTCTTGTATCCTATATAAGGGAGGTTTATAGCCTTAAATATCTGACGATTTTACCACATATTTTGGTGTATATTAGGTATGAAATCCATTTCTATATCATATGGGATCTCATAGTCAAAAGTAAGAAGATGCCAAAACATGGTGGGGAGGTTATTTCTAGCTAACACTCCATATATAAATGTCTGCTTCGAATTTTTCATACTTATATGTCTCTATTTTATCATACCATAGAAGGTTCTTTTTGGGGTTTTCTGCTGACCATAGTATATTGTTGTTAACAGTTGATGGGGAACTATATACAGTTGATCCCAAAGTTTTGAGCGCCTCTTTGTACGATGGCGTCTGAGTTTTGAACACCTCTCTATACAAAGGTTTTTCTTGAAAGGGATGGATTTCCTTGCCTATGGGATATATCATTATGTGGAGGTTTAAAATGGAATAATTCATAATTAATGTATATATAATCCAACTTCACACTACCATGAGTTGGACTATCATGGTAATGATTGCCTTCTACTTTGGTTAAAGAGTCAATAGACCCTTGGGGTGTTGATAATGTGTCATTAATATCCTAAAGGACACTGATATTGGGAAAATTAGGAATATGAGTCTTTTTTTTCATCGTGGATTGAATATGCTGACCTACCTTTAGTTATTTTATAGGTATATGAGCCTACTGTATGATAGTTGTCAGAACAAGTTGATAACTGTATGGTTCTGCGAGAGTATGAGCCCGCTACTGAGAAGTTGTTGTAATATACCAATGATCTTATTCATTATTGGTAGAAACATTAGACTACCTAAAGGAATTTTCCACTCTCAATTGGTGATCCTTGGTTAGAACATGGATATGAGCTCGATCTTGAGCCTTTGGAATATTCCACTGGTCTTTCTTGAGCCTTAGGAGGAGGCATGTGAGTCTCTCACTTGGTGAGCCATGATTGGGGAAGGTATATGATCCCAATCTGAATATACATTGTGTACTCTAGAACCATGTCCAGACCATGTTCTGGTCGTGTCACAGCCACAAACACAGCCGTATGATGATGTGGCTGGGCCTCATAAGGAGGGACCCAGTAAAAGCCAATACATGACATGTATTTTTAAAGAACACACTATTACATTTTATTTTTAATTGATATATCATAGTGGGGCCGCATCTCATTTACAGATTATTGTTCTTCTAACTTTGGTTCATCCAGGTGCGACCGAGAGCGATGGTCAAAGTCTAAGCAACCATTTCTCCATCCAATGTCCGATCTGAACTCTGGTGGGTGTGTTGGAATCCCACTGGTGAGTTCTCCCTTCTCATAAATCCTCTCTTCATAATTCCTCCTGTCTCATGAGTTATTCAAGGATGTTTGTTTCTACCCTCTTTCTAGATCTATGATGATCTAGGATGATTCAAGGTCCGACGTTCAAGAGTGTTCATCATGCGACATCAAGGTAGGTGGTTTGTGCCTTTCTTTGGTTTTCATTGAATTATATATTCTAAAAGTGCCAAATTCCTACGTTTAGGGTATTGCATGTTTTGTACTTTAACCCTATTTAAGACCTGTTATGGTGTTTTTCTTTGGGAAAGGGTTATTGATTATGCATAAGGATTTATACCATGATTATGGGAGTGTTTCCCATGTTTGATTGATTATGGTCATTGGGTATAGAATTCCTATTCGGCTTTCTTTGTTTTCCATGCCACGTGTTATTAGGATGGAGTTACTGTTTATTTGAGATGCACGTGATTCGCATTGTAAAATTATGTCCAATGGGAATAGACTGTGAGAGCATCCCAAGGTAGGTGGATTTATGTATGAGTTTTTGGTACATTGAATAAAAGGTGTTGATTGTGAGAGCTTCTAGGTGGTCATAGAATATAGGGGTTAGACCGTGAAAGCTACCAAGAGGGTCGTTTTTTAATGAATGTTGGAACTTAGGGAATTTATTATGAGAGCTGAAAGGTGTTCATTAGAATTTATATTTTCTATGCAGACTAAGGGGTATTTGACCGTGAGATCTAACCATGTGGTTGTTTTCAAATGATTAGTTCTATGTGGGACCAAAGGGTTAGACTTTGTGATCTTTCCCAGAGTATCATTATTTATTGAATTGATGACATGTTAAACCATAGGGGTTAGGATGTGAGAACTTTCCCAAAGGGTTACTTTTGAATGATTGAATGATTGTGATGTGTCTTCCAAGCCAATCACAAGCTTGGAATCGGTCTTATTTGTCTGTTTGGATGGTATTTTGAGATGTATGTTCTTACTATATTACAGGGGGATATATATCTTAGGCTAGATCCCGAGGTTACATTATTCAATGGATGGAATATTTTTATAAATGAAAATGAATGTAATTGAAAATTGTAAGATTGTTTATTTTTGAGTACTTTCTAGTTTATTGCTTCATTTATGCATATTACCTACTATATATATTCATTGATGGTTAGGAATATATATTTTGGTGTTCTCAAACTAGGATTTATCTCACACCCTATTTGGGACAGGCTTTTGGACACAAATATATTATATGGTATCAGGTATATATTAGGGCAAGCACCCTTCTTCATCAGGTACTTGATTATTGTTGGAGCTGGAGAGAATGAGACCAAGCTGAGGCTTGCGATGATGTTGGAGTTACTTGTTTTCTATACTTTGGTTTTAGTATTGTATTTCCAACAATATGACTATTTTGGATATTTTCCAAGACACATGTGACATGCATCATTACATATGCTCTAGTTGTTATATTACTATTAGTCTTCCACCGTCTACTTCTGTTGTGTGTTGTTATGAATTATGCTATTATTTACTATTGTTATTCTGAAAAGTATACTCTTATAATGAGGGAATAGTTTCCTCATTATCAGGCCTTCCCCCTCGCTTCAAGTCTGCATCCTCTGGAATTTGGGGAATTTCACTTGAGGTTATGTGACCAACTGGGTTTGGGGAACCTCTGGGCGGCACCTGAAATTGGGATGTTACAAAGTGGTATCTGAGGAGTTTCATTTATGTTGTGTCTTATTATTTAGAGCCTACAAACAGGGATTGGAAGGAATAATTAGTTGGTAATAAGCTGTGCCCTGGAGTAGCTAACCTGTGCACAGGGAAAATCATTGTTTCCTCAAATATTTCAATTTTTCTGGTTTTGTAATTGTTACAGTTGATTTTATTTCACCATTGGGTGATTCAATTTTTTTTGTTATGATTTAAATCATTGTGGTTCTATTTCTATTAAAACCTGATGAGATGAGGGTATTCCATCTCATGCATCATATAGACTCCTGTTAGAGATCACATGTCATGCATTCTAATCATTCCATTTAGGATGCATTACTAATTTCATGTTTTTGTGATAGATGTGGTGCTATATATGCATAATATTTTGATATAATCCTTAATATTCTAACGATTATTTTGATAGGCTATCGAAAATTTTAATGTTTCATTTAGTAGGATGCCATGCTTTGGTCCCCGAGGTGTTATGGCCCCTCTTGGATCAGAATTTGGTGGATCATGTTTGAAATTTAATTAAATTTTTTCAAGTTATGAAATGAATAAGGATGTCATCCTTTGATTCGTGGGGGTATGGGCTCTCACGAGTCGGAATTTTTCATGCTTTGGAAAAAAAATTTAAGTTTTAAAGGGATTTAAAGAAGTTTCAGAGGCTTACTATCTGGAAACCCAGACAACACGACGTTTGGTGTTATGAACACATGCCATGTGTTATTCTATTTGGTAAGAAACAACTTTCCTTAAGTACACACAGTGTACAGGGAGTAAATGTTGTGTAGTGCTTGACCGTGTGACTGGCTATGTGAGTAGAGACACGAGGTTGAAAAAAGCATGGTAGAAAACTCCGTGTACTGGGAGTACATGCCGTGTTGTAAAGAACTGTGTATCTGATAGTGTGACCAAGACATGAGTGGATGAAAATTAGGTTGTACACGTCGTGTCTATCTTTTACACGCCGTGTATAGTCGAACATGTATCTGACCATGCGACTAACGATAAGGGTGGTTATGAATTAAGTAGTACACGCCATTTCTAGGGTAAAAATTCCATGTAGTGTTACTCGTGAGAGAACCGTATAGTTCTAGCCGTGTAGAAGTATTTGGGCTGGAGGGAAGATTCAAGTACACACCATGTCTCAGGAGGAACAGGTCGTGTGTGTGGGTGTTACACAACCAGGATTGGAAGAGGTACACACCATGCTAAAAGCTTAAGGGAACACACTATGTAGGTGTTATACATGTCATGTAACCCTATTTTGTAAAACATGAATATTTTTCTTCTCCCATTCTGTTCTTTTACTTCTTAGTTGTTGTCTTTGATAATCTGGAATTGAGTTTTGCACTTGACCTTGAAGAGTCATGCAATCGAGACATCCTCTGTTTGTATGCCAAATACAGGGCAACAAATAGGGACAAAAAATGATAGATCATGGACTACCAGAAGATACTTCTGTTGTTCCCATTCGGGCACCATCTATTATACCATACAATGGTTCTAATGCATAGTTCTGTGAAGGATTTATGAGGATGATGCAGACCTCTTAGGGATCACCACATCCTGCCCTGACTATGGTAGAGCTAACAAGGGGATTCCAGCATCAGTATACTCCCACTTTTTTAGAGGATGGAGGACCATAGGCTGTATAGTCATTGTTAGAGGTCATACTTTCTATCTTTGAGCATCTAGAGACAACTCTAGAGAGGATGGTGAATCTCGTAGGGTACATGATATGTGATTTCTCCAAGAGATGGTGGGATGTTATCACACAGGAGGAATGTAATTAGGATATGTTTTGGGAAGAGTTTTAGAGGACCTTCTATGAATACTTCTATCCTCAGACATTGAGGGCCAATCGATCCCGAGAGTTCATGCATTTGGAACAGGACACTCTTTTAGTGATGGAGTACTCTTCTCATTTTACAGAGCTTCAGTGCTCCAGACTTATTCTGGAAGGTGATGAGTTATATTTAGCTAGGCAGTTTGTGGATAGTCTTAGTTATGTCATCCGATCGTAGGTGAATGTATTCAGGATGACTTCGGTGACTGCTATAGTGAACCAGGTGCTGATTACTGCGTGCAATCTGAGGGATTTGGGTGCAACGAGCCAGGGAGGTTTAGTATCCAGGGTTGGTACTCTGTTGTGTAATAGAAGGAAGCACTATAGGGAGCCTTCACATAGAGATTCTAGTAACAGGGATGTATTTATAGGTATCTAGGTGCAGTGATACCAGTGTGAGAAGAGTGGGAACACGAGTCCATAGTGCCCAAGAGACCCAATTGAGTGTTGAACTTGCAGAAATATGGGTTATCTTCAGCATTTTTCTGGTTTTTGACACCAGAAGCTAGTGAGAGGGGATCAGTTATGACTCAATGTTCAGGAGCAGGGCCACCCGTTTCTCCTCATTTGGGAAACATGAGTTCTTCAGGCCGTTTATGTAGAGGGGGTGGTCATGGTTGTGGTAGCTAGACAATAGGATTTCAGTAACAGTAGGGTGGATCAGTTCAGTGTAGTCAGGTAGGGTCGAAGGGTCGTGGTACAGGTCAATCTTTTACAGTGGAGCAGACCTAGTAGGAGAAGGATCTCTTACCCTCTACTGTTCGAGGTATGATTATAGTTTCCATAGTTTTATCCTCAACCCTTTTTGATAAAGGGGATTCCCATATTTTTATATTTGTTTCTGTTGTGGAGAGCCTTGGGCTCTGTATCTTCACTTATGAGGATGTTTTGACACTAGACACTCTTTTTTGTATTTAGACAACTAGTGTATGTTAGTGAAATGAATTCCCACTTTAGGTTGGTGGGTGTCACTTATTATTGGGACCTCTATGTCTATGAGATGAAAGGATTCGATGTCATTTTTGTAATTGACTAGTTTTTCTTGTTTTATTCCTTTTTTGACTGCTATCATTGGAGGGTGAGTTTCACATCACCAGAGGGCAGGTGTTTTCTACACAAGGGCGAGTGGGATGTCCAGGTGAGCAGAGATGGACCCACGAATCTTGGGCTGGGAGGAATTATAGCCTAGATTGCTAGTTTATATCTGGATGACCAGGGGACTTCACAGACTAACTTTACTTTAGTAGTGGATTGTTTTAGAGATGTATTTCCAGATGATTTTTCAGGATTACCACTGTAGCAAGAGGTAGATTTATCTATTGATCTCATGCAAGGAGCAACACTAGTGTCCATTCCTCTATATAGGATGGCTACACCAGAGTTACAGAATCTCAATAAATAGTTATAGGAGTTTCATGAAAAGAGTTTCATCTGACCTAGTACTTCTCCTTGTTATTCTCTTATCCTTTTTGAAATGAAGGTGGATGGTACCCTCATACTTTGTGTGTAATATCAGAAGTTGAACAAATGGACGGTCAAGAACCGATATCCCATGTTGAGTATTGATGATATCTTTGATCAGCTTCGAGGATCCCAAGTGTTCTAACCGATTGAATTTAGATCTGGTTATCATCAGTTGCACGTTAGACCATCAAATATACCTCTTACAACCATTCAGATCAGGTATGGTCTATACAAGTATTTGGTTATGTTGTTCAGTCTCACGAACACGCTGGTATTTTTCATGTAACCGATGAACCAAGTGTTTCATACATACTAAGATTCTTTTGTCATAGTCTTCATGTAAGACATCTTGGTGTACTCTCACACTCGAAATGACCATGCCACCCATCTTGAGATCGTATTGAGTAAATTGAGAGAGCATAAACTATATGATAAGCTCTAAAAATGTCACTTTTGGATGGACCAGATTCACTTATTGGGTCATGTTATCTCAGAGATAAGAGTATCAGTAGAACCAGATAAAGTGAGAGGAGTAGTTTCCTAGGAGCATCTGAAGAACGTATTTGAGGTATGGAGTTTTATGGGGATGACTAGTTACAACTAGTTATTTATACAGTGCTTTTCACACATAGCAGCTCCACTTACGGGCCTAACTTAGAAGGATGAAAAGTACTTGTGGACAGATTCCTATGATTCATCATTTTAGGAGCTAAAAGGGAGATTGACTTCAGCACTGATACTAATTTTTCCAGAGTCGGGCAAGAGTTACACCATTTACTAAGATGCATCAGGTATCGGGTTGGGAGCCGTGATTATGCATGGGGAAGGAGTCATTTCTTATGGATCTTGGCGGTTGAGGCCATATGCGAGGAACTACCTAACGCATGATCTCAAGTTAGTTGTAGTTGTACATGATTTATGATATTGGAGACATTATGTTTTTGGAGAGAATTTTGTGGTATACACCGACCTACAAAAGTCTCAGGTATATATTTACTTAGTGTGACCTAAATTTGTTATAGTAAGGTGGGTTGAGTACCTTCAGTCTTTTGACTTTGAGTATTCCTATACATCAGGGAAAGGCAATGCTTTAGATGATGCGTTGAGAAAGAGGACTTATATTCAGGTAGTTCAAGAGGACAAAAATGAGTGGTAGCTCATGGATCTACTCTCTGAGATACATTTAGAGGTTCATGAATAACAAGGGTAGATATTTCTTTCTTCTATAGTTGTTACCTCTACTCTACTGGATCAAATGCTAATGAGGTAACTCTCATCTTCTGAAGGCCTATTTCTATGGGAGAGTGTGTTAGGAGAGGACCCTACTCCTCGGTGGACCGTTGGTGATGATTACATCTTGCATTTACATGGATGCATATGGGTGTCGGTAGACATATGTGTGGATTTGATGTGGGATTTTCATTCCTCAGTTTGGGAAGTTCATCCTGGTGTCACCAAGATGTATCGAGATCTACACCATCAGTATTGGTGGCCAGGAATAAAGATGGATGTAGCTAGAATTTTTATGAGATG
The DNA here is from genome assembly GCA_963277665.1 of Viscum album. Lineage (NCBI taxonomy): Eukaryota > Viridiplantae > Streptophyta > Magnoliopsida > Santalales > Viscaceae > Viscum > Viscum album. Next base: position 1,458,459,754 of record OY728128.1, read on the forward strand.
TTCCACCTATTAGAATGTGAATGTGGAGCATCAGTGATTGGTAGGGATTTTACAGTAGTTACCCATTGCTGAGTGGAGGTGGAATGATGTCGCGATGGATTTCAGGATGGGTTTACCGAGATTGCATCGAGGGAAGGATGCAGTTTGGGTTGTGGTTTACAGACTGATAAAGGTTTCACATTTCTTAATGATCAAGGAAACCATCAGTGTTGATGAGCTGGGAAGGCTTTACATCTAAGTGATTATACATTTTCATGGGTTTCTACTCTCTATCATTTTATATTGGGATGCTCATTTTACATCTCATGTCTGGAAAGGACTAAAAAGGGCTTTAGGTACACAAGTACTTCAAAGTACATCTTACCCTCCCTAGATAGATGTCTAGTCCGAGTGCACGATACAGGTTTTGGAGGACATGATGCGAGCATGCACCCTGGATTTCAAGGGCTCTTGGGAGATACACATACCCCTAGTGGATTCTTCCTACAATAACAATTTCCATGAAGTGATTCAGATGGAACCTTATGAGGCTTTCTACATTATGTCATATCGATCACCCCTATATTGGATGGAGGCAAGAGAGGCAGTCATACTGGGACCTCATTCTGTCTAGGAGACCAAGAAGAAGGTAGAGTTAATTTGGAATAGGACGGATACTACAAAATCTCAGCAGAAATCGTATGCTAATCGACGGGGATGCCCTCTAGAGTTTGAGGTTGAAGATCAGGTTTTCTAACGTGTCACACCGAGGTTGGGACAAAAGAGGATCAGGAGATAGGGGAATCTTTCACTCAGATACTTTGGTCCATTTGAGGTTTTACAGAGAGTTAAATCAGTTTCCTATCTGGTTCAGTTACCTCAAAGGTACCGGGCTATGAATGATGTCTTTCATGTTTTTTAGCTACAATGTTACTTTTTATACACATCTCATCTTTTCCAATCTAAGGATGTTGAGTTGGAGGTGGATAAATCCTTCAAGGAGAACCCTATTTGGATTTTGGATCATAACAATAAGGTTCTCTATGGTCGGTTTGTTCCTATGGTATGGGAGATATGGAAGCACGAGCAAGTACATGACGGGACTTGGGAGAGGGAGGTTGGCGTACGATCCTAGTGGCATGAGTTATTTGATGTTTCTTCTTCACCACCCTTGGAAGGGAAATTTGAGGATGATTTTCGTTAAGGGGGGAAGTTTTTAAGAAACCAAATCTAGATTTTAGGTATGTATTTTCAATTCGGTTTGTTTTTTAAGAAAATGGGAAGAAGGAACATTTTTTAAGTACAGGCTACGTACTTCATTGTACATGTTGTGTACTTTGGCACTACACCCAGACCATTTTCTGACCATGTCACATCCATAAACACTATTGTGTGATGATGTGGCAGGTCCACTTAAGGTGATAACCAGTAAAAGATGATACAAAATGTGTATTTTTAAATAACACACTGTGTACTATTATTTTTAATTGATATATTGGAGCAGTGTTTTGTCTCGTTTATGGACCATTCTTCTTCTAACTTTGGTTCGTCCAGCAGTGACCGAGAGTGATGATCAATTTTTGAGGCACTATTTCTCCATCCAAGATCTGATTTGAAATCCAGTGGGTTACATGGAATCCCATCAGTGAGTTCTCCCTTCTTTTTGATCCTCTCTTTCTGATTCCTCCTCCCTCATGAGTTATATAATGATGCCCATTTTTTACACCTTTTGTAGATCTATGATGATCTGGACCAATTCAAGGACTGGTGTTCAAAAGTGTTCATCATACAATATCAAGGTATGTGGTTTGTTCCTTTCTTTAGTTGTCTTTGGATTATATATTCTAAAAGTTCCAAATACCCAAATTTATGGTATTGGGTGTTTTGGACTTTAACCATGTTTAAGACCTATTATGGTGTGTTTGATTAATAAAGGGTTATTGATTATTATTGGGAAAAAATCCCTCAATGTGTCCTCTCGGTATGTTTTGGGTGTGATTGTGTTAGTTGACATCATCATATGATTGTGAATGAGAATGGTCGGTGTTTTCCGAAGATATGTTTTTAAGGTGGTGTAGTTTCCCAATGTTTTCTAAATTTTGGGGCCTCAAATTGGGAGTTTGATGTTGGAAAAGGAAGGATTTATTCATAGGAATGAATGATTGTAACACCACAACCCTAGTTACCTAGATTCAGTTCATTATTATATAAAATTTTCATGATCATAATAGATCAAGTCTCGAAAGGCCGATTAGTTTACTTGCCTTGGAAGTACTAGATACATACAAAAGTTTCACATTACATTATGAAATGAAAAACAACAACATTGTGCCCCCATTGAACACAGTCATATCCCTTAGCTTATCCCTTATGGTCAATCATAATATACTTCTTCACATCTTGGGAAAAAAATAAAACATAGAAAGGGGTGAGCTCATATTCTCAGTAAGGATAACAATATAGCAGAATCTTTCAGAAATAAACATAAACATTTTGAGGCAATGTATAAGACTAAAACACAAGCCTTTTAAACTTAAAATTCAGTGTAATAAGGAAAATATAAACAAAATAATTCCATTTACTTATTAAAATGGAAATTAAACTAGTCTAATAATCACATGTAATATCAAAAGCTAATTTCATAATGATGGAATGCATAATGTCAGACATCATAACCACATAGTCAAAGCCTCATGATAAGACTACAAATACGATTTTGTCAAGGCCTTATGCCAAAACATGAGTTTGTATAATGAGACCTAACAATGCATTGAGGAGAAATATTGGTCTCTACCCATCACTTACTATGTCCAATGCATTCCTCATATAAAAATGTTGAAACATAATCTAAACATTCGTTTTAAAACTAGTATATGAAATGTCAATATTTTAACCACAAAACATGAATGGTATAAAAATAGCACATCCACAGTAAAAAATAACTCATTTAATACAATATAGAAGATTTTATTATTATAAATAAACCTCAATCATGAATAATTAAGGATATTGACATAGATGAAAATTATCAGTAAAACTATTTGAGAGAAATATCCCCATTTTCGTAAAAACATTTAAAAGTTTTTCTATTTATCAAGAAGCTGTTAGAAATAGATTTTTGAATAAAAGTGTCCCATACCACATTGAAACTTATAAAAGGAATTTTAATTTTAATACATTAATTTCCAAATAAATAAATCCTTAAAACCATTTTCAAAACATGGACATTAATGAGAATGGTTTAGAAGAATAAATCTTTAAAACATTTAAAATGATATTTTAGTTAGAGTTACTAACCAAATGAGAGATGATTGAATACAAATAATTGAGTTAATAAAAACATTATAATATCATGATAATAAAATAATTAATTATATAATATTTCAAAGTATAGTATATACACCATAAAAAAGTGAATTGGTGCATAACAACAAAGAAGACACAATAAAATGTAAATTGAGATAAAATCCCTTATAAAGACTGTATCCTTAGATTAAAGATAAATCAATGACAGAATTATGTGTGAAAAATATAAATACTTTCAATATGATTTTATATTCAGTGTGAATAAATCAGAGGATATTCACACATATTCTTGTAAAAATGAAACTAATGACATGGATGTTTAACTCAATGAATGGAAATTGAGTTAAGATTACCCTTATCATGTTCTTATCGATGACTTGAGAATTTTCCAATTGAGTGATTATATATATAAAATGTATATCCACACAAAGGGGAGTGTAAATTACTAACTAATTAAACAAATAGTGATTTCACACATAATCTTGGAGTAAAATAATCGATGAAGTTTGTGTAAAACCCAATGAGTGGAAATTGAAATTTGAAATTTCCTTACCGATTTCGCAACTTACAAAACATAAATCCCCTAGAAGAAGGGTCATACAATTATGACGTAAATACCCATAAATTAATGTACATTACACATATAATACAATCATGGGAAGTACATACACCGCACAAATGTTAATAGTGGAAAATATTACATGAATCTCGTGGGAATAAAATCGAGATGAAAACACCTTACCACATTATAATCCATAGAGTCAAATGAATAAAAGTTAAGAACCACAAAATGAATCACATAATACCATTAATATAAATAGAATCATGATAATATATAGAAAATTTTAGTATATGACACACAACATGCAATAAATAAGTGGAGAATAATGGAAATCTGGTGGAATTAAAAGTGAGATAAATAACCCCTTACCTCGTGGCTGACTTGAATCGTATGTTCTGTGTTATTCCTGAATAATAAAAATAAGTTAATTTATAATTCCTTAATAACATTTATCAAGTTTATTATTATTTTTATATCACTTATTACCTTGATATAACAATTAGGTAATTGTTTGAGTTCATAACGGACATTTTGTCGATGTTTGGAACTTTTGTCAAAAAATGAACTTGTTATAATTAATATTTGTCCATGTGGTCAAAATTAAATTATATCCAGAATGATATTCATGATTTAGATATCAAATATATCATTTATATCTAGTGTATACATATTTATAATTTTTCTTATCATTTGAAGTTATGAAATGAAACGCACCGTTCATGGAGACGGTAAGCCGTATGTACGCATGAACGCTAATTTCATTTTTATTTTATATTTAAAGGAATTAAAACTTAATAATACATAGGTATAATATAATTCAAATATAATATCTATGTTAGGTAAATTAATTTACTCCATCCTTTATACATTCCATGTATTGCATGAACGAGTCATATCACTTTGAGGGGGTGGTAGTCCGCACTTCCTCAAATGAAATTATCATATTTACCCATTATGGAAACCATAAATAAATGATATAAATGAAAAATTAAGAAGTATAGAGATAATATAAATATAATATATATAACACATAAATACAGTTCCATCTTAATGGACACCATAATAGGTGGTAGGAGAAGATTGAACAAGAATCATTTCAAGAGGCTGTAGTTCGCCGTCCATAGAAACAATATGTTCTTTACCCATTAGATGGAGGTTTGTGTAAGTTTATTATAAATATTTATCATATAAACATTATAGTATATTGAGGATACTGGATTTGTTATAAAATAAAGTAATAAAAGAGTTTAGGGTCCTAGAGAAGTAGAATAAGAGAATAGAACTTAAGAGAAGATGTTACCTTTAAATCGGGTAACTCCCTTTGATTTGAACCAAAAGAATTTTCAAAGTGCCTTCTACCTAAGTTAAGGCTTCTAGGTGGAATATAGGGATTTTGAGAGCTTATTTGGGTAGATTTTGGACGTGACAAGGGGCTTGAGAGGTGTGAGTAATGGGTTAGAGGTGAGGGATTTTTATAAGGGGGAGGAGGGGCTCTTTAAGAAAGTTTGAAAATATTATTTTATTATAATAATGATATTCGGTTTCTAAAGGTCCAAATATTATTATATTTAAAGATAATATGACTCTTTTTTAGAAATAAAATCATACAATAATAATTGTATTGGTTTTGGATATTGTTTTGATCATTATTATCTTATTTATTTAAATCAATCATTAATGAGGTAAACATTGCATCATTATTATGTCATATATAATTTTCTATCGTTGATGTATAAAAATTATAAAAAATCACCATGATATAGGAAATATTTTTTTCTTTAAAATTAATATTTATAGTTGAAGATATAACTTATATAACCTCACGTAGGAATTGATTTACTAAAACATATATGTTTATGTTATTTTTTTCATTACTTAAATTAATTAATATAAAGTGTCATTATAACTCTTAAGTGGCTCGATGGGGTCTCGAAATTGTCCCAAGGATTCCCATTGACTGAAATTTATCAACCAATAGGATTAGGACACATTTTAGGGAAATTTAATATTATTATAATATTATTTTTATCTTGAATTACTCTATTTTCCTTTAACTGCGGTAAATAAAAGTCAAAAGTTACTATTCATTAAAAATTATTTTCATCTTATTGAACAAAATTTTACATACTAATAACAAACATTTATGTCATATTTTCAAAATTAAATTCACAGAAGCGGTAAAATTTCATTTAAATGAAAAAATCGGTTTTTTAACTACTACATAGTGTTTTCACTATTCATCCAAAATTTAAGTTTTTCAGAAAAATTCAAAAAAATCAGCCTAAAATATATTTTCTATTCCAAAATAAAAAATGATGTCTATTTTACCATATTAAATACATAGAAGATTCATCAATTAATTTAAAATTTATTCCTATTGTCAAAACAAAAAGTGTGTTTTTTAAGAAATAATAACTATCAAAATATTGACACTTGTTTATGTCCAATTTCAATGTGAAATTACTTAAAATGACCAAAAGTGGATTAATTGGTAAAAATATAATCTAATTAAACTTTAAAACCATTTAAAAATATAATCTGACCATATAAATAATTTATATTAAAAGGCTATTTTGAATTAAAATACAGTATTTTTCACCATTCATAAAAAAATGAATTTTATCACAAAAATACCAAAAATTTACCCAAAGTTAATTCTAATGCACTGGTTCTAAATAAGAATTTTATTTTGTCAAATATAACATATAAAAGCGTCAAATATTGGATTTAGAAAGGGTTCTCCATTAAAAGGTGGGAAACTGCATTTTTTGAAAAATATTTCTTTTATATGAAAAATTGAATTTATCTTTATATTATGTCAAGGACACACAAAAGATGAATGTTAAAATTTTATTGAATATATATATAACTCAAAATTTGGTTATTACTATTCATAACCACTTTCTAAATGGCTAGTTTGATAGTTTGTGTTGTGCTTGAACTCAGTGTTGTGTACATCACACGCTATTGTATTATCCATAGAGAAGCGTGTCGTGGAAGCATGGGGTGTTACATTCTTCCCTCATTTTGGAAATTGCATCCTCGAAATTTCAAAATTGTTCTTGGGAACTTCATGGAAAGTCCAACATGGAAAAAATATCCAATAAAACTATAACTTTAAAATAATGAAAGGGGAGTACAATGGTCACCCGAGATAACCCATACTAGGATTCAATGTAAGAAAACATGGATATAGAAGATAAAATAAGTGTCAAGTTCTGATGGATAGTGATTGAAAACATTATCAGGAGAAAGTTAACAATAAGAAAACCACAAAATTGTGATGGGTTAAACGGTCATTAGTTTCCAATTAGGAAAAGTAAACGGAATTTTTTTTTATTTTAAGTTTCATTTCATAAAGTTTAGGAATTTAAATATGATATTGACTAAGAACATATAGAGAAATACTTACTTTTTAAGTAGAGTTTCATACTTTAATAAATTTTTACCACTAACTCATCTTTTCTCCAAACGATGAGTATTCAAGATGACTTGGTCACACCTAATGTGATAGAATCTACTGCTAGAGAATCACATAATCCACAAAGGATTAACTATATATTTACCTTATCTTTAAGTATTAACCAAAATCAAATGGTTTTTATAAGATCACATGATCCCCAAAATGGATAATCCTTAATAGAAATAAATATTAATCTTAATTTCCAAAATTGAACAAATAATACCCAAATCTCAATAAAGACCATTCAATAAACAATTTTCCTTAAAATCCTTCAATATAATCCAAATTAAGACTAAAATAAAAACCTCAGAGGAATTCTATCACATAGTCTTTCATAGTAAATCTTAACATTTATCTCCAAATAACATCAAATACTCTTAAAGTCTCATACCGAAGTGTAATTAACCAAGTCACATATTCTCTATGATAGGTTAATCATTTCATTAATAACCTGAATCTCTATAAAAACATATATTCATCCAAAATAAAACAAATCCACCATTATTCCTCAAATTAAATTTCATGGTATTCTATTTTCCTTAGGCATATAGTGTTCCCAACAGACAGTACATCTTCCAAAATAACATTTATCACTTAATTACCTAATTATTTTCCTATAATAAGGATATCCATTTGATAAAACATAATATCCCAAATCAACTTATTGTTGATCATTAAAATCATTTAACTAAAAATAATTAGTCACACTAACCAAGGACTTCATGTAGTCCATTGGTTGGCGAGAAATCCTAATCTCACTTGGGTTGTGGGTTCGATTCACACAACTTTTTCTGATGCGACGGGTTGTCACACGATATGTGTGTTGGAATTTTTGAAAAAATATATTTTATAACATTCCCAAAATGAGATAAATTCCACAAAATAACCTTAACATAATTTAACCACAAATGTTCTCTCATACCATGCATTTTCATCCCAAAAATTAATAACCAGTAATTTCCTCAAATTCAAGGATCATATAATCCCAAATGGTTCTTTATAACTATATCCACAAAATAAAATATAATTCTTCCTCAAATTAAATTTTTACATAACAAACTACATGGCTACACTTACAAGAGAATTTTCTTCCAAAGTAATCCCATAAAAAAATATCATTAATAACATTAAACATTTCTCCATCCATTAATTTCCACATAGGTTCTTCCTTTACCTAGAGGTTATCCTATAGAATAGGGCATTGAATCTATTACTTCCAAGGTTCCATACATTTATGACAAATGACTATAATTGGACCCTTAGAATCATTTTTATTTTCTTCCATAACACTATTCATTTTTCCTCAGCAATTATTTACTATATGTATTTCTTTCTCACACATAAAGCATTTCTTATTCCATTGAGACACTTTCCTAGGTGTCTCCTTCCACATTTCTAGCGTTAAGGAAATTGAGCTTTCTTTTCTCCACAGTTTCCAGTACTGGAGGTCTTATCATTCTCCACCTTTCTCTTCTTTGTTTATTGTGGGAGTTGGTTAATGTATATATTGTTGGTCATATTTTTGGAAACCTACATAATCATGAACATGATATCTTTTACACCTATCAACATTCCATTTAGTTACTCATTTCATCATCGTTCCAACCATGTACATTATGATCAATGTTACTATGAATTACTTGGAATCCAACCATTGACTAACACAAGAAATCATAGTGTGAGTCATAAAATCAATTAGAGAATATCATGACACCTTATTTTGAATCTAAAACACCATAGGATTAACCAAGGTAATTTATTCTCATATTATATTAAAATCCTTCAAATCGGTTTGTAAATAAAATGTGAATTATCCTAATCATATCTCCCTAGAGTTTCGTAACCAAGAGTGCATCAAGCCCCGTTGTCATGTACCAGGATACCTCGGGTCAAGCTCGAGACACCTTGTTAAATTTTTCTCTCCTAGGTACATCTTTTCTAGAGCCACCTCTACCTACTTGTATCCATAAAGGGATGTATTGCTTGGAAATCCCACATAATATTTACATTACTAAAATTTTTGGATGTTATTCTATAGTAATCCTCAAATTCTATCTTAATGTAGTGTTTTCTAATTAGGGTTTTTCTAAATCTACCTTCCAAGGTTTGTGCTAAACTTCCTCTGATACCAACTGTAACGCCCCGACCCTAGTTACCCAGAGTTGGTGCATTATTACATAACATTGAAATGATCATAATAGATAAAGTCTCAAAAGTACAATTAGTTTAGTATCCTTGTAAGTACAAGATACATACATAAGTTTCGCATTGCATTATGAAATGAAAAACAACAACATTGTTCCCCCTTTAAACACACTCATATCCCTTTCCTATCCCTGCAGGTCAATCATAATATATTTCTTCACATACTGGGAAAAATAAAACATTGAAATGGGTAAGATCATATTCTTAGTAAGGATAAGAATATAGCAGAAACTTTCATAAATAAGCATAAAACTTTAAGGAAATATACAAGACTAAAACAGAAGACTTTTAATCTTAAAATTCAGCGTGATAAGGAAAATATAAATCAAATAATTCTATTTAATAATTCACATGGATATTCAACTAGTCGAATAATCATATGTAATAGAAAAATCTAATTTCATAATGATGGAATTCATAATGCCGGACATCATAACCACATAATCAAATCCTTATGATAAGACTACAAATAAGATTTCGTCAAGGCCCTGTGCCAAGAAACTAGTTTTTCTCATGAGACCTAATGATGCATCGAGGAGCTATAGTGGGATCCACCCTTCACTTACTAATTCCAATGCATTTCTCATATGAAAAGATTGAAACATAATCTAAACATTCGTATTAAAACTAGGATACGGAATGTCAACATTTTAACCACAAACAATTAATGGTATAAAAATAAAACATCCAAAGTCAAACATAATTCATTCAATAAAATATGGAATATTGTATTATTATAAATCAACCTCAATCACGAATAATTAAGGATATTGACATAAATCAAAATAATTGGTAAAACTATTTGAGATAAATATCCCCTTTTCTTGAAAACATTTAAAATCAAACTATTTATCTAGAAGATATTAAAAATAGATTTTTGAATTCAAGTTTCCCATACCAATTTGATAATTTTAAAAGAAATTTTAATTTTAAAACATTAATGAACATATAAATAAATCCTTAAAACCATTTTTAAAACATGGACATTAATGATAAATGTTTTGAAGAATAAATCTTTAAAACATTTAAAATGATATTTTTGTTAGAGTTCCTAACCAAATAAGAGATGCATGAATACAAATAATTGAGGTAATAATAACTTTATAATATCATGAGAATAAAGAAATTCATGATATACTATGTCAATGTATAGTATATTCACAATAAAAAAGTGAATTGGTGTATAACAAAAAAGAAGTCTCAATGGAATGTAAATTGGGATGAAATTCCTTATAAAGACTGTATCATTAGATTAAGGATAAATCAATGAAATAATTAGGTTTGAAAAATATAAATACACTAAATATGATTTTATATTCAGTGTAAATAAATCATAGGATATTCAAATATATTCTTTTAAAAACGAAACCAATGACTTGGATGTTTAACTCAATGAGTGGAAATTGAGTTAAGATTACCCTTATCAAGTTCATATCAATGAATTGAGAATATATCAATGGAGTGATTATGTGTATCAAATTTATATCCAAAAAAAGGGGAGTGGATATTACTATATAAGTAAATAAATAGTGATCTCACACATAGTCTTGGAGTAAAATAATCAATGATGTTTGCGTAAAACCCAATGAGTGGAAATAGAAATTTGAATATTTTCTTACTGATTTAGTAACATACAAAACATAGATCCCATGAAATAATCGCATTACAATTATGATTTCAATACCCAAAAATTAAATTAAATTACAAAATTAATATAATAATGGGTATTAAATACACCACACAAAAGGTAATAGTGGAAAATATAGCATGAATCTCCTGGGAATAAAAGTGAAATAAAAACCCCTTACCACGTTGTAATCGATCGAGTCATATGAAAAAAAGTTAATAACCAGAAAATGAATCAAATAATACCCTGAATATAAATATAATAATGAAAATATATATCGAATGATAGTACACAATACACAACATGCAATAAATAAGTGGCGGACAATGGAAATCTCACAGAATTAAAAGTGAGATAATGAAACCCCTTAACTCATGTCCGACTTGACTCGTTTGTTCCATGTTATTCAAGAATAATAAACTTAAGTTAATTTATACTTCTTCAAGAACAATTTTCAAGTTTATTATTCAATTTATATTACTTATTACCTTGCTATAACAATTATTTAATTGTTTATGTTCATATCGAACATTTTGTCAATGTTCGGAACTTTTGTCACAAAATGAACTTGTTATAATTACAAATTGTCCATGTGGTCAAAATTAAATTTTCTATAGAATGATATTAATGATTTAGATATCACATATATAATATATATCTAGTTCATATGTATTTATAATATTCCTTATCATTTGAATTTAATAAATGAAACACACCGTTCATGGAGACGATAAGCCGTACGTATGCATGAACGGTGCGTTCATTTCTATTTTATATTTAAAGGAATGAAAACATAAGTATACATAATTATATTATAATTCCAGTATAATATCTATGTTATGTGATTTAATTAACTCCATCTTTTATATGTTACACATATAGCATGAACGAGTCATATCACTTTGAGGGGGCGGTAGTCCACACTTCCTCTAATGAAATTATTGTATTTACCTATTATGGAAACCATAAAGGTATGATATAAATGAAAAATACATAATTATAGAGAAAATATAAATATAATATACATCTCATTTTATACAGTTCCATCTTAATGACCACCATAAGAGGTGGTAGGAGAAGATTGAACAATCATCGTTTTGTGAGGCAGTTGTTCGTCGTCCACATAAACAATATGTTAATTACCCATTAGACGGAGGTGTGTGTAAGTGTAGTTTGAATAATTCTCATATAAAAAACCTAGTAGATTTATTATAATAGTTTTTTTATAAAATAAATTAATAAAAGAGTTTAGGGGTTTGGATAAGTAAAATAAAAAAATAACATAAGAGAAGGTGTTACCTTTAAATCAGGTAACTCCCTTTCGTTTGAACCAAATGGATTTTTTGTAGTGCCTTCTACCTAAGGTAAGGCTTCTAGGTGGAATGGAGGGATTTTTATAGCTTATTTGGGTAGAGGATGGATGATCCAAGGTTCTTGATAGATGTGAGTAATGGGTTAGAGTTGAGGGCTTTTTATAAGGGGTAGGAGGGGCTCTTTAGAAAAGTTTGAAAATATTATTTTATTATATAATTCCTTTCTATTTATAATGGTCCAAAACTTATTAAATTAGAAGGTAAGATGAATCTCGTTCTAAATAAAACCATCCAATAAGAATTAGACAGGTTTTTGATGTTTTTTAATCTTTATTATCTTATTTATTTAAATCAACCATTAATGATGTAAACACTGCATCATTATTGTTTTATATATAATTTTTTTTATTTGATGTCTAAAAATTATACAAAAATTACCATGATGTAGGAAATATTTTTATATTTCAAATTAATATTTATAGTCGAATAAATAACTTATATAACCCCATGTAATAATTGATTTACTAAAAGATATATGTTTTTGATGTTTTTTTCATTACTGTAAATTAATTAATATAAAGTGTCATTATCACTCTTAAGTGGCTCCATGGGGTCTCAAAATAGACCCAACGATTCCCATGGTTGGATGAGTATCAACCAATAGTATTAGGACACATGTTAGGGTAATTTAATATTATCATTATATTATTTTTATCTTGAATTACCCTATTTACCCTTAACCGCAGTAAATAAAAGTCAAAAGTTTCTATTCATCAAAAATTATTTTCATCTTATTTAAAAAAATTACTTAATAATAACCATCATGTATGTCGTATTTCCAAAATTTTATTCACAGAAGTGGTAAAAGTTTATTTAAATGAAAAAGTTGATTTTTTAACTACTACTTAGTGTTTTCCATATTCATCAAAAAATGATGTTTTTCAGAAAAATACCAAAAAATAAGCCTAAGATATATTTTATATTCTGAATTCAAAAATTATTTCAATTTTACCACATTAAAAATATATAAGTTTCATCAATTAATTTAAAATTATTTCTCATTAGCAAAAACAAAAAAAATATGTTTTTTAAGAAATAATAACTATCAAAAGATTGACACTTGTTTATGTCCAATTTCAAAGTGAAATTACTTAATATAACTAACATTTAATTATATGGTAAAAATATAATCTAATTGAACTTTAAAACAAATTAAAAATACAATCTAACCATATAAATATATTATATTAAAAGGCAGTTTTGAATTTAAATACATTATTTTTCACCATTCATAAAAAAAATAATTTTATCAGAAAAATACCAAAATTTTACCCAAAGTAAATTTTGAAGTCCTGTTTCTAAATAAGTATTTTAGTTTGTCAAATAGAACATATAAAAGTGTCAAATATTGTCTTCAGAAAGGCTTCTCTATTAAAAGGCTGAAAAACCTCATTTTTTGAAAAATACTTCTTTTATGTGAAAATTTTAATTTCTCCTTATATTATGTCTAAGAAAAAAAGGTGAATGTTAAAATTATATAGGATATATATAAAATTATAAATGTGGTTATTACTATTCATAATCGCTTTCTAAATGGCTAGTTTGATAGGTCATGGTGCGCTTGAACTCAGTGTTGCGTACATCGCACGCTATTTTATTATTCAAAGAGAAGTGTACCATGGAAGCATGGGGTGTTACAATGATATGAATAATGTTGAAGATAATTGTAAAGGATGAGAAATGCATACCATTATTCATGGACTGTGTACCATGTTCTGGGAATGGTACACCAAGCGGCAGGAACAATACATCGAGCGGTTCACGAATCCGAAAACTATTCACAGTGGAAGGGGATATAGTACGCAGATGGATTGACGTCGATGGAGAATATCGAATGTGTGAGAACAAATAAAATACAAATACTGGATAGGAAAAATGGTTCGTGGGTTTCTTGCGGTTCGCAGCAACTTAAGGATCGGTATGCGGTTGAGGCTAAATTGAAGATTTGGTAAGTCTTGGATTAGCAGTTTTTTGCAGATATCTTTATCTATATAAGAATCACTAATCCCAATGATTACTATAGAGATTAGATAATAATTAGAACATTATTTTGATCTGGGATTTTGTCAAATTCTGAAGGTGGTTCGTGAGAGATAATCCCACGAAGGTTAAAGTGGTTCGTGCAGAAGAAATGTCGTCGAAGGATTTAAGAAGAATGTTGTATCCGCATAAGAATCAGTATGTGTAGTAGGAATCTATGGTATGTGAGAGAGTAAATCTTTAAAGAGGTATGTGGAGGGAGATCTTTGGTACGTAGAAGAGAGGGAAGTTCATGATTAGAAAACAATTCGCCGACAGTGGGTGATTCACAGCGGAGGTTTGAGGAATCGCTTTGCGGTGGCGGTATGCGATCATGAAGGTAGAGGAAGTCTGCAGATGAAGGGTGGTTTTCATTGGTGGTAGTAGTACAAGGAGGAGGTGACCAAAAACCATTTATAGTACATAGTACGTTGTTGGATCATGTGGTTCACGATTAACACAAGAAAGCCTGTAAAAGCTTCAAATAAGTTTGTGAATGAATTTTCTAGTACCAAACAGTACCCGGGATGGTGGATTTTATCTGCGAGTGAAAAAGGAACATCAAAAGAGCATATACCTATGGTATAAAATGCTAGAATATATAAAAATGATGGGACCTACATGTCCATAAATTGGGTTTGACCTAAAATTCCATAAAATGTGAGTGGATTCCTTTCCATGAGTAGTGAGCTAAGGAAGAGGAAGATAGTGACCTTTTCCACTAGCAGTGAGCCAGAGAAAGAGGCATAGGGAGTGACCCTTGGGAATGCAGTGAGTAGACCCTATACTTTGTAAAGGCAGTGAGCCTAGGTATAGAATATCCTACCCGAACATTATACTCATTATTGTTCGCGAGCCTTAGTGAATTTGGTACATCATCACATCGTCATTGTATGCTCCTTGGATGTAGCCCTGTGAGGGTGACCCAAGTAAAAATTTATGTTTCCTATGTATTATTTAATATATGATTCAATATTTATATGGGAGGAAGAAAGAATTATGTTTTGTTTAAAAATGAAACAAGATCCAAAATGGAGGAAGTTTTAATCTACCATACCCTGATTCACCCCCCATCTTAGGGTATTCGACCTAGTGGAACTAACAATTATGTATTAAGATTTATAACCTAACTATGGTTGTGTTCCTCATGTTTTATTGATTATGGTCATTGGGTCTAGAATCCTTATTATGCTTGCTTTGCTTTCCACACCCCGTGTTTTTAGGATGGATTTACTATTTATTTGAGATTCACGTGATTCACATTGTTAAAGTATGACCAAGGGGAATAGATTTTGAGAGATTTCCAAGCTAGGGTCATTTAATGTATGAGTTTTTGTTATATTGAACTAGAGGTATTGACTGTGAGAGCTGTCAGGTGGTCATAGCCCAGAGGGGTTAGACCATGAGAGCTACCCAGAGGGTCATTATTAAATGAATGTGGGGCCTTAGGGAATTTACTGTGAGAGATCCCAGATGGTTTTTAGAATTTATTGTTGCTTTGAAGACCAAGGGGTTATTTTACTATATGAGCTACCCAGGTGGTCGTTTTTAAATAATTAGTTCTATGTGGGTCCAAAGGGATTAGATTGTGTGAGCTTTTCCAGAGGGTCATTATTTATTGAATTGATGACATGTTAAACCAAAGGGGTTAGAGTGTGAGAAATTTTCAAGAGGGTTACTTTTGAATGATTGAATGATTGTGACGAGTCTACCAAGACAAAGCACAAGCTTGGACTCAGTCTTATTTGTTTGTTTAGATGGCCTTTTGAGACGTTTATTGTTACTATATTATAGGGGGATAAATATTTTAGGCTAGATCCTGAGGTTACATTATTCAACAGATTGAATATTTTTATAAATGAAAATGAATATAATTGAAAAATATAGGATTTTTTACTCTTGATTACTTCTTAGTTTACTATTTCATTTACGAATATTACCTTATATATATATATATATATATTAAATGACAGTTAGGCACAGATCTTTTGGTGGTGTCCTACTAGGATTCATCTCACAGCCTTTTTGGGTCATTCTTTTGGAGCTAAACAGATTATATGGTTGCAGGTATAGATAATGGCAAGAACCCTTCTTCATCAGGTACTTGATTGTTGTTAGAGTTGAAGGGAATTGGACAAAGCTAAGGCTTACGATGCTATTGGAGTTACCGATTTTCTATAATTTGGTTTTAGAATTGTATTTCCATCATTGTGACTTGTTTGGCTATTTTCCTAGACACATGTGACATGCATCGTTACATATTCTCCAATTGTTGTATTACTATCAGTATTCTGCTGTTTACTTTTTTTGTATTGTATTACTACATTAACTATTTTTTACAATTTTTATTTTTTTTGTGTATACTCTTCCAATGAGAGAATAGTTTCCCCATTATCAGACCTTGTCCCTTGCTTCTAGGTAGTATCCTATGGAATTTGAGGAAATGCGCTAGAGGTTATGTGACCAACCAGGTTCAGAGGAACCTTTGGGCGGCACCCAGAACTAGGATGTTAGATCATTGATAGAAATATGAGCCTTTCCCAAGGTATTTAACACTCTGACTTGTTGATACCTATCTATAATAGGGATTTGAGATGAATTCTGGGCCTTTGTAGTATGCAGCTGGTCTTCTTAAACCATAATATGGGAATTTCATGAGGAATGTTCCACTATAACTTGGTGATATCTTTCTAGAACAAGGATATGAGCTCAATATTGGGCCTTTGGATTATGCTCTTGGTATTTTTATATGAATATGAGCATGTACCAAGGAATGTGTCACTATCACTTGGTGATTGCTAACCAGAATAGGGAAATGAGCCTGATATGAGCCATTAGAGTATGTCACCAGTATTCCAAAATAGAGATATTCCCCTATCTCGAGGCATGTGACACTCTCACTTGGTGAGACCCGACTAGAATGAAAATATGGGCCTGGTCTGGTTCCTCATCCTTTACCATAATATGCCTAAAATACTCATGGACGTGAGAAATAATGTGCACTTTCACTAGAGAAACCACTTGTTCATACTAATCATAATGTTGATTTTTAATGGCTATAGAAATATGAATACACACTTATACTTAT
This sequence comes from Viscum album, assembly GCA_963277665.1. Taxonomy (NCBI): domain Eukaryota; kingdom Viridiplantae; phylum Streptophyta; class Magnoliopsida; order Santalales; family Viscaceae; genus Viscum; species Viscum album. Next base: position 1,458,477,376 of record OY728128.1, read on the forward strand.
ATCTATACTAGTTCCAGAATACGATAGCAGAGTTCTTCAGCTATTTCAAAGACATAATTTCATTTAAACAAGGTGTATACAGGGATATAACCGAGCACATTTTTTTTCTTCATTATACATTGGAATATATATTCAACTGAATTGGGAATATTCACCAACTTTTGTTCACCTTGTACCATTGGAATATGTTGATGGGATTCATGAACCGCGGTAGGGATATGTGCCTCTTCCATGTCTGCTGTGAGAATATTCCCACTTACTTATTCTATGTGAGTATGGATATGATCTTGTTGGCTGGATATTGTTAGAATATAGCATTGGGATTCATCAGAAGAATTGGGAATATGATCTCAATCATTTTTATGTAGAGCCTTCCATGCTTGATGTGTCTTAGTTATTTATCATGCATGGGTACCATAGGTGGATGTGTGTTGTGTGATACCCTCAGTAGGAAATAAATAGTTACTGGTTGGATGGAACTAGTGATAGTTGTTGGAATGAGCTCACCTCGGTGGCCCAGAACTAGAATGGAGTCATAGTTGACTCCTTGCTCAACCTTCATCGGATATTGAAGGTGGTGATTTTTGTGCTCCGAGGATATTCTCCCAAAGGTGTTGACTATGGAAACAAGGGACAATAGCTTTACTGTAGCTTTCTTTGGATGATATAGACTCATCGGTTTCAGCACATGAACAGCCTTGAAGGTGTCCTCGAGGGTTGGTATCATACCATGTCAATGGTATTCCCATAAAATTTTATTCTCCACCGTACTATGAAGATTTAGGTTGGGTGAGGTCATTCTGAGAGTCACATGGGTTGCAGTTGTATATGATTTTCTAGAATGGTCACTAGGTAGAGACATGAAAGATCGGAGTGTTGTTTTTGAAAGAAATATATACAGTCACAAGTAAAATAAAGAACACAGTTTATAAATATAGATTCATCAAAGGCATGGTATGTTATCAATAATATATGCATAGATAATATAATTGTACTTTTATTCTAGATCTAGATATTCTGATTACATGGAATTATTAAAGCCCAGATAGAATTTTTTTCATAAGAACCATAGCTACATAGGATTGGCCATAAGATTCACATCAGAAATTCCTTGTTTTCATGGATCAACACATGGTCAACCTTTCATTATATTATTTGAGATATTAAAATCAATTTCTCCTTTTTTGATTGCATGGAATATGAAGGAAAAAATTTCCAGACACATGGTCAACCAATCATTCTATTATTTGATATATTCATGTCAGGTTCACCATTTTTGTTTTGATGGAAAAGATGATAATGACATTCTTAGGGCACCCTCAAGATAAGTACAATATGGTCTAATAATAACTGGGTATTCTATCCTTTTTTATATGAAGGATATACTATAGTTAAATGGGTTGATTTTCGGTTCAACAACACATGTTTTGTCATAAATAGGGGTGTACTCATCATTATTCATATAATAAACTCCTAAATGTTCCCAAATCAACAACTAGGTACATAATTTCTTTCCAAAGGTAGGAATTTAGTGTGGGATTCAGATTTAATATCACTTAGGGACTCACATTGGTCAAGTGGATGGGAGGTCAGACTCATCACAACATTTTTTAAGAGAATTATTTCATACTATGGGAATCAATTATAAATTTAAGATATATTTGTGAATATATTACTAATCCGGATATGGAACCAGTTATCCTAAAAAATTGACCATAGGTAGAACTTCCTTCCATTATAGACATAGAATCCCTTTCTCACACAAAAAAATTATAGGTAAAATCTCTTTTACACACTAAGGGGAATATTTTAGTGAATCCATCTATATATATTTGATGTTCTCCATCCATTTACCCTGATAGTTTGTTGCCTATATGTTTTATCCATATAGTCAGGACCTTCATAATTTTATTCTATATAGGGATCCATTTAATATGTGAAGTATGGTATTGGGCCTCTATGAGGCATCCTACATATCATGTTTATAGCATAAATCAAATCCAATGTAGTTTGTTAAACTCTATTAGTTTCATTCCATGCAAAGAGGAAATATGCGAGGTCACTTTGGCACAAGGTACATCAGATCGAACCTCAATGAGGCAACCTACGTATCTCGGTTATAGTTAGAATCAAAGTCATCGTAGTTCAGTCATGCCTTTGGGGCTGGACACAAGGTGGATACCCTTATATAGAGAGAATCATATAATGACACTCATAGGGGATTTCACAATGAGGTTTCTATGGCTTGTGGAGATTCATGATGCAAATTAATGACCATTGAAAATCCCTAAGCCCACATGATCTATGATCAGTGTGAGAAACAAGGCATAGAATCTAGTGAGTCTCACTATATACAGATTCAGGACATCTATGCTAGGACTACCCTTTGAAGGTTTAATATAGAGATCAAGCCTTAGGATGGAATCCTACATATAGTAGTCATAGATGGAATCAAATTCATCATAGTTCTATTCACTTATAAGTCCACTAATGGATGAGGAAGAATGATCATCCCATGGAAATGATTAGGTCCTGATGGTTGAAATTTAGGAGACATAGCGGGACTTACACTAAAGTGGATTCCCATTTGATCTTAGGCCTTAAGAAGGCATCACACATAACCAGAGTGTTATAGGAATACGAGTTCTCATAGTTCAATTAATCTGTTTAGTTTAATGTCATGCATAAAGGAAATAAGTGAGGGAACTTAGGATCTAGGTACTTGTTCATGAACCTCGAGTAGGCGTTTTATGTATCTCGGTTATGGAAAGAATCAGTGTCATTGTAGTAAAATCGCGCCCATGGGATTGAACCCAAGGGGGATACCCTTATATGGAAGGAATCATATCATGTTTCTCATTGGTGATTACACAATATGGTTTTCCTAGTATGTGAGACATTATTATATTATTCTTCTGATTGGGGATTACACATAGATGTTTCCCTAATACTAAGATAGTTATATCATTCCACTGTTCTTGGATTACACGTTGAGGCTTCCCTAATATGAAGGTTGTTATATCATGCCATTAGTTGGGGCTTAGAAAATTTCCATAGTTGGGGATTACACACTGTGAAGGTAGTTATATCATTCCATTGGTCAGGGCTTACATAATGAGGTTTTCCTAATATGAAGGAAGTTATATAATGCCACTAGTTGGGGCTTACATACTATGGTTTCCCTTGTATTAATGTTGTAATATAATGGAATTGGTCAGGGCTTACACACTAAAGATTCCCTATGTGATCATTCCAACTCACTAATCCCATATGATATGTGCTCTATATGGGAAATAAGGGATGAAAAATATTCATTTTCACTACTTTTGGATGTGTGACTTATGTACTATGACTTCCCTTTTTATGGAGGCTAGACTAGACTATCATATCTTGGGATGACCACCTAACATGGAATGGTTGTCTTCATGACCTACTTTATTGTCTTCCTAGTATTCCTTGATTGTTTATTTTGACATGTTGGAGGATGTTTGGAAATGTCTAGTTTTATTATGTACATGTCTAAATACAATCACATAATCCAATTCGATTTTTCTATGGAAATAACATATTCTAGATGGAATGTCTGAAGGAAATAACATGATCAAGGTTGAATTGTATGGAGAAAATCGCAAGACCTAAATGGATGATCATGGAGTCCATCGCATGATGTCAAATGAAATTCTTGGAGAGAGTCACATGATCCAACTGACTTTCCTTGGTGTCATCACAAAATCTATCATACATGCTTTGGGTGTCTCAAGAGTCATTATGACATGTGTGAAGGGTGTATCATGTCCCAGATGACTTGTCTGGGAATCATCGTGAAAGTCAAATGACATGTCTATAGAACGTTAGAATACCTGGATGACTTGTTCAGAGGAAATCATGAGATCTAGTTGACATGCCCCGGTGGCATCGTGAGACTCAACTAACAGGTAATGGTGACATCAAATGATTTGGGTGAAATGTATAAAGGACATAGAAAGGTCTGGATAGCGAGCCCAGAATATTTCATGGGACTTAGGTAGCCTACCCAGAGGGTGCCATGTGACTTGCTCTGACATTTCTAGGGGACTTAGTATGATTCAATTAGTTTACCAAATGAGAACTTCATGATCAAAGTGTAATTTTCATGTTTTTTCACATGACCTTGGTGGTTCATACAAATCACATTTGGATTGTTGTAAATTTTCTTTGCATAAGTCTCCCATCCTTTTTAGTATTTTTTCAATCCTTTTATTGAATATTCCTTATAATTTTTCAGGTTTAGATTGTTTAAATCTTGTTTGATTTAACAAATATGTTGTATTTTCTTAGTATAACATGTCATAAGTCCATAGTGTGGTCTATGAGTGATCACACAAAGTACCTATGCATGTTCCATGATCACTTTGGTTATTCCCTTAAATTTATCAGATGAAAAAAATTTATGACCATGAGATCAACCACATTAATAAATCCACTCTGCTGCTAGGGAATTCTAGTGCAAGGATACAAGGGTGATTTTTTTCATGCTGGGGTGGGGGATTTTTTTTCCTGACGACATTAATTAAATGATTCATTACATGGCTTGTGTCTTGCAAATTAACGCTATATTTAGAGGTGGGATTTACTGTCATACATTTCACGAGATCCTATGACAGACTATTCCGAGGGTGCCACATGATTTTAATCAATGGTGGTACAATTCTTTCAATACCCCATTTATTAAAAAATATCAAATTAATGGGGTCTTTTCTAATCATGTGGTCATGAAAAGGTGTTTTTACATTATCTAGAAGATATGTCCAAGGGTCTTTGTAAATCAAGGTGCTTGTCAAAAGGCCTTCGCGTGATCTAATGCGACATGTATGGAATCTTTCATGAGACAAATATAGATTTCTAGGGGGACTTCATGAAATCAGGTCATTTTCTTGATGGTATTTTATGAGGTATTACGGAGCGCACGAGTGTGTTTCATGATGTTTATGAGTACAAGAGGTTCCCTTGATTTCCATTTTTATTTCCTTGTTTATTATAAAAGGGATTCGGGTCTCATGGCTTTTATCAGGTGTTGTTGAAGACATACACTCTCCCCATCAGTGATGCATCACGTGACCAACAAAAGTTTCTATGGTGATGGATGATAATTGTCATTGACAAACCTCATGCTTGTCATTGGAGCCAAAGGGGGGGAATATGACTAAATGAAAATTTATGAATCCCTCCATGTGATGAGGGTGGAATGTTCATGAGCACTTACGAGATAAGGAATAAATTTTTCTAGGGATTACTTGGAATCTTGAAAACCTCCTAGGCGCATCGCATGAAATTTATGACCACAAGAGGATCCCGCCTTTTGGATATTTTCCCCCTTATTTTAAAAGGTTTTTTATGGTTGTTAAGTGCTGAACTCTAGACTAGTAACATGACATAGTAGAACTCATATATCAACCATTGCATGATCAGCGAGTGTCTTAGATGCCTTCAAGAGAGTATAAGGACACTTCAAAAGTGGCTCCATGAGATCTCTAATAGGTTCTGTGCTATGTGAGATCTTCCATATGACATTATGAAGTTCATACAACCGTGTGCCTTATGGAGGTTCATATGATCTTTGTGATTTTGGTCACCTTTTTACTCATTTTATTTGTAGAATAAATAATACACATATTTAAGTATTTATTCCCTTTTCAATTTTATGATGTCCATTTGGAAGGCGTCAAAAATAACATGGTGTTGCTTACCCATTCCTACTAAAAAAACATCACATAACTCTCATAATCACCTTTATAGAGTCAATATAGTCAAAATTCCTAAAATAACTCATAAAAAATCATTGGTGATGAAGAGGATTATTAAATAATTTTATATATATAATTTTTTTGGTGTGAATGATTTTTTATTTATTATAACACCCAAGTGTGGAAATAAGAAAACACATGGGGGTGGAAAGTAAATGGAATATTCATTTCATTGAACATCATTTTTATTCCAATGGTTTAGTTGGGAATGTTCTAAAATCACCAAGCCATGTCATTTTGACTTACATGGCATGCCCCATAGGTGGCTTTTCATTTTTAACTCAATGGTTGGTTGTACATGTACCAACAAATCCTATATTTGTACCATTATATAGAAATATATTGTTCCCAAAATTACATGGTGTTCATAGAAAAGGGGGTATTGAGTAATATAATTTGATACATATCATGTCCATTCATATGCAAGACATTGTGTGTTCTCTAAAGATACAAGTCATGTGATATTGTTCTTTCTACTGTGAAACCCTATCGACCAAACAATATGACACAAAAGTATACTAAAAGGACATAAATCATGTGATTGAATTATATATTCTAGAAACCCTAGCTATTGGATCTTATTTTCCATTATTAGTTACTTTATACCCCTTTCTGTGACTTCATCATCCTAGAAAAGCTGGCAGACCACCCCTCTCAGACATGATATTCCTAAGATGATTCAACCCAACACTATTCACCTTGTCCTACTTGTTCATTGTCATTCTACCCCGACATCCATCATTTCACACCTTTATCATTTCCATTCCCAAACCCATCACCCGAGCCTCCCCATTATGTACCACCACCATCATCAAACTATCACCTTAAATAATTTATCCATCATGAGGGATGATGGAGTTTCTTATTGCCACAAGAGGGATAAATATAAGAGATATAAGAAGCGTGGGTAGAAAATGGAGTAATCTAACACCGCTCTTCATCCCATTACTAGTAAAAGTCTATCTTTATACTATATGGACAATCTTGTGGCATGGTGGTGGGGGACACGACTTACAGGGATGATTCAGTCACCAAAATTCCTACACCCTGAATGTCATTCCACAAATAACTGATGAATAAAATAAATTTCAAAATAACAAAAAAAAAATTGGGTCATGGAGATTGATGTGACAATAAATTCCAAAATCATATAGAAAATAACATGACTAATAGGGAAATTAGATAAAATACCTACCTTGATTGTATATTAATGATTCTTTAATGATTTTTCCTAAATTATTGAACTTTAGCTATGTTTCATTAGATAATGAAAGTCTCATATCTCTAGTATCTCTGAGAGTTTCATTGACGTTGTGTACTAACACTAATTTATGGGTTAATAGAGATATTTATAACATAGAATTTTTTCAACCAGTATTCTTATTAAATACCCCAAATCTGTATGGTATAGGGATTCAAAGTCGTACTAAAATTAATAATATACTTGGTAAAATTCTATGTCCTGAGTCAATTGACTATGATATAATTTCCATATAGGGATACATTTAGGAGACATGGATGATATAACTTATTCACACATACATAGGCTAAAAATATTGTATTGTAAATTATTAAATATTTATCACTAACTTGTAACATCGTAAAATTAATTTGACCAAGTGACCAATTAATAAAATATTTTTAAACAAAATTTAAATTATTTGTTGAAAATTTCTTGTCAAAAAATGGACAAAAACATTCATTTGGAAATAAGAAGATGGTGAAACACCATCTCCAGAAACATGTGATGAATAGTGTGAGAAATTAAAGGATATTATCACTATGTTTGGTAAAATGCTATAGAAAATACCTTATGAAAACAAGTTGTAAATAGAGATTATTTTTCCATGAATAAACATTTTATAATTTTTTAAATGTTATTCATTATATTTATTTCATGCATATATAAAAAATGGAAGTGGTTATGTTAGTGGAGAATTAATAAATTAACTAGGAAAATGAAATTTAGATTCAAGGATTGGAAACACATGATTGATATGAGGATAAGGGAAGAGTTAAAAAATAATATAATTAAGATATAAATTCCTTACTCTAGTAACTAACACTATTTTTAGAAAATATATTTTTATGTTTTGAAAATTCTTAAACAGTGTAATGTATTTAAAGGGGGTATTTATTATATTGTATAAATATTATTTCTATGGATTAATTGATGTTAAATGCCTAAAAATAACTAGATTATCATGTATTGATGTAGTATTTGAATTTTTTTCTTTTCATTTATTTTTTTTAAAAACTTTTTTTAAAAATATAACAAATATTTTATTCTTATTCAAAGTTATATCTCAAAAATTTCAAGAACTTGTAATGTTTCTATAAATAGAAAAGAAAATTAATATCATATTATGTAAATTCGGTATGTTCTTCCCACCATCATTCATAATAAATATATACTAAAATAAGATAAAGTATAAAGATTGATAATTTATACTATAATTTTTAATATACATATGATGAACATCTCATATATCATTATATTAATGGATTATATGTTTTAACAGGAATGAGATTCATGTATTATATTATATAATATAATCATTTCTTGTGATATATGGTATCATGTTTCATGGTGTTATTTAAAGTTACTTGGATTTTTTCTCATGGGTTATAATTCGTTGTGACAATTCATTTATTTCTTGAATATTGTAATGTGGTCATTGAAATATTCAACAAACATAATACATCTAATTGGGATATGTTATGAGTGACATCTGGAGATTTCCAAACATTGGATGTGATACTTGAATTCCTTCATTGATTTAATTGATCCCGTATAAAGAATATTATCTTTCCCATTTCCGAGTATAGTGAACTATTAAACCATGAAAAAACTTGGTTCCTCCTTGTTCTTTATTCAACATTGAGGGGAATGTTCTCTCACAACTTTTATAGATAACATGGTCCTTATATAGAGTGTGTGGATTATAGTTGTTGGTTTACAACCTTTGGTGGAAAGATTCCATGTTTTATTTATTAATGTTCTTTATAAATAATATTTCATAAATATAAATCACATTGGACTTGGGGTATGAATGGTTATTTTATGTTCTTAATTTTTCATGTTGATTCAATTATAATATATAAAAAAATTTATGAGGTTCTTTTGTTTTTAATATCTGATGTTATTACAAAACCCATCTATATCTTTAGATCCACTCTAATCATGAAATATACATCTTTTCATACACCTTTTATAAATAAAATGTATATTATAATATGTGATTTCTTATACTGTAAGCATAGATATTCCATGGATAAATGTTAATCATTAGATAGTTATACTGTTTAATATGATATATGATATTGTATGATGTGATTCTATATTTTTCTATATCATATGGTATGAAATAAATAATCATATAGTATAATTCATCACATCCCAATGTTTTACATCATATCATCAGCTATAATAAGTGATATCATGGGCTATGACTAACAGTGTATTTTTTTCAAAATTGAGGGTTTTATTGTAATGAGGATATAAAAAATATTATTTTTTGTGATATATTTCAAATATTTAACCGTACTATAAAATATATATCATAATATAAAATAAATATATAATAATAAATCTTCTCATATGTAGCGATTTATATTATATTTTGTGACAGGGATATACTGTTAAATATGATATAGTAAAAAAATAATAAGTCATATAATTTTATATAAAATGATTATGGTTTATTAATTTTTTATAAAAGATAAGTTTTATGAATTATAAATGGAATATTTTAATGCCCAAATGGAACATGAAATGATCATATTAGAATCTCATTTTTGGTAAAAAATTTAAATGTTCATTAATTTATTAATTTCCTCGTTAAAAAATAATGTATATAAATTATTTTTATGAAGTGAATATTATGTATGATTTAATTCGTTTAATAAGTTTCTTCTTATGAAAAATTTATACAATGATTTATGTGATAGGTATGATGATATAAGATTTAGTTTTCTTGTACCTTGAATTTGATGTTTTATATATATAATCCTAAATAAATAGTTAATTATAGTTTAGATATAGTATATTTATGAATTGTTAAGGGATTACAATCTCTCTTGAGTATTAAACCATAGGTAATGGGACTTTGGGTAAGTCTTCTCATTAGAATAAGAGCTTATTCTCTATCTATAAACGTTAGATTTGGATAACTGTTATACAATGATTTCTCTTGTGGGTAATTTTAGTGTCATACAATTCTACAAAAATTTATGAAAAGTTTTTTTTTGTACCTCATGCATATGATTAGTTTAGATATATATAGACATATTGGGCTTCTATTTCAGTGTTAATGACACAAATTTTGAGTTGTGTAAAGAGTTTCACATTAATATGTGTCAAACATATTAATTTGGTGGAAGAAATATGGATTCTAAATATAAATCATTATAATAATTCATACATATAGAAATAAATATGATATAGTAAAATTAGAATAAGATACAATAGTATTGAATTTAATATATATATAGTATGTTCATAAAAATTGTGAGACTAAGAAAATCCTTAAATGGTAAGTCTGAGATTCCATATGAATTAAAAAACTAGTCAAATACATGATCATATAATCAGTAAAACCATGTAAGAGTTAAATACCCATGGATTATCTTGTATAAAGAATAATGGTTATGTATAACACTGTTGACGCTCCTTTCCTTCACAGAGTCTAAATGTCTGAAAAAGGGGAGCACCTTAGCCCAAAGTGATTCATCCTTTGAAGAAACATAAAAAATCGACACAGGCATGAAAAAGGATTTCATCCCACTTGGGTCGCGTAAGATTCCTCATGGTCCCAGAAGTATACTTGCGTGCCACATAGTGGTCGCACATGTTACTTGTGCACCCTCTTTGATTCTCACTCAGGGTCTTCAGCAGCCTATAAATACCCCCGGTGGGCCCCCATTTCAGGGATAGAAAATTCTAAAACACATATTCGAGATCCCAGTTCCCTAGTCTCTTCTGGAAGTCATCAGAACACTTATAAGGTAATTTCTTTCCTAGAATAGAAGATCTAAACAGGGGAAACAAGGCCTAAGTGTTGAAATTCATCAACACCTGCGTGCCTACGTATTTAAACCTTTAAGAGAAATGAAGACACCTACGCGCAGCCTTGTCCCTTCACCAAAACCTATGCACCACTCTTTTGGAAGCCTTTAGGAATAATATTGAGGGATTGAGCCATGTCTAACCCAAGTATTACCCTAAGGGTTGACTGTCGTGCAAGTACCCATATGTCGCGTAGGTATAGTTGCCCAACTAGGACTTGCGCGCCCACATATGACTTGCACGCCTATCGCTTTTTGGGTGCCCCTCCTTCTCATTCACCTCTTTTATTCAAATTCACCTCTCCTATACAATATTTAGCCTTCAAGACACTCATCAAAGCTGTTTATGGCATGTTTCTTTGATTGGGTTCCTTATCTGAAAGGAATTCTGTGGAATATCTCTCAAAACATAGTGATTTACATATCTTTATATCACTAAGATGAGAGATTTAATTCATTCAACCTCATCCTTTAAATATGAGAGGATCCTTAACCTGGGCCTCCTTCTCAGGAGTAAACCCCAGTCTTAAATTCCCAAATATTGGCATCCTTTTTAGGAGTAAGCCCCAATCATAATTTCCCCAATCTGGGCATCCTCTTTAGGAGTAAGCCCCAAGTTCCCTATTCACTAGGAATCTTTCTCAGGAGTAGGCCCCAGTCTTAATTTCTCTAATTTGGGCATCCTCTTTAGGAGTATGCCCCATGTCCCCTAACCTGGGCTTCCTTTTCAGGAGTAAGCCCCAGTCTTTAAATTCCCAAATATGGGCATCCTCCTTTGGAGTAAGACCCAAGTACCCTAACCTGGGATGCCTTTTCAGAAGTAAGCCCCAGTCTTTAAATTCCCAAATATGGGAATCCCCCTTAGGATTAATCCCCAAGTTCCAAATTACCTTAACCTAGGCCTCCTCCTTAGGATTAATCCCAAGCCATAATTCTCTTTAACCTAGGCCTCCTTCTCAGGAATAAGCCCTATGTTAAGTATCCAAATCTCCATAAAGCACATATACCTTTATGGACCTTGTTCCCAGGCTTCTTCCCTGATGTAAATCCTAATATTCATCTATTTGTGTAGTCATACATAAATAATCCCCACATCATTTCTTATGATGGCACAATTTTCAGGTTTTACCAATACCACTTATTTCTCACACCGAGCATGACTCACGTGAGCTTAGAGAGTAAAAGTAATTATGACACCTTTCTTTGAGCTATCAATCATAAATAAACCTCATACTTCTTTACTCTAACTACATAGGTTCTGATTCCTTTTTCTAAAACAAAGGAAACGTAGGTAGACCATCTGCGAGTACGGTCCCAACTCTGAAATAATATATGTCCTTCTGAATGACAATAAACTTCAAGTGCCCCGCTTAGTGGCTTGAAAACCAGTATGGTTATCATAATGACAAAGAGATTTCTATATCATGTGTCGAAGGATACCACTGACTAAGAATCTCTAAACAAATACAGATGATTTTCTATCTATGAAGAACGTCGAATACATATAAAAGATTATCTAAATCTCTTATAGACTAATCATTGATTGTCAGATCTAAAGGAAATCTCATTTTCATATTTGGTAACTTAATAAGGATTCACGAACATAACCTAAATCTATAAAGAGGGTCTTAGAGAAGACAATAATTCCCCTCAAAATGGTGTGATGAGTCCGACCTCCCATCCTCTCAACCAATGAAAATTCTTAAGCCTTATCAGTCTACGACTAATGAGAACCTACCTTTGGAATGTAGGTCCAAATGGATATAGAATCATTGGACTTTTCCGGTTCTCCAAACAAATCCATTAGAAAACAATTGGAATGTTTGAACCTTAAATCAATGAGGTCATCCCCATTTCCAGAGGAAACAAAAAATGGTGAACTCGACATTAATCCTTAACCACGTTAAAATTTTGTTTTACTTATTTGTTAGTCCCCTATTTAAACTCAATGAGGGGGCCAACAAAAAAATCAATAACATATGCACTCATTGAAAATATGTGGTGGCCAAACTTATCTTGATTATGTCTGTTATATCAAATAGTCACTCTTTTACAAGATCTTCTAAGTTACGAAAATGGATTATCTTAAGTTCACACTTGTGAATACCTATACTGTGAATGCCTCTGCTGCTACTCCTGTTCGATCGTTGTCCACTCTGAGGATGACATCACCTACTTAGCATCTTAAAAAATGGGTATCAAATGCACTGGTTAAGTAATATTGTCAAAATGGTACTATTCTGACTCTGGAGGACGCTCGACAAGCCCTCCAAGTCAATAATTCTCCCTGGTCGTTTGCACAGTGACGATTAGCGATCAAGAAGCAGGTGGTGCCAACCACTGTCTCCAACCGTTTCGGGTCGTTAACCCCGGAACACAGTCACCATTCCCTTCCATATTTTGGGGAGGTGAATGAGCAGGTCCCTCAGGACCTTAATTCAATGAGACATGAGTCTTTCCTGAGGGCTCCCATCAACAATCGCCGCCAGACTCGTGCGACAATGCACCCTCAACATGATGAGGGTATCATCTCCAGCATTCGGCTCAGGTTCCTCGAACCTGAGTAGGCAAGAAGAACCGCCCGAGGTGAAATCCTGTCAACAGTGAGCAGGTCCTTTTCTCTTCCATCTCCGGAGAAGTCCACCAACCTAACTTGGTGGCAAGCAACGAGCAGGCAAACACACCCGTCCATTTTAATTCTGTTGTCCAGTAGACTCGTCTGGCAGCAGCACACCAATACCATCTGGAAATTCCAGCAGAGTACTATAGACATGAACATACACCTGTTTATAAATCATCAGCTAGTTAGCAGGCTCATTTGACTACATATGATGGATCCCTCTAACCCGATGTTTTGATAGTTGGTAAACAGGCACATACACCTTCTCACACTCATCAATCCTGCCAGCAGCCTCGTCTGTCAATATTGAAGTAAGTTCATCAACCACGTTCGGTGGAGTGTAAATAGTAGGCACATACACCTTCTAGTATTGATCAAGCCTACCAACAGTCTCGTTTGGTAGCATTCGGAGAAGTCAGTCGAAAAGCTCCGGTGACAAACAGGAGGCAGACTCAAATCTCTGCCCCCACACATGAGTACTATCAGAATTCACTAACAGGAAAAAGAGGATAAGAGTAGGAATACACACCTACTCCAAGGAAGGAATGGAAGTATATCCCTGTTCCATCAGCTGAAGTCACCAAGCATATTCTGTGAATGGTGAAAGAATATAAGCAAATCCCAGCTCATATTCTTGATGCCTGTCAGGATATTATAACAACTTCAGCAGTATTAAAGGGAAAGAAATGAAATTCTATTCCTACTAGTGGAGTGACACATCAACAGTTCACTACAGAATAGACACAAACCTCTATTCTAGTCTAAGAGGGTTGTGGGGCATACTCCCCCATATCATACAGACAACCAAGTTAGGAAGATACACCTGATTTGAGTGGAGGTAATCAGCCTAAACTGATCATTTCTCCCGAGCAGGCACATACACCTGCCCATAATAACTACTTTCATCATAAAGTGGTTCCTAAAGTTACTAAGAAGGCATATAAGAAGAAGACCCGCCCATCACAGTCAAGAAATCAAGATCCAATTTGTAATAAGTCCTTGCTCGATGTTGCAGTTCTTGAATCCCTCAGACAATTATCTGTTGAAATTCAAGATTTTACTCCCTCATTTCCCAATAGTGGGAACATTAATTCTGAAGGTCTTTATTAGACACTTCTTCTTGAAGGATTTCTTCATGACAATTTGGTCGATCTCAAAGTATCATCTTCAGATGAGAGTCACAAGAACCATATGTGTGGCCAGAAGACCAAGGAGAAAAATGTATCATCTTTTTCTGTAACCCACCATGGTGGTCCTCCCCATGATGATGAATTTAGCTGTGAAAGTCCTCTCCACAGTAGTAATTCACATTGCCTGGAAAATTCTCCAATGGAAAATGTAGTGACGAGAAAACCCTCTTATCTCGAGGCACTTGCAAATGTGAGGCCAGTCATGTCTGATTCTTTACAACTAGCAGGTGAAATACTTTCTCAATCAGAAGATTGCCCAGGGTGTATATCATTCTCTGAACCACCCTTGGATCGTTCATCTTCTAGTTTGATCAGTGAGTTCTCTACCAATCTTGTTGAATCCAATAAATCAACAAAGAAGCACCATCTTTGGTCTAATCAGGTAGAATAATCTTCATCAAATGATAAAGAGGAAGTGTTTAATATGAGAAAAGAGCTAGTGAAAGGTGAATTTTCGGTCATGTTTTGGCCTCTAGATGACTCTTAGTATGCCATTCTAGAGATGTTGATGGAAGATGGAATTCATGATATTCAACTCAATATATGGAAAACTCTTTGTCAATTGAAAAAAGAAAATATTATCATATGATGAATATGAAAATCATGTCATGATAATAGAAGGGTTACAATGCCAAATTGACTTGGCATCTCTCTCAGTTTCTCGATATCTGAAGGCTGAAAAGAAGCAAAGAACCCTTCAGTGTTCATACCTTAGCGCACTATTAAGATTATGCCAGTTAATTTCCAATGCCCCATTTGGTATTCATATCAGGGGATGGGATGTTCATGGATCACTACATTTCATTGTACTCTCCATTCAACAAAGCCCACCGAAAATGGTCTCATGCAATGTTATTTCCCATGGCCGGCCACATCCAATTGGGTTTGCTCGTAATCAATGGCTCGCTCAAGAATAGGCCTCGACTAGTTCTTCTCAAAGTTAAGAAAACAGAGAACAAGTTGTTGAATTACTCATGTATCAAGTAAACGAGAATATTGAACAGGCTTCTCGTTTAGAGATTGACATCATCAAGTGAAAAAAGTGTTAGAAATCATCCAATAGTCCTTTGAGCCGGGTGATAAAAGTGGATGCAGATTGATGCATGCAGCCAATTTCCAGACTAAAGTCTATAAGATCAAGAGAGATTTTAAGAAAGTCTCAGATATATCTTGTCAAGAATCACCCCAGGTTTACAAACTAGGAACTCTTTAAACCCAACCCTCGGAATCAAAAAATAGGATTCGAGGTGTTGAGCAGGAACAGCAGGAACAACCCCAGTCCACCGGACTGAGGAATTTTTCAAATCATCAATCTCTTCCTCAGAGAAAGTCAATATTCTCTTGATTATGGAAGAATCCACAAGAGGAACGAAGAGCCGAATTATCAGGAGATTCCCTCCAAATTACGGTTCGTCAAGAAGTTCCTAAGGGATCAAATCGAAAAAAGGAAATGTCTCATCAAAGACATGGAAGAAGAAAATATTGCAGAAATGCCGATAGAAGGGATGAAATGCGTTATGCATCAATTAATGTTATCAATGTCGTTGTTGCTGATCCACCAGAGAAGGATGACTCATAAGGATCAGATGAAAAGATTATTTCTCATGAAGTTGTACCGACAGACACAAATGAAGAAGGTGTGCGTACATGAAATCAATGTCTTACCCAGAATCTGGGTGTTCCTTCAAATAACCCACTTTCCCCTCTCTGAAAGGGATCTAAAAATGGTAATGGAAAGAACCTGGTTACATAACCTTCCTCTGGAGAGGGCCAATCGCTCTCACTAGAGAAACTATTTGCACAATAGGAGGAAGAAATAAAGGAATTGAGGAGGTTGAATGCAGAACTACTTCAAGGTAGTCTTCCTCTTAAGCATGTTGGAGTCAGTCAGCCAAGGGAATTTGTTACAACTACTGAGATGGATAAAGAATATCCTCCTTTGTCATTACATCCTCACAGGTGTAATATTATGGGTCAGACACAACAACAATTGGCGGTGCTTCCATCAGTTGCAGTACCATCCACCACATTTGTCCAAGATCTAGTTATTGCACCCCTCAGGTCCGAGCTCAACTAGATGTTTCTAAAAAGTTAATAACTGCTATTGAGTCATTAACATCTCAGTTGGAATCTATATATGGAAAACATTCTCAAATTTAACTAGAAAAGAGAGATTACCCTAAATGGATTGATGCAATTCCTCCCCCATCAAATTTTGCAAGTACCACATTCCCAATCATTAATGGTTCAAGAGACCCAGAGAAACACTTAACACATTTTGTTCCTCGTTGTGATCCTATGATGGGAACCCCTCAACAATAAGAAGTAGTTAAGATTAGGTGTTTTGTGCAGTCATTACAAGGGCCTACTTTTTTCTAGTACGAAAGCATGCAATCTCGGTCAATTACCGGGTGAGAGGATCTCTGTCAACAATTCCTTCTTTAATTCAACTCAAATTTTCCAAAGACAAAAATTTTTTTATCTTAAAAACTATAATCAAAGGGATAATGAAAGGGTTTCATATTTCATTGCTCTCTGAAAGGGATTAACATATTACCTAAGCTTAGCACTCCCTCAAGAGGAATTGTTGCCAATATGTGTGGAAAATCGGCGTGATGATTTACGCACACCGTTGATCCCTGTGAAATACACAGGATGGTTTTGAGACCTTACTTCAATCGTTCAATAGATTAAATATTCTCTTATGAAGACTAAGGATAAAACTCGTGTAATTCCATTAGCTCCTGGAAGAAGAATGGGTAGAGCAGAGACTTCTACAGTTATGCTTAAACAAGAAGCTGTACCTGCCTGTACTTCAAAACCTTCATCTTCCCGAATGGCTCCACCTATTTAGCATCAACAAAAGAGGTTGTTTTTTCAATATGATCAATGATATCAAAGATGAAAAAAGTTTGAGGATTTGAAGAGAAAAAGTTATTCTTTCTGAAATGATCAAGTTCCTGGTTACTTCATTTCAGCTCCGGAAAGTAATTTGGTTCAATTTCAAAGGCCCAAGAGGCCTAACAATGAAGGAGATGAAGACCATCCCAATTATTTCCCATTTCATCAGATGTTGGGGAATCCCATTCAGGATTTTTTTGTCTTTAAGGACCTCCTGCAAAAAATGGTCGACTCAAGACAAGTCAAATTGAAAGGTTCTTCAGCTCAGGTAGCATGTGTTACTGCTACAAATCCAGAGGAAGAAGGCGAGTGGCAGGAAGTCAAAAACAAAAAATAGAATAAATATGATGATTTGATGGCCAGAAAAACAATCAACTGAACTCATGCCATTTTGCAAACACAATTGAAGAAACCAGTTGTGTCTTCTCCTATGAATGCCACAGCAAAACCCTCTTCATCAGAGAGAAAATCCTCAAAGAAACGTCATAATTCAAAGAAATAAGAATAATCAAAGAATATGAAATCGTGTTGAAGCCCATGTTGTATTTTACTCTATCCGATTTTATGCCATCTACTTTGAAGCCATGGGCACCGTCCCACCAAAAGGCACAACCTAAACTACCTAATCAGGCAGAGTCTTCATCAGACGAAGAGTTGATATTTTGTTCTGTTAACATGATTCACTTAACAGATCCTTATGCCAGTTGCAGTTTTGATTTTGATGAGCCCGAGTTCCCTGTATCAAACAATGTAATTAGAGGGAGTTCCAGAGGTCTGGGATACAGAGGAAGACATGGATATCCTAGAATCCACTATTCCAATTCTACCCCTGCCAGAACTGTGTATCCATTAGAAACTCATGGTAGAGCCCTTCTGCGGGCTCAATAAGAACAAGAAAATTCTTCCTCCAATAGCAGATTCAGCCCTCGCACAATTACTCCAGAGTATCGTTTAGAGGTTCCACTTTTTTTTTCTCAGCAGGTAAATAGACCCATTCGGTCTAATCTTCCAAAGCCAGAAGTATTTCCAACTCCTGTCCCGATACAAGATGCACCTATTTCCAAAGAATCAACTGCTAAGGCACCTGAAAAACCACATGTTCCTGTTGGGAAACACAGACCTTTGGATCAAAAATATGATGTATTGAAACACCTGGACGATGTACCGTCCAAGTTATCAATTCGGGATGCCTTGAATTTATCAAAGGATCTTTGGGAGGCACTCATCGAGGCTTTGTCATGTCCTCAAGAGTTTGAAACTGAAATTGTTGTAGCTGAAGTCTACCATGTAGAGAATAATACTTCATAATTCCATGTAGTGATATCTTTCATAGATGAAGATGAAGATGATTTTGTGCATGGGAATATAAGACCTTTGTACTTATCTGGAAAGGTCAATGGTGTAGACATCCGATGAGCTTTCATTTGTAATGGTTCAGGATTCAACCTCATCCCCATTCATACATTTCGTCGATAGGGCCTCAAAGAATCTGATTTATCTCTTCTACTTTGATGTTTCAAGGGTATGATAAAAATGAACAAGAACCACTGGGCGGGATTACACTCAGAACTCAGTTTGGAGACCTTGTATCCAATTCATATTTCATGGTTGTTGATCATGATACAACCTTCAATATTTTGCTTGGAAGACCTTGGTTATATCAACATGCGGATATCCCTTCATCATACCATCAATGTCTCAAATATTGTTTCAATGGTCCAATTGGGACATTATATGGTGATAAATCCCCAATCAAGACATGAGAATCTCAATACATTGAGGCAGAATTCTATCACATGAAGGGTAAGGAGAAATCCACAGAAAGGGAGATTACCAAGGTTAATGCTCCATTTGGTTTGGAAAAGATTCAAGTAAATCCATTTACACATGTGAGTATAGATTATGTGTTGCCTATCAATCAAATTAACATGATAGACCCAAATCAAAATACTCTTATGGAATCTTCCATAATGTCAATTATGACAATTAAGCCAGACAGCATGTGAGAAATTGGTGACTCACCAAGAAATGATGAAAGCTAAAATGGAGATGTATTCATTTCATCCTCTGAAATCCAGAAAGTATATACTTCGCCAACTAGGGTAGAAGAATTTATAGCAATGTCAGAGGTGAATGATGATGTCGATTATCAATCCATCATCTCCTCTTTATAACCCAAGGAAGACCATTCATCATCAATCAGGCCAGAAATGGAAGCCTCTTCTTTCAAGATGTTAAAAATTTTACATCTCTCCTGATCATGGAAATTCTTCTTCATCATATACAATGCATGTAGAAACAAAAGAAATAACACGTGTTGAAGAAGAAGAGTAAGATCTTAGGGACGCTCCTCCATCTTTTGAAGAAGTTATCTCTACCATTGTGGATGAACTTAGAGAAATAAATCTGGGTTCAAAAGAAGATCCACGCCCCACTTTAATTAGTGCGACCATGATTCTTGAAGAGTAGGAAATGTATATTTCATTTTTGAATAAAAAATGAGATATATTTTCTTGGAACTATACAAAGAGTCCAGGCCTTGATCCTGATGCTGCTACTCATTGTTTGGGTTTTCCAGAAGAACATCGAGGATTCAAGCAAGCCGCAAGATGAACACACCCAACCTATGCTTCCAAAATTGAAGCTGAAGTGGATAAGCTTATCAAAGATAACATCATCAGAAAAGTTCAATATCCCAAATGGTTGGCTAATATTTTCCCTATGAAAAAAATAATGGACAAATTAGAGTTTGTATTTATTTCAGAGATCTTAATCGGAATTGTCCTATGGATGATTTTCCAGTTCCAATTACAGAACTATTTATTGATGCAACATCTGGATATGAAGCAGTTTCCTTCATGGATGGATATTTCGTGTATAATCAAATCCAAATGTCTCTAGAAGATGAAGAATCTATAGCCTTCAGATCCCCTCAGGGTGTGTTTTGCTATCGGGTAATGCCCTTTGGCCTAAATAATGCCGGTGCAACATATCAGCGTGCCATGCATCGTATCTTGAAACCCTTTTTAGGGAAGTTTTTTGAATGTTATGTGGGTGATTTTGTGGTTAAATCCCAGCAACATTCTAATCACTAGGATGATTTGGAAGTCATATTCCACAAACTTCGACAACACAATTTTAAGATGAACCCCTTAAAATGTGCTTTTGGGGTATCCTCAGGAAAATTTCTCAGCATTATTATACGCCATCGTGGTATCAAAGTCGATCCTGAGAAGTCAAATTCAATCCTTGTTATGTCACCTCCTCGAAATTTAAAATAGTTGAGAGGAATTCAAGGACACTTATCCTATATTCGGCCTTTCATCGCCATTTTGGAAGGCAAAAGTTTACCCTTCACCAAATTGATGAAGAAGGGAGTCACTTACCAGTGGACTGGAGAATGTCAAGAAGCATTCAAAATTCTCAAAAAATATATCTTGAGTCCACCGGTATTAATTCCACCTATTTATGGAAGACCACTTATCCTCTATGTGACAGCTTTTGAGTGATCATTGGGTGCCTATCTTGCTCAGAATAATGATGTTGGGAATAAAAACAACGTCTACTATCTCAGTCATACTATGCTTGAAGCAGAAACCCGATATTCAAGTATTGAGAAGTGATGCCTAGCCTTAATCTTTGAAGTTCAGAAGATGAGACACTACCTACAACATCATTGGGTTTAATTGGTATCTCACAATAACCCGCTCAAATTCATCCTTAGCCGTCCAATGCTTACATGACGTCTGGTTCGGTGGGCAGTTATTTTATATCCATTTGATATCCAATATGTGTCTCAAAAGGAAATAAAGGGCCAAGCTCTGGCTGATTTCCTTTTTGAACATCCTTCAGTAGAAGATACATATTTAGATACTGAACTTCCTGATGAAGAAGTCTTTTATATTCCAGATAATCGTCACACATGGGAAATGTATATTTATGGTGCTTCTAGAAGTCCAATATGGAAAAAATGGAAGATCCTAAATTCAACAAAGTTGGGTTAGGAATTGTACTTATTTCCCCAGAAAAGGCAGTGCTACTTTATTCCTTATCATTTTTGGGAGGTGGGACAAATAATGAAGCAGAATACTACGCTCTCATCACAGGATTGGAGTTGGAGCTTCAAGCACAAGTGAATCACATAAAGGTGAAAGGTGATTCAGACCTGGTAATCAATCAAGTCAATGGGGATTATGTCATCAAAAAAGAAGAACTAATCCCATTTTATGATTACGTCAGAGAGTTAATGGCAGAATTTCCTACGGAACCGACATTTTTTTATGTCCCGAGATCAAAAAATGCTCAAGCTGATGCACTGGATAATATAGCCAGAGCTCTGGAAGATCCAAATCGGGTCAAGAAAACCATCATTATTGCCCACCATCGTACAATTTCACCTTATGCTCAAACCAGAACAGAGGAAATCAATTAAATTAGTCCCATCTCTGAACCATATGGTCATACTACAGGATGGATGACAACTATCAGGGAATACCTTCAAAATGGAACACTTCTACTAGATAGAGCCGAGAAAAAACAAGTCTGGAGATGTGTGGTCAATTTTTCTCTTTATGATAGCTTAGATCAACCAGAGAAAATTCTCTACAAAGGATGTTTTGATGGAGTTATCTTCAGATGCATTAATGGTGAAGAGATAATGGTTTTCATGAAAGAAGTACATGCAGGAGTCTGTGGTGCCCACCAGTCTGGACATAGACTATCTGATCAAATTTGAAGGCTTGGATACTTTTTCCCTTCAATGATACAAGATTGTGCTGATTTGACAAAGAAGATTCATTCTTTTCAAGTACATTCCAACTTCATACATCAACCTCCATATATTCTTCATACAGCTAAATACTCATGGCCATTTTCCACATGGGGAATGGATGTGGTGGGACCTTACCCTTCAGCTCTAGCTAAGCAGTTTAAGTATATTCTTACTGCTACTGACTTCTTTTCCAAATGGGAAGAGGGAATACCTCCCAAAAAAGTTTTTTTCTAAAAGCATTATTAGCTTCATCATGTCTACCATCAATACCATATTTGGTGTCCCTCATACCATATTGACAGAGAATGGAACCAACTTCTGTTAATCTGAGGTAAAGAAGTTGTATCAAGAATACAAAATCAAATCCAATCATTCATCTTGGTATCATGCAGCAGCCAATGGCCAGATATAATCCTTCAACAAGACTCTTTCAAATATACTACAAAATATGGTGGATAAAGATAATAAATAATGGCATGATAAACTCTTTCATGCTTTACGGGCTTATCGGACCACCACCCGCACTACAATGCGGTCAACTCCATATTCACTGGTTTATGGAATGGAAGCAGTCTTTCCCATTGAAGTTAAATTATCTTCTCTCAGAGTAGCCATTTGTGATCATTAATCTATAGATGAAAAATATCAAAAGTTATTGGATGAATTGTAACTGTTAGATGAGAAAAGATTGTGCACCCTGCATCACTTGGAAGTCTATCAGAATCGAATAACATGAGCTTTCAACAAAAAAGTTCATCATCGTTCATTCATTTAGGGAGAATTAGTATTGGTTCTCAGAACTCCAATGATACCTGGAAAGAAACCTCCCAAGCTTGAACCAAAATTGGAATGACCTTACTCAATAAATATGTTCTACTCCAATAATGCTTATTCTTTAATCTCAATGGATGGAGAACTCATCACTACTCCAACCAATTCCATATTTCTGAAGAAGTATTTTGAATAAAAACAAAATACATCAGTTACAGTCCATGCATATGACCTTAAAATATATTCATTTCTCTTGTCCAAAATGACGTTAAATTGTGTTGTCCTTGCTGCAAGACTTTAAAATGCACAGTCACTTATGTCCAGCAAGACATTAAGCAGAACAACACCCTTTTCGTCCAACATGATGTTAAACTATGAAAAAGTCCCTTAATATGTCCTACATGACATTAAACGTTATTTTTTCCCTGTAACTTGACATTAAACTGTGCACCACCAATAGTCCTTACTGCAAGACATTAAACTGCACAGTCCCCCTTTCGTCTAACATGATGTTAAACTGTATTGTCCATATCGTCTTAGCTACAGGATGCTAAACTGTACATCACCCTTATTGTCCAACATGACACAAAACTGTGTTCGCGTCCAACATGATGTTAAACTGTGTCTCTATATTTGTCCTACATGACATTAAACTATACTTCTCATTCATCCAACATGATGTTAAACTGTGAAAAAGTCTCTTAATACGTCCTACATGATGTTAAACTGTTTTTTTCCCTGCTACATGACATTAAACTATGCAGCACCAATAGTCCTCACTGTAAGACTTTAAACTACATAGTCCCTTTATATGTTCTACATGACATTAAACTATGCATCGTTAAGGTTGTTTCTACCTCTTGTTTCTCACCCTGAGTATGACTCACGTGAGCTTAGAGTAAACTTCAACCATAACACCCTCTTTGGGCCACTAACCATGTGTAAGTCCCAACATCAATTATTTGGTCATTGTTCTCAAAATAAAAATTGATCGCCAATTCATCCTTTAAGTGAACTATGAGGACTTTGATCCTTGCCTTCTATGCTGGGTATGTAGGCAACCTCCCAAGGTTTAAGCCCAAAACCAATCTATTCACATCGGTTCACCTCCATCTCATACGATGTTGCTTCGTGAAGCCACCCCCAGAATCAATATCTTCACATTGGTTCACCTTTGTCCATCCTATATGATGTTAAAATATACAACACTTTTGTACTATATGTCAATAAACTACAACATTCTTTGAAACCCTCACCTGAGAGGGAATAATTATTTACATTGATTTCCAATCATGTTATATTCTAATGACTACGTGCATACATGGCAATTCCCAAACCTTTTATCTTGGGTCAAACCATCATTGCACTAAAGTCCCCTCTCACCCTTCACTTGTACGAACCAAATCTGAACAGAGGTTATTTCTAGAACTATGTGGGATTGATTCCCATCCTCATGGGATACGTAGGAATGTTCGAGCATCCCTCGAATCTAGCCCCAAGTCATTGGGCCTAACCCCAAATTTTACTTTCAGTCCGCTAGCTAAAAAGTCCCCTTATGAAAACACACACTGTGTATTCATTATTATGGTCCGAGCTCTATGACGTTAAACTAAGATTTCCTATACTTTCGTCCCACATGACATTAAACTATATTTCAAGAACTACGTATGGCTTGATTCCTATCCTTATGGGATATGTAGTGAAGTCCAACATCTCAATTCAGGACCCAGCCACAACATGATTTTGGTTAGCATTGGTCTATATATCTCTTTCATGCATTGAACAAATGCCCATTTTTATGTGACATACTCCTAACCTTAAATACTTCCAAATATCTATACCCCTTTTCTTGACTTCTGGTCATAAAATATCCAATATCAGAGAGTTCTTTTTCCTAACTATGCAGCATGTGCCCTTAGGTGGCCTTGCATAAACAGTCCACATAACAGACTTTTCAGCCAAAAGATGCTATTATTTTACTATGCAACCAATTCCCTTAGGTGGCCCTGCATAATTCAACCCCTAACGGGTTTTTTAAATAATGGTAACTTCATTCTTGGGAATAAACCCAATTTTTTACTTCGTTGTCTTAACGACAATATGTAGGGATACACAAAAATAATCATCCTTAACATATTTTTCCCATGTTCTTTTTCATGACCTGAAAGTATTCAAGTCAATTGTTTATATTTCTCTTCCCTACACTTGGGTCAGACCTTTGTAGGAGTGAAATTCATCCAGTTCTTAGACAATCTTGTTTGGAAATATCTTTTCCATATTCAAGTACCTCTCTCCATATAGAAACCTATAAGCTTTGGAAATTTGAATCTTCATAAACATCCACAGGCTTTTTAGCAGTAGAAAATTAAATTTCTGAGATTTCTTTTACCTCACTATGCAGTACGTGCCCTTAAGAGGCCTTGCATAAACAGTCTACATAACAGACTTGTCAGCCATAAGATGATATTATTTGACTATGCATCCAATGACCTTAGGTGGCCCTGCTGAATTCAACCCCCTAACAGGTTTGTTAAATAATGGTAACTTCATTCTTGGGAACTAATTCTTATAATACCTTTTAGCCATTTTTTATTTCATCCCTGAGATTCAAAATTTATTAAGTCATGGTTTACATATATTCCCTCATACTTGAGTGTGGTAATATGTTTTCGGATAAATTGTCAAGGAATTGAGTCTATTTTAGTCTGTTCGGTCAATCCTATTTCGACCTTAAACATTAGCCTTTTTATGTCAAACGTGCATGACTTTAAACTGACCACAAAAGATAAGGGAACTCTAAACAAAATTCAAGTTCCAGCTCACTAAACATACATTTCATATGATTTAGGTAATATTTAGCAAATAAAAGATTCAAAGTCTGTAGGGTTATTTATAATAATCCTAGCAAAAATCAAACTATGCTTACTAGGCCCATTGGCTTCGGTAAAAATTTAAAGTTGGTAGAAAAAGAATTCAAGAACAAATGATTGAAGATGAACGTGTTTTCATTTGATTCACAAGAGTTAGAAAGACATCCACAGACTGGAGTCTCCTCTCTTTTTCAGGAATTACAAAAAACTTTAAACATAACTCATCATTTGATTTACGGTATCCCAAGATTCATGAACAGACTCCTGAAATTCATTCATTCAACAGGATACAAAAAGAGATGCAGTGATACGAGCTCTTCATAGAACAATTGTAAAAATATGTTCATGAGTACGGTTTGAGAAAATTTTATACTGATCAAATAGTGACTCTGTTTCTGTCCAAGATACTTGGAAGATGGAAACATGGATTTGAAAATGAAGCATTGGATGTAAAGATCCATTTGGATAGAGTACTATTTTCAGATATTGTTCCAATGCCATGATTGTATTCTCTCCACCAACCGGCAGCAGAAAACATTTCAGCCCATGGATTTTCCATTTTCATATCTACAAGGAAATGGCATGGGGAAAAAATTTGAAAGTTCACACCATTGTTGTTGCTCATAATGCACAACATAACTGAAATAGAGGAGTAGTAGTGCAACTTCATCTCGGGCATAGAGCTCTTTGGCTCTGGAATGTTGACTCCTTGCAGATGACCATGGCTATACAGATGCAAGTAGGTGCTCTCTAGAAAGTTACGATGATACTTCTTCAAATACTTATCCAAATCTGGTAGAGTGTTATTGTAGAAAGTATAGTAATCATGGATAACAACATTCATCAGGTCATTAATTCGCTTGCAATCCATTTCATCAGCAGTTCCGATTCTTCTATGAGCCATTCAATCTGCACAAAGGTTGAATAATTAACTCTTAAGTAAGATTATTTTTTTATAAAATTTGTGACGAAATGTGAAAAAATGGCAAGGCAATAAGGTGCACAAGTCCCAAGTTGGCACGTAAGTATTAGTGTGTCGTGCAAGTTTTGGTATGCAGGTATTAGCATGCAAGTCCAAATACCTCGACAACAGCGCAATAGAAAAGGAAGCAGCAGAAAATAGAGTAACTTGCGTGGTAAGGAAACATGCATGGTGAGAGCTTGGAAGCATTCAGATTCGGTGCTTTGCGCGAGGAATGATCACATATATATAGGCAAGGCCTCACCCCTGCATGCCGAAGCCTACGCGAATCACACTTGCACACCGCCATTTGAACGCTCAACACTTTTGCGCCGAATATTCATTGGTTTTCTTATTTACCTCATATTCACATCCTCATTTTCTTTTGGATCCAAATCTAAGGGTGGACATTTGTTGATGCTTCTTTCTATCACAGAGTCTAAAAGACTGAAAAAGGGGAGTACCTTACCCCAAAGTGATTCATTCTTTGAAGAAACATAAATAATCGACAAAGGCATGGAAAAGGATTTCTTCCCACTTGGGCCGCGCTAGTTTCCTCATGGTCATGCAAGTACACATGTGCGCCGCATAGTGGTCACGTAGGTGACTTACGCTCCCTCTTTGATTCTCGCTTGGTGTCTTCAGTAGCCTATAAATACCCCTGGTGGGCCCCCCATTTCAGGGACGGAAAAATTCCAAAACTCATATTCGAGCTCCCGGCACCCTAGTCTCTTCTAAATGTCTTCCGAACACTTCTAAAGAAATTTCTTACGTAGAATGAAATATCTAAATAAGGGAATCAAGGAATGAGTTTTGAAATTCATCAACACCTGCAATCCTAAGTGTTAAAACCTTTAAGGGAAATGAAGACACCTGCGCGCCGCCTTGTCCCTTCACCAGAACCTGCGCGCCACTCTTTTGGAAGCCTTTAAGAATAATAATAATGTATTGAGCCAAGTATCACCAAAGTATTTCCCTAAGGGTTGACCATCGCGCAAGTACCCATGTGTCGCACAGGTATACCTGCGTGACCAGGACATGCGCGCCCACACAGGACATGAACCCCTCTCTCTTTTTGTGTGCCCTTTCTGCTTATTCACATCTCTTATTCAAACCCACCTCTCCTCTTCAAGATTTATCCTTCAAGACACTATTCAAATCCATTTATGGCATGATTTATTTGATTGGATTCATTATCTGTAAAGAATTCTGTGGAATATATCTCAAAACATATTGATTTACATATCTATATATCACTAAGATGAGAGATTTCATTCATTCAACCTCATACTTTAAAGATGAGAGTATCTTTAACCTGGGCCTCCTTCTTAGGTGTAAACCCCAGTCTCAAATTCACAAATATTGGCATCCTCCTTAGGAGTAATCCCCAATCATAATTTCCCAAATCTGGGAATCCTCCTTAGGAGTAAGCCCCAAGTTCCTTATTCACTAGGCCTCTTCCTCAGGAGTAAGCCCCAGTCTTAATTTCTCTAATTTGGGAATCCTCCTTAGGAGTAAGCCCCAAGTCCCCTAACCTGGGCTTCCTTTTCAAGAGTAAGCCCTAGTATTTAAATTCCCAAATATGGGCATCCTCTTTAGGATTATGCCCTAAGTCCCCTAACCCGTGCTTCCATTTTAGGAGTAAGCCCTAGTCTTTAAATTCCCAAATATGGGAATCCAACTTAGGAGTAAGCCCCAAGTTCCAAATTCCCTTAAACTTGGTCTCCTCCTTAAGAGTAAGCACCAGTGATAATTCTATTTAACCTGGGACTCCTTCTCAGGAGTAATCCCTAAGTTAAATATCCAAATCTCTATAAGGCACATATACCTTTATGGAACATGTTCCCGGGTTTCATCCCTGAAGTAAATCCTAATCTTCATCTATTTGGGAAGTCATACATACATAAGCCCCATATCATTTCTTATGATGGCACAATTGTCAGGTTTTACCAATACCTCTTGTTTCTCACACCAAGCATGACTCATGTGATCTTAGAGCGTAAAAGTAATTATTTCACCTTTCATTTAGCCATCAATCATACATAAACCTCATACTTCTCTACTCAAAATATGTGTGTTCTGCTTCTTTTTCTAAAACAAAGGATACGTAGGTAGCCCGTCTGTGGGTACGATCTCAACTCTAAAAGAATCTATGTTCTTTTGAATGACAATAAACTTCAAGTGCCCCGCCGAGTGGCTTTAAAACTAGTATGGTTATCATAATGACCAAGAGATTTCTATATCATGTTTCGAAGGATACCATTGACTAAGAATATCTAAACAAATAGAGATGATTCTCTATCGATGAGGAACCTCGAATACATATAAAAGGTTCTCTAAATCTCCTACATACTAAACATTGATTGTCAGATCTAAAGGAAAGATCATTTCCATACTTGCTAACTTAATAAGGATTCACGAACATAACTTAAATCTATAAAGAGAGTCTTAGAGTAGAAAATAATTCCCCTAAAAAAGGTGTGATGAGTCTGACCTCCCATCCTCTCGACCAATGAAAATTCTTAAGCCTCATCAGTCTACGACTAATGAGCACCTACCTTTGGAAAGTAGGTCCAAATGGATATAAAATCATTTGATGCTTCTGGTTATACGAACCAAACCATTAGAAACCGCTTGGAATTTTTGAACATTAAATCAATGTCGTCATCCCCATTTTCATAGGAAACAAACACTAAAAGTATTAGATTACCATATTCAATTTTATGATTTGGGTTATACCTAGTTGGTTGAACCTTATAGATTTATATTCCCAGAAGAATTAATGTAGTAAAATTCATATGATGATTCATAAAAATATTTTCCCACTAAAATATTGAAGATTTATATGTGTTATGATCAGTATAAGGGACTAACAAAATATCTAGGTGTTGAGAGAAATTCCAAAGAAACCAAATACTTAGTAAAATGTGGATCTTGGTCCATTAAAGGTAATGATACATGGGGTCATAATTTTAATGGGAGTAAATTCATTAAAATTTCATGATTAAAAGATATAAAACATGATAGTTACCTATTAATATTTATTTAATATAAATGGTATTTTTATTACAAAAATTGATAATCTTATCTATAAAATTCAAGAGATGAAGGTCAAGGTTTATTCTAACACTTATTATCTTTTTTATTCTCACCAAGTATATGTAAATTAGAAATATATCCAAAAAATATATAGTGATATATTGTTGGGTTCATTCAATTATAAATAATTTAATAGTTATAAATCTTATTTGTTATGAAAAATGATAAAATAATATTTTATTTGGAAAAGGTGATTGGGATTGTGGAAAATTGGATCTTAAATATAGTGATGTATATGGACTAGTGTGTACTCAATAAAGGGGTGTGTAAAGGTACTTTATAAAATTTATTATTGATTTCATTTCATATGGATATGTGTTTCTTAAGAGACAAAATTTAAAACCATTGAAAATTTTAAAGTGTTTAGAAGTGAAATATAGAATCAACTAGGAAAATCTATTTTGACCCCTTATTGTATGTTTGTGGAAAATAAATAATCCTATAATTTACTAATAATGTTAGATATTTTAGAATTGTATCAAAACTCGATTATCAAAGAACACTATACTAGAATGAGGTGTCTAAAAGGGGTAATCATATGTTTTAATACATGGTTGTATAAGTAATTAATTGGTGTGTCATACCTATATCATTTTAGGTATATTATTGGGAAACTGCTACATTTTTTCTTAACTATGTTTTCTCAAAACTATCTATAAGACACAATATGATATATGGATCTGGAGGAACCCCCATTTTCTCTTATGGGGATTCATTATTGTGAAGCATATGTATGATTTACAGTTTTTGATGAACTTTATCCAAAAAAAATGGATATTTTTTAAATATCCCATATAATCAAAATGATGTTATTTCTATAATCCTACTAAACACTACATTTTTATGGCTTGAATTAGTATTTCCATTGAGAAGGAATATACAGATTAGGATTTTAGTGGGAGGAAAGTCTAACTTAGAGAATTTAAAAACTAAAAAATGTGAATTGTTCTTAATATAGAAAGTCATTCTACTCCACAAGATGTCACAGAAACAAAACTGAATCATATTAAAAAGGATCCTCAATATTTTGGTTGGATTTATCAACATCCTGAGAGATGTGGATTTATTATAGAAAATTATGGTGAAATAATGATAATATATTATGAACCTATAACTTACTGAAAGACTGTGGAGATTGGAATTTCTAAGAAATGGTTATAATCTTTTCATTCTATAATAAAATTCATATACACTAAAAAGTATAAATACTAGTGGATATAAATAAAATGGTGAGACCCATACAGTGCGAGTGGGACTTTTATAAGAAAACTGACATGTATGGTTGAGTGTATACCTATAAACCTCATTTAGTATATAAATTTTAAAAAATAAATCATTTTATTGACAATGAATATACTTTTTATCTAGTGGTGATAATAAATTCCATTTATATTCTTTTTTATTATAAGAAATCATTATAATTATAATATATATCAAATGTATGTATAATCCAACTTCTATAAATGATAATTTAGTTATGGTTTTTTATATGATATAAACCAGAAAATTGTAATTGAAAAATGTACATTATAATGTTTTTAAGTTGAAATTATCTATTTATAGATTGAATCATGATTCATAGAGTTTAGATATCTATTTTTAATGTAATAAAATAGTTTGGTTTTGTAAAGAACATAGAATATTATTTTTATACATGTAGTCTTGTGGGAGTGTTTTTGAATTTATGGTATTGTATGTAGATGGAATTATCTTTTTAAAATATGATTTCCCAACTTTAGGCTATGTAATGATATGGTTGGGGAAATACTTATCATTGAAATACATTGGTGATGTAATTTACATACCAGTTATGAATATCTATAGAGATCGTCAGAAGAGGTTTCTTATACTCTATCATAATAGACATATTAGTATTGTGCTAAAGAGGTCTAGTGTGGAGAACACCAAGAAGGGATCTTTTCTAGCTTTGCATGGAATGAATATTATAAAGATTCAAGAACCTTATAATGAGTTAGACTTGATGTATAAGGCTCCTTATGCATCTGGTACATGATCTATCATGTATTCAATGTTATTTAAACCACCCAATGTCACTAATTTTTTGAGACTAATAAATAAATACCTATATAATTTTAGAGTCACTCCATTATTATGAAGGGAATCCTCAAACACTTGATAAATAGTAATAATATGTTCATTGAATTTGGTGGTGAGGATGATCACATTGTAAGAGGTTACATTGATTTTAGTTTCTAAATTGATATATATTATATGATATCTCAATGTGGTTTTATGTTTTACCTCAATGGTGGTGCTATCAGTTGGATGAGTTATGAAAAATTCACCCTAGAAGACTCAATAATATAAGAAGAGTTCACCACTACATCATATTCTATAAAAGAAGTTTCTTGAATAAGGTATCTTATAACTAAAATTGGGTTAGTAGCTAGAATTTATGGAGTAATTGATTTTTTTGTCATAAATATGGAGATATTATATGGATAATGGATACCCATCTCACCAAAGGACAAAACACTTCCTTCTCAAATACCATATCATTCATGAAATCATCAAGAGATGTTGTGTAATGATCTTTTGGTGGATATAGATGAAAATACAGTAGATATATTAAAAATTACCTAAAAAGGATTATGAGGATAATATTGAATATCTTTATATTAGATTCTTAAGATGTTGGATATAATAGTTATAAAATATATCATGATTTTATAATTGATGAAATCTTAATTTATCATTTATTCATGTGTGTTTCATATATTAAATCTGAAAATTAGAATGATAAAAACCCCACTAAGTTTGAATTTGAGCTATACCAAACTAATGATCACCATAGATTTTTCTGATATGTTTTGGATGGTAAATATATACATGAGTAAAAGGCTCATATACAATAAAAAGTAGAATCATAAGATAATAAGTCAAAACAAAATATCTGGAATTACCCATGGAAGTATATTAGATAGAATATTATATGGTCGTTGATATACATAGGGGTTTATAATTAATATATATCTATATAATCCAAGGTAAAAAACACAAAATATTTGAAACATGATACTTCAACAACTTTATTATGCCAACTTGAGGCTTAGCTAACGAGCGGTTGTAGGGTATGTTTTTAAGCATGTCATCAGTTGAATTTTAAAAAAAATAGGATTCATACACTTTCATGAAAAAAGATACTTGGGCCTATGATTGATCTGTACTAAGTAAATGCATATCCATTCTTAGTTGAGTAATATGTGACGTGTTCAACTTTTTAGATAGATTAAATGTGATGTTTTCATTAAAACATGAGAGTCTATTTTTGATAATCAAAAATGTGAGAGGCATAATATACCATAATGATATATTCTATGTAGACTGGTTACTTGATTTCATAGAAAAATGGATTCCCAATATATATATGATTTATTAGATTTATTTTATAATGGAAATGTCTAATGAAAATTATAGTATGATTTATTGAGATCATTCTTAAACCCTCTATAGCAAGAGTTATACTGATATTTTGTAGAGGCCACACTTTTCTTAATTTTATGAATAAGAGATTTCAAAATTGATGACAATGCTAAAAATTCCCATATGGTCATGATTAGGCCTTATAATTAGGAAAAAACTATAGATATGTTTTTCATTCTAAAATTAATACTGATAGATAATCTATTTTCAAAGGTGTTTAAATTTATTCACAAGTAGTTTTTGTGTTTTTCATAAAGTGATTATAGGATTTTTGTGCAAGTAAGATATTAATGGACATGAACTAAAATAAGATGATTCATTTGTTATGATTCATCTATATTGTATCAAAAAATATTAATTTGATTCATATAAAAGATAAAAATATAGTATTGGATTGTATGTTTTTATAATCCTGAAATTCATATATCGCAACATATGAAGCAACCGAGGAATATGATACATAATATTATATTACATATAATGTTGATGAGTTTTCCAAATGGTTTATTTTCAGTTAAAAACAATTATGATAATTCTTTTATAGCTTGATTATTATCATGTCATAATTGAATCTTTCAATGACCACAAGACCTTACATGAGTATATTTTACGTGTATCGTATGGTAGGTTTGAAAAACTGGTTGTAGTGATTGAACTTATTTATTAATTGATGTAACCATACATAAATAATAAGATCCTTTCTATTTGTGTGTGTACTGGATTTTTGAGCCATGATGAAACAATCCTCCTCCCTGTTCTTATTTTATCTTTAAGGAGAGGGTGTTAACACACCTTTCAGAGATCAAGGGGCCCTCACATAACATACTTGGATTCCATTCGTTAGTGAACTAACTTTAGATGCAATAGTTCGAGTGTTGTTTCTTAGTAATCTTTATCAAGAACACTTCATCAAAATGGTTGACACTGTACTTAATTTATGCTTGTTTATTTTATATAATTCAATTTACATATTGATTATATGATGATAAATCATGAATTTTGATGAATTTATTCCACTTTTTTGAGAATATGTTCTAACTATACCCACAAATTCTTTAATATAGAGGTTCTATTGGTGAGATAGATCTGATTATATGGTCCTATATATTAAAAATTAATATACCTCATTGAATTATATATGAAGATTTTGAAATGTTATGTCAAAAATCTAATCCTCTCAAAATGTTGTATTATAGAGATGTTTTTTTATTAAAGAAGCAGTTTAATTTTATATTGAATGCCTATCTGATGTGGATAACATTGGAATCCCAAAATATCATCATAGAGGGAGACTTGGAGGTGAAAGAATTTCAAGTGGAATTTTTATTCATAATTACCATCCCATTTAAAGAGTGTTGTAATATTTATGTTTCATATGTTAGTACATTACTTTATCTATATATTAAAATTGATAAATAAGTTATTCAGAATAAGAATATATCAAGGGATGAAAGTTGAATACCGTATACACATAACCATTAATTTATAATTCGGTTTTGAGAACATATTTTTAATGAATTATCTATAAATATGAAATAAATTATTGGAAGACTTTGATGGATAGATTGATAATCAAGTGTACATTTATTATCCTATAAAGGTTATATAATTCATAGTTATAATGTTCTATGAAAATTATATAGATGAACATAATATGATACAAATTTGTGGATTTAATCTCATAGGAAAATAAATTCATGTATCCAGTACTAGGGGTAGAAATATAATTTATTATAGTATGTCCTAATTTAGTATCAATGAAATAACATTTTAGTTAGATTATATGAAATTAAAAGAACTATGATTTTGATGCAAATTGGTTGATAAACAAATTTTAGTTAAAATTAATGAACAAGGATCCATAAAAGTGAATTTCAGTAAGGAAGGGCATAAGGATGGACCCTTTATATTGGAATCACAAGAATCATATTTATTTTATGCATTGGATATTGTCAAAAAAATTGGTTTGTCACTCTATTGGCAACTATAAAATCTATATAATAAAATAAAAATTACATGGAGGACGATTATTTTATTGTAATATGATAATCATTTCTTAGTGGAGACAATTTTGATGGTTTCTTACATGTAAGAAGGGACAACTTGGGGAAATTTTGATAATTAATTTTTTAAAAAATACATTTAACCAATAAAAAAAAGAAAAAGTTTACAATACATAGGATTGATGTATATGAGTATTTCTTTTTATATAATGTTTTTCTTCTACATATTATATTTTTAATACAATATTTGTATATTTTAAATTATTTTTCAAAAACTAGTTATGTAGACAATGGTTATTTCACCGATTGACGCAATCCATCTTATGGGAAAACATAACAATGATCAAGTAGATGAGCATTTATTTGATGGTGGGAAATAGTCTGAAGGTGAAAGAATATTGAAGGTGATAAAAAGACTATATGTGAGAAAAAAAGAAAAAATTATAAAGTCAAAAAATGATAATACCACCATCATATGATAGTGTTAAAATAGTTATTAAGGAAAGAAGTGGAGTTTAGAAATTCCATGTTGGATGGAATGCACATAAATAACCTATTGACCCAAACATGTTAAATTTCATTAGTTGCACTAGGGTTATTACTTAAAAGTATGTTTCAATTGATATAGATACCTAACATATTATTTATCATTTATTTAAGAAAAATAATCTGGGAATACATTGCAGTAATATGTAAATATACTTTCTATATTTTATAGGAAAATAAAATTATGAAACATTTATTTGTTTATCATTTAATATTTATATATTAAATTTATATTATTGTTTTATTGGATAAAATTTGTAATGATTGTTCCTATAAATATTAATTGAGACTTTAAAATGATTCTTACAATAATTTTTTTGGGGTGTTGAGGGGAACTTCAAAGCCCACCCAAAAACGTTATATACAAAAATAATAAACCAAGAAAATTGGGATTCATTCGTTTCTCATTAGAAAAAGGAGAAATTTAAGGTAAATTATATTTTATTTTGATCAATTTTATATTATTTGTATAAAGTAATCTTATTTATAAATGTTCATATATGGAAAACAAAGGACTCTAGAAAATAAAAAAACACACGCAATGAATCTGACATACCCCTACTGTAATGCAAGGATGGGATATATTTCTCTTTTAAAAAATTGTTATCTAATTTAAATGTATTGTAGAACTATGATATAATGTAAAAAAACAATTTAATTTTCTATGAGTATATATGGAATGATCAGTTAGAGTCTCTATCTACCACCATCCCATAACATTTGTCATGGAAGGAAGTACATGTAAATAAAAAGGGATAAATAACATATCAAAACACACATAAAGTATAGAAATCATATTTCAATATGAAATAACTAAAATTTATTCTACATTAATATCTTAAAATAAAATAATAAAAATTTAGTTTCCTTTATTTTTATCTGGAATAGACATAAGATGATTCATCAACTATAGCTACATAATAACTTTATTTAGTCCCTTATGAAGAATCCAAAATATTATAAACATTTTAGAGGTGTGGGATTTGAAGTATCACCATTAGAATACTTTGATAAATCATAAAAGAAAATCATGGAATGTAAATGAGAGATATTAAAGATAAAATTGAAACTATATTGGAAATATTGAGTAGGTAAAATGAATTAATAGAGATTCTACTTTGAGAGGTCATCAATAAAAATCAACAAAACAAAAACCAAATTAATAATTTTCACATAACCCCAATTGTGAGGGTACTTATTCCCCTCATAGGCCTACCATACCTGATGTAATCAAGATCTTCAAAAAAAGTTCATGTTTATTTTTAAAAAAAAAATTATTGATACATTTTTGTTTTAAAACACTACAAGGTGAAATTTATTATGATTTATATTTACCAAAACCCACTCGTTGCCTTGTTATAAGAGGCTTAATTTACATTATCCCAGGAAATTCCCTATAATATATAAAAAATAAAATATATCACATTAGATTAAGGATTCATGTAGCTAAAAAGTTAAGAGTTGATCTACATATTCCCTTTAATGATGTTGGTATTGACATGGTCCAACATGCTAAAAAAATATTTATATAATGACCATTTAATCATATAGATAAACACAATAATAAAAGGGTGTTCCATTTTCTATTTATATTATATTATATATCGTTTATAATGAATGATTATGGTCTATAATAATGTATATAATGATAGAAAATGATATAAAATATAGAATAATGACTTTCTAAGGGATTAGTTATTGGATAAAAAGGACTATCGACAATAAATTTACCCAACTAATCAATCTTCCACACTTATTAATAATACAAGTTTGTGCAGAAAAAATGTTTCAAAATGTAAATACTTTTGACATATATTTTTCTTGAAATAGGTTGAGGGTCTATCCCCCTTTTTTGAAAAGAAAACATGAAATCCTATTTTGAAAAACTATATTAAGTGTTTGAAAGGAAGGTAATAAATGACATAATCACTTTAATGCCTAATATGCATAAGTAAAATTATATGCACTAGTTATAATTAAAATAATTTTATTTTTCAAAATTAATTACTTATTAATTTTTAATTCTTCTAGGTATCACTGAAATATTATACTAATCAATCCATGAAATTTGATGATATATTTTATGGATCCAAAGCATACATATCTAAAAAATCAACAACACATGATGTCCCTTGTGAATTAGTAATACAATATCTTTAATGTTTTATAAAACATCTTCCAATCATATATTTTATAATATGTTTTAATAACAATATTTTTTATGATTGTGTGGTGTTTATTTATCATCAAATTCATAGTTTGAGGACATTCAATGCACATAAGAAGCATATGGATTTATAAATATTGATTAGTATTATGGAATATATAATAATATATCACTATCAAAACATATATCATAATAAATAAATATTTTTCTCTTTTTTATAGTGTTCAAAATAATTGAATATATATGATTATGGTTATTACGTTTGTAAATTTATGGAAGATATAATACGTCGTCAACAAACTCAGATCCCCATTGATTAATTTATAAGGGAAAATACAATTCCATTAAAAATATCTAATAAGTGCTTATATATATATATATATATATTTCAAGTACTATAAAGATTATAGATAGAAAATACATTCATATAAATAAATATATTTTCTTAAGAATGAGTGGGTGACGTACATGGTGTCAGAATATTGAAAATCATGAAGAGGTAGTTTCCCAATATGTCATGAACCATCCCCACAAAAAACCTCATAACCCAGTTGTGAAGGAAAGTGTAATGCCTGAATCTCACCTCCAATATGCCATGAGTTTTTGAGTAATATCCAGTGTATAAAAGCACATATATGGGAGAAATTTCCCTCATAAATTTCTTAGAGAATAATAAAGAATCTAACAATAAAATGCATATAATATAAAATAAATCTAATTCCATAATTCATGAAATTTCATACATAAACAAGGTCTACAAATGAATAGTCTAAATAATAAGCTCCTAATAGAGTGACTCCATGAAAACCAGCTAATTCCAAGTCACAAGCTATTAATATTGAACCAGATCAGTAAATCCATATACAAACATAAAAAATATGTTATGTAATATAGGATTGAGAATACAAGAATACTCTATGGGATCCTCATCAAAACCTCTCATGAAAATATGAAAGAATAACACAATTAAAATAGTGAACAAACAATAAAACCAACTCACTATCTAATAGTGTCAACTAAAACTCATTCTGAAAAAGAATCATGTATTGGGGCCCTCACCCTTTCCATAACCACATAAAAACATAACTATATAATTTGTTCACAATTGTAATATCATAAACATATACACATCACTATCGAATCCTTTTACCACCTCATGGAAAAGAACATAATCATGAAAGAAATCAACCTTGTTCAATCTACCTCCCAGGTTTTCCTCCGTCATTCCCCAACATCATTAATTATCATAACATAAATCTATTTCAGAACATAATATGTCTATAAGAGGGAATAGGGAAGGGGGTTAGTTATCTTTCCATATCACCTCAATCTTATATGATGGAAAAAACACCCAAAACCTAAAACCATATGTGGTTTCTGACCATGTTACTCAACTTCGGTGGTGGTGTGTATGAAATAAAAAAAACCATAATGTATATAATAGAAAAAAATTACAACTTAAGAGTCTGCAACCCAACAGAATGAAAATAAGACCACCACTACTGCACATCAACACCATTTCCACCTCAATCATAGCACAAACAAACTCTACTATCACCAAATGATAACCATGCAAAATTACATCAAAGAATCTTCATCCAACTTCATATTTATCACTTATTTATACATTTAATTACACTTTAACATTTATTGACTCTATTACATTCATTATGACACAAGTATTTCAAGCCGTTATAATTAATTATAATAATTTATATTAGAAATTACATATTCGATTACCACATATCATTAACCCAACAAATCATTAAATATTTCAAACACATATTTACTCCACTAAAATCCATTATAGTTTCAATTAATCATTTTAACCCTTTACGGATTAATTAATTTAAAAAAATATTGTTCCATGACTTGTTTATTAACCATTTCATTAATTACAACCATAATCCATGTTTTTGGGAAACTAAGACTCAACCACAGATCGTTCACCACACTATTCTATCAACAATCACACCATCATAAGGGAATAGATAAAAAATCAATTCTAAAATCTTCATAACATCAGTCATACTAGCTGACAGCAACCATGCCAAGTGACATCCACAATAAAAATATATCATCTCCCCAATTCCAACCATATAAAACCAAGACTACTCTAACCATAGGAAATATAACTATAAAAAATTGTGTAAATAACAAAGATTCTAATATAAAACATTAAAAATCATATTTATCTATTCATACTTCTATACTCATAAAATTATTCATACATAAAAAATAATTAATGATTAATTCTAGATTTCAGAATATTTTTCCCATTTACTTTTATAAGTTCGAAACCAATTATGAATATTTAAAGAATAACTACAACAACAATAATAATGATATCATAATTTCATGATTATGAATTAATATTTGAAATAATATCATAAGTAAAAACATAAAAAAATATAAATAACATGTAATACATTACTTCCCTTTCAATTCCCTTAATCCATTTCATTATCTTTATTAGGTTAATTTCAACTATATACTCATTGAAAACATGGGCATGGTGATTTGAAATTTATCACATAATATAAAATATAGATTTTAAATACTTTAAATAAATTGGAGCTTCAACAATCATTGTGTATGAATGAGAAGAAAAGGAACACCAAATCTACTAAGGATCCAAAGTAAAACCCATAATTAACCTCCATCAAAATTATAATGAAGAACCAAAAAAACCGAATCCAAATTCCATACAACAAAATTATGATAAATAATCATAGAATGAAAATAAAAGAGGGAGGGGAAGAATAAAATATAAGAAAGGAAGTCAAATATCAAATGAAGAAGGAATACTTTATGTGAATAGGAAGGCTAAAGATCCACCATTAGTGTAAAAGACCAAAAAAATGACCCCCTTGTCACATAGGTTTTGAAGAAAGCTAAAGGAAATTATGAGGATGTAATAAGACTCATAAATTTATATTAAAAAATTGAGAACATAAAAATCATTGCATGACGCATGGAATCATGACACAATATAGTACAATACCATGAATCATGGTTAAATATCAAAATATTTATATGGTCAAAACCATTAAAATCCAATAAAAACATGGAATGTAATAGTGAAATGAACACAACCACACCATAACATTTGAATAACAAAGAAACATATTGTAAACCCTGGAATGCCTCACTTGTACCTGATAACCAAGACACGATTATGGTGAAACAATGAAGGTTACTATGCAGCTGTCCAAAATAGAGTGACACTAAAAAAATCATGGCCAAGCCCTCCATGCCACACCATAAGACTTCATGACACAACCCATCAAGCCAAAACACACTTAACCTAGCAATATAAAATAAGGGAACACCAAATTTTCATGGCATAAGAATTACAGTGAAACATGACACGTTAATCCACAAAATTAATGAAATTTGAATAATAACATGAAACCAAACTAACTCGCTTTATCAAGTTAACAAGTCATGGTGGTACACCATTTCTCCAGGAATTATTTAGACTTTATTTTAAAAATTTATCTAAAATTATTATTTTCCTCCAACCAGCTCCAAACTCTCTCCCAATATCCCCAATACCAAAAACACATAATTTAGAGAACCAATAGAAATTTAGGCCTCTATATAACACTTATATATATTTTTAATTTAGTAATTTCAAATAATGTATTTTTTAAATTTTTATTATTCACCATATTTTTAATTAATTTTTATATCTTCTTACACCCATCAACTTTATTTTCAGTTTCATAGAGAAAATCAATACATTATATAAACAATAAAAAAATACAATAACTTAATTATGTTTTGAAAATCCATTTATCTTGGTTAACTAATAATGAAGTTTCAATGGATTTTTCATCTGAATGCACTCTTACCCATCATAGTTTCTTAATATTATTAATGAAATCATTAATAGTAACCATCATGAATCATAAAATTTTGGTAAAATTAAGTATAAAAATGAAATTTTCCGTAGTTAAGGAAGTTTAAGTTTCTCTTTTTATAATATTTTCACCATAACACTGACATGTGTCTCTAAATTCAAAAATCAATCCAATATTAAGTGGAAAATTTAAGTATCAAATGATTTGATTATTATATGATCCTTGATAAATAAAAATAATGTTAACCAAAATAGATCCATGATGTATAATACCTCCCCATTGTGAGAAAATTACAAATTTTTGAGATGCAGCCTTATATATAGGGTTTTTGTTTAATGAAACATTTAAACAAACCCCCTAATTTATAAATGATTGTCACTTTTATACACCTTTGTGTATTAATCCAATCCTGAAACACTAGCATATTTTAATTCATAAGTTGAGAGTAAAAGGTTGGAATTAAAATATTTAGGAGAGGGAACTTTATTTTCAGTCTCTTATGGGGGTTTAATGTGATAATTGTGAGATTTTAAGATGGGTATATTTTCCAGATGGAGGTAATTTTTGAGTTTGTAGAAGGACAAGAAAATTGTTGTGGATTTTAGAAGGCATCAAGTACCCGATATGGCACTATTGGGTACCCATAAGAGTACCCTCCATAAGTTTATCAATATAGTGTTCGAGGGAGGTCCATTGGGTACTTAGTGGTTCCCAAACCCCATTTTTAAGAAGGACTGTGGTGATATTTTCACCATTGGGTCCCTCACGTTTTGTAGGAAAAGGGGCTAAGGGAGATTCTATCTTTACAGACAAATAGTCATTTTATTTATTATCAAAAAGAGGATAATCCCTATAAATAAAAAAGAATATCAAGGGGGTATAAAGTAGTGATTTTTGAGAGCATCACCACAAACTAGATTCTTGCCTTTGTGGGGGAGGGATCCCAAAGAGGATTAATAGGTGACCAACATGTCTCGCATTTCTATAGAGGCAAGGATGTTTTCTACTTTATTCCACTCACAATAAATATGTAGGATTTAAATACCAATGATGATGAGGTTTTTACACTTTCATATGAGATCAATGACTAACCAAGAAATAGAGTTGAGCCTACATAAGGAATTATAAATAATTTTTGAGTATGTTTCAACCGTTGTGAGATTGATATTGTTCTGTCTACACTAATCGAGACCTGCCAACATTGCCATTTTTTCTTTTTAAAGAGAGTCATCACCACCAAAAAATTAGTGAATGATATAATGACCAATCCACTATAGTCTTGAACAACACCTCCTCCATGCATGATACCTACACTGCCAGATCCATCTATATTGAGTTTCAGCCCTGATCAGTGAGAGTGTCAAGTGATCTATTGGCCTTATTGGGCCCCAGTGGTGGTACAAAGGGGAGATCTGGTGTTCCTCAAGAACATAAAATATGGGGATTTAGTCCAATCCATGGTTAACTGAGATAGATCAGTGAGAAAACTTTTTATTCTAAGGACTAGTCCAAGCTTCGATCACCCTATAACTTCATGATGATATTTTTTCCTTTCCTTCCATATGAACGGAAATACCTTCACTAAAAAAAGTATCCTCACTTTCTATTGATGGGTATTTTTCTTCATCTCTTGGAACCAGAGATCCAAGAAAGAGCCTCATAGGGTCCCCGTATATTGAATACTAGGGAACTATATGAATGAATTCCATATTCACCAGATGATGAGGTTGAGTTTCATAGGAATTTCATTAAAACAGTGTGAATCTTCCTTGTATCATGCTTAATGATGTTATCTTTCAGATGGTGGTAATCCCTATCAGAGAAATCACATGAGCCAGAGCCTGTAAACACACATCTGTCAGAATCTGAAGATAGCTCAATAGGGTCAAATAAATCTCACTGATCATCGTTCAAGATTGAATTGGTGAAGCTTGGGAACACTTTGTCTTGTCTGATGGTCATGGATGTTGCAGGATAGCTAGAAAATCTGGGGGTACCAGTCCAGTTTTCATGCTCAAAGATGATCTATCCTTTTCCAAAAATACATTAGGATTTCCATTGGATAACCTATAAATGCAGATGAAAAATTCCTAACAAGGAATATGAGACCCTTCTCCGCAATCCCATTACCTTCCCATACTACTTCACTATGAGAATCCCCCATAGATATTATCCCTTGATAATATCCCAAGACAACTTTTCATGAA
Source organism: Viscum album (assembly GCA_963277665.1). Lineage (NCBI taxonomy): Eukaryota > Viridiplantae > Streptophyta > Magnoliopsida > Santalales > Viscaceae > Viscum > Viscum album. The sequence goes on from OY728128.1 coordinate 1,458,521,642, forward strand.
ATCCATGCATCTCACCAAAGACGATACACACATTGATTCTAGCTTCCTTAAATTCTTTTCACATATGAGCCCACGACACCCAATGATGTCTCCCATCTGAAAAAGCATCCCATATAAAATAACTCAGCTCTTTTTATATATCAGTGACCACTGCTTTCGAAACTGGGAGGGTGGATAAAATATGTATCAGAATAGAATTGAGAACACTATTATAGAGAGTGATTCTACCACCAAAGGATAAGAATCAGTTTTTCTAATTGTTAATGGATCCAATGATCCCATCACCCACCTTGTTTAAATGAAAGATACATGGATTTATTAGAAAAATCAGAGCCCCAATGTAGTACATTGAGAAGGATTGTCTATGTATTCCCATACATCTTTCCATCAAGGAATCTATCCTTTCTAGACACCTCTTTGATATGAAGAAGCTTCTCTTTTTGTGAATCAATTCTTTCCCACTCAAATGGAAGTACTCTTCCAGAGTGTTATTGATACCATGAATTGATTTCTTACTTCCATTCAAGAAAATAACCACATCAACATCATACATAAGATGGGATATGCCTTGTTGTAGATACCTACAATGGTAGGGGAGTATTTTTCCTACCATGAATTGTTTTTTTGATGAAGTTGTTAAGAGCGTCTTGTATGAAAATGAATAAGGTAGGGGTATCATATCTACTTTTCTATGCCTATGAAATATTTTAAAGAAGCCAAAAGTTTCCCCATGAAGGATATTGATTACCAAGTAGAGTTAAAGAACCTAAAAATAAGGTCACTTGCCCACAGGGAGAATCCCATTCTTCTAAGAACCTTCAAGACAAAGCTCCGTTCAATTCTATCATAAGCCTTATTCATATCCAGCTTGATGACCACATTGGAGCCAGTTTCCCTGATGTTAACATCGCTAATCCACTCATGTGACAAAGAAATTTCCCCTGGATCGATCTACCATTGATGAAGTTGTGTTGCTTCTTCAACACCCATCTAGGTAAATAAGCTAATAATCTATGATTGATGATACTATCCATTACTCTATAAGGGAATATTCACATACTGATTGGCCGATAATTATTTAGAGTTGAAAGACCCCTAAAATACATCTAAACCAGGGGATATTTCAGGGTCAATAGCTTTCACGGCCTCATAAACTACTTGGTCATCCATAACATATTCTAAAATTGAGTTATTATTGGCATACACCATTCACGGTATGTCATCTAAGATCTTGCCTTATCGAGCTTGATGACAAAATTGGACCCAATTACCTTGATGTTAAAATCTCTAATCTTCTCTTTCACCAATGAAATGTCCCCTAGATCAATCTACCATTGATGAAGTCATGTTTCTCCTCCAACACCCAGCTAAGTAAATAATCCATTAAACTATGATTGATGTCATTATCCACTACCTTGTAAAGGATGTTTCACATGATGATTGGTCGATAATGCTTTAGAGAAGACAACTAATTGATTTTTTGGAATGAGAACCATGGAGTTTGCAGTGGCCACCTGAGGGAGAATACCTCCCCAAATGTAATCTTGAATTGCCTCCAAAACATAACTTTTGACATGAGACCAAGTTCTGACATAGAAGGACCCCAAAAATTCATCTAGGATAGGGGATATTTTTTGGTTAATAGATTGCAAATCCTCACAAACTTATTGTTCATTCAGAACAAATTCTAAACTCAAATTATCATAGGAATACACCATGAATGTTATGACATCTAAGATCCTATCTTCTCCCCTTGGATAGCCACTTTACGGGCGAGGGTTCGGGCCTAATAGTAAAGACTTGAAGTGGTGTTTAGCGAGACCTCTCATAACATTATTATCCTTTAAGTGGTTCACATCCTCAAGAAGGATGTTAGGCCTGGTAAAATTTCATTTATCTTTTAAAAATTCTTGAAAATGTGTTGTTTTATTCTCTCCCTCTTTTAACCATTTTATTCTAGATAGTTCATGAACATAGATCTCTTATTCCAAGATTATTTTATCCAGATCATTTTTCTTGTGAGCAAGGTCATTGAAGATTTCCTCATCCCAACTATTTTATAGCATATCCTCCTCCCTCTCGATCTTTTCATTATAGGCATTGAAGGATTGGATGCGGGACGGAAGGGATATGCTCCACCAGTGAAGGTCGCCTTTAAGATGACTGATATTGTTGTGAATACCATACCACATGCTTCCATGCCCTGGCTTGACCCATGAGTCCCTTACCATTTGGTTCTATCCTGATATTGTCGTTAATTGATGGGAGAAATTAAAACGGGTTCCTTGATCCAACCTAGAATAGACTTTAACAAAAATAGGAGAATGATCAGAAAAAACATGTGGAAAATGGGTTACATTTGTGTCTAGATAATGGAAGACGGAGTTGATATTTTCCAAACACTGATCAAATTGGATACATGAGATATTGACCCACTTTTTGTTATTACACCAAGTGAAATAGTTCCTATTGTAACCCATGTTCGAGAGAATGTAATGAGAAATTAACGAGAGAAAGTTTTGGAAAGCCTCTTCCCCTCACCCTTTTCTTCTATGATTTTAAAAACATCACATTAAAATATCCCCCCACTATCCATAGGGAGATTACTCGAGTCGAAGCATTCTAAGTCCAATCATTGTGACTCCCTTGCAAGAGAATCAAATTTTTTCATAAACGAAGGGGACACATAAACACTATAAAGAAGAAGAGATCCTCATAGTAATATGCTAGTTCGAGGTAGCCATAAGCACCACTGTGAAAGTTGAATTCTAGAATATCCAAATAAAATGGTTTCACATATCTTCATGTATGGACGTTCTCAAATTCCTACATCGAGAAAAGGTCTTCATATTATTGTATGGGGCCACTCCCAATCAGGGGAGAGGCCACGAGAATCATCTTTCACTAGGATATTCGACAGAATGTTTTTCTTCTATCAGTAAGGAGAATTATTATCCTTTGGTGGACAGTCAAGGTGGTTGCGTAGTAGATTTCATGGACAACAACAGATGGCGGGAAGATTTATTCAAGGGTAGATAAACTACCCACCAAACCTTGGTAGTGCTTGATGTTTTTATCTATAAAATAAAAATCAATCCCATGATGTGAACCATGAAATCTCTGTGATCCTCCGATAATATACAGAGTAAATAAATTGGCCCTTGTTTCTCCCGTGGATATATGAAAACCTATAGAACCACGTTAATCTGATCATTCTTCCATTTTAATTTCGTTTTTGTGTGATTTTCATTTTCACAAACTTTTTTTGTGCACTTTCAAGTGGTATCAGAGGCAAGGAGTTAAAAATGAAGAAGTGGCAGTAAGTTTTTCAGTGAATGGAAAATTAAAATTGGTTGGAAAATATTTCTGATGCCTAATCGGTGAAGAGAATGATGGGATGATTCCAACGGCACAAGCGACATTGAAACAGAGTTGAAACGAGCCTTGTAGAGCCTGTCAAATTTCAAGTCAAACTGTGGTTGAATAGTAACGTCGTACCAGAGAATATATTACTGTTCATCCCACCATTGATTTTTCTAGCGACTGTTCTGGTTAGCCACTACAGTACCACATCAACGGGCGATCTGGGCAGTTGAAAATTTTTAGTGATAAAGGCCAATCAGACTCCATTTTAGGCAATCCAAGATTCGATTCCCACTATTTAAACTATTCCGGACATATCCGTACGGTTATATTTTCAAAATTATCCCTCCATAAGGTGGTTTCAAAGGCCTGCGACAACGACGGTGGTGATCATGTTTTTTGACAACGATATGGTTGGTAATAGATCACTAACATGATTTGATATCAAGAAGTTCAATGGTCGAAATAATTTTGTCTTCTGACCAAGCATAGTGAAAGATATTCTTGTACAGTAGGGAATGTTCAGGCCATTGATTAGAGAAAAGCCCATGAAAACCAGTAACGATGATTGGAAAGAGCATGAGATGTGGGTTGTTAGCACAATTTTACTATGTATGGAGAGCAACATAATGTAATAGGTGTTATATGAGACCTCACTAAAGGACATCTAGAAAAGGTTGGAGCATCAGTATTTGGAGAATTTTCTCACCAAAAAATAATTTCTAATGAAAAAATTGTACCTGTTGCACATGGAAGAGGGGAAATATTTATTGGATCACACCAATGAATTATAAAAAATCCTGACACAGTTATTAGGGCTCAGTGTGATGTTTGAAGAGGAAGACAAAGCACTTTTACTTTTGTCATCTCAACTAAGCTCATTTGATGGACTTGTGACTGTATTTTTCATGGGTAATGAAACAACGAAGTTGGATGAGGAGACGTTGTCGCTTCAAGATTCAGAGGAATTTTGAAGACCCACGACGCATTCAGGTGAGAAAATTATAGTGACGCGAGATGATCAACGTGGGAGGATCTGGTATCAAAAGTCATAAGGTAAATAATAGAGACCAAAATCGATAGGTCCTGACCATAGAGAAATCACGTGTTTCTGGTGAGAGAAAAAAAGTTACTATAAATGTGATTGTGAAGAGTGAAAATGGTATGTTGCTGAGAATGAGAAAAATGAAGAGAAGGCTATGAAAATCACAAAATCGTCGAGAGATGATTAAGTCTGGTTGACAAGGGGAAGCTCACACTCATATGGGGGAATTGAATGGTGAAAAGTGCAGTTTAATTACTGAAAATGATACAGGAACATGTAGAGATAATGTTATTTTTTAAAAAGGAAGAATAAGAGGGCTTAAAATCCAAAAGAAGATGGATGGGTTTTCGATTCAGGGTGTTTAGTCCACGTATGTACGACTGAATGTGTGTTTCATACTTTTTAGCAGGTGAAAGAATCTGTGAGACTTAGTGATGGGTTGACATTCGACGTTTGAGGAGTCTGGATGGTGAAATTGAAGACACCCAATAGAGGAGTATGAAAATTTTATGATGTGAAATTCATTTCAAGGATGAGATAGAACATGATAACATTAAGTAGGCATGATGTGAGAGGATACAAGATTTTAATAGCAGGTGGAGTGTTGAAAGTCTCACGTGGGGATGTAGTTATGATTACTGGGAAAGAGTCCCAAGGGTTGTATCATTTTATGGGGACCGTAGTCAGCCCAAGATCGATTGAAGAATGTAGAAATGCCACATCATATGATGTGAATAATCATGTTCGATTTGTTGATGAATTTTTCAACACCTTCAACGAGACTAAAGGTCTGGTTTCTACCCCAAATTGGTCGTCTGGGTGAAATTTGTGGGGGCCACTCCCAATCAAGGGAGAGGTCAATAGAATTATATGTAGCAAGGCAGTTTGGTAGACTGTTTTTCTTATGTCTTCAAGGAGAATAATTCTCCATTGGTGGGCTATCTATGTGGTCGTGAAATAGCTTTTGTGGACAACATATGGTGTTGGGAGGATTTCTTCAAGGGTTGATAAACTACACCCAACCCTTTTCAATGCCTAATGTTTTTCTCTATAAAATTGGAATAAATCCCATGATGTGATTCATGAAATCTGTGTGATCATCCGACAAGATATTGAGAGAATAAATTGGCCCATGTTTCTCACATGGATGTAGGCAAACATACAGAACCACATAAATCCAAGAGTTATTCCTTTTTTCTTCCCTTTTTGTGTGATTTTCATTACCACGCACCTCGTGTTATGTCCCGTCCTTGGGGCCCATTCCGTGACTACCCCAAGCCCACCTTCCATAGGCCAGGGAAGGTGACTATCCCCAAAGGCATAAATCCCTAAACTGGGAAGTCATTTCCTTTATAACAGTAAACAAACATAGTAGAGTACGCAACTGGAAGTAAAACACTAAGTAAATCTATAAAAAAAAGAGTGTGCTGAAAGTAAAGGGGCCAGAAATACAATCCCAATAGTAAGGTACAATAAAACTGAAGAAAAGTAGTAAGGCAGCTACTCGGTCATCCTCTGGGATTACCACCAGAAGGGTAGGTACATATGGCCTCCTCAGCACCCCAAGTCCGTCCGCCCACTCCATGTACATATTGCCGACTGGTCCACCTCCAGGTACCATCCTATTCTGCTACTCTCTGCCCCGATTAGTGTTGTCTGTCATCTGAAACCAACACAACGAGGTGCGGGCATAGCCCATGCAGGGTTGAGTATAACGATACTCAGTAGGGACCCTGTGACCCATAAGGTCTCACAAAATCAAACAAGGATAACCAAAAAGTATGAAATCAATGGATAACACTTACTTAGGATATACCCATACATATACCTAAGTTATTTTCTAACTCATCTCAATCCTGATGAAAACACGAAAGTCATTGACTCAGCTCAAAACCAGGATTTTATTCTAGGGTGGTAACATGTAACACTCCCATTCAATCTGTCGAAACCTAGGCTGCTGGTGTACTCCTCCTCTATAGAGTACTTTGGGCCTGACGAGTCATATAGAGGTTCTTCCCACTATCCTGGACTGTTGTGGTACTCCTTTCGAGTATCATGGGTATTCCATGTCACATAGAGGCGCTCCCCACTGTGGGTCTGCGACATTACACAGAGGGCCTCCCCCTCGTAGCATGTTGAGGTAATCCTCCTATCGAGTATCGTGTGTCTTCCACATCACACTAAGGCACTCCCCACTATGGGTCTACCGCGTCACACAGAGGCGCTTCCCACTGGGCTAGTTGAAACAATTTGAGTCGAAAGGTCAATAGTCGTCAGGTCTCAGCCAGCTAATAGGTCTCCGTACTTTGCACGCTCGTCTCTGGGAGGATCCTCACCATGAGCTACTGGTCGACACTCTAACTATAATGAAGTACCATGTATATGTATCTCAAAGGTATGCCTCGTCATAGGGGTTTTAACACAACAGATGGCGCGTCAATCGGACGCTCGGTCTGTGAGTTATTGGCATTTCTGTTCTAGGGGACCGGTTGGTTTTTAGGTTCAAACCAACCTGACCATACTCCAACTGTGTCAAAACCTCAAGTGAGATATTCTACAAGAACCATATTTCTCTAATATTTCTATCACCATAGACGGTTCATCGATCGGACACTCGTAGCCCAAAATATGGGCGAAAAGGTGTAAACTGACCAAATGGGTCCGGGTCCTGTCCGACCTAGCCGGACCGACCTGGCCCAACCCGATTCGGACCGGGATCTGACCCGGTACGTGTGTCCGACTCAGTTCGAGGGAGTGGCCCGACCCGAGGGGGCGGCCTGGCCTGAGGGGGTGGCCCGACCTGAGGGGGAGGCCCGGCCCGAGGACACAGCTCGGTGCAATGGGGTGGCCTGTCCGGATGAGGCGGGCAGACCCGATGGTGGCCCGACCCGAGTGGGCGGCCCGGCCTAAGGGCGGCCTGGCCCGGAAGCTCGGCCGGCTGGTGGCCATGCGGCCCGGCCGGCTGGTGGCCCGACGGCTCACAGGTTCTCCTAGCCGTGTCCATGGGGAAGTCGTGCGCCGCCCTGGCTCCCGAACAGCTTTGTCGTTCGGGTGTGAGCCGAAACCGGTGCCAGGTGTCACTGATCCAGCACATGCGAGACCCGACGGGGTCCTTCTCCTCCTAGATGGCCGAGTGGCCAGCCACTCCGCTCCACCAGGGTGGTGCAACGATACCACTCCCCTCCACCGTGGACGGCCATGGCCGCAGCGCCACGCCACCTCCGACCGTTGTGGCCCTCCTGGCCACGGTTCTTCTCTGATGAGGTGAGACAGCACCGCGCCCCTCCAGCACCAGCGTGGCCCACCTGGCCACATCTCGGTTTTTTGTGCGGCACGATAGCATCGAGCCCCTCTGGTGGCCCGGGGTCCTTTCGCCACCGGCTTCTTCAGCGGTCGACTCAATGTCGGTCATGTTTCTCTGTTGCGGTTCTTCTTTCCGGCGGCGCCGTTGCGCCTCCGTCTTCTTCAACAAATGTGATCAATCAAAGGGGGAGGGTAGGGCCATGTTCATGCGGTTTGAGCCCTCTACATTACATTGATATCATCCGACAATTCACATTCCATAATTTGAACGATGAAGAACGGGTTCAAAAACAATTCAAATCCCCAACCTCGATCGTTGAAAGAGGTGGTGCGTGGAAGAAGATGAAGTCGATGATGGTGGTGTCATCAGTGTTCGTCACCCCTGCAAGACACTCCTGACCTGGGCTCAAGCATCATCCTCGTTTTTCATTCGGAAGTTGTTCTTCGTTGGAGGATATTTCTCCAACGGTTCTCCTTTCCTTAATTCTCCCATAAAAAAAAAGAATCATGTCAACCAAATAATAGATAGAAATGGCGTCTATTATTTGTTGGCACCACAATTTGACAAGTTGTGGTTAATTAAAAGAGAAAAACCATTTAATTAATGAGGGAGGAGGCTCAATTAATTAGTGGGGGAAGTTCAGGGGTTTCATACCACATAAATGGAGGGTTAAAGGTGGTTTAAATCCCGACTGGACCCCACCTTAATTATCTTCCCAAGGGAGGTTATGCTCGGGTGGGCCCCACCACTATAACCTCCCATGAGAGGTTAGGGTTTGGTGGCCCCCACCCCAACCACCACATGGAGGTTTTAACCACCACGAAGTAAAAATAAGTTATCTCTTTATTTTTATTTCATTTATTTAAAAACCCCAAAATCTAACTTTCATTCCCATTAGAATGCAACTACAGTGAATGTATTCATAAGAGAATATTGGTGCTGCATGTTCAACGGTGTCCTCAGATTTCAAAACTGAGCACCAGTTCAAAAGTTATAAAATCTCACTCATAATTTTACTAAACGTACCCGAAAAAAACATCAGAAATTGATTCCGGGCACACCGGTCCTCAAAATCAAGCGCCATAAATTTTCACGGACTCGTAAAAATACCATGAATTTAATATAAAAAAACCCATGGAATTTCTGGTTCTTTACACCTTCGTTGTGCCCTTACATAGAGGGCTGATGATTTGGCTAAAAAATATCCACTACTGAAAGATGATTGCTGCCAACCTTACTGGATAGAAAATCTCTTTTTACTCGAGCTAGTAGGCCACAAGAATTAAATAGGAGAAAAATGATCATTAAAAGAGTTTCCTGGTTTTGGCCCCAGGCATGCCAGTATTGTTGCATGAAGAGGGATTCTGAGACAAAACACTTTTAGATGAGGAATGGGTACACATACCACTACATTGTGAAGCCTCTGAGGCCTCACAAAATGAGTGGAGCGTGTTATAACTCATTGTTGGGGGTTCGTTACAAAGACTTTGTGACCATATTATCCAGCTCAATAGAAATGTATGCCACCTCCAAAAGGGGGGATTAATCGATATAAAATATGAACCTGAAAGGGTTGATGGAAATAAAATATGATCAGTAGATAAAGCTATATCCCTTGAACCAAGGAACTGTACAGGGGGAGGGTCAAGGAAATTACCTTACCCTGATCAGGGTAGCCTCTATTCACAAGGAACAGGTAAGGCCTAGTAAGTGGAGAAACCAGATCCATTACCATCTTGAAAGCTACCAACTCCAAACAGTGAAAGAACATGGCACTAGTATTATAAATAGATCCAGGAGGAAGATCCCACTGAGATGCTTCGGGTTTCAAAATATGTTCTGTAGGAACACACATGCCTTATACCCAACCTTCCAATGAGACTCCTTAGGGTGGGGTGGTAAGACCCTCCTCAAATGAGACCAAGGTAGGTCCTCGATCAAAGGAGATAGGCTGGTGAGGAGTTCTACCCCTCTGCTGAGATCCAACCACTGATTGATAGAGTGTACTACATGTTGTCAATGTGTGCCCATGAAGGTTACAAGATGCACAAAAAATTGGCGGAGAAGAGATTACAATATCTTATCACCAATCAAAAACTCCCTCCACCCAATGATTCAGGGAAGGAGGGAGCAGACGATCCAATTCTATCTCCACACATATTTGAGAAAGCAAAGATTCCGAGAAGTCCAGAGATCTCTTGTCTACACAAAGGAAAACTCTTAAGGAGTCACCTATTCCTTTCCAAAAATTGAAGTTGTGAAATGATAGAGGAAAGACCATGAGATTGATCCAAACCGCACCGGTGGAGACATCCTGTAGAGACCCGAAGCCTGACATACATGGACATTACATTACTTTTGTGGAATACATAGTACATAACAAAAACACACACGCAAGGATCGTAATAGTTTAGTTTCTTTGGAAACTCAGAATATAATCTTCTAATCGTTGTGAAAGATCATCAACATCTCCCATAAAGATCTTCCTTTTTTTACCTAAAACCTTTCTTTATATCCTGGGGAAATAAAACATACAAAAGGGTGAGCTCAAATGCTCAGTAATGGTAAACAAAATAAATATCAATCACATCATATACATAAGAACATAACATTTGGAAATCTTAACCTGCAAAAGAGATCATAATATCATAACATGGGATAAATCATAGAAGTGAAATGTAATCCCAATAATCATAACTTAAAACATGAAACTTTGTGTCATACACACATAATCATAGAGAATCATTTCTTATTAGTCAAGACTCATTGCCAAGACTATCTTAGTGGACAAAGTCCATTTCAGAACCGAGTCACCCTCGTTTCAGTCCTATTTCACTGAACCGGTATAACCTACCATTCCAGCCATGTCTATCTCATGAGATATAAAATCATTACCCAATGCATTGGAGGGAGATATAGGTCCCACCCATCTCTTAATGAAACCATTCTTATGTGTTCCACAAAATTTAAAATCATACATCATTGCATAACCCATGTAATAAAAATGGGAATCTTAAACATCATGACATCATAAAACAATTCACATAAGATAAAGGAATTCATAAAAATATAACCACCACAACATAATCATATAAATGAAATAATAGGGATATAAACAGAACCCCATATTATCTTAGATGGAAAATAATTCTGATAAAACACTTGAACTCTATTCTTGATGAAAATATCCTTTTTACTTCAAAAACATTTTTCCTTTCTTAACATGTCATAAAATTTTAATCTAAAAGAAGTTGATTAAAAATAAGGTTGAAAACTTGTAAAGGAAGATTCTTGGAAATAATGTTTTAAAAATCCATTTATTCCGTATAAGTTAAAAAAATCATTCTTCTTGTACTTTTGTCGGAAAAGTCAAAAAGTACCCCGTACGAAAAACCACGAAAGATTCCTTTCATATATTTTACAAAAAAATTCACCGAAGGGTAAAATTGGATTTAAAAAATTGAAGTTGGATGGAAATAATATTACATATTGAGGAAACATGGATGTGGATGATAAAATACACCCCAGTAAATACCAAAGTATAAACAATCTCGGATAAAAATGAGATTGTGATATTTCCCTTACCTTAGGTCCGATTTGCTTCGTAAGTGTCTGAACCTCCTGTATAATTATTTAAATAATGTCATTTACTTATTCCAGAATCATAATCATTGTTATGATATCAAATATTGTTCACTTATTACTTTATATTACCCGTTCTTTTGTAAATTCCATGTTAAAGAGTGTTTTGGGTAAAATTGTTTCATTTGTCGTCCGTGTTTTGACATGTAGTTATTCATATGATTACATAGATCATGATTACTTAATTCCAGAATATAAAACATGATTTATATATAATATATATTCAGAATACACATATATATAATAAATCATTAAATGGAAAGAAATACACCGTTCATGGAGACGGTAGGCCATACGTACGTATGAACGCTGTTTTCGTTTCCTTATTGAGTTGAATGGAATTAAGTAGATGAAATACATATATATACACATAAATACAGTATCATTATTATGTCATATATTTCATGATTACTTATTATATGTACTTTATAATCATTCATTAATGGTTAAAGTGGAGAATGAATCTCATCGCATCGTAGAGACGATAGTCCGTACGTACGCACGAGCGATGATATCATTCTCATGATCGTGGGACTATATTGGAGTGTATGTATACTATATCAGAATCAATATCAGTTTAAAATAATCATATATAGTTATTATTTACACCATTATACCCATCCAAGTAAGGTGGTTGTGGAAAATAGATTTCACCACGGCGTGGAGACGGTATTCCGTACGTACGCACGCGCGGTGATTTCGTTTTCCGTAGGATGGATAGATGGTGAAATGGGGTTGTTTCATACTTATAATAACATATTAGTATATGATTGATACTGATGTTATTACTTCATAATGAAACAACCTAATAAGAATAAGTGGAAGAAGAAATAAAGATAAAAGAATCGGTAATGGACATTACCTCTTCTTTGAAGTGCCTCTTTGAGTCCTCCTCTTAGGGTACTATAATTGGTCTTTGAGGAAGAACAGAACCTCTAGGATGTTTCTGGGGAAGTGGAGAAGGGAATTTTTCAGGGGTTGGCCGATCATGAAGGCTCAAAGTGGTGTGAGGAAGAGAGGGAGGAGGTGCCCTTTTATAAGGGAGGAGAGGGGCACCTTTGGAATAACTAAAAATATTATTTTATTATAAAGTCAAGTTCGGTTTTAAATAGCTCCAAATTGAGTTATTTCTAAGATAAGGTGGGGATGGGTCTAAATCCTCTCATCCAATAGAATTTAGACAATTTTAGGTCATTATATTAACTTTATCGTTTAGTTTTAACTCTTAGTTAATTAGATTGACATTTACCATGTTACTTTGTATTTTTATATTATATAGTTAATAAACATACCATATACATCCAAGAGACCCCCAAGTTGTGTTTTATTAATATATATAACCTTATTTAAGTCATTTGACCTAACCTTAGATTTTTAGGAATAAAATAACAATTAATAATATAATATTTGTTTTAAAAACTATTTTATGTCAATTTTGACACTATTCAATAGTTTATTTTTTTGAAACTCATAACAGAACGATTGCTTCAAAAAAAGTTAATTAAATCACTCCTAACATGTCATATTAACCTATAAAATTAGTTTAGTTCATAAAAGTCTCAAATTATATTTATTTGGGTATTTATAACATCAATTATGTCAATATTGCATTAATAAGATAATTACTGCATCATCGTTGTGTCATAAATAAATTAACTTATTTAATGTCTAAAAATTACAGATAAAATAGCATTATGTAGGAAATGGTTTTATCTTTCTAATGAATATTTATAGTCGAATTGTTCTTATGTATAACCCCATATTAAAAATAATTTACTTATTAAACTTTGATTTTAACTATTTTAACCCTTCTTTAAATAAATTAATAATAAATGTCCCAATCTAATCCAAGTGGGCCTAAATGGTCATATTTTATTCCTAAGGTTATTTTTGGTCGAATTACACTTGTACAATAGAATTAGGACATGTGTTAGGGTAATAATAATATCATTTTTACCCTTAATTACCCTATTTACTTTTAATCGTGGTGAAAAAAAGTAAAAAGTTACTATTCACCAAAAATTACTTTCATCTCATTGAACCACATTTTACTTACTAACATCAACCGTGTCTCTTGGATTTTTGAAATTCCACTCACAGAAGCGGTAAAATTATGTTTTATGAAAAATTCATTTTTTTAACTACCACTTAGTGGTTTCACTATTCATTAAAAAATGAAAGTTTCTAGAAAAATACCAAAAATTAGGCCTAAGCTATATTTGATATTATGAACTCAAAAATGATGTCTGTTTTACCAAATTCAAAACATATTAGTTGAATTAATTAATTTAAAAATTAATTTCCGTTGTCCAAACAAATAGCGTGTTTTTAAGAGATAATAACCATCAAAAGATTGACACTTGTTTATGTCTGGTTTAAATGTAGAATTATATCCAATGACCAACATTGTATTAAATTTTAAAAATATATTCCAAATATACTTTAAAACCACTAAAATTAACAATTTATCACTATTAATTATTTCTATTAAAAAAGTTCTTTTTAATTAAAATTTAGTAATTTTCACTATTCATCAGAATATGAAAGTTATCTGAAAAGTACCAAAATTTCACCCCAAGCTAATTTTGATATTCCGAATCCAAAAATAAAGTCCATTTTGAGAGCTAAAATTTCTAAAATTTTAAAAGGTGGTTATTACTATTTATAACGGCTAGTTTTAATAATATTTTAATAGCATATCGTTGTTTAGTGAAACTCGGTATTGCATACTACACACGCTATCAAGGAAGGTCGCGATTGCGTGTAATGCAAGGCAAGTCAAGGATACGTGTTGTGAAAGCTCCTTTTGGTGTAGCGTACAACACAAGACATTAATGAAATTAAAAAGAATATTTTTCATAAAATCTCGGGGTGTTACATTCTACCACCCTTAAAATGAATTTCGCCCTCAAAATTTGTCGGGGTTATAAATGGTTTATTACTCGAAAGTTTATTTAATAGAAACCCACATTGTAAAAAGGAATACCAAAACTTGTCTTTTAAAAACTACAGTATGAAATGTAACGATTACCCAAATAAACTAATCACTGGGTTTCCACATAGGTGAAAATGTGGATATGGAAGAGAAATCTAACCATCATGTTATGATGGAGAGTGGTAGAGAACATGGCTATGGAAAAGCCAACAATCACAAAGCCATAAATTTGTGACAATCTAAGGTACCATCTGATTCATCAGATATAAGAGCACTAGGACAACATTTTTGGTTTTCAAGATCATTTCCCTAATGTTGATGAAATTAGAAGAAATACTTTCGTGATTTTGGTATAGTCTCACTGTTTGTCGTTCTTTGGACAATTTCCACTTCCTCTCTTAAAGAAATGAAGTTGAATTTGTCATTCGTCATGTGTTAGCAGATCATGTGATAGAATGATGGGTCATTCCATCTGTCTCAAACAAAAGGTTAGAAAAGTTATCAAAAAATACATAAGTCCATCTATAGTGAGATTAATCATATATGGTTCCTAAAATGGACTTATACTTTATATATCATACTAATTAATATAATACAACTAGTTTCTACTAAACGGGGACTTCCTGTAGGCCAGTGGTAGGCGATAAAGGCCAATCTCACTTCGGTTGTGGGTTCGATTCCCACAGCCTTGTCCGACGCGATGGGCTGTCGCCCATCCTACAGGTTGTCCTTTTTCTAAAACTACATTACTATAACATCACATAAATAATATCAAAAAAAAATTCTATCCTTAAACAATACTAACTTATGGTTAACATAATCCATTCCAATCTTTAGGCTTATCTAAAATATTGCGGTCCTTGCTCATAGTATAAAGAAAACGATAACCTGAAATGTCGTCAACCAAGAATGTGAATACCATCATTTATCCCCCATATATCTTGTTGGTCACATTCCAATAATGTGAATACCTTAATGATGTATTCAATTGAAAAATGAATACCCATTAAACCTTAGTGAAAACATGAATTCTGTCAAAAGTTAACTCTTTCCACATACCAAAATCCAAAAATTCTGTATACTCAAACCATGATATAACGTTTTCCTTATCTCAGTCATGAGCTCATGAATACTATCAAACATTTAATTTTCTCCTTATCCCTTCATTATTCGCATATCATCTACATTCCAAAAATATCTGAATAACCTTTCATGGATACTGGTAACATTAATCATACACTTTCAAAACTCAAGGAAAGACAACAATGTAACAATCCTTAGATGTATCTTTATTCCACAGTACCATGAGATTACTTATACAAAATTACACATGATAAACATGAAATAATTCCACTACATTCTTAAACCATTGACCGAGCTTCAACAATTCTTTCATCTCACATATCATTTGTAGTCTCTTCATCATCATCCACATAAATACTACCAATACGACCATACTGATTCTCTTCATGAGACTTTCCCTTAGGGAATTGGTTTGAATAATGCCCATACATTGCACATTTAAAACATTTAACCATTTTTGATGTCCTAGAAATACCATTATTCTCATCCCTGGTGTTAACTGAACCTTTTCCTTTGCACTTACTGGCTTTGTGTCCTTCTTTTCCACACCCAAAGCATCTTCCAGTTCCTTTGAAACATTCTCCTTGATTCCTCTTCCCACATGATTTACATAGGGGTAATTTAACTTTCTTTCCTCTATGATCATCATGAAACTCCATCTTTCTCTTATTAGCCGAGTCAGGAAACTTACCAAATTTTACTTTATTGATCATATTATGAGATTACTGAATCGGCATAATAATGATTTTTGGACTTCCAAATCCCATTTCATTTGGTTTCTCATGAAGAATATCATTCCATTGTCCATCATATCCTCCATTATCGTGAATCATCTTGTTTCCAACCATTTTCTAAAACCCAAAAAGAATAGTTTGAGAGGAAAAAATCATAATAAAGGGGGAGTAACTTCAATATCTAAAATCTTTGGTTTAATCTAATATCGTTACCATAGTTTTAGGACTATATCCTATGCGTATACTTATCCTTAGGGACATCCCTAGACATACCTTAGAAATATCTCTAGGGATCTCACTAACGTTTTCGCATCCTAGTTTCCAAAGGTTGACTAAACTTTTTATCTGATACCAACTGTAGAGACCCGAATCCTGACGTACATGGAAATTACATTACTTTTGTAGAATACTTAGTACATAAAAAAACACACATGCAAGGGTCGTAATAGTTTAGTGTCTTTGGAAACTCGGAATATAATCTTCTAATCGTGGTGAAAGATCTTCAACATCTCCCATAAAGATCTTCCTTTTTTTACCTAAAACCTTTATTTATAACCTAGGGAAATAAAACATACAAAAGGGTGAGCTCAAATGCTCAGTAAGGGTAAACAAAAGAAATATCAATCACATCATATACATAAGAACATAACTTTTGGAAATCAAAACCTGTAAAAGAGATCATAATATCGTAACATGGGATAAATCATAGAAGTGAAATGTAATCCCAATAATCATAACATAAAACATGAAACTTTGTGGCATACACACATAATCATAGAGAATCATTTCTTTTTAGTCAAGACTCATTGCCAAGACTATCTTAGTGGACAAAGTCCATTTCTGAACTGAGTCACCCTCGTTTCAGTCCTGTTTCACTGAACCGGTATAACCTACCATTCCAGCCATGTCTATCTCATGAGATATAAAATCTTTACCCAATGCATTGGAGGGAGATATAGGTTCCACCCATCTCTAAATTAAACCATTCTTATGTGTGCCACAAAATCTTAAATCATACATCATTGCATAACCCATGTAATAAAAATGGGAATCTTAAACATCATGACATCATAAAACAATTCATATAAGATAAATGAATTCATAAAAATATAACCCTCACAACATAATCATATCAATGTAATAATAGGGATATAAAAAGAACCCCATATTATCTTAGATGGAAAATAATTTTGATAAAACACTTGAACGCCATTCTTGATGAAAATATCTTTTCAACTTCAAAAACATTTTTCCTTTCTTAACATGTCATAAAATTTTAATCTAAAAGAAGTTAATTAAAAATAGGCTTGAAAACATGTAAAGGAAGATTCTTGGAAATAATGTTTTAAAAATCCATTTATGCCGTATAAGTTATAAAAACATTTTTCTCGTACTTTTGTCGGAAAAGTCAAAAAGTACCTCGTACAAAAAACGACGAAAGATTCCTTTCATATCTTTTACAAAAAACTCACTGAAGGGTAAAATTGGATTTAAAAAATTTCAGGTGGATGGAAATAATGTTAAATATTGACGAAACATGTATTTGGATGATAAAATACACCCCAGTAAATACCAAAGTATAAACAATCTCGGATAAAAATGAGATTGTGATATTTCCCTTACCTTAGGTCCGATTTGCTTCGTAAGTGTCCGAACCTCCTGTATAATGATTTAAGTAATGTCATTGACTTATTCCAGAATCATTCTCATTGTTATTATATCATATATGGTTCACTTATTACTTTATATTACACGTTCTTTTGTAAATTCCATGTTAAAGAGCATTTTGGGTAAAATTGTTTCATTTGTCATCCGTGTTTTGACTTGTAATTATTCATATGATTACTTAGATCATGATTACTTAATTCCAGAATATAAAACATTATTTATATATAATATATATTCAGAATATACATATATATAATAAATCAGTAAACGGAAAGAAATACACCGTTCATGGAGACGGTAGGTCGTACGTACGCATGAACGCTGTTTTCGTTTCCTTATTGAGTTGAATGGAATTAATTAGATGAAATACATATATATACACATAAATCCAGTATCATTATTATGTCATATATTTCTTGATTACTTATTATATGTACTTTATAATCATCCATGAATGGTTAAAGTGGAGAATGAATCTCATCGCGTCGTGGAGACGGTAGTTCGTACGTACGCACGAGCGATGATATCATTCTCATGATTGTGGGACTGTATTGGAGTGTATGTATACTATTTCAGAATCAATATCACTTTAAAATAATCATATATAGTTATTATTTACACCATTATACCAATCCAAGTAAGGTGGTGGTGGAAAATAGATTTCACCACAGCGTGCAGACTGTATTCCGTACGTACGCACGCGCGGTGATTTCATTTTCCGTAGGATGGATAGAAGGTGAAATAGGGTTATTTCATACTTATAATAACATATCAGTATATGAGTGATACTGATGTTATTACTTCATAATTAAACAACCTAATAAGAATAAGTGGAAGAAGAAATAAAGATAAAAGAATCGGTAATGGACATTACCTCTTCTTTGAAGTGCCTCTTTGATTCCTCCTCTGAGGGTACTAAAATTGGTCTTTGAGGAAGACCATACATCTAGGATGTTTCTAGGGAAGTGGAGAAGTGAATTTGTCAGGGGTTGGACGAGCTTGAAGGCTCAAAGTGGTGTGAGG
Source organism: Viscum album (assembly GCA_963277665.1). Classification (NCBI taxonomy): domain Eukaryota; kingdom Viridiplantae; phylum Streptophyta; class Magnoliopsida; order Santalales; family Viscaceae; genus Viscum; species Viscum album. The sequence continues at coordinate 1,458,540,439 of OY728128.1, forward strand.
AAGAGAGGGAGGAGGTTCCCTCTTATAAGGGAGGAGAGGGGCACCTTTGGAATAACTAAAACTATTATTTTATTATAAAGTCAATTTCGGTTTTAAATAGATCCAAATTGGGTTATTTCGAAGATAAGGTGGGGATGGGTCTAAATCATCTCATACAATAGAATTTAGACAAGTTTAGTTCATTATATTAACCTTATCGTTTAGTTTTAACTCTTAATTAATTAGATTGACATTTACCATGTTACTTTGTATTTTTATATTATATAGTTAATAAACATACCATATACATCCAAGAGACCCCAAAGTTGTGTTTTATTAATATATATAGCCTTATCTAAGTAATTTGGCCAAACCATAGATTTTTAGGAATAAAATGACAGTTAATAATATAATATTTGTTTTAAAAACTATTTTATGTCAATTTTGACACTATTCAATAGTTGATTTTTTTGAAACTCATAAAAGAATGATTACTTCTACCAAAGTTAATTAAATCAATACTAACATGTGATATTAACCTAGAAAATTAGTTTAGTTCATAAAAAGTCTCAAATTATATTTATTTGGGTATTTATAACATCAATTATGTCAATATTTCATTAATAAGATAATTACTGCATCATCGTTGTGTCATAAATAAATTAAATTATTTAATGTCTAAAAATTACAAATAAAAAACCATTATGTAGGAATTATTTTTAGATTTCTAATGAATATTTATAGTAGAATTTATCTTTTGTATCACCCCATATGAAAATTGATTTACTTATTAAACTTTGATTTTAACTATTTTAACCCTTTTTTAAATAAATTAATAATAAATGTCCTAATCTAATCCAAGTGGGCCTAAATGTTCATATTTTATTTCTAAGGTTGTTTTTTGTCGAATTACACTTGTCCAATAGAATTAGGACATGTTTTAGGGTTATAATAATATCATTTGTACCCTTAATTACCCTATTTACTTTTAACCGTGGTGAAAAAAAGTAAAAAGTTACTATTCACCAAAACTTATTTTCATCTCATTGAACCACATTTTACTTACTAACATCAACCGTGTCTCTAGGAATTTTGAAATTCCACTCACAAAAGTGGTAAAATTAAATTTTATGAAAAATTCATTTTTTTAACTACCACTTAGTGGTTTCACTATTCATCAAAAAATGAAAGTTTCTAGAAAAATACAAAAAATTAGGCCTAAGAAATATTTGATATTATAAACTCAAAAATGATGTCTATTTTACCAAATTCAAAACATATTAGCTGCATTAATTAAATTAAAAAGAATATTTTTCATAAAATCTCGGGCTGTTACACATCCCGTACAAAGTGAAAATCCATCGACCGCTGGAATAGATGAAAGCGTCATCAACCTAATGATCCGGATCACTGAGACTAGGATTTAATGATGTCTCAACTTGTTATGGGATACTCTTCCCATCCAAAATAATATGGAATCAAAAAAAAATGTTTATTATTCCGGTCTTTTTAACCTAAGCCAGTAAAAAATAAGATAATTCATTTAAAATTTTGATAACCAGAATTAATAATCTTTAATAAAAGTGAACAACAAGACATGTCAATGGATAATACAACAAGACATGTCAATAGCTAATACACCTCCTTCATTATCAATGAATTTCAAAATAGATTTGACAATAAATTCAATAAAGGAGAAATTAAACATTGCAGAAAGAAATAAAAGGGCACAAAGAATTACATGCTTTTACCAATTGGTGTACGTGCATAGAACACAGTCATCACATGTTTTTTACTCAAAAAAATTAAAAGGAATGCAAAAAAGGACACAACTAACAACAGCTCTAAAAAACATGTGCAAGAAACAAAACTGACAGAGAAAAAACACCATTCCAAATCCCCCCTTATCCAGGGTTCAATATCACCTTTGTCAATGTTGTTGAGTACATGTTCACCAATTACATTTTTGAGGTAAGATGTTGCTATCCAGGTCCTCTGCATCTTGTCCAGATGCACGACTACTGTCAAAGCATTTTTTCCACCATCCATGATTGAATAGCGTGAGTCTTCTTGGTCCACAGCTACAGTCCAACTCTAGTGACACTACCCAAGACCGGTGGTGACGTCCAAAAACAAGTTTGGAATCCAGATTTCTCCAATATCGGCTCAATCCTCACTGTTTCAACGAAGGCCTCTTTCGATTGAACCAGATCCGTGTGTGCCCTCCACCAGTTCCCAAGAGTGGTGGTCGCTCTTGGAGGCTCCCCTCAGAGATCCTTAGAGCCACTCCGATCCTGCACACCGCCAGCGAGATCCTGCTACGCTGCTTCCTTCTGATGGCCTTCGGCCTGCCTTTTGCATAGATATCATGATTCTGACACCAGAGCAATGGAACCAGGGCCTGGATGGAACCAATAAAAGAGGCAGATCTAGTGGGGTGGGAATCTTAGATAGTGGAAAACATGGTAAGATGACCCATAGAGAAAATTAACTAGGGCCTGGATCCGCAGGGTGAATGTGTACTGATGGAGACAAGTAGGATGAAATGGAACTAACGGTCAGAAGAATTTGAAAATTGGGCAGCACATTTTGCGCGTTCTCAGAAACCCCAATTCTATTAAATTTTATTGAAATCTGGAGAGTCTATTTCAACTATCATTATGATATTAGGGGTTTTTTTTCTTACCATCTACAATTAAATTCTTATTTTTTCTAAGATTTCACCATAGTGGAAAACCCTAATCTCTATCACAAGGAGTCTGATTCCACGCACTGTCTTTCTATTGTTGTCATTTTAATTAAACTAATATAAAACTAACCTATAAATAATATTATAGATGAAGGGGTTTTTATTATGAAAATATATTTAATATAATATATATGATAATTAAAATGTATAAAACAATGAATATAAACACGGAAAAAAATTCAGCAGAAGAAAACCATTGTTCTCGGGGTTTCATGGTGGTGTTGTCATTGTTATTCAAAATAATTTTTTTGTTATTTTATTCAATGTAGAGATCCAGAACATTCACTATACACCCTAACATTTGTAAGTTATTTACCTACACCAAGACCTCTACATGTAGGATTAATCTCGTCCATATCAACAACAAATACTAACTCCACCATTTGAATGACTTTGATATCAATCAGAAGGAAAATGTTTAAATAAGGAGGAAAAAAATCAATTGTAGAGAAAGTGGGATGACCTCTCACCCGAATCATTTTAACTTCTATTGAATCCTTGTAATAAAAAATGATAAATCTTTAAATCACAAGAAACTCAAATACCACCACTTCCCCCCTCAAACAACAGTGAGAATTAACTCTCCCAATCATGGAGTTAAGAAGAATCTCAATGGGGGAAACACAAAATCGAAATGAAATGGAGGATGTGAGAATGAAGAAGTATAATATATTAAAAGAAAACTAAATTACAAAAAATCAACCAAAAAAGACGAAACTCTCAAAAAGTGGCCACATTGAATTTCTCTCCTTCATGTGGTGTTGCTTGGACTGCTATGGTCCTCACTCAGAATTCCTTAGAAGGGTGGCCTAGGAGCACTATTTATATGAAAAATCCATCAACCCTCAACCGCATCTGCATTTAATTTTCTGCTCACCGCTTTCGTCACGACGTGTAATGGTGTGTCAGGTCATGTAATTTCGTTTTAAATAGGTATCATGAATTTTTGATTGATCTTATCCAAAAAACATTTCTCAAAAAGGTCTTGTAATTTAGTAACATGTTGTGTAATGTTGTTTTCACAATGTGTAATGATGTCATGACCTGTCTTGCAGTATTGCTTCCCAAAAAGTTCACCAGAATTTCTCCCCTTTAATTATTGAATCTACTTTTTTACTCTTCTATAATTTTTTTTTCCGTATTTTAATTATTTTTTGACCCAAAATATTTCAATAACATTGTCCATCAGACAAGGTATTTATAACCAATTTACTCCAAACATTTAATTCTGGAGGAATTTTTCCTAAATTTGTTTCCATATTCAAGCATCCAATGGCCACATGAATGAAATAATATATCCATGATATTTATTGGACAAATGGAACTGTGAAATTTCTTTGAAAACCTATTAAAGGAACCTTAATTGGAGTTTTGGATCCTGAGTTATTCTCTAATGAATAAGGTGGAGTCTACCATATCTTCCATAATATTTCTCCAACTTTAATGATTTTTTCGGCTTTCTAGATGGTCGAATTGGGTCATGGTTTAGAAGAATAATATTTATCCCATAAATAAAGGGAACATAAAAAAAATAATCATTCTATTTGGATACTTATAGTAAAAGTTATGAACAAAATATAGAAGTGATTAAATGCTGTTAAAATTCTAGAATTATGCCATTTTTGAATTTATGCTCAAAACAGTTCAAAAACAAAAAAACGTGACAATTTTCCATAAAATAAGAATTTTTAGGGAATAAAAAATTTAATTACATAAGAAAACATATGGAAATATTAGCTTCATCAATCCCCCACACTTAACTATTATACTCTGAGGAATTTTCATATATTCAAATTAAAATTCATACAATAATCAACAATGAGAAAACATCAATGATTATATCCAAATAATAATTCCATCATGTCTCATTTATGAAAATCAATTACCTCTAATTTTCATTCCTCAAATTTAAATTTGTTCAACCTCAAAAATCCCTCCATGTACCAATCAAAACTTACCTATAATTGAATTTTATGTCACTCTCCACTCAAGAGAAATTGAATATAGAGTTATACTCTTACCTAGAAAGTCTATGTATCACCATAGACTTATAACAATTATAATTTCTCTACAATGTGAAACATGAAAATATTTTCAATCATGTGGAATTTTTCCAAGTTATTTATGCATATTAGGGTTGGTGGGTAAATAGATTTTTAAAAATTTAATGCTAGAAAGAGGAGGCTAGAGTCTTAAGTACAATGCATGATTAATTCAAGTGAAAACACGTGAAATTCCTCACTAAAATCCATTTAAGAATTTGAAACACAACATCATCCCCTTTTATGTGACAAATGATATGAGATAATTAGTGATTACAAAGAATTACATCATCCAAGTTCTCCCCGTGTTTTTTTGTAATGCACCAAAGAGGCAATGATTTTTTTTATAAAGCTACAGAATAAAACGACTGTATTTTTCTTCTCTTCAACTTTTTTTGAAAGATAATCGGATGAAACAAATAAAGAATAATGAAATGATGAATCAGTCCAAATTTTGTAATAATAATAAGCCCAAAATGATGACACACCTCACACCTACCATAATTGAAACACATCCTAATGAAGAAACATGAAAGGCCCTTCCCCACACTCAAACATGATATATCCATGCAAAAATACTAAAATTTTTAGTAGTTGAGGAAAGATAGGCTTGTTATGTGTCTTAGACCTATAAGGAAATTCTTTGAATATAAGGGCTAATGAAGGATATATGTAAAGGTGGGTCTCAAGATAATATATATCTAGCCAGTTTTGGGACATAATCATATTGATAAAATTCCATGAAATCCAAAGCTTCAAAAGTGAAAAATCACAAATCCTGGTTCTCACACAAAATCAAAGTATCTATTAAGAAAGTAGGGATATTGGAAAGAATATTCCAATGTTTTTTATAATACCTCATAGGACAGGAAAAATATTTAGAGGCAGTGTTCCATGGGAATGTATTTAAAAAATCAGTTAAACAAATAAAAATTATTGAAAATTAAATTCATAGAAATATTTTTCACATCAACAATAATTTAAAATCCATTATTTCAAAAATAATTTCAATTTTCTAAAAATAAATTGAGGTGTGAAAAGTAATAAGAATATTAATTAAATCTCAGGGTTCCTAAAATTTAAAAATAAAAAGGAAAATCACACAAAAAGACAGCTAACATGTCGATACTCCCCCCACACTAAATTTACTACCCTTCATTTTATCTCAACAAAATATAAATAAAGGCAGAAAAACCAAAGAGAAGGAAAGATACAACCTTAATTTATTTTTTAAGTGGAAGTAATGAGTTATGATCCTACCCACTACCATTAATCCTAAAAAGAAGGAAATAAATAAAAAATATATGAAAACAAATAAAAATAAAGAGGAATGAAAAAGAAAGTGCATAATTCTTGGGTTGATCCCCAAGTGGGTGTTAGGAGTTTACTGCTCCTAGTCAGGAATTTGTAGTGGGTTGACCCTAATGTGAAGGTGGATGGGTTTCTCTATTAGAAACCACAATAATTTATTTCTCCCAACACCCATCAGTAGATGTCATGAGTGAGTACCCAAAAAGAAAAAAAAATCCCCAACCCAGAAATAAGATGAAAGAAAAAATTTGAGATCAAGAGGGGATGAAAAAGAATATAGGGGTTCTCCATATTTTTTCAGCTAGAGTCGTGGAATCCACTGGTGGTAGAGATAGTAGAATAGGATGTTACTTCTCTTCTCCTTTTGGATCAAAATATTATACCTCATTGATTTCTTGTATTGCAATATCATCTTCATTTGCACCAGTGTAGAGCTCGATAGGCTCCTCCATTATCTCCTCATCACATGTAAGTTCTGCTTATTCTTCTTCATCTTGGGCTAGAAATAGTGGTGATGAATCAAAAAAATCAGAATAAGAGATATTATATTTCATTTCATAAATAATGAAATTTGAATCAAATTAATGCTCAGAAAATAATGCTACCTCAATAATTTCATCTTTAAACTCTTTTTTCTCAAGATTGAAAGATATGAACTCATTTGTTAGAGAGAAAATTGGATCTTCAAGTATGGATTTAACCTCACCAATTTATTCTTGGAAGGTAATATGAGAAAAAATTTCATTCTCTATAGCTTGTATTGTTTTTCTTTCCATCAATAAGACTTTAACTTCTTCTACTTCAGAAACCAAAAACACCCACATCTTTCTTGCCTTTTTAAGAATCAAGGCATTTTATTCTACTTGAATATTTGAAAACTATTCCATTCTTGGCTCACCCTTAATGTTTTCAATAAGAATATAATTATAGTAATCACTATAAAAATCTATATTGGACAAATAAATTAACTATATGAAATGAAAATATTTTTTTTGTTTTTGAAATATTTGAATTTCTTTTTTTAAAATTGTATGAAAGCTATTGGATTCCCAAGAAATAATGTTAAATTGATATTAGAGGGTTTTTATTTTACCATATTCAATTAAATTATTATTTTTCCTAAGAATGCACTATATTGTCACACCCTAGGTTAGATCACAAGGAGGCCACTTCCACGCATTATCTTCCAATTGTCACTATTTTAATTTAACTAATTTAAAAATAAACTATAAATATTAATATAGATGATTGGGTTTTGATTATGAAAATAAATTTAATATAATATATATGATAATTAAAATTCATTACACAATGAAAATAAAGAAGTGAAAAAGAATTCAGTAGAATAAATCTATTGTTCTCGAGGATTCAAGGTGGTGTTATCATTAATAGTACAAATGTATTTTTTTATTATTTTATTCAATGTAGAGATCCAGAACATTCACTCTAAGCCATACCATTCTTATTTTATTATCCTACATCGATACCTCTTCATTCTGGAGAAATATTTTCCACATAAATAGCTAATCCAAACTCTACCGTTTGAATGAATTAGATATCAACGAGAAATAAAATGTTATAATGAGGAGGAAGAAATCAATAGTAGAGAAAGTGAGGTGAATTCTCACCATAATCATTTTAACTACTATTGAATCACTAGAATAAAACATGATATGTCATTAAATCGCAAGAAACTCAAATACCACCACTTCCCCCCCTCAAAAAACAATGAGAATTAGCTCTCAACAATCATGAAGTTAAGAAGATTCACGATGGGTTAAACACAAAATTGAAAAGAAATGGAAGAAATAAGAGAGAATAAGTCTAATATATTAAAAGAAATCTAAATTACAAAAATTCAGTCAAAAAATACTAACTATAAAAAAGAGGCCACATTGAGATTATCTCATTTGTGTGGTGTTTCTTGGCATCCTATAGTCCTAAAATAGAATTCCTTGGAAGGGTGTCCTAGGGTTATTTTTTATAGGAAAAATCCATCAACCCCTAGCTGCATCTGTATTTAATTTTCTACTCACCACTATTGTCACAACATGTAATGGTGTTACACATCATGTAATGGTGTTACACATCATGTAATGGTGTTACACATCATGTAATTTCTTGTTCAAAAGGCGTCACAAATCTCGAATTGATTTTCTCCAAAAAAAACATGCCTAAAAAATCTCTCTTTATGTAATTTAGTTACCTGATGTGTAATGTTGTTTCACAACGTGTAGTGATGTCATGACCAATCCTAAAGTGCAACTTCCCCGAAATCTCACCACTTTTCTCCCATTGAATGGCCGAATATTCTTTTCAACTCTTCGATATTTTTTTTTCAGATTTTAATTTTTGTTGACCCTCAAAATTTCAGTAACATTTTCCATCATACGAGGGAGTTATGGATGATTTACCCCAAACATATAATTCTGGATGAATGTTTCCTAAATTTATTCCCGAATTCGAGCATCCAATGGCCACATGAATGATATAATATCTCCAAAAAATTTATTGGATTAATGAAACTATTAAATTTATTTAAATTCTTTTGTAATTTCCTTAATTGGTGTTTTGGATCCTAAGTTATGCTCTAATTAATAAGGTGGGGTCCACTACATTGTCCAAAATATTTCTCCAATTGTACTGATTTTTTTAGATTCTAGATGGTTAAATTGGATCGTTGTCCAAAAGAAAAAGATTTATCCCATAAATAAATAGAAACTAAAAAAATAATCATTCTATTTGGATACATATTGTAAAAGATATTTCCAGAATACAAAAGTGATTAAATGCTGTTAAAATTCTTGAATTAGGATATTTTTTCACTTAAGCTCAAAACACTTAAAAAACATAAAAACGTGACAATTTCACATCAAGAAACACTATGGTGATATTAAATCACATTAAATTACATAAGAAAATATATGAAAATATTATCTTTACCACCTTAACCCCCTCTATTCTCTACTTTGGTTTCTCCTCAATCTGAGAAAATTCTTTGGAGTTTTTGGTCATTGATTTTAGGTAAAATTCCTCTCATCTTTTTTATTTGATGTTATTATTCATTTTACTCAAATTTTAGTTTCTATAATTATGTATTTGATGTTATATTTCCCCAAAACATGGATAAATATTTCTTTTATGATGGGTATTTCATTTTTAGTGTCTAAAGGAGGTCAAGAGATGATGAACACACATCTTTTCCTAATACTTCAGGGAAGGTAAGTTGTTTAGTGAGTTAAATTTCATGTATTAGTGAAATTGGGTGAAATCTATTAAAAATTAGGCAATAAAAGTTAGAATTTTTAATCATAGGAGGAACAAGAATATGTTGTTGGAAATTTAATGCAAGGTCATCAGTAGGATTTACGAAGCACTAGTGTCCCTTTCACCCCTCTATCCATCCGCACAATTCCAGATGCAAGCTATTAATATTTTAGCTTTTTTTCCTTCCATAAATTATATGTGGTTTTAATATTTTCGGTGTCTTTTAACATTTTAAAGAAATTTCTATAAATTGGATGAATTGTGTAGTCAATATGGAATGGGAGATAATATTGAAAGTAGTTTTTTTGGGGAATTTCCATTTTCTTCTCATGTTTCCTACCTTGAATAGTCATCAAACTAGCATCAGAGGCCAGCAACCAAGGCATAATATAATTTATAAATATAAACACCACAATCCAGTCGTAGGTTACTATGTTATCTAAGGACAGCTATAAAATGTCATGCACTCAAATAAAGGCATTGTTCAGATAACCATGACTATGAGAGATTGTCACTGATGTGTATATAATACCCACTATAGAGTAAGAATACACTTTCAAAAATGAATAAAAGGCTTATCTCAAAAATCAAAGTAATAAAAGAAACAATGCATTTTTCCTCCTCTAGCAAGGGTTGGATGAATCAACCTTTTAAAATATTACTGAAGCAGCTTAAAAAAAGCTTGGGATACCCTTGGAACCGTATATAAGGGTATTGACCGAGTGAAGAATGTTTGTATTCAAACATTAGGAGTGGAGTTAAAAGTAGTGTACATGAAGGACAAAAAGAGTATCTCTGACTAATTCTCATGTTTAATTTTTAATATTAACAATTTAAAAAGAAATGGTGAAAAAGTTGAAGAAATGTTTGTCATTGAAAAGGAACTGGGATCTCTTACAACCAAGTTTGAGCATGTTTTTGTTGTAATTGAAGAATAAATAGTCTTGAAAAAAGTTCCATTGAATAATTGATGGTATCCTCATAAGTGTATGAGCAATGAATGCAAAATAATGCAGGTTGAATGCTTGAACATGACTTAGAGTCTAAGTTGACTCTACAAGAATAAAACTATGGTCATATAAACTGATGCAGTCATGGAACTAGTAATCATGTAAGAGGAACAGGGTGTTGATATCATACAAGCCATCAAAATAATATAGGTCTATTCATGTGGGGTCATGGAAATAAAAATAATTTCTAATGCCAAAATTGCAAGAAATTTGGCCATTATGCCTCTAAGTGTTCAAAAAAAAGGATCAAGATGAACAATCCAACTATACTGAAGAATCTCAATAAGAAAAAGAAGTTACCATACTCATCACATAAGAAATGGAATGTGAATGACTAGATATGTTGTATCTTGAAACCAGTTAAATAAACCATATGAGTGGTAACAAATAACATTCAGAGGAACTCATAGAATAAGTTCATGGTGACGTGAGTTTTGGTGACTCATCAATGGTACCCATGTTTGGAAAAGTAAAACTTTATAACTATCAAAATAATGGTGAGATGAATTACATCTATAATGTGTATTACATACCATACATGAAAAATAATATCCTTATTATTGGCCAACTCCTTGAAAAAAGGTAAAGTCATACACATGGAAAACTCATTTATGTCTATAAGATAAGCTCACAAGATACATTCTACTCAAGTCCAAATGGAAAAGAATCTCAATTTTTTGCTATATATTAACACAAAAGTTGAGAAGTGTCTCTTTTGACTCATGAAGAATGACTCATGGATTTGGAATCTTCTCTTTGGTAATATCTATTTCAATGGATTTAAACTCATATCCTCACCAAGAATGGTGCATGGCTTATTAGCAATTGAATTTCTAAATCATGTGTTTGAGTCACGTACACTTGGTATGAAATAAAGGAATTTCTTCCCAAGTGTAGTTTATAGAAGGGAAAATGAACCACTTAAGTTGGTTCACACTGATATTTGTGGACCACTTGAAACAACCTCACATATAGGTAATAAGTACTTTGTTACCATCATTGATGATATCAGCAAAAAACATTGGGTGTATTGCATCAAATAAAAATATTCCACTTTTACTAGCTTAAAAAATTTAAAAGACCATGTTGAAGTTTAAAGTGGTCACAAAATCAAAGTACTCAGATTTGAAAGTGTTGGAGATTACACCTCAAATTCATTTCATGATTTTTGTGGGGAACAAGTCATGAAGTTTCAATACTTTGCAGCATACACACCATAGTAGAATGGCATTATAGAATAAAATAACCACACCATCATCTATGTGAAGATGAAAATGCTGAAGAAGAAAGGCCCACCAAAGCGATTCTGGGCAAAGTTAGTTTCATGTACTGCCTACCTTTTCAATCGGTGTCCAACCAAGAGTGTTACAAATTTGAAAAAAAAAATTCAAGGAGTGGGTTCAAACTAAATGTGGTGTACCTAAGAATATTTGGGTGTGTCACCTATTCTCATGTTACAGAATCATGAATAAGGAAGCTTGATGATTGTAGAAACAACTGAATCTTCATCGGCTATAGTGAAGTGTCTAAATCCTACAAGATCTAAAATCCACTAAACAATAAATTAGTGGTGAGTAGAGTTGTGATCTTTAGTGTGGAAGAAGCTTGTAAATGTAATGATGAAGAATCTAACAAATATATTCCAGTCAAAACATAAGATCATGAAGAAAGGCATGATCATCGGGAGAAAATGCCTGTAGCACCATCCTCATGTGCATCATCACTATACAGAATTCCAGGATTACATTCCATCACTCTTAAATGTACTACATCAAGTTAAAATTTGGAAAAATTTTCCTCACCCATGGAGTCTATAAAAATTAATAGCCTAAGAGACATCTTGGATAAAATCGAAGAGGTCAATATTTTATACCTGTATGTGGATCACGAGCCTCTGATTTTTCAGGAAGCCATAAGAGAAGAATACTAGATAATTTTTATGAAATAATAAATTCATTCCATAGATAAAAATGACACATTTGAGATGAAAACACTTCCAAATAATTAGAAAACAGTTAGCTTTAAATGGGTTTACAAGATAAAGAGAAATACTGATTCCATGATTAATTACTATAAGGAAATGATCATATAAAATGGAAATAAATTGATGTATGGGGTGGAATATGAAGAATAATTTTCTCATATTTCTCATCATGCCATTGTGAGGATGATTATCTCCATTACAGTCCAACATAGTTGAAAGATTTACCAACTAGAAGTAAAATTTCCATTCTTAAATGGAATTCTAAAAGAAGTGGTCTATGATGAACAACCTGAAGTCTTTGAAATAAAGGGGGAGTAACACAAGGTGTATAGACTGAAGAAATCCCTATATAGGTTGAAGCAAGCTCCATGTGCTTGGAATGCATGCATCGAAAACTATCTTCATGATAATGGCTTCGTCCATTGTCTATATGAGCATGCAGTTTACATCAAGAAAAATTTTGTGGGTGATATACTCATAGCTTGCCTATATGTTGATGATTTACAATTTACAGGGAATAACTGATCATTGTTCAATGATTTCAATAAGGCCATGTTTAAGGAGTTTGAAATGGCTGATAGAGGTCTGATGTCCTTTTTATGGGCATAGAAGTAAATAAAAAACATGGTGGCATCTATATATCTCAGAAGAAGTATGCCAATTAATTTCTTCAAAAAGTTCAAGATTTCTAATTGAAATAACAAAAAAAATCATGTAGTAATAGGTTTAAAACTGAAAAAATATAGATAAGGAATAAGCATTTAATTGACTATGTTTAAGAGTCTAATTGGAAGCCTAAGGTACCTCAGAATCACAAGTCCAGATATTGTTTACAGTGTTTGGGTTTTATGTAGGTACATGGAGGCACCAAATAAATAACACTGGCTAGACACAAAAATAGTCCCCAGGTATGTCAAAGGAACAATGTATTTTATCCTTTTATATCCATAGAGGGATGAATCAAAGCTATATGGATACTTAGACAGTGATTGGGGTGGTGACCAAGATGAAATAAAAAGGACCACTGGATATGTATTCTTTCTTGGAATGACTTATTTCACATGGGATTCAAAGAAGAAGAATTTATTCTCCATATACACAAGTGAATTAAATCACATAGAATCATCATCCATTATTTATGAAGGATTTTGGATTAGAAAACTGATAAAGGAGCTAAAGCATCTATAGGATGGTTCCATAGTCATATATGTGTATAATAAGTTGGTAAATGATCTAGCCAAAAATCCGGTGCAACATGGGAGAAGCAAACACATTAATACCCGATAACATTTTCTAATAGATCATGTGAATTAGAAAATGATAAAATTGGAATATTTCCATACTATGACATTTTTGGCTAATATTTTCACAAAGTCATTACCGATAGATGAATTCAAAAAACTGAGAATCATGCTCATAATGAATACTGTTTTGGTTTGAAGGGGAGTGTTGGAAATGAAACCCAAAGTCATCTATTATATTTATGAAGCAACAACATACATGGAACTCCTCCACTGGTATTATCAAATAAATATTCAAGATATTAATTATTCATATTTTTTCTTTGCTCCTTCAATAAATGTAATGTTATTGTACTGTTTTTGGAAACTTTTCAGATTTTTGGAAATGTCAATAAATAGTGGGAATTGTGTTGTCCATATGGAATGGGAGATAATCTTGAAAGTAGTGTTTTGTGTATTTTTTTTCATATCATGTGTCCTACCTTGAACAACCATAACATGTCACAGGCCATTGGAATGCTATTAGTTGAGGGTCTGGTATCGCTGCACCACTTAATAAGATTTTTTCAATTTGTATCTATTAATGGATTTTGCTTAGAAATGGATAGTTTATGGATTTATAATATTCTTTTAGAAATATGTTCTCATTATCATTAAATACTTTAAATATTAGATTAGATAAATTATTGGGATGTAATATGAGGTTGTTTCCCTTTAGTCATTGAGTATGATGATCATTTGACTTGTGTTTGATTTTCTTCTCATTATAATATGTTTATGTGGGATTATTATTATGAATAAAATGAATGTGTGACATTTTATGACTCCATAACATGGTAACATCTCATTCTAGATTATTATATACCTAATAATTTCATAACTCAGCTAAATAATCCTTTTGGTGGTACCCAAGTTGAGTGAGTGCTAGTGGACCATCTTATGGTCTTCATGGATCTATGATTTGGTACTTGAAATAGATTCATAAAATTAAATGAAATTAAAGTTAAAAATAAATTAAAATGAAATAAATGGTATTTTAAATTTTATTTTAAAAGAAAATAAAATTTGTTCAAAATGAATGTTTTTAAATAGGGGTTTCAATATATTTTGTCCATGGTCCTTGGGTGTGTAAATATGAAATGATATACCCCTTATATGACTTATAAAATGGTCATGTGACTAATATTTTTTGAAAATATAACATTAGAGGGTATTATTAAGTGTTTTGTTTTGATTGATATTATATAGATAATGCCATGTTATCACTGCTGGAGCTCTTTTGTGTTATCTCTTGATTGGCTGCACCCTTATATGAATTCTATTATTGCATGAGGATATGTGAATATGAATGGCCTATTTAAAAACCTACCCCTTTTCATGGGATGTTTGGACTAGGTTGGGATATCAAGTGAGTTATTGATAAATTGTATGTTTGTGGGACATTTGGAGGTAAAAATTTTCCTTTATAATGGATTTTAAAACACATAGGCCCATTGATTTCTTAGACTTGAGTCACGTGATATTATAATAACTTCAATGTTCTATTACACATTAGTTTGACCAGGTTATATGTTAGCCTTGTAAATTTCTGATACAACTAGTTTTTTTCAATAGATAGAGAGCATGTTTACCTTCGACCATGTAGGTAGTGTTTTCCATAGTGTGGGTAAAACCCAATTCTCTTATTGATACTTATGGTCATGTTCAAGGATATAATACCAATTTCATTTGATTATTTAATGTGTTTGTATATTTAGGAAGGATCAATGTTGTTCCCAACTATGGTGTGGTTGATATATGTCCATTATGTGAAAATAAGTGAGTTGAAACATAGATTATTAGGTAGGGATGCATTTTCAATAGACCCTGACTAAAAATGGGACATCTTGTAACACCCCGACCCTAGTTACCTAGAGTCGGTGCATTTTTACATATCATTGGCATGATCACAAAAGATCATGTCTCGAATGATCGATTAGTTTAGTAGCCTTGGACGTACTAAATACATTCATAAGGTTTACATTACATCATAAAATGGGAAATTACAACAACATTGTTTCCACAGAAAACACTGAGATACCATAGACTATCCCTTCATGTTAGTCATAATATACTTCTTTGTGTACTGGGAAAAATATAACACAGAAAGGGGTGATCTCATATGCTCAGTAAGGATAATAATATAGCGTAAACTTTCATAAATAAGCATAAACATTTAAGACAATGTATAAAACTAAAACAAAATCCTTTTAAACTTGAACTTCAACATAATATGGAAAATATAAAATCAAAATAATTCCATTTACTTACTCACATGGATATTGTACTAGTTGAATAATTACATGCAATATCAATAGCCACTTTCATAAAGATGGAATGCATAATGCTAGAATTTCATAACCACAGAGTCAAGGCCTTGTGCCAAGTCTACAAATAAGATTTTGTCAAGGCCTTGTGCCAAGACACTAGTTTGTCTCATGAGACCTACCGATGTATAGAGGAACTATAGTGGGCTCCACCCGTCACATACTAAGTCCAATGAATTCCTCATATGAAAAGGTTTAAACATAACATAAACATTCTTATTAAAATTGGAATACAAAATGTCAATAATTTATCCATAAACATTGAATATTATGAAATAACACATCTACAATCAAACATATCACAAAACCTTAAATATAATATGGAAGTTTTGTATCATAATAAATCAACTTCAAACAAACTTAAAATCCAACAAAGGATGTTGACATAGATGAAATCAAAACCTTTTTAGAGAAATAACTCTTTCTATTTTGAAATAATTTAAAAGTTACATAATCATAAAAGAAAACATTTATATTTTAAAATATTCTTATAAGCTTGTAAGGGAAGCTTCAACGATGTTATAATGGTGGAAAAAGGGTTCACCTGCCATATAAGTTAAAAAAAGACATCCTTACCTTAATTTTGTAGAAAAGGTTATAAAGGACCTTGTTTGGAAAACGACAGAAATATTCCTTTATAGAAATACTATAAAATTCAAAGAAGGGTATAAATGAATTTAACCTATAGTCTATAAAATAGTAATAATGTTTTGAAATACATTTTTAAGAAACATGGATGTGGAGGATAAAGAGGTCCCAGTAGATAATTACATATAAAAAACTTCAGATAATAAAGAGATTGTGAAATTAACCCTTACCTTTTAATTTTACTTGGTATAGGGTAGGTTAACCTCTTGTATAATGGTGAAATTATTTTTATTAAATTATACAAGAATCATATACATTAATATTATATCATATATGATCTTTTAACATTGCTTTGTTAATAATATCTTGGTATTATCATCGTTTTGGGTGTTAACGGATTCGTTTTTCTTTATATTCTTTGTTCTGTGAGTCATATTTTTTATTCATGGGATGTATCTTATTCATATTCAGAATTATATCAAGTATTTAAACAATATTTTTAATTATCAAATGAAAATTATTGTTGAATGGATAAGATGGGGAATGAATCTCTTCGCGTTCGTGGAGACGGTAATCCGTACGTACGCACGAGTAACAATATCATTCATAAAATAATATATAATTGGATGTTATATCATATATACATAATCATTATCATTTTATATTTATTATTTACATAAACTACACATCATTATTATACCCATCCAAATAATAATGTATTGAATAACAATTACACCACGACATGGAGATGGTAATCTATACGTACGCACGTATGGTGACATGGCATTAAATGGATGGAAAAAATAATGAATATGGTTGTACCATATTCATAATAACATGAAATTATATAGAAGATACTGTATTTATTATTTTAGAATGTAATCAACAAAAAAAGAGGAAGTGGAAGAAGAAAGGAACTTATAAGAGGTGATGAAATATTTACCTCTTCTTCGAGGTTCTTCCTTTTGATTTGATCAAAAGGGCTCCTTCGGTTGGCTTTCTGACTAAAGGATGGCCTCTAGGATGAATTTAGTACAGTTGAGAGGGTATTTGGGAAGGGTTTGGAGGATTCAAATGGCTTTGAAGGTGTGAATTAGAGAGAAGGGGGAGTTCCCTTTTATAATAGGGGTGAGGGGAACCTTAGGAAAAGATAGAAATATTATTTTATAATAAAATAATTTTCAGTTTGTAATGGATCCAAAATTGATTATTTAAAGGATAAGGTGGGTATGGGTATAAAACCACTCAACCAATAGGTTTTAGACAGGTTTGGGTCACTATATTAACTTTATCTTTTAGATTTATCTCTTAGTTAAATAGTTTGACATTTTCCATGTCTCTTTGTATTTTTATATTATATAGTTAATAAACTTACTATATACTTCCAAGAGTACCCCAAGTGGTTCATTAATGATACACCTATAATTATATAAGTCTTTTGGCCAAACCATATATTTTTAGGAATAGAATATCAATTAATAATATAATATCTTTTTTTTAAAACTATTTTATGTCAATTTTGACACTATTTGGTATTTTGTTTTTTCTGAATACATAATAGGATTATTACTTTGAAACAAATTCATATAACCAACCCTAACATGTCATATTAACTTATAAAAGTATTGTAATTCATAAAAAGTCTCAAATTACATTTATTTGGGTATTTATAATATCAATTGGTTTCATATTTCATTAATTAGGTAATTACTGTATCATTATTGTGTCATAAATAAATTAAATTATTAAATTTCTAAAAAATATAAATAAAATACCATTATTTTGGAAAATTCTTTATCTTTATAATTAATATTTATAATCTAGATTATCTTATGTGTAACCCGATATTAAAAATGGTTTACTTATTAAACCTTGAATTATATCTTTTCACTATTATTTAAATAAAATAATAATAAATTTCTTAATCTAATCTAAGTGGACCTAAAAGATCATATTTTATTCATAATGTTATTTTTATTAGAATTACACTTATCCAATAGAATCAGGACATGTGTTAGGGTATTAATAATTTCATTTTTACCCTTAATTACCATATTTACTTTTAACCTTGGTAAATAAAAGTAAAAAGTTACTATTCACCAAAAATTATTTTCATCTTATTGAACTGCATTTTACTTACTGATATCAACCATGTCTCTCAGATTTTTGAAATTCAACTTACATAAGTGATACAATTATGTTTTATGTAAATTTGAAAATACTCCTAGGAGGTGGTTAAAAGACGGTGAAAAGTTCAATAAAATTTTTGTATATCTAAAATTATTATAAACTGACTCCAATGAATTAAATTGAAATTATATAGGTATTATGTATATATTTAATCCAAAAATAAATTTAAATGAAATAAATAATTATTTAAATAAAAATTCATTTTTAAACTATAACTCAGTTTTTTTCTCTATTCTTCAAAAATTGAATGTTTTCAGAAAAAAACAAAATATTCTCCCTAAGCTAATTTCGATATTCTGAATCCAAAAATGAAGTCCATTTTGAAAGATAAAATTTATATAATTCCAAAACGTGGGTATTACTATTCATAACGGCTAATTTGATTGGTTGTGGTGTGTTAGAACTCGATGTTGCGTACAACACACGCTACTGTATTATTTCAAGAGAAGTGTACCATGGAAGCTTGGGGTGTTACATTCTACCCTCCTTCAAATAATTTCATCCTCGAAATTTCTAGAATATGTAACACCCTGAGATTTTATAAAAATTATTCTTTTTAATTTCATTAATGTATTGTGTTGTACGCTACACCAAAAGGAGCTTGCACAACACGCATCCTTGAATTTCCTTGCATTACACGCAATCACGACCTTCCTCGATAGCGTGTGTTGTACGCAATACCAAGTTTCACTAAATAATGATATGCTATTAAAATATTATTAAAACTAGCCGTTATGAAGATGAATAACCACTTTTTGAAATTTTATAAATTTTATATTTCAAAATGGACTTCATTTTTTGATTCGGAGTATCAAATTTAGCCTAAGGTGAAATTTTGGTACTTTTCGGATAACTTTCATATTCTGATAAATAGTGAAAATTACTAATTTTTGATTAAAAACAACTTTTTTAATCGAAATAATTAATAATGTCAAATTATTAATTTTAGTGGTTTTAAAGTATATTTAGAATATATTTTTACAATTTAATACAATATTTTTCATTGGATGTAGTTTCACATTTAAACCAGACATAAACAAGTGTCAATCTTTTGATAATTATTATCTTTTAAAAACACGCTATTTGTTTTGACGATGAGAATTCATTTTTAAATTAAATAATGCAACTGATATGTTTTTAATTTGGTAAAATAGACATCATTTTTTAGTTCATAATATCAAATATAGCTTAGTCCTAATTTTTGGTATTTTTCTAGAAACTTTCATTTTTTGATGAATAGTGAAACCACTAAGTGGTAGTTTAAAAAAATAAATTTTTCATAAATCTTAATTTTACCGCTTCTGTGAGTGGAATTTCAAAAATTAGAGAGACACGGTTGATTTCAGTAAGTAAAATTTGGTTTAATGAGATGAAAATAATTTTTGGTGAATAATAACTTTTTACTTTTTTTTACCACGGTTAAAAGTTAATAGGGTAATTAAGGGTAAAAATGATATTATTATTACCCTAACACATGTTCTAATTTTATTGGATAAGTGTAATTCGACCAAAAACAACCTTATTAATAAAATATGACCATTTAGGCCCACTTGGATTAGATTAGGACATTTATTATTATTTAATTCAAAGAAGAGTTAAAATAGTTAAAATCAATGTTTATTTACTAAAACTTTTTTAATATAAGGTTATACATAATATAAATTAAATTTTAAATATTAATTAGAAATATAATAAGATTTTATACATAATGATATTTTATTTACAATTTTTAGACATTATATAATTTAATTTATTTATGACACAATGATGATGTAGTAATTACCATAATAGTGAAAAATTAGAATAATTGATGTTATAAATACCCAAATAAAAATAATTTGAGACTTTTTATGAATTAAACTAATTTTATATGTTAATATGACAGGTTAGTATTCATTTAATTTAGGTTTTTCGAACTAATCATTCTGTTATGATTTTCACAAAAATCAATTACTAAATATTGTCAAAATTGACATAAAATAGTTTTTAAAATTAATATTATATTATTAATTGTTA
This sequence comes from Viscum album, assembly GCA_963277665.1. NCBI lineage: Eukaryota > Viridiplantae > Streptophyta > Magnoliopsida > Santalales > Viscaceae > Viscum > Viscum album. The sequence continues at coordinate 1,458,561,182 of OY728128.1, forward strand.
TTTTATTCCTAAAAATCTAAGGATTGGAAAAATGACTTATATAAGGTTATATATATTAATAATAAACAACTTGGGGTTAGTTTGTCTTGTTATAGTAAGTTTATTAACCTTATAGTGTAAGAACACAAGAAGACACGGTAAAAGTAAAATTATTTAACTAAATGTTAAATCTAAATGATAAGGTTAAAATAGGAAGCTAAACTTGTCTAAATTCTATTGGATGAGAGTTTTTCGACCCATCCCCACCTTAGATTCTAAATAAATTAATTTGGAGCTATTTAAAACCGAATATGGCTTTATAATAAAATAATAGTTTTAGTTATTCCAAAGGTGCCCCTCTCCTCCCTTATAAAAGGTAACCTCCTCCCCCTCTTCCTCACACCACTTTGAGCCTCAAAGATTGGCAAAACCCTGTCAATTTCTCCTTTCCACTTTTCTAGAAACATCATAGAGGTTTTGGTCTTCTTCAAAGACCTATTTTAGTGCCCTAAAAAGAGGTCACAAAGAAGCACTTCAAAGAAGAGGTAATGTCTGTTACTGATTCTTTCATCTTTATTTCTTCTTCAAATTCTTCTTATTTAGTTCTTTTTTTATGAAGTAATAACATCAGTATCACTCATATACTGATATGATATTCTAATTATGAAACAACCCTATTTCACCATCTATCCATCCTATGGAAAATGAAATCACCGCGCAAGCGTACGTACGGAATACCGTCTCCACGCCGTGGTGTAATCTATTTTCCACCACCACTTTACTTGGATGGGTATAATGGTGTAAATAATGACTATATATGACTATTCTAAACTGATATTGATTCTTAAATAGTATACATACACTCCAATATAGTCCCACTATCATGAGAACGATATCATCGTTTGTGCGTACGTACGGACTACCGTCTCCACAACGCGATGAGATTCATTCTCCACTTTAACCATTCATGAATGATTATAAAGTATATATAATAAGTAATCATGAAATATATGAAATAATAATGATACTGGATTTATGTTTATATATGTTTATTTCATCCAATTAATTCCATTCAATTCAATGAGGAAACGAAAACAACGTTCAGGCGTACGTACGACCTACCGTCTCCATGAACGGTGTATTTATTTCCATTTATCAATCCATTATATATATGTATATTCTGAATATATATTATATATAAATCATGTTTTACATTCTGGATGTATGTAATCATGATCTATGTAATCATATTAATAATTACAAGTCAAAACACGGACGACAAATGAAACGATTTTACCCAAAATGCTCTTTAACATGGAATTTACAAAAGAACAGGTAATATAAAGTCATAAGTGAACCATATATGATATCATAACAATTAATATGATTCTTTAATAAGTCAATAACATTATTTAAATCATTATACAGGAGGTTTGGACACTTACGAATCAAATCGGACCTAAGGTAAGGGATAATTCTGCAAATCTCATTTTTATCCGAGATTGCTTATTCGTAAGTATTTACTGGGGATATTTCTATCATCCATGTACATGTTTTATAAAAGTGTTTTCATTTATGTTTAAAGTCCTTTTAACCATTCTTGACTTTTACTACATGGTATGTAATGAATCTTTCTTTTGTTTACGTTACGAGGTACTTTTTGACTTTTCCGGAAAAAGTACGGGAAGAATGTTTTTTTAACTTATACGGCACAAATGGATTTTTAAGGTTTAAAAAGCCTTATTTTAATGAAGCTTCCTCCAAAATATTTCATGAATATTTTCAACAAAATCCTTTTCTTTTAAAATTTGATGACATTTTGTGAAAAGAAAATGATTTTGAAGAAGAAAAAATATTTTCCTCAAAAATTCATTTCAAGTGATTTATCAAAACCATTTTCCATCTAAGATGACATTATTTCATATTAGTATGTTTCAAATATAATGTCTCTATGATTTACATGGTTTAACTTTTCTTATTATGAAATGATATCCATTTCTTTTATATGGATTATGTGATGATGGGATGATGTTTATGAAACCCATTTTATTTATTGGGTTATTATGAATGATGTATATTTATTTTGTGGCGCAAGTAAGAATGATTTCATTATGAGATAGGTGGGACCTATATCTCCTTCCAATGAATTGGGTAAAGATTTTATATCTTATGATATAGACATGGCTGGAACGGCAGGATAAACCGGTTCAGTAAAACAGGACTGAAACGGGGAGTGAACTCGATTCAGAAAGGGACTTTGTCCACTAAGATGGTCTTGACAGAAATGCCTTGGATACTATGGAAATCTTTACATGTGCTTAATGGATGCACAAATTACATGTTTTATTCCCATGCTATTTTATCATGATTTATGTTCCATTATGATCTATGCCTTATGTACTTCCATGTTTTATGTCGTTGGTCAAGATTTTTAATGTTCATGTTTTTTTAAGTTCAAATGTATATGGTATGTTTTATTTTATCCATGCTTACCCTTACTGAGCATTTGAGCTCACCCTTTTTATGTTTTCTTTTCCCCCAGGATTTAAAGAAATATTTTAGGTAAGGAATCAAAAGTATGAAGATCTTTATGGGAGATGTTGAAGATCTTTCACCACGATTATAAGATTACATTTCGAGTTTCCAAAGACACTAAACTATTATGATCCACGTGTGTCTGTTATTGTTATGTATTAAGTATTCCGCTAAAGTAATGTAATATCCATGTACGTCAAGCTTCGGGTCTTTACAGTTGGTATTAGAGGAAAAGTTTAGTCAAACTTTGGAAACTAGGATGCGAAAATGTTAGTGAGATCCCTAGAGATATTTCTAAGGTATGTCTAGGGATGTCCCTAAGGATAAGTATACGTATAGGATATAGTCCTATAACTATGGTAACAATATTAGATTAAACCAAAGATGTTAGATATTGAAGTTACTCCCCCTTTATTATGATTTTTGCCTCTCACACTATTCTTTTCGTGTTTTAAGAAATGGATGGAAACAAGATGATTCACGATAATGGAGGATATGATAGACAATGGAATGATATTATTCATGAGAAACCAAATGAAATGGGATTTGGAAGTCCAAATATCATTATTATGCTGAATCAGCAATCTCATAATACGATCAATAAAGTAAAATTTGTTAAGTTTCCTGACTCGGCTAATAAGAGAAAGATGGAGTTTCATGATGACCATAGAGGAAAGAAAGTTCAATTTCCCCTATGTAAATCATGTGGGAAGAGGCATCAAGGAGAATGTTTCAAAGGAACTGGAAGATGCTTTGGGTGTGGAAAAGAAAGACACAAAGCCAGTAAGTGCAAAGGAAAAGGTTCAGTTAACACCATAGATGAGGATAATGGTATTGCTACGACATCAACAATGGTTAAATGTTTTGAATGTGGAATGTATGGGCATTATTCAAAACAATGCCCTAAGGAAAAGTCTCATGAAGAGAATCAGTACGGCCATATGGGTAGTATTTATGTTGATGATGATGAAGAGACTACAAATGATATGTGAGATGAAAGAATTATTGAAGCTCGGTCAATGGTTTAAGAAGGTAGTGGAATGATTACATGTTTATCAAGTGAAATGTTGTATAAGTAATCTCATGGTACTATGGAATAAAGAGACATCTAAGGAATGTTACACTATTGTCTTTCCTTGAGTTTTGAAAGTGTATAATTAATTGTACCAGTATCCATGAAAGGTTATTCAGATATTTTTGGAATGTAGATGATATGCGCATAATGAAGGGATAAGGAGAAAATTAAATGTTTTATAGTATTCATGAGCTCAGGACTGATATAAGGAGAAGGATATATCATGGTTTGAGTATATAGAATTTTTGGATTTTGGTATGAGGAAAGAGTTAACTTTTGACAGCATTCACGTTTTCACTAAGGTTTAATGGATATTCATTTTTCAAGAGAATACATGATAAAGGTATTCACAGGATTGGAATGTGAACAACAAGATATATGGTGGATAAATGATGGTATTCACATGCTTGGTTGATGACATTTCAAGTAATAGTTTTCTTTATACTATTTTAGATAATCCTAATGATTGGAATAGATTATGTTGGACATAAGTTATTATTGTTTAAGGATAGAATGTTTTTTCGATATTATTGATGGGATGTTATAGTAATATAGCTTTAGAAAAAGGACAACCTACAGGACGGGCGACAACCCATCGCGTCGGACAAGGCTGTGGGAATCGAACCCACAACCGAAGTGTGACTGGCCTTTATCGCCTACCACTGGCCTACAGGAAGTCCCTATTTAGTAGAAACTAGTTTTATTATATTAAGCAGTATGATATATGAAGTATAAGTCCATTTTAGGAACCATATATGATTAATCTCACTATAGATGGACTTATGTATTTTTGATGATTTTTATAACATTTTATAGACAGATGGAATGACCCATCATTCTATCACATGATCTAATAACACTTCACGAATGACAAATTCAACTTCATTTCTTTAAAAGATGAAGTGGAAATTGTCCAAAGAACGACCAACAATGAGAATGTACCAAAATCATAGAAGTATTTCTTCTAATTCTAATTTCATCAACTTTAGGGAAATGATCTTGAAAACCAAAAATGTTATCCTAGTGCCCTTATATTCGATAAATCAGATGGTACCTTAGATCATCACAAATATATGGATTTATGATCGATGGCTTTTTCATAGACATGTTATCCACCACTCTCCATCGTAACTTGATGGTTAGATTTTTCTTCCATATCCATATTTTCACCTATATTCTCCTACGTGGAAACCCAGTGATGAGTTAAATTGGGTAATCGTTACGTTTCACACTTTAGTTATTAAAATTAAGTTTCATTATTCCTTTTTACGATGTGGGTTTCTATGAATAGTAAACGATTTATAACCCTGACGAATTTCGAGGGCAAAATTCATTTTAAGGGGGGTAGAATGTAACACCCCGAGATTTTATAAAAAATATTCTTTTTAATTACATTAATGTCTTGTGTTGTACGCTACAGAAAAAGGAGCTTGCACAACACGCATCCTTGACTTGCCTAGAATTACACACAATCGCGACCTTTCTCGACAGCATGTGTAGTACGGAATACTGAGTTTCACTAAACAATGATATGCTATTAAAATATTATTAAAACTAGCCGTTATGAATAGTAATAACCACTTTTTAAAATTTTTAAAATTTTATTTTTCGAAATGGACCTCATTTTTTGATTCGGAGTGTCAAATTTAGCCTAAGGTGAAATTTTGGTACTTTTCGGATAACTTTCATATTCTGATGAATAGTGAAAATTACTAAATTTTAATTAAAAACAACTTTTTTAATTGAAATAATTAATAGTGGTAAATTATTAATTTGAGTGGTTTTAAAGTATAATTAGAATATATTTTTACAATTTAATACAATTTTTTTCATTGGATGTAATTTCACATTTAAACCAGACATAAACAAGTGTCAATCTTTTGATAGTTATTATCTTTTAAAAACACACTATTTGTTTTGACGACGGGAATTGATTTTTAAATTAATTAATGCAACTGATATGTTTTGAATTTGGTAAAATAGACATCATTTTTGAGTTCATACTATCAAATATAGCTTAGGCCTAATTTTTGGTATTTTTCTGGAAACATTCATTTTTTGATTAATAGTGAAACCACTAAGTGGTAGTTTAAAAAAATATATTTTTTATAAATCTTAATTTTACCGCTTTTATGAGTGGAATTTCAAAAATCCGGGAGACACGGTTGATGTCAGTAAGTAAAATGTGGTTCAATGAGATGAAAATAATTTTTGGTGAATAGTAACTTTTTACTTTTTTTACCACGGTTAAAAGTAAATAGGGTAATTAAGGGTAAAAATGTTATTATTATTACCCTAACACATGTTCTAATTCTATTGGATATGTGTAATTCGAATGAAAAAACCTTAGGAATAAAATATGACCATTTAGGCCCACTTGGATTGGATTAGGACAATTATTATTATTTAATTCAAAAAAGAGTTAAAAGAGTTAAAATCAATGTTTATTTACTAAAACATTTTTAATATAGGGTTATACATAAGATAAATTCTATTTTAAATATTCATTAGAAAGATAATAATATTTAATACCTAATTATAGTTTATTTATAATTTTTAGACATTAAATAATTTAATTTATTTATGACACAATAATGATGCAGTAATTACCATAATAGTGAAAAATTAGAATAATTGATGTTATAAATACCCAAATAAATATAATTTGAGACTTTTTATGAATTACACTAATTTTATATGTTAATATGACATGTTAGTATTGATTTAATTAACGTTTTTCGAACTAATCATTCTGTTATGATTTTCTCAAAAAATCAATTACTAAATAGTGTCAAAATTGACATAAAATGATTTTTAAAACAAATATTATATTATTAATTGTTATTTTATTCCTAAAAATCTAAGGATCGGCAAAATGACTTAGATAAGGTTATATATATTAATAATAAACAACTTGGGGTTCGTTTGGCTTGTTATAGTATGTTTATTAACCTTACAGTGTAACAACACAAGAAGACACGGTAAAAGTAAAATTATTTAACTTAATGTTAAATCTAAATGATAAGGTTAAAATAGGAACCGAAACTTGTCTAACTTCTATTGGATGAGAGGATTTAGACCCATCCCCACCTTAGCATCTAAATAAATCAATTTGTAGCTATTTAAAACCGAGTTTGGATTTATAATAAAATAATAGTTTTAGTTATTCCAAAGGTTCCCCTCTCCTCCCTTATAAAAGGGAACCTCCTCCCCCTCTTCCTCACACCACTTTGAGCCTTCAAGATCGGCCAAACCCTGGAAATTTATCCTCTCCACTTCCCTAGAAACATCCTAGAGGTTCTGGTCTTATTCAAAGACCTATTTTAGTGCTCTAAAAGGAGGTCTCAAAGAAACACATCAAAGAAGAGGTAATGTCCGTTACCGATTCTTTCGTCTTTATTTCTTCTTCCACTTATTCTTATTTAGTTGTTTCATTATGAAGTAATAACATCAGTATCACTCATATACTGATATGTTATTCTAAGTATGAAACAACCCTATTTCACCATCTATCCATCCTACGGAAAAAGAAATCACCGCCCGTGCGTACGTACGAAATACCGTCTCCACACCGTGGTGTAATCTATTTTCCACCAACACCTTACTTGGATGGGTATAATGGTGTAACTAATGACTATATATGACTATTTTAAAGTGATATTGATTCTGAAATTGTTCACATATACTACAATACAGTCCCACTATCATGAGAACGATATCATCACTCGTGCGTACGTACGGACTGCCGTCTCCACGACGCGATGAGATTCATTCTCTACTTTAACCATTCATGAATAATTATAAAGTATATATAATAAGTAATCATGAAATATATGACATAATAATGATACTGTATTTATGTGTATATATGTATATGTCATCCAATTAATTCCATTCAATTCAATGAGGAAACGAAAACAACGTTCGTGCGTACGTACGACCTACCGTCTCCATGAATGGTGTATTTATTTCCTTTTATCAATACATTATATATATGAATATTATGAATATATTTTATATATAAATCATTTTTTACATTATGGATGTAAGTAATCATGATCTAAGTAATCATATGAATAATTAAAAGTCAAAACACGGACGACAAATGAAACGATTTTACCCAAAACGCTCTTTAACGTGGAATTTACAAAAGAACGGGTTATATAAAGTCATAAGTGAACCATATATGATATCATAACAATTAATATGATTCTGTAATAGGTCAATAAAATTATTTAAATCATTATACAGGAGGTTCGGACACTTACGAATCAAATCGGACCTAAGGTAAGGGATAATTCTTCAAAACTCATTTTTATCCGAGATTGATTATTCGTAAGTATTTACTGGGGGCATTTCAATAATCCATGTACATGTTTTATAAAAGTGTTTTCATGTATGTTTAAAGTCCTTTTTAACCATTCATTACTTTTACTACATGGTATGTAAGGAATCTTTCTTTTGTTTACGTTACGAGGTACTTTTTGACTTTTCTAGCAAAAGTACGAGAAGAATGTTTTTTTAACATATACGGCACAAACGAATTTTTCCTATTTTATAAAGACATATTTTAATGAAGATTACTCCAAAATATTTCATGAATATTTTCAAAAAAATCCTCTTCTTTTAAAATTTGATGACATTTTTTGAAAAGAAAATGATTTTGAAGAAGAAAAGATATTTTCCTCAAGAATTCATTTCAAGTGTTTTATCAAAACCATTTTCCATCTAAGATGACATTATTTCATATGTGTATGTTTAAAGTATAATTTCTCTATTATTTACATGTTTTCACTTTTCTTCTTATGAAATGATATCCATTTCTTTTATATGGATTATGTGATGATGGGATGATGTTTATGAAACCCATTTTATTTATTGGGTTATTATGAATGATGTATGTTTATTTTGTGGCACAAGTAAGAATGATTTCATTATGAGATTGGTGGGACCTATATCTCCCTCCAATTCATTGGGTAATGATTTTATATCTCATGAGATAGACATGGATGGAACGGCAGGTTAAACCGGTTCAGTAAAACAGGACTGAAACGAGGAGTGAACTCGATTCAGAAAGGGACTTTGTCCTCTAAGATGGTCTTGGTAGCAATGCCTTGGCTAGTATGGAAATAATTACATGTGCTTAATGGATGCCACAATTACATGTTTTATTCACATTCTATTTTATCATGATTTATTTTCCATTATGATCTATTCCTTATGTACTTCCATGTTTTATGTCGTTGTTCAAGATTTTTAATGTTCATGTTTTTTTAATTTCAAATGCATATGGTATGTTTTATTTTATCCATGCTTACCCTTACTGAGCATTTGAGCTCAACCTTTTTATGTTTTATTTTCCCCCAAGATTAAAAGAAAGATTTTAGGTATGGAAACAAAAGTAGGAAGTTCTTTATGGGAGATGTTGAAGATCTTTCACCACGATTAGAAGATTACGTTCCGAGTTTCCAAAGACACTAAACTATTACGATCCTTGTGTGTCTGTTATTGTTATGTATTAAGTATTCCACTAAAGTAATGTAATATCCATGTACGTAAAGCTTCGGGTCTTTACAGAATATTACTGCATAAAAATACTCGAGTGGTTCTTCATCATAAGTTCCTCAGGTTCCCACGTTGCCTCTTCCATCTTATGGTTTCTCCGTAGAACTTTTACTAGATGAGTCGTCTGAATTCTCAACACTTGTTCTCTTGTATCAAGAACCTTGATAGGCTCTTCATAATAAGACATATTGGGTTCAAATTCTAATTCGTCATTGGTGAGTACGTGCATTGGTCCAGGCATGTATTTTCTCAACAGTGATACATGGAACACATCGTGAAATTTGGAGAGACTTGGCGGCATTTCCAAACGGTAAGCCGAAACCCCAATTAGTTCTAGAATTTTGAAAGGTCTGATGTACCTGGGATATAATTTTCCCTTCTTACCGAAATGTATAACAACATTCCATTGAGATACTTTCAAGAAAACATGATCTCCTACCTGAAATTACAAATCCTTCCTTCGGTTATCAGCATAGCTCTTCTGCCTACTTTGAGCTGCTTTGATGTGGTTTTGGATTACGTTAACCTTTTCCATCGTTTCCTACACAAGTTCTGGTACTACGAGTTTTCATTCACCAACATCATCCCAACAGGTTGGTGTGCGACATCGCTTTCCGTATAACACTTCATATGGTTCCATATGAATACTTGAATGGAAGATATTGTTATAGGAGAATTCTACCAGAGTTAAATATTGATCACACATACCTTGAAAGTCAAGTGAGCATGATCTAAACACATCTTATAAGGTTTTAATAGTCCGTTCTGACTGCTCATCAGTTTGGGGATGGTAGGCAGTGCTCAAATGAAGTTCAGTATCTTGGGATTTCTGAAGACTTCTCTAGAATCTTGATGTAAAACGGGGATCATGATCAGAAACAATCCATAGTGGTACTCCATGAATTCTTACAAATTCATTAATATACATTATTGCTAAACGTTCAAGTGGTAAATCTTCTCTTATAACAAGAAAATGTGGTGACTTGGTAAGATGATTAATAATGACCCATATTGCATCGTTCCTTCTAGGAGTCATTGGTGGTCCCATGACAAAGTCCATCGTAATATTATCCATTTTCCACTCAGGTATAGGAATTGGTTTCATGACTCCTCCAGGCTGTTTTCTTCTAGCTTTCACTTGTTAAAAAACCATAAATCTTGACACAAAATCCGCAATCTCCCTCTTAATGTTATCCCAGCAAAAATGTTCATTCAAATCTTTATACATTTTGGTGCTACCAGGGTGTATAGAGAAATTATAACTATGAGCATCATCCAATAATTACCTCATTAAATCAGGTATATCGGGAACACAAAGTCTCTTCCCAAATTTCCAAATTCCATCATCATACACAATGTCACTCAATCTCCAAACATTCAAAGCTTTAATCATCTTTTGAAACTCTTCATCATCATTCTGAGAACTCTTTATTCTTTCTAGTAATGATGGATTGGAAACCATTTGAAAAAGTATTGATGTTTCCCCTTCCATGGTTATTCCCATATCCATCTTTATTAGATCCTTGTATATAGGATCCTTTTCAACTCTCATCTTGTTCAAAACTCCATGATATTTTCTACTCAAAGCATATGTCACCTTATTTTCCTTCCCTGGGTGGTAGTGTATAGTGAAATCATAATCCTTGTGTAGTTTAAGACATCTCCTTTTCCTCATGTTTAGTTTTTTCTATGAGAAAATATACTTTAAACTCTTGTGATCGGTATATATCTAACATTCTTCACAATAGAGATAGTGTCTCCAAATCTTCAAAGAAAATATTATAGTTGCTAACTAGAGATCATGAGTAGGATAGTTTTTCTCATGAATTTTTAGCTGTCGCGATGCATAGGCAATAACCCTATCATTATGCATAAGGACACAACCAAGTCCTTTGTTTGAAGCATCACTATAAATCACAAACCCATCATTCCCTGATTTTAGAGTCAATAAAGGAGCATTGAATAATATTATCTTTAGTTCTTCAAAACATTCTTCACACTCTTTTGTACAAACAAATTTAACCCCTTTTCGTGTGAGCTTTAGTAATGGGTTACCCAACTAAGAAAAATTCTGGACAAAACGTCGATAATAACCTGTTGAACCAATAAAAGATCATACCTCAAATATACTCATAAGTGCTGGCCATTCATGGATTGCCTTGGTCTTAGATGGATCAATAGAGATTCCATCCTTAGAGACAATATGGCCAAGAAAATAAATCTCTTGAAGCCAGAATTCACACTTGTTAAGCTTCCCTTATAATTCATGTCTTCTAAGAGTCTTTAGGATGATGCACAAGTGATTTTCATGATCTTCATAGCTTTTGGATTATAATAATATATCATTAATAAATACCACTTCAAAGTCATCAAGATATTCCTTGAAAACTCTATTCATTAGATCCATAAAGAAAAAGGGTGCATTAGTAAATCCAAAAGGCATTATTGTAAACTCGTAATGCCCGTACCTAGTTCGAAATGCTATTTTTGGAATGTATTCCTTCTTCACACACAACTGATGATATCCAGATCGAAGGTCAATCTTTAAAAATTATTGATCTCCATGAAGTTGGTCAAATAAATCATCAATGTGAGGTAGGGTATACTTGTTCCTTATTGTTATAGCATTGATCTCCCTGTAGTCAATGCACATCCTTATAGATCCATCGTTCTTCTTAACAGAAACGATAGGGGCTCCACATAGAGAAACACTAGGGTGAATAAATCCCTTATTACTCAATTAATCTAGTTTCTTTAGTTCTACTAATTCCAAAATGGCCATTCTATAAGAGGTCTTCGATATAGGCCTTGAACTAGGAATTAAATCAATAGAAAACTTAGTTTCTCATTCTGGAGGATGTCCAGGTAAATCTTTGGGAAACACATCAATATATTCTTTCACAATTGGTACATCCTCTATTTGAAAATTCCTTTCCTCACCCAAAGTCATTTCATTATATTCCTCCCCAATAATTGAATTTAGTTTAGCTATTGGGGGGGGTCTAGATAGGAATTAGGTGGTGACATTTATACTCTAAAGATATGGTACTCTTTATCATCATAAAAAATTTTAACCTCCTTCTTCTTACAACAAATTTTTGCATCATGGTCCGAAATCCAATCCATACTGAGAATTATATCAAATTAAATCATGGGTATGACGATAAGATCAGCAGATAAAGAACAATTATATACCCTAATAGGGACTGATTCACAAAACGTTGTTGCAATGATACTTCCCTTAAGAGTTTTGACTAACAACTACCTTGTTAAATCAAATTGTAAATATCTAATTTTCAAAGAAAACTGGAAAGATATGAAACAATTCGATGATCCAGAATCAAATAAAGCATTTTCTAAACTTGAGGAAACCATTAAATTACTCGCCACCACGTCTTTCGGAGCTTCAACCTCAGTAGTTGTGATAGCATAATCTTGGACTTTATCCCTTGGAATTTTCTGAGGTAACTTCCCTTGATGCATAGGACATTTATTTTCATAATTCCCCATTTCTCTACAATTGTATCATTCAACATAAAAAGCCTCTTTCTTCCCCATGCAATCACAATCTTTGTGTCCTTTTTCACCATACTTGTAACAGACTCTCATTCCCTTCAGGAATGTACTAGGGTGTTTCTTCCCACATATACTATAGGATGAATATTCAACATTTCCCTTCTTCCCCTTATATCCATTTTAAAAGTGTTCATGTGATCTCTTCTTATCTTTCTTTGATTTAAATTCATAAGACTTAGAGAATTCTTTTTATGTCTTGATAGTGCACGAGACAATGTCTTCGTATGACGATAAGGATTGTGAGACAAATTCTCGATGGAGAAATGGTTTTAACCCATAAAATAAATGATCAATATTAAATCTTGGGTTACGTATATAATCGGTTTTATGCCTTGCTAACCTTGTAAAGTTAGCTTCATACTTTGGGACATTCTCATCCTCCTTTTGCCTCAGACTAAGAAATTGTCTTTCCATTTCCACTCAATGGTCACGAGGAAAGTATTTTTCTAAGAAAATTTCTTTAAACTCCCTCCATTAAATATTTTATACTTCCTCATCTTCCATTTTGTTTTGAATCAGTTACCACCATTGATCAACATCTTCAGTGAGCCGATAATCTTCTATGACAACCTTTTCCCTTTTTCTACTCCCCAAGGCATGGAATATTTTCTCTACGGAATTTATCCATTTCTCAGCTACTAATGGATTTTTACCCCAATTAAATTTTTGTGGTTGTTCATTTATGAAGCTATCTAAAATTTATCCTCCATGCGGTGGATCATGGTGGTCCATACGCATAAGGTTATTATTCATAACCCGAGTGAGTTGTCCCAATATAGTGATATGCTGATCAGCACCGGTTGTATCACTAGCTCCACTATTATTATCATAAGCAGGAGAGAAATCCCTCTATGGAGTGAGTGTATTGATACGGTTTCCATTACTTCCACTTGGTGCCATTTCTAAACAATGAAATAAACTAGATTAGTTTATGAATCACAATACATAAGTCCAAACTTGTAAAACACTTAACATAAATTGAAAAAATTATGGATATAATCCAACATCATAAATGTGTTTTCTTTGAGAAATTATATAATCATAAACCTTCATAATGTTTTGTAAAGAAAATGAGAATTATCCTAATAATTTTCCCCGGGAGTGTCGTAACCAAGAGTGTAGCAAGGCCCATTGTCGTGCAACAGTTCCCATTCGAGTCTAGCTCAAAGCTGTGTTTTTGGGTTTTACCCCTAGGTACATCTATGACTGAGCCGCCTCTAACTACTCGTACACAGACAGGGATGTATTGCTTGGAAAACTCACAAAATCTCAACAATACCAAAATGCTAGGATGTTCTTCTATATTAATCCTCAAAGTCTATATTAGGGCTATATGCTCTAATCAGAGTTTATCTAAATCTAGTTTCTAAGGTTTGTACTAAAATTACTCTAATACCAACTGTAACGCCCCGACCCCAGTAACCCAGAGTTGGTGCATTATTGCATATCATTGGCATGATCACAAAAGATCAAGTCTCGAAAGCTAGATTAGTTTAGTATCCATGGAAGTAATGGATACATTTATAGGGTTTACATTACATCATAAAATGGAAAACTACAACAACTTTATTTTCATAGACAACACTGAGATCCCATAGACTATCCCTGCAGGTCAGTCATGATATACTTCTTCACATCCTGGGAAAAATAAAACATAGAAAGGGGTGAGCTCAGATGCTCAGTAAGGATAACAATATATCGGAAACATTCAAAAATAATCATAAACAATTAAGGAAATGTATCAAAATTGTACAAAAGACTTTTAAACTTGAACTACAACATAATATGGAAAATATAAAATCAAAATATTTCCATTTACTTACTCACATGGATATTATACTAGTCGAATAATCACATGAAATATCAATACCCACTTTCATAATAATGGAATGCATAATGTCAAACTTTCATAACCACATAGTCAAGGCCTTGTGCCAAGTCTACAAATAAGATTTTGTCAAGGCCTTGTTCAAAGACACTAGTTTGTATAATGATACGTACTTATGCATTGAGGAGCTATAAAATGCTCCACCCGTCACATACTAAGTCCAATGCATTCCTCATATGGAAAGTTTTAAACATAACATAAACATTCATATTACAAATGGCATACGAAATGTCTATAATTTATCCATAAACCATGAATGGCATGAAATAACACATCCACAGTCAAACATATCACAAAACCTTCAATATAATATGGAAGTTTTGTATCGTAATAAATCAACTTCAAACAAATTTAAAATCCATCATAGGATATTGACATAGATGAAATCAAAACCTTTTTATAGAAATATATCTTTCTATTTTGAAATCATTTAAAAGTCACTATAATTATAAAAGAAAAAATTTATATTTGGAAATATTCTTATAATCTTGTAATAGAAGCTTTGATGATGTTATAATGGCGGAAAATAGCTACACCCGCCGTATAAGTTAAAAAAAGATATTCTTACCTTAATTTTGTCGAAAAGGTTACAAAGGATCTTGTTTGGAAAATGACAGAAATATTACTTTATGAACATCTTATAAAAGTCAAACATGGGTATAAATGACTTTAACCCATAGTCTATAAAATAGTAAAAAAAAATTTAAATACATTTTTAATAAACATCAATGTGGATGATAAAGAGGTCCCAGTATAAAATTGCATATAAGAAACCTCCGATAATGAAGAGATTGTGAAATTAACCCTTACCTTGTACTTTTCCATGGTCGAGGGTAGGTTAACCTCAAATATAATGGTCAAATAATTGTTATTAAATTATACAAGAATCATATACATTAATATGATATAATATATGATCTTTTAACATTGCTTTCTTACTAATATCCTAGTATTATCGTCTTTTCGGGTGTTAATGGATTCATTTTCCTTTATATTATTTGTTATGTGAGTCATATTAGTTATGAATGAGATGTATATTATTCATATCCAGAATTATATCAAGTCTCTAAACATTATTTTTAATCATCAAATTAAAATTAGTCTTTAATGGATACGATGGGCAATGAATCTCATCGTGTTCGGGGAGACGGTAATCCGTACGTACGGACGAGCGACAATATCATTCTAAAAATAATATATAATTGCATGGTATATCATATATAAAGAATAATTATCATGTTATATTTATTATTTATATCAATTACACATCATTATTATACCCATCAAAATAATAATGTATTGAATAACAATTATTCCACGACGCTGAGACGGTAATCCGTACGTACACACGTATGGTGACATGTCATTCAAAGGATGGATAGAATAATGGATATGGTTGTAACATATTCATAATAACATAATAGTATATGGAATATACTGGAGTTATTATTTTATAATGGAAACAACAAAGAAATAGGAAGTGGAAAAAGAAAGGAACTTGGAAGAGGTGATGAAATATTTACCTCTTCTTTGGGTTCTTCCTTTTGATTTGATCAAAAGGGATCCTTAGGTTAGCTTTATGAGTAAAGGAGGGACTATTTGATGAATGGAGTATAGTTTAGAGGGTATTTGGGTAGGGTTTGGAAGATCCAAATGGATTTTATTGTGTGAATTAGAGAGAAGGGGGAGTTCCCTTTTATAAGAGGGGTGATGGGGAACCTTAGGAAAGGCTAGAAATGTTATTTTATAATAAAATAATTTTCGTTTTATAATGGATCCAATTTTTTTTTAAAGGATAAGGTGAGGCTGGGTCGAAAACCACTCAATAAATAGGTTTTAGATAGGTTTGGGTCACTATATTAACATTATCTTTAAGATTTAACTCTTAGTTAAGTAGTTGGACATTTACTATGTCTCTTTGTATTTTTGTATTATATGGTCAATAAACATAGTATATACATACAAAAGAACCCCAAGTGGTTCATTCTTGACACACCTATCTTTATATATGTCTTCTGGGAGAACATTAGATTTTTAGAAATAGAATATCAATTAATAATATAATATATTTTTTAAAAACTCTTTTATGTCAATTTTGACAATATTTGGTATTTTGTTTTTTCTAAATTCATAACAGGATTATTAATTCGAAAAAAATTTATATAACCAACCCTAACATGTAATATTAACTTATAAAATTATTTTAATTCATAAAAAGTCTCAAATTAAATTTATTTGGGTATTTATAATATCAATTGTTTTTATATTTCATTAATTAGGTAATTACTGCATCATCATTGTGTCATAAATAAAATAAATTATTTAATTTATAAAAAATATAAATAAAATACCATTATTTAGGAAAATTTTTATATTTATAATGAATATGTATAGTCTAGTTTATCTTATGTGTATCCCTATATTTAAAATGGTTTAGTTATTAAACTTTGAATTTAACTCTTTTAACTCTTCTTTAAATAAAATAATAATAAACGTCCTAATCTAATCCAAGTAGACCTAAAGGATCATATATTATTCATAATGTTTTTTTGGGTCTAATTAAAATTATCAAATATAATTAGGACATGTTTTAGGGTAATAATAATATCATTTTTACCCTTAATTACCCTATTTACTTTTAACTGTGGAAAATAAAAGTAAAAAGTTTCTATTCACCAAAAAATATTTTTATATTATTGAACCACATTTTACTTACTGATATCAACCGTGTCTCTTGGATTTTTGAAATTCAACTCACAGAAGCTGTAAAATTATGTTTTATGTAAATTTTCAAATACTCATAGTAGGTGGGTAAAAGACGGTGAAAAGTTCAATAAACCTTTTATATATCTAAAATTATTATAAACTGACTCCAATGAATTACATTGAACGTATATAGGTATTATGTATATATTTTGACCTAAAATAAATTTAAATAAAATAAATAATTATTTAAATAAATATTCTATTTTAAACTATCACTCAGTGTTTTTCACTATTCATCAAAAATTGAAAGTTTTCTGAAAAAAACCAAAAATTCACCCTATGCCAATTTGGATATTCTGAATCCAAAAATGATGTCCATTTTGAAAGATAGAATTTATAAAATTCCAAAAATTGGGTATTACTATTCATAACGGCTAATTTGATTGGTTGTAGTTTGTTAGAACTCGAAGTTACATACAACACATGCTACCATATTATTCAAAGAGAAGCATACCGTGGAAGCTTGGGGTGTTACACATCTAGTATGACATCAATTATCTGGACTAGATCAAATAGAATTTCTTATCTTATTATGATTTTGTGTGAATATATGATGATACACCAAGTTTATGAAGTGGATCGTTATTTGTGATATGTTTGTTGGCATCCAAACATAGAATGATGGTCGATGAGGCTCCAGGTAGGGAGTGTGAAGAGTGTCTTTGATATTTCAATTAATTCTAAAATAATGATATAGTTAACATTATCTAGAATTTTACTTATAATAACACGACAACCATGGAATATGAGATATTTAATAATGACCTTCCTATTAAATATAAGTGACTAATGTGTATAAATAGTGTTATATGATTATTAAGTCAGATTCATCCCTTGTGACTATTCATGAAATATGGATAGAGTTAGAAGTTCTCTTTTGGTAGCCTATAATACATCTCAAGTGAGGATCATTGAGTTGAGATGGAGCATGAAATAAGAGATTACATACCTCTTATTTTATGTGGTTGATCCCCATTATTTATTTACCGATTTGTTTTATCATTATAGTATTGTTATATCATATTTTTTTTGTCTATATTTGACTACAATTTTTGGTTTTTTCTATTGATATTTTACATTATCAATTGGACCCTATTTTATCATTCATTATAATTTTATTTTGGAAATTATTTTATTACATGACATTCATGTTTTTCTTATTAACATGCATTTTGATTGTAAATCGGAAATGTGGATCACTTTTGAGAGAGAGTATTTATATATTTGATGTGAGACCTTTTTATGATCTCACACAATGTGACAAGAGAGTGCAGACTTATTTAATCCCATCATGGGATCTAGATAGTTTATTCTTTAGTTATATATAGGTTTGAGCTGAATTTATTGGTTAGTACCAGTATGTATCCTTAGGGTGTGTGTGTATTAATCACCAAGATAACACACAAGTGTGATGATTTTGCATGAGAAATATGAGTTATGTTCTAGGTGGGTTAAGTGACAATCATCATATACTTTTACATACATTTAAATGATTACCACCACTCATTTAGTTATGGGGAGCAGGTAAATGTTACTAGGTCATTACACCCACCCCTATCTATATATGTTATTTGGGTTTTGATGAATATGATTAATACTTCATGTATTATTATAGGTTTATATACTATCTAAGAGTTAATGTTACAACCCCGGGTGAGTAGTGTTATGGAGGCTAAAAATTTAATAGGTGATAGGATGAGTATTTTTCTAGGTGGAAATGAATTTATTTTCATTATTGTGATATATATGTGTTCGTTATGGGGATAAACTATTTTTTTTATATTCATGGTTATTTATTATTATAAGATTTCACTACTATATGTATCCATCATGTAAACTATCAATTTATATTATATACTAGATAGTAGGATGCCATTGTTTACTCCAAATTTTGTTTACATGGGTTGGGATTTGTCATATTTTTAGATATAACATCATGGATTTTCAGTAGACATGATCCTAGAAATTATGGGTTATTGGAGAATATAGTATCACCATATTTTATTAGGAGCTCATGACTTGCATTTAGCCTCTGACTCATGTTGAGGGTTATTTGAAGTCATAAATTGTTACCCCAATTCATCTAGGGGATGTTACAAAATAGTATCAGAGTGTGTGTTTGGTTTCGAGGAAATTCAATTTGAGGTGGGAATAAGATATAATGACTTGGGATTCAGACAATGAGTATCTTTTTCCATCACGACTTTGGTTCAATTCCATATTGTTAGGGTATTTCCAATACTATATGTAGTCACTATAGGTATGAGTTGATATCTTAATCAAGAATAATAGCGAGAAAATGATAATTCCCAGGATGAGTAGTAGGGTTCAATGGGGATATATATCCTGTATAGTTTCATATTGAAGGAATTTGAGGCTAGTAGAAGCATTTAGGGTTAGTAATTTCAAAAAAATGAAAAACATGACAAGATATATGTCGTAAAATCAATTCACGTACACCATCTTCCAAGTTCACCCAAGGACATTCCTAAAAATTATTTAAGTTGGAAATTTATTAAAACAAAAAAACATAAATGGTACATTGATGGAATGATGCAATCCCAGTGTACTCTACTAATCTCTAAGTCATTATAGTTCAAATAAACCAAATAAAGCACCCTATTGATCATCAATACATATACCACATCCCTAGTATAATACTTCTATGGTATTTGTGTGGTAGCATGATTAATTAGATTCATTATGATGCCCCTTTAAACCCATTAAGATTAAGTAATAGATACGAATACAAGGATCATTATATATTTATATTACCTTCTGTTTCACTCTATAGATATTAAAAGAGATCTTGGGGGAGAGACAAAATTCAATCAAATGGATAGAATCTTCATTTTTCAGTTTTAAAGTGTTTAAATAGTGATCTCAAACCTTCTATAAATATAAATTAGGTTCTTGTGAAAGCTAACCATTCAAACGAACCCAAATGTTAGAAAAAACAAAATTAACTTATCATAAATATAAAAAATATTTTATCACTCACTCCTTATAGTATTATAATTTTTGTGAGAGAATATGTGTCATTGACTCAACTAACTCCTCTAGAGTATGTTTAACAAACATTGAATAAATAATATTCATTTTAAAAAAAATATCATATTCAATTATTTTAACTTAAATATTTCATGAATACCTAATAAAATAAAATAAATTAATTTTTTTCTAGACTTGAATAACTTAATTAAACCAATTTAATTTAAATCATTCCCACTCAGAGATTCACTGGTTTCCTAACATGGGGTCTGATTTGTCCTAAAATCCAAATCATTGGGTCTATCATAATTTGTGGATACACTTTTCATATGACCCTCTAGAACCTTATTTGAATAGTAGTGAATCATATTCATATACCAACATCGATATCTAGAAACACATCGTGTCTCAAAAATAGACACAGATAAGAAATAACTATAGAAATATACTAGGAAAATTTATCAGGTAATATAATCTAATTATCTTTTTATATCATATAAATTAGGATGTATACATTATGTCATCATTAATTGATGCTTTGTTGATTTTACTAGATAAAATTTTCTTTTTATACCATGTCCATGAATCTAGTTAAGACACTACCATCCTAGTACATCGGGAAACAATATATTCATTCTTTCGGAAGTGATAATTCTTATCTTGATTATTCAATGAATATCATACCACCAATGATGTACCTGACACAATCTACATCACCATAAACCAAAATTTCAAGATTTTCATATTACATAAAATTAAATAATCAAATGATACATATTGATAATGATATCAATTTAATATACCAATACACATGGATTTAGTCCATAACATAAAATGAGTCCCAAAATGTCTGATGTTCCTATTAGCGGGTTAGTCCTTATGACTTCCTATACTAAAAATCAAAAAGTGTGACATCATATGCACAAATTCTTATGAGAATATGATGATTAATAGAGTGAAAACATATGTGTCCCATTAGTATTATGTTTCTATACCATAATAATTATGTTTACAATTATTTTAATAGTATCTTGGGGTTCTCATTAAAGTTGGTAACTACTATAACCATTTGATACAAAAATAATCCAAATTTATTACCTAGTAAATAGTTTTTTAGAAGTCATCAAAATATTATAGTAATATAAAATCGTGTATAAATCTATGTGTTAATGATATGTCAATAAAAAGGTATTTCTTAAGTTGGGTTTAGATAACCCACTTATACAACACTCCCACTTACATTAGATCCAACTTGATAACCATAAATCCTTTAGCACTCACTTGATATTCTCATGATTATACTAAATTGTGTATTTAATCATTGGGAATTCCATGTTTTCTTATTGGATACTCTATTTTTTAAACATCCCCTATTTGAGTAAAAAATCCATCATGAGATGCCATCCCCAATTATACCCCTTTTATTCTCTATAAAAACATTAGAATCATTGCCAGTGAAATTTTCATAATATAATAATAATTTATATAATGATAATAATTTACTTTCTTAGTATTATTCCAAGAAGTATAATAAATCATTGTGTATTTTACACTATATATTTATCCTCATCAAAATCCATGGCAAACTCAATATTTTTAGACATCGATACCAATGGATTCAATGAAATTATATTGTTCATTTCTTAGACTAACTATGATATTAGATCAATTGACCCTCATGAATACTAGTTTCATATCCCCTTGATAACTAGTGTTCCATCTTCTCTAATTACTAGGAACATATCCCATATACATTCTCAAATGCTATTGGATAGTTATAACTAAAATGTATCCACTTCTACTAAATTTGTTAGATATTTTCATATGATAATGTATATATTGGAAATATAAAACCTGTTAAATTTCAGGGAATATGTGATAGATCCATCATAGAAGAATGTGGAGTTATATTCACATATATAAATCTCATTTAATGTATTATAAATCTCTTATTGGAGAGATTTATTCCATGTTACAAGGGAAACAATTCCCTCTTTAATTTTTTGAACAAATATTTGTCAATTCCTTATTAGTATATAGACTTTGAATTGGTCTAATAAACACTTAAATATCCACCATTAGATCTTTCTCCTAATAATTAATGTCACTAATTTAAGTCATTATATGGAGATATTGTTTCAAACTAGTCTTAACTAACTGTAATACTAAGAAATGTTTCCATATATTATCAAAATAAATTACTTGGAAAACTGTTTAACTCCAACAAACCTAATATAAAAAAATTTAAAAAATAATTATTATAGGATTTAATTCCTACCTTGATCCATAAATTTATCCTTACAATATTAATATAATAATCTTGGTAGCTACTATGAAAATTTTAATTCAAATTTATTTCAGAATCCTTATCGGTGAATTGGTTTTGACCGAACAAACACTTTAACATATCTTAAGCCCTTAATATTTAATATTTCATTATGGATAATAACATTACCATGAATGTTATCCCTTGAATACCCATTATAACCCACTTGTATTTACATCAACTATAGAAATTAAAAAATTATAGTCTATATTTTGGTTCATGGTCTCTATTTTTTGTGTTCATATCCACATTACATTTTAGTTTATATCCTTTTAATGCTTCATTATAGGATAAATATTCATCACTATAAATGATTAATATATCACCTTAAATGGTTATTATAAGAAAATATTGGCTTTATCTTTTTTTTATATCATTTTTCTCTAGGACGATCCTTTTCTACAAACTCTAGTGGAACATGTTCCTATACTAATTTTTTTTTCATCTCGATCCATCACTTTATCCAAGTATATCTTACTTCCACCATCTCAAATAGACATTTGAACACATTATAGAAATATATCCATTAAATTGACTATAAATGTTCTATATTAGGGATTTATGTAATATCCTTAGAATCCTTTAGTATAATTTACTAGGAATCAATTTGTGATTTTAATGATGCAAGTTTCTTTCTTGACATATCCTTTACAAAACATTTATATCTAAAGACATGTATTTGTTATATAATATATTTCCTTAATATTATAACTTATATGATAAGCAATCATTATTATATTCGACATAAGGTGAAGGGTTAATGCCACTATTTACAAAGCAAGCCTTAAAATGATGATGAAAGACATGAGAAAGTTGTACAACTCATCATAAATCACACATTTACTAACATAAAGTCTTTAATGTTCATAAGGTAATTTGTGTTTAGGAATAGATCCAATATATATTTTAGTGATTAGTAATTTATTGTTTAGGATATCATTCAGATCACATTAAAGAAACATCTTTTATCTTGAAACAAAGGTTACTTGGTCATTGTACTCTATAAGAAATAATGTAATATACCAAAGTGTTTTAGCTCAAAAGAGTATAAGAGCCATAATTGGTATATATTTTTCATTTTATTATGGTATTATTCAACTTAGATTTATATTTCACTATATGATTATTATTTGAGTCTTTTATTTCATACCCATCATTAATTATTGTTATGGGATATATGTGATATAAGAAAAATTATACTAACATTGAAGTATGATATACCATCACACAAGTTATATTAAACATGAAATAATGGCTCATTTTGTCTAAAAATGACACTGAGATAATGTATTGGTAACACACATTAATATTTGTTTTCAAATTCAAGAATGATTCCACCCAATTTGTGTGAATGTGATATTCTCTAGCTAGAGTAGGAGACAAGTTCCATCAACAACTTGAAGATACATTTCACTCTTGTTATATTTTGGAACTTCATTAGTTTTTATTTTTGGATTCAAAAAGTTTGAGTCACAAGTTAAAACTAATACCCAAGATGTATCCATGTCATTTTTGGCTGACTAGCCCAGCCTGAGCAGCCCAAAAAAATCCAGCTGGAGCCGAGTCAGGCTCGATCTGGTGGTTCATCATGTTGGGCTTGGGATTATGTTTGTAGGCCAGTGAGTCAGCTATCGCGTTGGTCCATATAAATCCTGGCCCGTAAAATCCCACTATCCCTAAAAATAGTTGGGAAACTATTTTTAGGGAGACTCGAACTCCCTACCACAATCTTCAAAGGTTTCCCCTGACCAACTGGTCTAGGTGGTGTGCCTGGTTTAAACTAAAATATCATTAATATATATATATATACATATATCCAATTATATATTAATTTTTTTAGGAAAAAACAGTCAAAGGACATATTAATTTTTATTAAATTAATTTTCATTCACTCATTAAATTAAAATAACATAAAATAAATTATTTTATGTCTATTTTATGATTTATAATTATAGTGAATATTATTTATTATAATGATTTATATTTATTTTTATGATTAAAAACCAATATTTTTTCATAAATATGATAATGGTTTACATGTATAAATTGATTTATGAAACCACCCTAAAATTTATATTTTTTATGTAATAAAAAAATCACTTTTGATTTTATGTGAAACCACTATTTTTCAACAAAATATGTGTTTATGTTATCAAGAAATGCACAAAATTTATTGAATTAGGAATTAAATATTCCAATATTAAAAAAATTGATATTATATAAATTTAGCCTTAATAAATGTTGTTGGGGGTTAATGAAATATTTTTCAAATTATAATTTTTGTTATTTACTTTTTTATGTTAATTTAATGTTTTTTAATCATATTTAAATTTTATAAAAATGCACCGACAAATCCATTGAGTAAAATATTTATAGTCATCATGTCCCCAAAAAATTTGTTTATCACTTTTTCTAATATGGTATGGGTTGTTTTTTATTTATTTATGATATTTCACCCATTTATGTATTTATATATGTTTTTTAAAATGTTTTAATATTCAGTTCTTTATCAAATAAAATATATTTTTTGTTTTAATTAATGATTATTAATTTTGATATAAATTGTTTATATTAATATTTATAATACCTTATATATATATATATATTATATGAATCATTTGTATAAAAAATCATCCACCTAAATTTTAAATGGGGAGAATATTTTTAATATATTAAATATTCTAATAATATTCTATAAAAAATCCATGTAACATTACAATACTTTTTTTACAAAAAATGTACAAATAGAATTCAATAAATTATTCACATAATATTTCATAAAATTCTCCATAAAATTTTATATAAATATCCCATTATATATTAATTTTTTTAAGATGAATCAATAAAATATCATTTAATTATTTTCAATTAATCATCATTCAATTGATAATTTAAAATAAATAGAAATTAAATATTTTATGTCAATTTTATGATTTATAATTATTATGAATGTTAATTATTATGATGATTGATATTTATTTAGATATTTTTGTCATTGATTTTTTTAATTTAATGTTTTCAAATATATTATTTGATGTATAAAGATTTTTTGATTTGATTTATATATTTTATTTTTGTTAAATAATATAAAATAATAATATTATAATAATAATATGAGTTAGAAGGCCCTTATGAAATGTATGAAGTAAACAATTTAAAACATATAAAATAACCAAAAATTAAATAAAAAAAATTAAATAAAGAAGAAAATAAACATGTTAAAATAAGTAAAATGATTAAAAATTAAAAGAAAACACTTTCACCTATATAATATTAATAAAAAAGAAAATAAATAGTTTAATTTTTCAAATATTTTTTACAATAAAGATGATAAAACATTTAAAAAATCATAAAAATACATTCCACAAAAAAATTTAAAAAATTTAAAAAATGATTTAAAAATAATTTTAAAAAAGGTTTAAAAGATGATAAAAAATGATAAGATAATGTTTTACAACAAAATATAAAAACTATTTTATAAAATGATTTTAAAAATTAAAAAAAAAATATTTTTTTACAGAATGTTTGGAGAAAATGTTAAATTTATTTTAAAAAATCGTATGAAAAAACATCTTGAAACAGATTTTGTAAAAAATGTTTTCAAAAAATGATTCATTTTAATTAAAAAAAATTAAAATAAAATCCAAAGATGGCCTGCCCATACTTTGCTCGACCAGAAAATCCCATCATGTCTCGATGTACGGCTCATAACACATCAAGGGGTTGTTTGGGCTTGGTCAGCTTTTCCTGGATAGTGGTTTGTGACCTGGATTTTTGGAGGGCAGGCCCATCCCATCCCGACCTAGTTCGGGCTTGGCCAGGCTAAAATTACACCTTTACTTTGAAGTAAAATATAAATACTATATAAAATTATTAATATAGATGAAATATGAGCATCAAAATTCATCACCTTAAATTCATTGTAATTCCTCACTTAGTTACTTATCTCGTCACCTGTGAAGTAAACAACCTCATGTTCGATGTTCTCCCTATTTTTTCTTTAGTTTCTTTTAAGTGATTTACAAGGGTACTTATGGTTTTACACTTTCCATTGGACCTTTCTCCTTTTCCTTGTTCTCATTGAAAATAAAAAATGAGGGTTTATCTTTTTTCATGTTCTTATCTTCTTGGTTAACTTTACCCAAATCACGTTTATGTGGTCTCTCCATGCTATTAATTTTATAATTATTAAAAAAAATGAGAATAACATGGAGAATAGGATGAGATAATGTGGTTTATTGAAATATCATGATTCAACATGAATCCCATTTTTTTTAATTGGTCTATATATTCTATCATATTGAGTACATTAGGACCAACATGAATTTCATATTAAAAAAATGATATATGTAATGATAATATCACTCATTTCTTACTTCATTTTCAACTCAAACTCTTATTAGAAATGATACAACATGGCGTAACCATCCATGTACTCATGTTACATTCACAACTAATTGGATATTCATGATAAAATTGTTATGTAAACACCAAATGCATCATCCATGAGACACTTGTAAGCTACCTTTTCACCCTAACTATCTTCTTAATATGGATCATTAGGTAGTGGGGGATTAAACAAATATAATAACCTTTAATATCATATAATTATGCCCAAATTATTATATTACTCTTAGAAATAAGTGTCGTAAGCACATATTTGTTGTCCAATATTGATCAGAATGAATTCTTGGTATTAATTTTCATTTTT
Source organism: Viscum album (assembly GCA_963277665.1). Classification (NCBI taxonomy): domain Eukaryota; kingdom Viridiplantae; phylum Streptophyta; class Magnoliopsida; order Santalales; family Viscaceae; genus Viscum; species Viscum album. The sequence goes on from OY728128.1 coordinate 1,458,588,594, forward strand.
ATACAATATAAAATTTTAGCATTTTAGTAATTTTATATTTAATATCATGTATTAAACATTATAAATTTATTAATATTAAAATTAAACGACCATATTTATCTAAATCATAGTGGCCCTCCACTACTAGATTAAGAGTACTCAGCTGCTTGAGTATTCTAGGAGGAAAGGTTCCTTAATCAATTGTTCCTTGACCTGTTTAGTGTTTTCCACTCTTCGGTGAATCCTAAACTGGGATTTTGTCAATGCAAGCCTCTAAAACTAAACCAATATATCTATGGTTATTTCATTGATACCAATTATAATTTAGTTTACACACAATATTGTTATAACTCTCTAATAAAATGAGTCAACCTTAAATATGTCTTGAAATCACCATGACCTATGGTTTTATTCTAATTAAATGGGTAAAGGTGTTTATGATTTATTATTTACATTTAGTGTTTTAATGTTTTTTTATTTTTCTTTGCGACTGGAATATGATTTTATTTATCATTCCTCTTACTATGTGGTCGTGCTCAAAATATTGAACATGCATAAATAGAAATCATTAATAGCACAATATTTTCACCTTACACATGTTATTTAACTACCATATGTGGCTACATATCATTTTCAAATTCACAAATAATTAACCATGCATAACTAAATAAATAAGCATTCGAGAATCATGAACTCTTTTATATTGGGTTATCCATCATGAAGATGATGTATCAACCAAATCCCTGTAAATTCCTTGAGTTGTTTTTCATCTCGAATTGGGGTGATTGTTAAACTCCTTTTTGTTTTCTTGTTTGGTTCGACATGAGTTCTCATACTCGAACCACATTGTTTCGAACTCCATTAATATTTATAATTTCTAATTTCTTGAAGTTGAGAGAAACATGGGATGATGTAATCATATTTTACCATTAAAAAATATATACATATACACTTATACATATTAAGAATTAACGGATGATATTTTGATCATCTAAAAATGAAATTTAATAAATAATTAATACAAAAATTCACCATTTCGATAATTAAAATTATATAAATAAAAAACAAAAAATATATGACTCTAACCTAAGCTCATGATTAGTTAAAATGAAGTAATATTACATAATAAAAATTAAATATAAAAAAATTAAAATTGATTGAATTAGTAATGACAATGTTGTAGTAATTTTTTTATTTTCAAATGATATGTCTCACGACATCTGTAATATTTTGAAAAAACTATATATATTTTAATTGAGTTTTTAAAATTTTATTATAATATTATGGTGTTGTTTGGGAAAAAATGGACCCCTTGATGGTTATAAGGCCCACACTTTCCCATTTTATGCTAGGTGAGTTGGGTCAGGTCTAATCCGACCAAGGTAGGGTGACCTTGTGTGAAAACTGGTTTATTGGTGCCCATCTCAGGGTTCCTTATTTGTTTGATATTCATCCAAAATCATGGGAAACAAACATTTTTTTTAACAGACAATGATTTATAATGGAAAATGGGTTGTGGTCAAAGACATAATTCTACGGGTGGTTAGTGGGTCGTGATTTATGATTTTCAAAAATAGAAAAAATATTTTAAAAAAAATATTTAAATCGCTCACACTTTTTGCGAGTGGTAAGAGGAACCTATGAACAACAGGGGAAGTGTAAGCATGATTTAGGGGATACTATTAACCCCATGTTAAAATATATTTTTTTCGGACTACCTAGATACATTTTCCATAGGAATAGATCCATGTCTATTTATATTACTTTTAGAGTTGAGATAAAAAGTATTCCATGACAAATCTTTCTTTCTAAAAATTTTACATCGCTTCATGGGTCTCCACCAACCATTATTTTGTTTTTTTTATTTTAATTAAATTAAACTAATTTAGAATCATTTAAAATATATATCAATATTCAATTGATCATTTCATAGACATTTAAACTCTTCTTGATGATATTTTAGTGGTGTTGAGACCATCAAATACCTCTATATGAATTCCAAAAAATCTAATTAGTAATTTAACTTAATTTATTCAGGATCTCCCTGATATAATTGAAGAGACTCGAGACTTACAGAAGTGTCTGAGGTTGGTATTTTAAAAAAAATTAATTTAATTTGTGTTGTAAAATCAAATTAAGTATACAATTTATAAGTTCACCAAGAGATTATCATAAAAAATATTTATGAAAATGATAAATTTAAATAAAAATATAAATGGTACCTTGATGGAATGATGGAATCCCAATGTCGTCAACTCATCTATGTATCACCTTATTTGGAAGTTATAAAATGAGGATCTATATAGACCATCCACACATGTAACACATCCCTTAGGTCACCACTTTATGATATTTTTATGCAGGCATTAATAATTAGGATCTTTATGACATCCCATCAAATATAGAAGGATCATTCAATCGAGAGATATAGTAGTATCATTGTGTCCTTAACCTCCCCTTCAGTTTATATCTATATAAGTTGAGAGATAGTTTTGGAGAAGATATAATTATATAAATGTTCAAATTATCCTCAATTTTTGGAATTAAAGAATTTAAATATCAAATTCAAAACTTCCATAAATTTAACTTCGGTCATTATGGAAGTTAACATTTCAAAAAACCCAAAACATCACCAACAACACATTAAAATTTTTATAAATTTCAGAAACATTTTTTCACTCTCATGAAACTATTTTTATAGAATATGATTTATTAAATCAATATATTCTTCATATATGAATACCTTGAGAAATAAATTCAATTATTATTATTCTAATATTGAAAAACATATTTATATTAATTAACTTATGATTGTTTACACTCATGTGTTTATAGGTATCTTGGGTCTCATTGGACCTCATTTGGTTGTAGGGACCCTTTCCTCTTCAGCATTGAGGATTCTACCATAGATTTATTTTATTCTTTTTATACATCTAGTATTTATATTTAATTGTTTTGGGTTGATTTTTATTTCTATCAGATGTGGATTTTGGGCTTCAACTCATTCAAATCTTGGTGATTTCTTTCATAATGTTTCTCATTCATATATGTTGGGGATCCCATTTTTATATTATTTTTATTCTTGGTTATAACACCCCATGTTTCCATTATTTTCTTAATTTAATGAAATTTTTTAGGTAAGTTTTATTTTAAGTGGTTTTGAGCTTGAATTTTATAAAATTTCAAGAAAAATTCTTCTGCACACTATTTCTTCATGACCACTACATGGTTTGGTTAACTATGCATATGAACCTTACATAGGGGTTCCTTCTTCACATAGGAAATGGAATACAATTTAGTATGAACAGTATGGGTACACATACATGGAGGGATCCTCAACTCACTTTTGAAGATTAAGGAATAATGTTCACAGGAAACACACAGATTGTTTGATTCCTAGGGGAAACTATGAGGTTTAACATTTCATGTGATTCTATATAAGGGTTTTGGAACATAGGTTATACACGATTCATATATATTATTTTAAGAAACTATGCATCATGATATAGTTTTTACGGTTTAGTGTACATGATTGGCTCATAGTTTTGAAAACAATACGATCAAACACTGTGGTCAATCTAGATTGAAGTTGAATTTACCCATTTTCTCCTCATGATTTTTACCTATTTTATATTCTTATCCTCTCCCTGACATACATTCTCCCCTCATAGATCCCTAGAGGGATCTCCCACTCCTCCTCCTTTAATTATGGTCCCTCTTTCCATTGGATTCAAGAATTCTTCAAGGTAATTACACATCTTCTGTAACATCCCCAAATGATAAAGGGTTAAATGACAAAATGATATGACTCGTGTCAACAAGGTGCACCTTCCTTTTCGGGAGCCTGTCTGATTAGAACTCCACAGTTAAGCGTGCTTGTCTTGGAGTAGTGATCGGGATGGGTGACCTCCAAGGGAGTTTTTCAGGGTGTGTGTGAGTGAGGACAAAGTACACTGGATAGGACAAGTGTTGGCCTGTGGGGACTGTCATTAGTCAGATAACCCGTTCAGGCATGTGTGTGGACCCTAGGGTGGGCCCCACGTGTCTGCAGGGCAACTGGTGGTACCTGGTAGGTCAGAACTCGACGACCGTGTTAAGGCGGGGTGGTTTTGCTGTCATCGGGACCCGGTTGTCACATCTTCTCCCCTTTTCCTTTTCTCCCCTCTTCCCTCTTCTACTACCCATTTGATTTTCCTTCTCCCTTGTAACCTGAATCAATGTGTAGGTGGGATTTATAGCATTCATTTGTATAATCTATGTGTATTTTTTAAAACAACCCTACTCTTTATTACATATTATTACGAGATTTGTTACATAAGGTTACACTTAATAAAATCTAGAAGAACGATAAGTATAGTGTGTTTGGGAATTAGATACAAGACATAACAATTTGAAATATGAAAAAAAACATTTTTATTGAAAATTTACTTAACATGTTCACAGTTAAAACTGTAGGGGATAACATGGGGACATAAATAAGAATGTGGTGAGATATAAACCTCTATAAAGGAATAAACATGAAATAAGGTGATACATGTAAGATAATAGAAATATAATTGATGCATAAAAATAGTAGTAATCTTAAATATGAATAATGAGACAGGATATAGAATGATAATCATTACATGGGAAATGTGGAAACAACTTAAAACATTGGATCATTAACATAGGTAAAGGATAAATTCCAATAAATCATGATGGAAAAGTACCATAATAATATTAGGTTCACTTTTAATCTGAACATGATGTCTCTTTAGTCTAAACAGTACCCAATGTATTGGAGTGCTATATAATTCTAGGCGCATCCTTAAAATTCATTTTTTTTCATGCTTAAGTGTTCCACATAGATCATACAACATGGATTCATTCATATTCAAAAAATTTAACATGATAAAGGACGTTGGAATAAATACATGTAAGTTCAAATTCAAATAGGTATAACTTTATAAATTTGAATACCCTTGATATGAAATGGGTATGGTATTCCCTATACAATTTTTTTGGCATAAAAATTCATGGTGAAATTACTACAGCATAACGATGTCGCTTAAAAATTCATAAAAATGGGTCGATGAGAGTGAAAGGGGTCTCTCATAATTTGGAAATAAATTTTAAATGGGGATATGGAATAAAAATATATCATCATAAAGAAATGATTATAAAAGACATAAGGTAAATAAGATATTTGAATAAAGAGGAGAAATGAAAAATACCTTAATTGAGTGGGTGACTCAAAATGCTTTGTAGGGGATTCTTGAGAGATTGGGGGAACCTTGGTAGGACCTTATAGAGTTTAATTTTGAGTAATGATGTTAAAATTTTATTTTTAGTGAAAAAATGGGAGCTTTGGTGGGATTATATAGGAAATGTGTAGACATTTATTTATTATTTCTCAAACATTGTTTCTGGGATTTATATAATAAAATAAACAAAACCTAAAAAAAACTCTTGTATTCTAACATGGTTTATTAAAAAGGGGAAATTATTTAATTATTTTATAAGTCCAGGGTCTGAAATTAACAAAATAATACCTTTTCTTCTGTGGAAGTGAGTCATACTCTTAAAGAAAAAATTTTAAAACCTTAAAATATATTAATAGTTTTGGAGGATTCATAAAGGATTTATAAAATTAAACAAACAAACATATATCACATTATATTAAATTTTAAAAATATATTTGGTCATGGTGCCCATTTACAGTATTTATTACATCACTTTTGGCTCATTATGATGTTATAATACACAATGTATATTTATATTGTATTTAATTTTTACCCAAAAAGTCAACTATCTCATAAAATTATGAAACTTTCAACATTGGAAAATTTTAATGCACTGATTTCAATAATACTAATTTTAAATAAATAATTTTCTAAATATGATCATTTTTACTTTTAAAATAATAATTTAAATTTATTGAGAAATGCATGGTTTTTTTAAAAATAAATGTTTTTTAACTCTTATAAAAATTAAATTTGACTTCATAAAAATTATATGATCATTTGTCTTTAATAAAAATTATTTAATAATTATATTTTATTAAAATATAATTGATTTCAAAAATCCATTAATTCTTCAAAATAATTCCTTAATTGAATTCAAATAGTACCCAAAAATACTATTTGTGTTTTATTATACCGAAATAAAAATCATTTATAAAGTAAAAATAATAGGACGAAAATATATTCATTATTATATAAAAAATAATGTAGATACTCATATTTGTATGTTATTGATACATATCCATTTAATACACTAGAAAATGCCCCAAGAGTAATATGTGTGATGATGAGACTTTCATGGGGTGGTTAAGTGTCCGTGGTTTGGGTCATGACCTCAAGGAGCTTGAACTTCCCCTGTAAATGGTTTCATTCATTATTAAATTGTTTGATATCATCTTGGAATTGGTCAAGGGAAAATGTTAGTGATGATATCTCTCTCAAAAGCTCCAATAAAAAGAGTTCATAGGGTACGATCCTACTGGTAGGGGCTATCACTTAATTTGACCATAACAATTTGATTTGTTAAAACCCTATATTTATACTACTAATGTGGTAATTATTCATGATAAATATACTTAACAGCCCATTAAATCAGATACAATGTAATAAATACAAGGAATTTCTTGAGTTTTCTATAAACATATTACATAATAATACATTGAACTAAATAAAAAGGGGAATTTTATTTATAATAGTTCAATTCGTTCAAATATTCCCCTATCAAGAAATGTTTCCACTGCAATTTTTATTTCTCAGACCAAAATAGATGGGGGTTACTGAATTTATTACCCTTCCTTGGTTCCCACATCACTTCTTTAAGCTTCTAGTTTCTCTACAACACATTGACCATGTGCATTTTCTTATTTCATAGTACCTTCTCTCTATGGTCTAAGATCTTCACCTATTTTTCATCATAGGAATGAGAATTATATAATGGTACCAACCTTTTATTGAGTACATTTTATTGTTCTAGTTTGTACATTCTCAATAGGGATACATGGAATACAATATATACTTGAGATAGGTTAGGTGGGAGTGCTAGTCGGTAGGCCACTACTCTGATGTGATCAAGAATCTCAAAGGGGGTGATGTATCTTGGATTAAGCTCTCCTTACTTCCCAGATCACATTAATTTCTGCCATAAAGATATACAGAGGAATACCGTGTATCCAGTATGAAACTCTAAGTCTCATTGATGATTTTCATCATATCACATTTTTTGACTCCAAGTATCCTTGATGGGTTGTTGAATGATCTTAACATTTCCACCATTTCCTAGACCATTTTATGAGCTAGTAGTTTCTATTCCCCAAATTCATCCCAGAATGTATATATTTTTCACCTCTTCTAATAAAGGTATTGATAAGGAGGAATTTGGATGCTCAAGTGGAAACTATTATTGTAAGAGAACTCGACCAAAGGAAGATTCTAGTCACATCCTCTTTTTAATGTTAATTGAGCAAGATCTCAATATTTCCTCTAGTGTATGGATCATAGAATCAGATTGGACATTAGTTTGAGGGTGATAAGCCATGATGAATCTCAACTCAGTGTTTAGAGTGTGTTGGAGACACTTATAGAACATGGAGGTAAATCTTGGATCTTGATTGGATATAATTGATTGTGGTACTTCATATAGACTCACCACTTATCTAATATATATCCATGCATGTTGATCTAGTGATAAATCTACTCGAATCACAATGAAATGTGAAATCATTGTAAAATTATCCTCTAAAAACGCTATAAAATTGTTTCCTCTATATGTCTACAGATTTATGGTGACAAATCCCATGGGTATGATTTTCCATTTACATGCAGGTATGGGTAGTGGTTACATCATCCCCTTTAAATTTACCTTTCAACATTTACTTACTGACATACAAAGTACTATAATTTATATCTAGTGATATCCTTCTTCATATTGTGCAACCAATAGTATTCTCATAGATTTAGATACATATTTTTTTCTTCTGGGATGGATAGAGAGGGATGGATAGAGAGGGATGAACTATGTGCATCATCCTATAAATCCTTCTTTAACTCATGATTTTATGGTACACATAGTCATGAACCGAATACTACAACTCCTTCAAAAGATACAATTTTATCTGATGATTTACCATTCTTAATGGTTTTAACTTTCTTCAGAATTCCCACATCACCTCTTTGATGATCCTTTAACCTCTTTTTAGGGGACAATTGAGCAATCATTTGTGAGAGGATTGATGATGTTCCTTCCTTTATGATTCCTAGGCCCATCCTTTCCAAATCTAAGAATATTGGATAACTCTCAATTCTCATCAATGATAGAGTTTCTCAATCCTTTATATATAGATCATCAACCACTTTATTCACTTTTCTAGGAAGGTAGGGAATTGAGTAGTCGTATTCCTTGATCATCTCTAACTATCATCATTGGTGCATATTCATCTTTTTCTATGTGAATATATATTTGAGGATTTTTTTGATCCATATATATTTCAAAACTATTCCAAAAGAGATAATTACACCATATTTTCAAAGAATGATCCCTATATCTAACTCTATATCACGCATTGGGTAGTTCTACTCATGAACATTCAACTGCCTTGAAGCATAGTCTATGAATTTGGTATTCTACATTGAAACACAACCTAAAATCTTCTTCATAGAATCACTGAATTCAATGAAATGTTTTACACTTATGGGTAGTGTGAGCACGTGGGTAGTGATAAGAAACCCTTTTCAAATGCTTGAATCTCTATTTACATTAATCATTCCAATAAAAAATGACTCCATTTTAAGTTATCTTAGTTATATGGTTTTAGAATCGTGAGAAATTTCTCACAAATCAATGATAATACCCAAATAATCCATGGAAACTACAGATATCTTTCACAGATGTTGGCCTCAGTCATCCTTCAATTACTTCCATTTTTTAATGGGTTCAAAAATATCTCATTTATTATGATGATATTCCCCAATAATTACACTTCCTTCAACCATAGCTCACATTTTATATACTTGTCATATAGAATATCTTTTTATGGTCTTTAGAATAGTGATCAGATGTTCCTCATTCTCCTCCTTAATTTTGGAGTATATTAGAATATAATCTATAAATACTACCCCAAATTTGTCAACATAATATCTGAAGACTATATTCATCATGTACATAACGAATTTTGGAGAATTAGTGATCTTTAAAGGAATTACTATGAACTCATAGTGCATGTTCCTCGTACTAAAAGAATCCTTGGGAATACCCTCCTTATCAAACTTAACATAGTAATATACCGAATACAGACCCACCTTGGAGAAGTATTGTGCTCCACATATTTGAAATAAAAATTCATCAATCAAGGAAATAGGATAATTTTTATTTATCAGGATATTTTTGAGATCATGATAATTAATGTAAAGGTGCATTGACCCATCATTCTTGCTGACAATGAGGACTCGCGCACCCCATAGTGAAGTACTTGGGCATCTGAACCCTTTATCCATACTCTCTTTTAGTTTTTTCTTTATCTCCTCAATCTCTATGAGTTACATTCAATACATAGTCTTGGATAATGGTAACACCCTAGGTATAATCTCAATTGGAAATTCAACCTCTCAGCTTTGAGTAAGATCAGGAAATTTCACAAGAAACACATTAGTGTATTCACTAACAATATTTATGTCGTATTGAATGATTCGTTCCCTAGTATCAATAATTTGAGCTAGATATTCATTCTAGTAGGGAAATAATATCCATGCTTGTGATGTTGGCGTTGAATATGATTTATACTCATCCTTGCACTTGTACAAAATTAGGGGTCAATTTTCAATATAAAGAGTGATTTTCATATCACGGGAATTTATGTTGCATCTATATAGGGAAAGCCAGTCCATACCCATAATTTCATCAAATTACACTAAAGGGAGTATGAAGAGGTTTCTAGGAAGTCCATACCAAAAATTGGGAAAGGGGAGGTGCTATACACTCAGGATGTAATAATTTCCCTATTTTCCATTTTCACTGATAACTCCACTTCCATAATTTTTACGGTGTTTAAAATAGTTATAATAAACTTTCAATATATAAAGGAATGTGTAGAAGAAGAATTAAAAAGTAAATTCACTATCCTATAATGAATAACTATCAAACCATTCACCACTTCATTTTTGGGATCCACCATGTTAGTTATGATGAAAAAATATCTCCTTGATGCCTTGGAGGTTTTTGGTTGTCTCTGAAAACCCCTATCTTAGTGAATTGGTTTGAAAAGTTCACTGATTCCCTTAAGTTGTAGAAATGAATAGTGTACTAAGGGTTGACTAGATCATTCTTTTCCTCCATTACCTCATAAGGTTTCTAATTTTGGAAATTGTTATCATGATGTCTTTCCTTTCCACACCAAAATCATTTCATCATTCCCCTTGGGTAATTTCTACGGTACTTCTTTCCACACCTTTGAAAAGTAGGACATTGAAATATCTTCACACGGTTACATTTCTCCATCAGGACACTAGAATTAAACTATAATTTCCTCTTATTATCCTCATGATACCCTTAAGATTCATCGATCTCCATCTCAACTTTGATGAAACATTGAACAATTTCTACATAGATATCAAAGTCACAGATCTCAAGGGATTTTTATAGGGTGGGTTTTAGCCCACCGAAGAAGCGGTCAACCTTGTATTCAGAGGCAGTAAAAAATTTAGTGTTTTATTTTGAATGTCTTATGAATTTTTCCTTATAAACCATTATGGATTCATCATTTTTTTAGGGAAAGGAAGTCCATTTCCATTTTAAGTTAAAGAGTGAAAGAAAAATATTGATTAAAAACATTTTATGGAATTCATTACACCCCATTGCTTGGATCTCTTCCTTAAGATATTTATTCTTGATCAATTCCCACCAATAATAAACTTCTCCCTCTATATGATAAAAATCTATTAGAACCATCTTTTTTTAAAAATATTTGAAGGATGTTTAAGATATTCTCAATGTATTTTATCCATTTCCATTATTAAGGGATCCAATCATCCATTGAAAGTCAGAGGCCTTTTTCAAATAAATCTCTCAATTGCAGATTTTTCTTTCTTATGGTGATTTAGGAGATCCAACCGATATATTTTTCTATACAAAACAATATTCATCTAAGAGAGTATCCTTATAATTTTTTCAATTCCAACTCCCATTGGGTTGGGAATCTAATTGGGAAAATCATCACAATTCCCGCCACTTTGATTTTTTACCCAAATCATCTTATTTCCAACCATTGGCATGAAAGAAGGAAAAATTTGTGATGAATATTTTAAACTATTAAACACATAAAAGTGGATATAATGAAATTAAATTATTTTTATTTCCTTAACTAATTAATTTCTAAGCTTTAATCTATGTTATCCATGATATATTTCCTATAATGTGTTTTAGTGGGTATTTTTTTGTTTTATTAATAATGTTTCATAATGAGATTAGGAATTTACCAAATTATATCCCCTGATAGTGTCAAAATAGGTGTACATTATGGCTCATTTTCATGTGCTGGGTTATGTTGAGTCAGGTCCTATGCACCTTGTTAGAGTTATTACCCCACGGTACAAATGTGCAAGAACCACATACTCTTATAGTATATTGAAAGAGATATATTTTATTGATAAAAAAATTACTCAATGCTTACCAAAATTTATGGATGTTTTATTATAATTATTATTATCCCTATGGCTTTCACTGGAGTTTTCTAATCCTAAACCTAAAAATATCTAAAATTTTCCATTGATAGCAACTATAGAAACCCTAATTTTTATTACACATTAATAAATGATTTATTACTTATGGTTAAACTTAATAAATCCCATAATATCGATAATTATAGTGTATTTTGGAATTAGTTACATTACATAACAATTATTTTGTCATGAAAAATCAAGGTGAAATTTCCACAGCATAACGACGTCCCACAAAAATACAAAAAAATGGTTTAAAGAGGGAAAAAGGGTCTATAATCATTTTAAAATAAATTTTAATGTAAGGTGGATATTTAATAACATATCCCATCATATGTAAATGAAGATAAAATTCATAAGGTAAATAATATACTTAAATAAAAATAAAAGGTTAAAGATCCCTTACTTGAGTGTGTGACACCAAATACTTGGGAGGGGATTCTTGAGAGCCTAGGGGAACATTGGGATAAATATAGAGATGATAGGGAAGAGTAAATATGTTCCATAATGATTTTTAATGAAGATAAATGGGATATTTGGTTGTTTTATATATGAAATTAGCAGAGGTTTCATTATTATTTATCAAATGTACGTTTTGGAATCTATATAATAAAATAACCCAAACCACAAAAATTCTCATGGTTTTTTCCTATGGTTTATAAAAAATTGGAATTATTTTAATTATTGTATAATACCAAGGTCCTAACTTATTAAAATAATACCCCTTCTTATGCGTAAGTGAGTCAAACTATTAAAGAAATTATTTTTAAATATTAAAATATATTAATGATTTTGGAGGATTCATAAAGGCTTTATAAAATAATCCAAATAAAAACAAAATTTTTTTAAAGTTAAAACATATATTTTGACTTGGATTACATTTATAGTATTTATTACATCAATTTTTGTTCATTATTATGTCATAATATACAAAGTATATTTATATGGTATTTAATTTGTACATGAAAATTTTACTATCTCATAAAATTAATAAAAAATCACAATTAGAAAATTTTGATGTTCTAATTAAAATAATAATATTAATTTTGTCTAAATAATTTTCTAAATTTGTTCATTTACACTTTTAAAATAATAATCGACATTTATTGAGAAATGTTGGGTTTTTTGACAATAACAGTTTATAAACCCCTTGTAAAAATTACACCTTACTTTATTATAATTATATGATAGTTTTATTTAATAAACATTATTTAATACTAATATTTTATTAAAGTATTATTTATTTCAAAAATCCATTATTTTGTCAATATAAATTTCTGAATTTAATTTTAATATTAACCAAAAATACTATTTTTGTTTTATTATATCAAAATAAAAATAATTTATAAAGTAAAAATAAAAGGATGAAAATAATTTCATTATTCTATAAAAAATAATGTACATACTAATTTTTATAGTTTCTTCTAATATATCCCTTTATTACAATAGAAAATTATGTTAGAGTTAGGTTCGTGAGAGTGACACTTTCATGGGGACGTTGAACGTACATGTTTTGGGTTATTATCTTGATGAGCTTGAACTTGTCCTGCAAATGGTGTCAATCATGGTAAAGTTATTAAATCTCAACATGGGATTGGATAAGGAAAAATCCCAATGATTCTGTCGCCCTCAAAAACTTTAATAAATGAGATTCATAGGGTATGACCCTACTAGTTGAAGCCATCACTTCATTTTTCTATTAAAATAGGATTTGTTAAAACCATATATTTATACTAATCATCTAATCAATATAAAATAACTATTATCAATGGTAATGATGATTATCAGTATATAAAATTAGATAAAATATAATAAATTCAATGAAGTTCATGTGTTTTCTATAACCATAATACATAATAATACATTTAATTAAATCAAAAGTGGAATTTTATTTATAACAGTCTAGGTAGCTAAAATTTTTATTTAGGGCTTATGGATGGTGATTCATGGATTGTTTAAGTGTTCTCCATGGAAGGTGACATGTAACAATATTATTATGAATTCTATGAGGTAGTTTTTCTTTTATCATCCTTTAAAATGAAATTTATTGAATTCTTGGGTGTTAAAAAATCATTTTTATTAAATAATTATTTTATATGGATCTTAAAATGAATTTGTAAAATTATTTTCATGAGTTTATTGGATTGGAGTAAAGTTATCTATGAATAAGTTTTAGAAACACTTTTTAAATAAATATTTTTGGCGTGAGAATCCTCTTAAGAAAAGGTCTGAGTAATTTTATTAAGTACTTTCAATGAAAAAGGACATTGTGGGCCTTATATTGGACTTTTGAGTGAGTTTGATTCTTTTAAAAAGAAAGGTGATCATGTGTTTAAAAGGGGTCATGTTTTAAAATGTTTTTATGTTAATAGAAATTTTGAATTTCATAGAAAAGGAAAAAACTCAGCATCCTAATTTAGTTTCACATAAAGGCTAGTTTGAAACTTTATGGGAAGTGTCTCTGTAGCTCTTGAGCCCCTTGTTGATTTCTCCATATATTTTTTCCCTCCTTAGGCTGTTTATCATTTTTGGATGTATGTATAACATGAAAAGGCATTTTTCTATTCAAGGTTATTGGAATTTAGGCATGATAATTTTCTTATGTCATATTTATTTTATTATTTCAATTTCCAACTCACCTCCTAATTATATTGGTCACGAGAATTCTATGAAATTATGTTGGAAATTAGATGAGTATAAAACCATGGTGTAGATAGTTCTCTCTCTAGGGGGTCAGTGCTCATGGACGATGAGTCCTCTTAGGGTGAATTATATAACCAGAGTATCATTACACTCATAGGTTGTATATAGGTTCTAACTAGCTCGATGAGGATAGTAGGATAAAAACCTTTTAGTGTTTACCTATGGTTCATGTCTCTAGTTCAGGGTGATATTACTTGAGTACCTCAGTTTGTATCCCATGTTATTTATTCTGTGAAATGTGGTTATATATAGGGGATTTCATTTTTGTTATTTTTGTAACCCCTTATGGTTTCTTGACTAGTTTCACCTCCAATGTTATTATTTAATATCATTTTATTCTTGATATTGTGGTTCCACATTGATTACGTTCCATTATCCTTGGATGAGTATGATTTTGAAATTATTTTTATAATGGATTGGTTAGAAAGAATTTTTTTTAAAAAATGATTGGTTTTTAATTTAAATAATTTTTTTGAAATTAATATTATATATTTGTTCATGATTAGCCTTCATGAAATGGAAGACAATGTTATTTTTATAAACAAGTTTTACCAAAAGAGGATTTAAAATCAATGGGGTTGTTCATTTCATTATGAAGGTGATATTTTTTTATTGTGAATTAATTAATTGAAAAACTTACCTTCTTTATTATATTTCAAACTAGAATTTATTATTTATTTAATGAATGTAAATTTATATAATCTTTGGTGAGATCCTACAGGGCCTTTTAGCGTATAGCCTACATAAACACTTGTGTGTGTATGTGTTAATATATCATATCTTATACTGGTTCCAGGTTCTGTTATAGTTTGTTTATCATTTTCATTAGGTTGTAGATGATTTGGGATGTGGGGATAAACCTTGGTTTTCATGGAGTCAAATTCGTGGTGTGGTTTAGTTTTTTTTCCTTTATTTGTTTGTATGCTTAGCCAGGATGACCTTGACTGTATTTTTATTTAGTTTCTTCTATTGTGGAATTTTATGATCTTGTTATAGATATTATATCCATGTTTATAGAAAGTATTTTTATTTGTTTTATTAATTATATCTCATTTGTTAACGATTATTTTATATTCATTATTTATGTTTAAATCAGATGTCTAAATTATGGGTGATCCATAAGAATTTTGTAATATATAATATACCATTTATTAACTCGAATTTTGTAGAGAAATAATACCAAATCATACTTCTTTGATTCCTAGACACTAGTTTCCAACCTATAGGGATAGATAATTTCCTTCAAGAAAATTGGTGAGCTAGGTTGGGGGATGTGTCGGGTTATCTCGAGATGGTTCATTACAAAATGATAATACAGTCTAGGATTATGATAATGACCTTAGTTCTTGGGGATTTTCCCTTATTACTTTGGATGTTAGGTAGTATATAGACATGAGTGTCAAAACATAAGAGGTATGTTAATGGAGGGCCGTGAGAGATATTTTTCTCACTATTCCTTTAATTACTATGAGAAGTTTAGGTTTTAATATTTAATTCAAGGTTGTTTCATATTGTTATCTATATTTTATGATTTTATATATTGGTGTTTTGATCCCCATTAAGTATACAAGATATTTTGGGGTCCATAATGAGCCCCTAGGGTGAAAGTATAGGGAAAACATAATCATCATGGTTATCTATCTGGGACTAGAAAACAATTTCTGGCCCAGGAAGATCGTGTCTATAACCATTATAATGGTTGTTACACAATTTGCACATGGTTAACCAATACTTGTTTCCAAGAAAGCATTGTTTTAATTTCTACCTATATATTTTTTTTTCTCCCTTGTATTTTGAATATATTCCAGAGTTTGGGAGTATTTTATTATGGGATTTTATGGATGTTTAATTCTATTAGATGATAAATTGATCATTCATTTATGCTGATTTGTCTTGTGAGGTTTGAAAGGTTGTTCTTGTGTTTTGAAAATTTATATTTTGACAGGATGGAAAAATTTGTTGAGTTTTTTGATTTGAAAACAAAAAATATCAAGGGTAATACATTTTTTTCCTTATAATTAATTTTAGAAATTCATCCTACAATATTTTCATTTAAATTTTAAATTTTTTTCTTTAAAATGAAAATTTAAATTTATAAATTTTTTAGAGTTTTTAGTATTAATCTTCATGAAGCTCAAATGGATTCTGTTTTATAGATCCCAAATGGTTTAAATACATGCGTGTGCTTCTATGAAATGAAATTTTAAATATTTTTAAATATAGGCGTTTTAAAGAATAAAACATATTACAGATTTTCTATGAAAATTAAAATGTTTTCAAATTGGATTTTGTTTCATTCCAAGTGTGTGTTTATTTTAAAAATGATTTTAAACTCCTTGATTAAATAGAGTGACTTTTTTATTTATACATGTACCGATAATGTGTATTAAGAATATTCAGTTGGGTTATGAAACATGAATGGGATGAATTCATGTTTTGTACCCTATATTTGTGCCCCCATAATGGTATTGAAAAATTTAAAATGTTTATCTCTTAAGATGAGTTAAAATGTGAATTAATTTTATCGTTTAGCCATACCCCTCCCCATGGTTTAATTTTACCTAACTCTAAATGGAGTGGAGGAGTTAGAAACTTCATTTATTTATGATTTATTGAGGTATTTTTTTTATTCCATGGTGATCAAGTCCCTCCCATGGTTTTGGGATGTTTAGATTATTTTTGAAAAGGTCCAATGGGTTGAATTTCTTGATTTGTTTTGTATGATTATTTATTTTTATATTTTTGGTCGTTTGACTTATATGGTGGTTTTTTAGGTTATTCTCTATGGTATGTTTTCCTTGACTTTTTTATGGTTCCTCGTTTATGAGGTTTTGGTTAAGAAGGTTATGTTTTTTTGATTGGTGTAATTCTATTTCATTGGGATTGTGGTTATGAGGATATCTGGTTATGGTGATATACCTTATATTTTTTTTGTAAGCCATTTGAGGTTGACTATATATGGGTTTAACATAAGAGAACTTGAGTTCTATGATTGGGTAATTAATACCAATGTTTCATTTAGGAAAACACTAGAGGTTTCTAGTTTTTCATGCTGTATTTTCCATGAAATTGTGTCACATTATTCAGGTATGGGATTACCCATGTGGATTGATGGATTGATGTAAGAACCCATGTTGTTTCTCAATATAGGCTGGTTGTGAGAGTTTTCCTAGAATTTCTTTTTTAACAAGATTACATTGATGAATTCTTTGATGGTTTGATGATATCATTTTTGTAATTTCCTCATTTTTTAATGATAATAAAAACCCTCTATATTAATAAATTATTATTATTTGTATGTGAAAAGTAATTTTTCAATAAAAATCAATTAATAAATAATTTAAAGGCTTTATGTAAGGGTAAAAAAAGAGTTAACTCCTTGGAATATTCTATAGAGTATTTTCGGGGTTAGATAATGAGTTAGTGTGGGATTTTAGGGCCTGTAGAGGCTCAATATTGATATAAAAAAATTAAATATAATATATCACACACATGAGGTTTTGAATAAATAATGGAATATTTTTTGAATGGTTTCTTAGATGAGAAATTTGATACCACTATTAAATCTTGAATGCAGGTTTCACCCCAGTTGGAACATAACCTTTTTGCACATCAGTTGTTTGGTTTGATCACATATAAGGGTAACAATATTTGGTATCTGAATATTTGTTGGGAAGTTAATACTAATAATAATAATAATTTTATTACTATTATTATTTGTGTCAAAGAAAAAAGATGAAAAATTACATGCGCAATTATTAATTGTGTTACTGTGAAATATTTTTTATATGAATATATTTTTTTTGTTATCAACATAATAACGGTGATATTATTACTTGGGATAAATTAATACAATTGTGTCAATAATAAAAATTTATTAATTATTATTGGAATTTAATTAAATTTATACATGAAATGTTGATGGTGGAAATGATGTGAGACATTTAATAATAATATTTATTATTATTATTGTTATTATAACTAAATTTGAAAAATAATATTGGTGTGTATATATATAATATTCATATATAATGTATATATATATATATAGATGTGTGGGTGTATATATATATATAAATGTGTATATATATAAGTTGTATATATATGAGTTATATATATATGGGTGTATATATATGTGGGTATTTATATATATACGTATATATAAGTTGTATATAATGATAAATTTTAAAATATAGTTAAGGTTTTATAAAGGTAAATTTAAAAAATGTATAAGTGGGTGGTTCAAGTATAATATGGGTAATGACAAATAAATTAAGTAATAAAATAATAAATGAGATTGATTAAAATTAATAAATAATGAAAATGAGTAATTAATGGATGAAAAGTGGGTTTTGGGCATGACATAGAGTAATTTAAAGGCATATGTGTGCAATGCATGAGTGAGAGAGGAAAGTGATAATGGATATTTTTATAAAAATACATGAATGGGGAAAATGGGAGGTGCGTGGGAGATGATAAGTATACAGGGGGAATTTCACTTACCCTCACACCTCACTACCCAGCTCTATCTCTATATATCTATATATCACTATATCTCTCTTCCCCTTCATATCTCTATTTTTATTTTATTTATATATGATCCTCTATCTTTTATATCTTCTTAAATACTTATCGGATTAATACATCGTTGGTACCGCTGGGTTCGTCTTAATGAGTTAAAAATTTAGACCTAATTTTTTTCTGTATGAAGCAAAGATTCAGTGGTGTAATTAAACTCAGATTTCAACTATTTTTGTTAATCATAATTTTATATATGTTAATAATTCCTTATAATTAGAGAATTATTTATATGGGTTATTGGCACGATTATTTGAAAGCATATTTATCCCAATGTGAAACATATGTATATGAATTCATTAACTTTCGTGCATGTGTTATACAAGTTATTGACATGATAGTCGGTGTGCGTGGGTAATCATAGGAATCTATTTACATTAGAAAATGTTTTTTATAGGATATTGTCTAGATTTTTTGTTAGGATTGTCTAGTCCATATAACCCATGTCTTATGTTTGATTGCATGGGGTGTGTGTGTATATACTTTTTATTTTTCTTGTGTTTATTGCATAAATTTATCGATTAGTATGCTTATGATACTACTTGAATTGATGTGATATTGATCTATAATTTCCATTATGTGTGGTATATATTGTATTCATGTCGACTATTGTTGAGCATGTATGTTTGGTTTATTTTGTTAGCATGTGAGAATTAACAAATGTTTTGGTTGACATTGGATGACATGTGAGATGTGACGCATGTTGGATGACATGTGAGATTTGACACATGTTTGAGACTATAATTCGAGATGGATGTTCTAGTATTGAGTCATAATGTACTTGGAATATTACAGTCTATTTCATGTATCACATACTTGGGATATCCATCAAGGAGGGATGTGAAAGGATTTGATGGAAATTTGAGATTTGACACTTGTTTAGGCTATCCAATCGAGAGGGATGTGATAGACCTTGGGGATGGAATGTACATGGACTATCTCAACTGATAAAATGTGTCACATAAGTATAGATATACAATTGAGGAGGATTTATTAGGATAGATACAAATGTTTTTACTGATATGGCTCCCCTAAGAAGATATTTTTTCCAACATGGAATCAAAGAATGTATAGCCAGTCCCTATAGATCCTGTGTATGTTTTTTGATTATGTTAGATATTTTTTTTATATCTATGACTTTTTTATGATCATGGAATACATTAGTATATCTTATGAACTAATGGTAAGGATTGTTGGTGGTGTCCTATTGATTATTGTACTCACACCCTACTGGTGAATTTTAGTGCGCTTGTAGATTCCTTTACTAGATACTCGGTGAAGGGTAAGGGCCTTATGAACGATGGAAGACAACAACGGTAAGAAGTTTAAAGCAAATTGGGATAGGAAATGGAGGAAGTCACATATTTTTAGTTATTTGTTCATTTATTTATCTTCATCTTATACTTTGGATAATCTTACCCCCATGGGTGAAATTTTTATATGTATTTCATCCTTAGTTTCTTAATGTTGTATGATTATTATTTATATTGGTTTTATATTTATTCTGTGCACTCCAATGGAGAGTATAGTCACACCTCTTATAGAATCGAGACCCATTCTACTAGTCATAATACTCTTATGTATGGGGAGATTCATATGAGGTCATGTGGAAATTCATCTCATACCTGGTGGTTTGAGTCAGGAAATTATAAAATTGTATCAGAGATATTTTAATAACTTTTCTTTTTCTATTTATTTTATTTGAGAAATGATAGACATGAGTTAGTGTAACGCCCCGACCCCAGTTGCCCAGAGTCGGTGCATTAATTACATAACATTGGCATGATCACAAGAAAGATCAAATCTCGAAAGACCGATTGGTTTAGTAGCCTTGGAAACACTAGATATAATCATAAAGTTTTACATTACATTTCAAAGTGAAAAACTACTACAACAACAAAGTCTTCATATCCACACTATTAACCCCTCATAATATCCCTACAAGTCATTCATAATTTACTTCTTCACTACCTGGGAAAAATAAAACATAGAAAAGGGGTGAGCTCAAATGCCCAGTAAGGATAACAATATAGCGGAACATTCATAATAAGCATAAACATTTAAGGCAATGAATTACTAAAACAAAAGCCTTTTAAAATTGAACTTCAACATAGTATGGCAAAAATAAAAATGAAATAATGCCATTTACTTATTCACATGGTAATTCTACTAATCGAATAATCACATGCAATATCAATAACCACTTTCATAATGTTGGAATGCATAATGCCAGACTATCATAACCACATAGCCAAGGCCTCGTGCCAAGACTACAAATAAGATTTTGTCAAGGCCTTGTGCCAAGACACTAGTTTGTCTCATGAGACCTACCGATGCATCGAGGAGCTATAGCGGGCTCCACCCGTCACTTATTAAGTCCAATGCATTCCCATATGAAAATGTTTAAACATAACATAAACATTCGTATTAAAACTAGCATACGAAATGTCAATAATTTCACCATAAACTATGAATGGAATAAAAATAGCACATCCATAGTCAAACATATCACAAAACCATCAATACAATATATAAGTTTTGTATCATAATAAATCAACTTCAAATAATCTTAAAATCCATCAAAGGATGTTGACATAGATGAAATCAAAATTCTTTTTAAAGAAATATCTCCTTTTGAAACCATTTAAGATCCATATAAAATAAAACATTTTCTTTGAAAATATTCTTATAATCTTGTAAGGAAATCTTTGAAGATTTTATAACGGCGTAAAATAACCGCACCCGCCGTATAAGTTAAAAAAACATTCTTACCTCAATTCTATCGAAAGGTTAAAAAGGACCTTGTTTTGAAAACGACGGAAAGATTCCTTTATAAACCTCTTATAAAAATTCATACAAGGGTATAAATGACTTTAACCCATAAAAAATGTTTTGAAATACATTTTTAAGAAACATGGATGTGGATGATAAAGATATCCCAGTAGATTATTACGTATAAACAACCTCGGATAATGAAGAGATTGTGAAATAACCCTTACCTTGTACTTTTCCTTGGTTGGGGTAGGTTAACTTCCTGTATAATGGTGAAATAGTTGTTATTAAATTATACAAGAATCATATATATTAATATGATATCATATATGATCTTTTAATATTGGTATCTTAGTATTATCGTTGTTTCGGGTGTTAACTTACTTGTTTTCTTTCATATGTTTTGTTACGTAAGACATGTTTGTAAAGGATAGGCTGTATATTATTCATATACAGAATGATATCAAGTCCTTAAACATCAGTTTTAAATCATCAAATGATAATTATACTTTAATGGTTACGATGGAGAATGAATCTCATCGCGTTCGTGGAGACGGTAGTCCGTACGTACGCACGAATGCTACTTGCATTTAATTTTTATTTTAAAAGAATCAAATCCAAATGATACATAGGTATATTACTATTACAGTATAATATAATATTTTATATATGTTACTTAAGTTCATTAACACCATCCTTTATACGTTCCATGTGTGGTATGAACGAGTCATATCATTTTAAGGGGGCGGTAGTCCGCACTTCCTCAAATGAAATTATCGTATGTATATACAACATGAAACGAATAATGGTATGAAATAAAATGGAATTACAGAAGCTTATATATAAAATATATATCATTAATATCATATTTAATTACAGTGCCATCATAATGGGCACCATGAGAGGTGGTAAGATGTATTTGAACAATCATCGTTTCGTGAGGCGTTAGTTTGCCATCCACAGAAACATTATGTTCATCATCCATTAGATGGAGTTGTGTGTATGTGTAGTTTGAATCCTTATTATAACAACATCCTAGTATATTTTGGATACTGGTGTTGTTACAAAAGAAGGGAAATAAAAAGATTTTGGGGGTTGGAGAAGCAAAATAAATGAAAATAATTTAAGAGAAATCGTTACCTTTAATCTAGGTAACTCACTTTGGTTGGAACCAAAGGACTTCTTGAAATGCTTTCTGCCTAAGGGGAAGCTTCAAGGAGGAGGAGAGGGATGTGGGGAGCTTAGTTGGGCAGAGTTTGGACGAGCCAAGTGGCTTGAGAGGTGTGAGGAAAATAGAATGAGGAGTGCCCTTTTATAAGAGGGGTGAGGGGCACCTTTGGAAAAGCTAGAAATATTAATTTATAATAAATTCATATTCGGTTTCCAAAGGCTCCAAAGTTGAATATTCAAAGGATGAGGTAGGGATAGGTCGAAAAAAACTCATCCAATAGAATTTAGACAGGTTTGGGTACTTATATTAACCTTATCTTTAAGTATTAACTCTAAGTTAATTAGTTTCACTTTTACAATGTCTCTTTGTATTTTTATATAATATGGTTAATAAACTTACTATATACATCCAAGTGACCCCCAAGTGGTCCATTAATGATTAACCTATCATAATATAAGTCTCTTGGCCGAACCTTAGATTTTTAGGAATTTAATATCAATTAATAATATAATATTTGTTTTAAGAACTCTTTTATGTCAATTTTGACACTATTCAATAGTTGATTTTTGTGAAACTCATAACAGATTGATTACTTCGAACAAAGTCAATTAAATCAATCCTAATATATCATATTATACTAGAAAATTAGTTTAATTCATTAAAAGTTTCATATTATAATTATTTGGGTATTTATAAGATCAATTATTTTAATTTTTCACTATTTTAGTAATTACTGCATCATCATTGTGTCATAAATAAAATAAATTATTTAATGTCTAAAAATTATAAATAAAATATCTTTATGTAGGAAATATTTTTAGCTTTCTAATGAATATTTATAATCGAAAATCCAACATGTATAACCATATGTAAAAATTGTTCTTCTAAAAGATGTAAGCTTATGTCATTTTTATTTTTATTTTAACTTTATTAATATAATGTGTCCCTACCACATACAAGTGGCTCCAAGGGGTCCCCAAATTGACCCAAGGATGCCCATGGTCGGGTATGTGTCCACCAATAAGGTTAGGGCACGTTTTAGGGTAATTTTGTATTATTATAATATTATTTTTTAACCCTTATTTACCGGATTTACCCTTAACCATGGTAAATAAAATATTTACTGCAGTAATTATTCAAAATGTCTAAAAATAAAAGTTACCTATTTACACAATTTGAACATCCTGATTCCAAATATGGAATCCATTTTCCTAAATTCAAAACACAGAAGTGGCAGAAATTAATTTAAAATTAATTCCCGCTGTCAAAACAAAAAGCGTGTTTTTAAGAGATAATAACTATCAAAAGATTGACACTTGTTTATGTTCGGTTTAATTGTAAAATTATGTCCAATGACCAACATTATATTAAATGGTAAAAATATATTTTAAATATACTTTAAAACCACTCAAATTCATAATTTATCACTATTAATTATTTTGATTAAAAAAGTTGTTTTTAATTAAAATTTAGTAATTTTCACTATTCATCAAAATATGAAAGTTATCCGAAAAGTACCAAAATTTCACCTTAGGCTAAATTCGATATTCCGAGTCCAAAAATGAAGTCCATTTTCAAATATAAAATATATATAATTTCAAAAATTAGGTATTACTATTCACAACGGCTAGTTTAATTAGTTGTGGTGTGTGTTAGAACTCGAGGTTGCGTACAACACACGCTACTGTTTTATTCAAAGGAAAGCGTACCGTGGAATCTTGGGATGTTTCATTTAAATTTTTTTTGTCTCCATTTAGTCAAAAAGTTTAAAATATTGTATTTAAAAAGGTTTCACTATCAAAAGTTGATAAAAGTGCAATACTGAAAATGAATCTGTTCTTGCATTATGACTAAGAAACTCATAATATGGATTCTAAAATTATAAGGATTATATAAAGTTTAAAATTTAGTTAATACTATTCATGACCTCTTTTAATGGCTTTTTTTTGGTAAGTCATGGTGCAATTGAACTCGGTGTTGCATGTAGTGCAAGTTATTGAATTATTTTGAAAAAATAACACACTATGAAATCTTGGGGTGTTACATTCTCCCCTCCTTCAATAAATTGCGTCCTCGCAATTTGAAATTGTTCTTCGAAAATAAAAGGTTGAAAGTAGAAAATATATTTGTGAGAAAACCCACATCGGAAATTGGGTTACTAAAATTTAGTCTTAATATGAGGAAAAGAGAAATCAAAGGGTCACCACCAAATTATGATCTCGATTAGGAGAACATTGGTGGCAATTAGAGACATATAATCGGAGGAAAAACGTAAATATTTATAGGTAGTGATTGAGGTCATTAATCACAAACAAGTGTATAATTGAGGTCCTTAAATTCATCAATCTATGATGATTTGAAATACCATCGGTTCAACAAAACATAGGGTATTAGGATAACACATTTTTGACGTTTCAAAATATCTTAGTTGAAATCCCACATCGAAAAATGAATTAATGAGGCCTCTATTTAAAATAAAGAATGGAAAGTATGAAGATTACCAAAAATAACACATACTAGGGTTCCATGTAGGAAAATATGGATATGGAGGAGAAATATAACCATCAATTATCTGATGGAGAGTGGTAGAGAACATGGCTATGAAAAGGCCAAAAATCCCAAAGCCATAAATTAGTGATGATTTAAGGTACCATCTAGGACAACATTTTTGTTCTAAGTTCCTTTTATTAATGTTGAGGAATTTATTTATGAGATTGGCTAAGATCATAAGGAGATATACTTACTTTATAATTAGAGTTTTATCCATTAATAAATTCCTACCACAAAATCATCTTTCACTCTAAAAGATAATAGAATGTAATATTTTTTTTTCTATTTATACTATTCGTACAGGGTTCCAAAATAAATGAATTTATAATTCATCTACAATGTCTTTTAATAAAAACTACATTATTTAATCCAGGACATCTCGTGGGCCAGTGGTAGGTGATACACCCTTGTCGCCCTTCGGTTGCGGGTTCATGTCTCACAGCCTTGCCGGACGCGACGAGTTGCCGCCCGACCTCCGGGTTGTCCTTTTATGGTAATCCAAAATAATCCAAACTAGAACTATCCAAAATACTTCTGTCCAAACTCACAGTCCAACATTTATAAGGAAGTTAAACATAATATAGATCCTTTTTACCCCGTAATAGCATATGAATACCTTCATCTTGTATTCTTTTAATAAACTGAAACATCTTGAATTACCATATTCCTTATTGATTACATTCATGCTCCCCTATTCCATATAGAATGATGGATATACTTCATCAATCCAAAAATGTTTTAAACCCCAAAAAAATGATGGAATATATAAATCATTAATCAGTTTCAAGGTAGTCAAGAATATCCAATATAATTTATCCAAATCAATCATGTATTATTCTAAAATTACTAACTCAGTATCAGAACCATATTATGATTTATCTTTCTCTCAACCATATATTTTCCAAAAATTTATCCTGCTATTGAGTCACTTTTCTTTGTTCCACACAATCTCAAGTCCTTAATGAAATAGTACTGCAGTACAATCCTTATATACTCCATAATTATTATAACAAGTACATTGTTGATACAACACTCAATTGACATAATCAACATAAGAACTCTAATCATTCCTCTTCATCTGTGGTAGTATCATAACTTGATTATTATCCAATAGCATCATTTGTGGCATAGTCTGATGACTGGGGCATAGGTTCGTGTAGTGTCCAAACTCCTTGCAAATGAAGCATTGTACATTTGAAACCATTTTCTCACCCTTGCAGTCACGTACTTTGTGCCCTTTTCCTCCACACTTATAACAAACTCCCATTCCTTTCAGGCAAGTTCCAGGGTGTTTCTTCCCACAGTTACCACATATGGGAAAATTCTTCTTTTCCATCTTCCCTTTATCCATTTTTCTCTCTTCCATCCTTTTCTTCTCTTGCTTCCCTTCAAAGCCATAGGACTCAGTAAACTCTTTACTTATCTTATCAACACATGATATTATTTCTTCATATGATGATAATACATGGGAGACTATTTCTCTTATCAATTCTAGCTTAAGACCATGAAAGATATGATCCTTCCTTCTCTTTGGATCATGTGCATTTCTGGAGTTCTCATTCCTTCTACTGGGCGCCATTTCTAAACAATGGCATAAACTAGATCAGTTTATGAATCAAAATACATAATCCCATACTTATAAAACACTTAACATAAATTGAACTATCTATGGATATAATCCATAATCATAAATATGTTTTCTTTGAGGAAGTATATACTCATAAACCCTTCATAATGATTTGTAAAGAAAGTGAGAGTTATCCTAAGCATATCCCCCGGGAGTGTCGTAACCAAGAGTGCAGCAAGGCCCGTTGTCGTGCACCAGTTCCCGTTCGAGTCTAGCTCAAAGCGGTGTTTTCGGGTTTTACCCCTAGGTACATCTGTGCCAGAGCCGCCTCTACCTGCTCGTATCCAGACAGGGATGTATTGCTCGGAAAACTCACAAAGTCTCTACAATACCAAAATTCTAGGAAGTTCTTCTATACTAATCCTCAAAGTTCATCTTAGGTCTATGTGTTCTAATCAGAGTTTATCTAAATCTAGCTTCCAAGGTTTGTACTAAACTTCCTCTGATACCAACTGTAACGCCCCGACCCCAGTTTCCCAGAGTCGGTGCATTAATTACATAACATTGGCATGATCACAAGAAAGATCAAATCTCGAAAGACCGATTGGTTTAGTAGCCTTGGAAACACTAGATATAATCATAAAGTTTTACATTACATTTCAAAGTGAAAAACTACTACAACAACAAAGTCTTCATATCCACACTATTAACCCCTCATAATATCCCTACAAGTCATTCATAATTTACTTCTTCACTACCTGGGAAAAATAAAACATAGAAAAGGGGTGAGCTCAAATGCCCAGTAAGGATAACAATATAGCGGAACATTCATAATAAGCATAAACATTTAAGGCAATGAATTACTAAAACAAAAGCCTTTTAAAATTGAACTTCAACATAGTATGGCAAAAATAAAAATGAAATAATGCCATTTACTTATTCACATGGATATTCTACTAATCGAATAATCACATGCAATATCAATAACCACTTTCATAATGTTGGAATGCATAATGCCAGACTATCATAACCACATAGCCAAGGCCTCGTGCCAAGACTACAAATAAGATTTTGTCAAGGCCTTGTGCCAAGACACTAGTTTGTCTCATGAGACCTACCGATGCATCGAGGAGCTATAGCGGGCTCCACCCGTCACTTATTAAGTCCAATGCATTCCCATATGAAAATGTTTAAACATAACATAAACATTCGTATTAAAACTAGCATACGAAATGTCAATAATTTCACCATAAACTATGAATGGTATAAAAATAGCACATCCATAGTCAAACATATCACAAAACCATCAATACAATATAGAAGTTTTGTATCATAATAAATCAACTTCAAATAATCTTAAAATCCATCAAAGGATGTTGACATAGATGAAATCAAAATTCTTTTTAAAGAAATATCTCCTTTTGAAACCATTTAAGATCCATATAAAATAAAACATTTTCTTTGAAAATATTCTTATAATCTTGTAAGGAAATCTTTGAAGATTTTATAACGGCGTAAAATAACCGCACCCGCCGTATAAGTTAAAAAAACATTCTTACCTCAATTCTATCGAAAGGTTAAAAAGGACCTTGTTTTGAAAACGACGGAAAGATTCCTTTATAAACCTCTTATAAAAATTCATACAAGGGTATAAATGACTTTAACCCATAAAAAATGTTTTGAAATACATTTTTAAGAAACATGGATGTGGATGATAAAGATATCCCAGTAGATTATTACGTATAAACAACCTCGGATAATGAAGAGATTGTGAAATAACCCTTACCTTGTACTTTTCCTTGGTTGGGGTAGGTTAACTTCCTGTATAATGGTGAAATAGTTGTTATTAAATTATACAAGAATCATATATATTAATATGATATCATATATGATCTTTTAATATTGGTATCTTAGTATTATCGTTGTTTCGGGTGTTAACTTACTTGTTTTCTTTCATATGTTTTGTTACGTAAGACATGTTTGTAAAGGATAGGCTGTATATTATTCATATACAGAATGATATCAAGTCCTTAAACATCAGTTTTAAATCATCAAATGATAATTATACTTTAATGGTTACGATGGAGAATGAATCTCATCGCGTTCGTGGAGACGGTAGTCCGTACGTACGCACGAATGCTACTTCCATTTAATTTTTATTTTAAAAGAATCAAATCCAAATGATACATAGGTATATTACTATTACAGTATAATATAATATTTTATATATGTTACTTAAGTTCATTAACACCATCCTTTATACGTTCCATGTGTGGTATGAACGAGTCATATCATTTTAAGGGGGCGGTAGTCCGCACTTCCTCAAATGAAATTATCGTATGTATATACAACATGAAACGAATAATGGTATGAAATAAAATGGAATTACAGAAGCTTATATATAAAATATATATCATTAATATCATATTTAATTACAGTGCCATCATAATGGGCACCATGAGAGGTGGTAAGATGTATTTGAACAATCATCGTTTCGTGAGGCGTTAGTTTGCCATCCACAGAAACATTATGTTCATCATCCGTTAGATGGAGTTGTGTGTATGTGTAGTTTGAATACTTATTATAACAACATCCTAGTATATTGTGGATACTGGTGTTGTTACAAAAGAAAGGAAATAAAAAGATTTTGGGGGTTGGAGAAGCAAAATAAATGAAAATAATTTAAGAGAAATCGTTACCTTTAATCTAGGTAACTCACTTTGGTTGGAACCAAAGGACTTCTTGAAATGCTTTCTGCCTAAGGGGAAGCTTCAAGGAGGAGGAGAGGGATGTGGGGAGCTTAGTTGGGCAGAGTTTGGACGAGCCAAGTGGCTTGAGAGGTGTGAGGAAAATAGAATGAGGAGTGCCCTTTTATAAGAGGGGTGAGGGGCACCTTTGGAAAAGCTAGAAATATTAATTTATAATAAATTCATATTCGGTTTCCAAAGGCTCCAAAGTTGACTATTCAAATGATGAGGTAGGGATAGGTCGAAAACAACTCATCCAATATAATTTAGACAGGTTTGGGTACTTATATTAACCTTATCTTTAAGTATTAACTCTAAGTTAATTAGTTTCACTTTTACAATGTCTCTTTGTATTTTTATATAATATGGTTAATAAACTTACTATATACATCCAAGCGACCCCCAAGTGGTCCATTAATGATTAACCTATCATAATATAAGTCTCTTGGCCGAACCTTAGATTTTTAGGAATTTAATATCAATTAATAATATAATATTCGTTTTAAGAACTCTTTTATGTCAATTTTGACACTATTCAATAGTTGATTTTTGTGAAACTCATAACAGATTGATTACTTCGAACAAAGTCAATTAAATCAATCCTAATATATCATATTATACTAGAAAATTAGTTTAATTCATTAAAAGTTTCATATTATAATTATTTGGGTATTTATAAGATCAATTATTTTAATTTTTCACTATTTTAGTAATTACTGCATCATCATTGTGTCATAAATAAAATAAATTATTTAATGTCTAAAAATTATAAATAAAATATCTTTATGTAGGAAATCTTTTTATCTTTCTAATGAATATTTATAATCGAAAATCCAACATGTATAACCCTATGTAAAAATTGTTCTTCTAAAAGATGTAAGCTTATGTCATTTTTATTTTTATTTTAACTTTATTAATATAATGTGTCCCTACCACATACAAGTGGCTCCAAGGGGTCCCCAAATTGACCCAAGGATGCCCAGGGTCGGGTATGTGTCCACCAATAAGGTTAGGGCACGTTTTAGGGTAATTTTGTATTATTATAATATTATTTTTTAACCCTTATTTACCGGATTTACCCTTAACCATGGTAAATAAAATATTTACTGCAGTAATTATTCAAAATGTCTAAAAATAAAAGTTACCTATTTACACAATTTGAACATCCTGATTCCAAATATGGAATCCATTTTCCTAAATTCAAAACACAGAAGTGGCAGAAATTAATTTAAAATTAATTCCCGCTGTCAAAACAAAAAACGTGTTTTTAAGAGATAATAACTATCAAAAGATTGACACTTGTTTATGTTCGGTTTAATTGTAAAATTATGTCCAATGACCAACATTATATTAAATGGTAAAAATATATTTTAAATATACTTTAAAACCACTCAAATTCATAATTTATCACTATTAATTATTTTGATTAAAAAAGTTGTTTTTAATTAAAATTTAGTAATTTTCACTATTCATCAAAATATGAAAGTTATCCGAAAAGTACCAAAATTTCACCTTAGGCTAAATTCGATATTACGAGTCCAAAAATGAAGTCCATTTTCAAATATAAAATATATATAATTTCAAAAATTAGGTATTACTATTCACAACGGCTAGTTTAATTAGTTGTGGTGTGTGTTAGAACTCGAGGTTGCGTACAACACACGCTACTGTTTTATTCAAAGGAAAGCGTACCGTGGAATCTTGGGATGTTTCATTTAAATTTTTTTTTGTCTCCATTTAGTCAAAAAGTTTAAAATATTGTATTTAAAAAGGTTTCACTATCAAAAGTTGATAAAAGTGCAATACTGAAAATGAATCTGTTCTTGCATTATGACTAAGAAACTCATAATATGGATTCTAAAATTATAAGGATTATATAAAGTTTAAAATTTAGTTAATACTATTCATGACCTCTTTTAATGCCTTTTTTTTTTGGTATGTCATGGTGCAATTGAACTCGGTGTTGCATGTAGTGCAAGTTATTGAATTATTTTGAAAAAAATAACACACTATGAAATCTTGGGGTGTTACAGTTAGTATGATTGAGAATAGAGTATGTGAACTATATCAATTCCTATCCAGTACTATATGGTGGACCTATGAGTTTTCATAGTGTTTTTGAAATTATTTTTCATTAAATAATGATATACCTCTTGAATGATGTCTTATATGGGAAATCTAAGGCATCCATTAAATCTGAAATATAGGTTTTACCCACAATGAATCATAACCTTTGTGGGTCTTATGTGATTGGATAGATCACACGAAAGTGTATTAATATTTGGTATCTGAATATTTTTTGGGAAGTTAACAATAAAAATAATAATTTTATTACTATTGTTATTTATGTAGAAGAAAAAGGATGAAAATTTACATGTGTAATGAATAATTTTGTTATGGTGGAAATATTTGTTGGGTGAATATTTTGTAGTGATCAAAATAATAATGATGATATTATTTCATATGCTAAATAATTGCAATTCATTCATTAATAAAAATTAATCAACTATTATTTTCATTTAGTGAATGTTATATTTGGAATTTTAATGGTGACAATGGTGTAATGTTTTTAATAATAATAACAATAATTAATATTATAGTTAATTTTGGAAAATAATATTGGAGTGTATATATATATATATATAATGTGTGTGTATATATATGGCATAAATATATATGTATATATATTCATGTGCAGGTGTATAAATATATATATATATATTTGAATGTGTATATTTATATAGTACAAATATATATATATATATGGGTTATATATATATGCAAAAGTATATATGTATATGATGGTATGTGTGTGTATATATATAATTTGTATTTATATATATGTATAATGAAGAATTTTATAAAATATTTAATGTATTAAAATGGGAATTTTGAAAAAGGTATAAGTGGGTGGTTCATTTCTATTAAGAGGAAAGATAAATAAATAAAGTAATGTAATAATAAATGAGATAAATGGAAGATAATAAGTGATGAAATGAGTAATTTATGGAAGTTAAGGGGGTTTGGGGCCTGTCCTAGAAGAATTTTAAGGCTCATGCAAGTAATTCAAGAGGGATAGAGTAAAGTGATAATGGATTATTTCAAAAAAATACAAAAAATTGAAAATGGGAGTCACATGGTATATGGGATGTGTACAAGGGGGGATTTATCCTACCCTCACACATCCATCTCCCTCCCCCCCTCTCTCCCGCTCCCTCTCTCTATTATTATTTTATTTATCTCCAAAAAATATCACTTTGATATGTTCTTCGATACTAATTATATTGATGCACTATTGGTGTCGTTAGGTTCATCTTGAAGAGAAGAAATTTAAAACGAATTTTTTCTGAAGGTATTAAGGATTCATTGGTACAATAATCGTAGATATAAACCATTGTTGGCAATTGTCATTGTACTTAATATGGGAATTCGTTGACATTAGTACATGATTTATATTGTTTATTTTCTTGATTGTTAGAATGTGTGTATCCTAGTGTGAAACATATGTTTTGGAAGACCTTAACATTCATGCATTTCTTATATGGTTTATTAACATGATTGTTGGAATGCGTGTGCAGCTGTAGGAATCCCTTGACCTTAGCATATATTTTTGTATAGTTTATTGGAATGATTTTTGTGTATTCATATGTATCCCTGAGACCCTATGTCTTGTTCTTGATCACATGAGGTGTGTGTGTATAACCTTTGACCTGTGTTTTTGTTTCTTTTATATGAATTGTGATGACTAAGCTTATAGTATCTAGTTAATTAACATGATATTGATATATCATTTTCCTTTTGTATCCTATATGTTTTATTCCTATATACTACAATTGAATGTGTAGGTTAGGCCTATTTGGTAAGAATTTGAGATGCGACACATGTTTTTGTCAACATTGGATGACATGTGAGATGTGACTCATATTTGATTACATGTGATATTTGAAACATTCTTGGGACTATCCTTCGAGAGGGATGTGATGGGATTTGGTTGGCATGTACTTAGAAGATTCGAGCTAGTGTGATGTGTCACATTCTTGGGATATCCATATAGGAGGTATGTCAAAGGCTTTGGTTGACATGTGAGATTTAATGCATATTTTAGCTATCCACTTAAGAGGGATATGAAAGACCTTGGCGTTAGCATGTACTTGGACTACCCCGGCTGACAGAATGTGTCCCGTGATTAGTGATATCAACTCAAGGAGGATGTGTTAGGTTGGTGAATGTTGTTTTTACTATGATGGTGCTAAATTTGGTATGTTCTTCCAAAAAATTGTGTCTATGTCGGTATATCCGATACGTGTAAACCCAATGTATGTTTTTTCATTATGTGATATATTGTTGAATATATCATTACCTTGTTTATGATCATGGAATACACTTTTTAATATCAATTTAATTGATTTTAAATCATTTTTTATATATTTTTACTCTCTATTATTTATGTTTGGAATGTAAATTCAATTTTTGGTTAGTTCCTACTAGGTTTTTAGTAAATGATCTTTTGTTTATACACTATGACTTGAGGTAGAAATCATTCCAAAGCATGCTTTCTTGATGCACAGACACTAGTTTCCAACCCATATAGATTTCCAATTCCTTCAAGACCAATAGTGAGTTTGATTGGATGACATATCATGTCATTCTAGGAAAGTTCATTATATTAACAGTATTTCTCTTACATTTTTTAATACTCATATCTTTCCTTGAGACCCTGATTTTTGTTCTTCGTTGGTGCTTGTTCCTGTACAAATCCTATCCCGAAGTGACATTTCCATGTCTATTTCATCCTAGTTCCCTTTATCGGTGATGTATCCTAGACCTATTAGTAGTCTTCCAATACAAATAAACATCAAATTATATTAGTTTACTTTTCGGTATCTAAAATTTTTCTTAGATCTTTAGCTCAAAGGTGGGTTTGCAGGTGATTATTAGAAGGGATTTAGAGATAGTGGTTCTTGCTGTCTGTTGGAACTTCATTTTCTTATATTATATAGTGGTTAAATATGAATTTATTATTCCATATTTCCTATTTCCCTAGATTGTTATTCTAATATGATCGGTTTATAAGTGAATATATTCCTATTAGAGGGATTGTTTTATTTAGATTTACTGGCAATTAGGGTTATCTTTATTTCTCATTATGATTTAACTGGTGGAATATCTGTATAGTGATAAAGCTTTGTGACACTTCTTTTGGTCATGGTGATGATAAATAGTTGTTATAGTACCAATAAATAAGGTATCTCAGTGCATTCAATGGATTGTTGCTCTAGATTTTAAAGTTACTCTCTGGTGATCAATGGTTCATTTTCTCATTTTATCCCCTTCAAGCTGGCCTATTTTTTCATTCAAAACTACTAGTTGTTCTACTATTTTGATATTTATTGTGTATAATTAGTGTTCAAATCTATATAAATGTGTTGAGTTTTTTTTTCTGGTCCTTTTACTTTTTCTTAAGTGAAACAAATGGGTGAAGATACGAAGATGGTTTACCACAACTATCTATTGAAATGTTTATTTATAGTCCATATCAAGGATGATTTTTACTAGTCATAATGCATATTATATTCAAGGATTTTCGATGGATTGAGAGTTATTTTTTATTTATGATTGAATTTAAGGTTTGATGTGTTCTTTTTAACGTTTCTACATTATAATAAATGATAGGATCTGTATAGATAAAGTAACAAAGTGGATTAAACCATTGTACATCAGAGTGAAGTCCTACCAAAGTTTATTTTATGATATTATTGGAGGTATTTAATATTTTTTTAATGTGAAATTTTTTTTCTACATTTTTAATTTGGGAAATGGTGATTTAGTTTCTAGTGATATTGTGAGGGATCCCACTAAACCTATAAAATTATCCTTTTATGAAAATAAAAATATTCAATTAGGGGTGGAAACACTTTGTGTGTGACCCTATAAAACTTTATCTCAATAATAGTGAATCATATTCATAGACCAAGAGTGGTATCTAGTAATACATCATGGACCCTAAAAATATAAGTATAAACCATAGCTATTAAAACCTCCTATGAATATGTACAATGTAATATAATCTCTTTTGTCATCATATTTTAATGCTTTATTTATATTTATTTATTTTATTAGTTATAATTTCATTTATTAACCATGGATACATATTTTGTCAAGTATGTAATATCCAATTAAAGTTGATAAAGATATCTTTTTTCCATTCGAAATAGACAAACCCTATCTTGATCATTCAATCAATTCCATACCACCAAGGACACACCCAACGTGAGTTACCTCTCCATAATCATAAATTTCATGGTATTAATCTTACAACAAAGTATGTGATAAGTTGATACACATTGATACTAATATAATGTCAAGATACCAATATATTTTCATGTAGATAGGAATATTCATTGACACCAAAAACTTTTGGTGCTCCTATTTGCAGGTAAGTTATTAAAATCATCTATACTTGTAATCACCATGTTATAACTTCATGAGAATAATTCTCAATGATTATATGCTCCTAAAACATGATATTCAGAAATCATATGTTTCTTATTAGTATAATATATCTACACTATTTGATATTTTTTATGATTACTATCATCATATAATGAGGTTCTCATTATACCTATAAACTACTATAACCTTTCGATAAAATAAATAATACATGGACATTACCATTTAAATAGTCTAGGGAGAAGTAATGAAAATTTTAAAGTTTAAAAAAATCATTCATAACTCATTGTATACATGATATAGAAATTGGAAAGTATTTCTCAAGTTGGTTATAGGGAACCCACTTTTACAATAGATGTATCATAATAGTGGAACACTTAGGGAATGATACAAACTATTAAGGGTGTTACTGATTAGTATATGTCCTTGACATGATTAAAAATTAATTAATATAAACTAATAATAGATTTTATTTTTTTCAAAAATAGATTATTAATGGTGACTTAATTAATTTAGATCAGAGTGGTTATAAGTTTGATGGATTGATAAATTTTGATTGTTCTTCCATCATAGAGAAATAAGTCTCATATTTTAAAAAATAACATCACTAGAAAAACAACTTATGTGATGGAAAAAGGTGTTCATAAAACTGATATATATGTTTATTTCATTTGAAATGACTCATGTAGAAATTGTTTTGAAAGTGAATTTGAATTATGAGGAGAAACCAATTTTTGGAAATAATGTTTTGTGTGATAGAGAAACATTTATAAAAAAAATTTATAAAATTTTATGGAGAAAAAATCCATGATGGAGGAGGTTTCAGATTTATATTTTTTAACCAAATAACCCTTGGAATAAAATTTACATTTTTATATGTTTTTTGGGGTTGGGTTTTGTTAATTTATTTTAACTAGTTTTAAAAATGTGAAAATGATATTGAGTAAATATATTTTCTTTATTTACATGATTAAATCAGGATTGACCTATGTATCATGATTTATATTATTTTATATGCGTGATGTGTCAATTTTAAAGGATTTTTATGATTATGGATTAAGAATTATATTATGATAATTGAATATTTTATAGTTTGGGAAATTTAAATTTCACAATTTTACTTGTATGGGGTGAGATTTTAGTTATAGATTCTTGTGGTATAGATAATAATTGGGAATATTGGGCTTCTGATAGTGATTTTTTATAGTGGGAAGTGCTATAATGCAAAAAAATTCATGGTCATTATTTTTTTCTAAATAAAGGGTGCATTAGAAAATGATATTAGTGATGTGGTAGTAGATAAGAATAAGTTACATATAGGATAAAAATATACTCGGAGAACTTATAAAGAACATATAGAGGAAAATTACAGTAGTGATAAGATAGAGGCATTATATATTTATAGGAAATTAGTTTATTGTATGTCATAGAAATTAAAATATCAGTTTTATTAGAAGTTGGAGTTTTCTATTCATAGAATAATGAGAATTTTGGTATAAGATCTGGTAGGTTATCGATGAATTAGTGACTGGAATAAGATGAGATTTATTGTGAACGATAAATTTATCTTTTCATGGATGAATAATTTTATATATGGGATTTTTTAAATCCTCACATGTCTGGGTTAAAGTAAAATCCTAAAGATTTAGATTTTAGAAGAGTAAAATCTTGGAGAGTTTGAGTTTTTAATTATAATCAAGAAGAAGCTCATTTTTAGTGTTTTAGCGGTGTGGGGGGGGGGGGGTTAAAAAGGGTATTTATGGATGGTGTGATGGGTGAAAAAATACGGAGGTATAGATTTTGGAGTTTTTAGAAGGGAAATGAAATGGGGTGGCTAAAAGAATCCACCAGATGCTCGGTATGGTGATACCAAGTATCCAGCGGGGTAACAAATAGTGTTGCACTACTAACATGGCCATGGAGTATCTAGTGAACCACTATATAATTGGTTGAGGTCCACACATTACTAGATATTCCACAAACTCCATTTTAATATAGATAAATAATAACCATTTAACCATTAATACCCTCGTATGTTTTAGGGA
Source organism: Viscum album (assembly GCA_963277665.1). NCBI lineage: Eukaryota > Viridiplantae > Streptophyta > Magnoliopsida > Santalales > Viscaceae > Viscum > Viscum album. The sequence continues at coordinate 1,458,626,864 of OY728128.1, forward strand.
AATGGGATATGAGGGAGTCTATTTTTTCCAGTCATTCCCCCTTTATTATCCCCCTTTATTTCCCCTCAACCCAAGATCACTTTAGGTGGAATTTTGTCTCTAATATTCGGTGATATTCCTATTATATTATTCCTTCACATTTATTCTTCCTTACCTTCTTAATTTTGTTTTTCTAGTTAGGAATTTGATGTTCTATTTCACTAGATCGTGGTAAAGTTCATCTGCTATGCAGGAGCTTCCATGCATTGTGGCTAAAATAGGTGATGATATGTTGAATGTATGTTGTTCCTTTAAATTTCATTGATGTCAAGTTGTCTTATAATTTATTATTCTATTTTTTATAAAATTATACTAAATCTATTATCAATTATTATTTTAAATTTGAAAATTTTTCTCTTAGGATAACCAATAGAAAGTCATCAGTCATTAGCATGTCATTGGTTGGGGTTTATATGTAGTTGTAATTTTGGTGAGATTTTTTTGTTTATTTTTTGTAAAATAACATCTTGGCTATGTCATAGATTAAATTTTTTATATTATATTTTTTTTAGATTTTCCTTTTTAAACTCAAAATTTCATTTCAATAAAATTTAACAATGGAATATTTGTTTTATTTTTATTATGAAAATTATATTTTATTATTGGCATAAAATTTTGTATATCATTGTACCCTTGTTCTAATAGTATATTTTTATCCATGTGGATCAATTTGATAAGCTTGTTGATTAGAAAATTTTCTCCTGTATATTTTACCTCACACACTTAAACCATTATCCTAGACTAATCTGTCATAATCCAAAATCATAGATTAGGTTCCATCTGTTACATTCATTTTCATCACCCAATAGAATGGATGGTGTCTATTTGTAATTTTGAACTATGTTTTCTCCCCCTATGGATTGTAAAAAAATCAATGTTTCGTGCTTTAATTTAGTTATTACATTCTCCATGTCATGGGTGGAAATTCAAAATCATTACAGTGGGTGAACTTGTGATATTTTCATTCCCTATCCACCATTCAGGTGCCATGTAACTTCCATAATGTGGACACTATACATGAAAGGCTATTATAACCATGATTATTTGGTTATTAAAATTAATAACATCATGAAACATCATCTCTTAGAGTTAGATACTTTGGATTCCAGTCTCATTAATTAGTGTGAGATAGAAATGAATGAGGAAGAAGGGGATGGAGAATAAGAGGAACTTCTATTAGAGGTTCATCATGCCAGTTCTATCAAAGATATCTGCTTTCGATTATCTATTTAATTGGATAAATTAATAGTAAATTCAACCTTAGTGAGTTCTTAGGAGGAGGAAGATATGGATTAAAGATCTTATGACTCTTTAAACACTATTTATCCATTTTCGGAGAGATAACTAGATTCTTGGTGTAAGAATCGTGTTTTAAGATTCTTTGTGTTCTTATTTTAATTTCGTCAATTTTATCTTGTTTATCATCTTAAAAAGGTTACCTTGGGCGTGTTATGTAATTTTATCTAGAAATGTGGGGATAATTGAATCCACATAGAAAAATGTATAGGCACTACATAGTTTGATGAGGACAACTCCTCATATAATTTAACTAGTTAATTATCTCTTTATTTCTCATTAATAGCTTTCATATTTTAATTTTTTCATAATAAGGGATTTATGGGGTGGTTTTCTTGTCATATATGTTAGTAAAAATTGGTTGGAAGTATGTTAATGCTTTGTATTCTTTATTTATAATAGTTTTTTTTCATTAGAGTGATTCTTATTTATGTCTCCATCATTTTCTGATTCAATCTTCCTATTTCAATATAATTATTCATGTGTTAATATACAAAATAAAAGAATGTAATTAAACTCATACGTCATATTTATCTAGTAAGTTTACATACCATGATTCATGTATCACCTTCCTTAACATATCTATTATGGGATTTTTATTTAAGATGAATGAGTTATGGATTTATGGGCTTCTTGATGGGATTTGTTATATTTTTCATTGAGGATGGCTGATATGAGCTTGGATAAGTGTTATAACATTGTATGTTGTTTCTGACCTTCACTTCATCATTATTTTTATTATTTTTATTGTGTTTTATTTTTTCGAGTAATATTTTGTACTTTTTTGATAATTATTACGAATAATATGTTTGTGTGACATTGTGTGACTTTATAAATTTGGAGAGACTCATTTACGAATAATAGTCCCTAAATGATTTTATATATTTTTTAAAAAGTTAATTTTCTGGTACTCTAGTTGGGAGAGTGTTAGGGGACCTATTCATGGTATGTATAGATGTTTGAGATTGTTTTTTATATAGTTTCATAAAAGTAAATGGATTGAATTTTAAAATGGTAGTTTAATGGAAGTAAATATCTTTGAATGATATTTCAAAAATAAATATAAGTGATTTTAAATAATTAGTTTAAAAGAGGGGTTTCAATGGATTTTTTAAAATGTTCCTATTTTGTTTAAGGATGATGTGGTGTTCTTTTTTAACGGTTTATAAAATGGTATTTTTGATTGTTATTTTAGATAATAAAAAGGGGAGTGTGTTTTTAAAAATGATTTCTTCTGATTGAGCTCATGGGGGTGATGCCCTATTTTCAAAGAATCATTATTTGTATACACTAACATGATTTATGGTTTCATTCTATGAAATCTCATATTACATGAGTAATCACAACGATGCATGACATGTAAACATTTTAACACATAATGATTTTTCTATACATATTTATTTTAAATTAAAGTATCAAGTTTGATGGCATACATTATATAAAACAGTAAACTAAAACAATCCACTCCATATTATAGAAACATTATTATGAAAATTATAAGAACAATAAAACCTCTAGTAAATACAAAGATATTATTCAACTAAATATTCTTAAATTTAGAGGATAAATAATTAATATGATTCAATATCTTTGTATTTACTAGAGGTTTCCAGGGTTGTTTCCCGGTCCCCCAACAGGGTCACTCAGGGGGATTGTGTCTGCTCTGGAAGGATAATATCGATGTTAGGCTCCTGTCTTTTTCCCAGCGCCATGTAGCTGCTTCCATTGGCGATCCCCACAACCCCACATGGACGTTTGTGGGCTTCTATGGCTGGCCCTCCCAGTCTGAAAAGTGGAAATCTTGGGATCTTCTTTGCAAACTTCGTCGTGATCTGCCAAGCCCCATTCTGTTTGGAGGGGACTTTAACGAGATCCTTTTCCAGAAGGAAAAAATTGGTGGAGCTATGCGCTCCTCCACGTCTATGTCTGAGTTTAATGATGCGATCCTTAAGGCAGAGCTGATGGACCTGGGTTACATGGGTTATCCCTTTACATGGTTCCGAGGCAGATATGATGGAACTCGAATCGCCGAACGTCTGGATCGATTCTTTGGCTCAATGGACTGGATGAGCCTCTTCAAAATGTACCATATCAGACATCTCTCGTTCAACTGCTCGGATCACTGCCCAATTGTCATTAACTGTACCCATAATGAGCACGTTACTAGTCCCAGGAATCCATTCAGATTCGAAAGCTTCTGGTCAAATGATCCCGAGTGCGAGGCGGTTATCCGTTCAGGCTGGAAGACGGGGCAAACGGATCCGAGAACCAACCTTCTCCGAGTAGCATCTGATCTGAAGACTTGGAGCTACTCTAAATTCCGTCATCCGGACCGGCAATGCAATTTCCTTGAAAGTAAGATTGGCTATCTTCTTAGCAAACCCCCGTCTAGCAGCATTCTCTCCAAAATAAGTGAAACCCAACGAGAGTTGGATGTTGCCCTGCGCAATAAGGAAGGTTTTTGGGCTATGCGAGCGCGTGATATTCATATAGCAGAAGGGGATGCTAATACCTGTTATTTCCGCCAGAAGGCTTCAGCAAGACGCCGGAAAAACTTTATTTCTGGCATTCTTAATTCAGATGGTAGTAAAGTGTCAGACACAGGGGGAATCCAAGAAGCTTTCCTGAGCCATTTTCAGAAACTCTTCTCGGCAGGCCATTCTTACATCTCTCCCGAGATTGAGGACTGCATCAAACCTGTGATTTCTGACGATATGAACAGACAACTTTCTAATGATGTGACGAATGATGAGACTCTTAAGGCCTTAAAGCAAATCCACTCTACGAAAGCCCCGGGACCAGACGGCTTCCACGCCCTCTTTTTCAAGAATTACTGGCACATCATCGGTCCAGACATTTGCAATTTAATGCGGGATATTTGGGCGGGGAAAACAGACCTGTCTTCTCTTAACGAAACTATTCTTACTCTCATTCCCAAGATGAAAAATCCGCAAGGGGTCGCGGACTTTCGACCGATCAGTCTGTGCAATGTCTCGTATAAGATCTTCTCGAAGATCCTGGCGAATCGGTTGCGGCCTTGGCTACCCGACGTCATTTCAGAGAACCAAAGCGCTTTTGTGGCAAAAAGATTAATCACTGATAATGCCATTATTGCTCATGAAATTTTCCACTCCATGAAAACGTGTACACGAGCGAAGAGAGGGATCATGGCGTGGAAATTGGATATGGCTAAGGCCTCTGATAGAGTGGAATGGAACTTCCTCGAATATGTGATGCTCAAGATGGGTTTCTGCACCAAATGGATTGCCATGATCATGCAATGCGTCTCGTCAGTTTCCTATAGCATTAATGTCAACGGGGTGCTCACCCGAGGCTTCTCCCCATCCCGTGGGCTTCGCCAGGGAGACCCTCTTTCACCCTTCCTTTTTATTTTAGTGGCTGATGTGTTTTCTAACCTCCTTTCCAGGGCAGCCTCGCTTTCCATAATCCATGGGGCGAAAGCGTGTCGCAAGGGCCCTCCGATATCCCACCTCTTCTTCGCTGATGATTGCCTTCTTTTTTCTCGAGCTACCCCTAATGAGTGTACCGCAATCTGCCAGGCGATTCAACAGTATGAACGGGCTTCAGGACAAATGATCAATCAGAGTAAATCAGAAATTTCTTTCAGCTCTGGAGTTCCCCAGCCGAAAAGAGAAGATCTCTGCTCTTTAGCACGCATCCCTGGGGTCGATAAGCACCAGAAGTATCTTGGGCTCCCGACGGTGGTTGGACGGTCAAAGAAAGAAATCTGTTCAGCTATTGTGGACCGAATTGAAAGAAAAATACAAGGTTGGACCCCTAAAAAAATCTCCAAGGCCGGCAAGGAAATCCTCATCAAGGCGGCACTTCAATCTGTCCCCAGCTATTTGATGTCTATTTTTAAACTCCCTGATGTGGTGCTTACAAAGATTCAATCCAGCACATCTAACTTTTGGTGGGGACGAAAGGACGGAAAAAATAAAGTCCATTGGATCGCCTGGTCTGCTCTCTGTCAACCAAAATCTGAAGGCGGAATGGGCTTCTGGGACCTTTCTCTGTTTAATGATGCTTTGCTGGCTAAACAAGGTTGGCATATGATTAATAACCCATCATCCCTATGCACGCGTGTTCTCCGGGCTAAATATTTCCCATATAAGGATTTTATGGATTCCCATCTTGGCTATCGACCCAGTTTTCTCTGGAGAAGCATTTGGGGCGGTCGTAATCTACTGAGGAAAGGGCTAGGCTGGAGGATTGGGAATGGTTCTACGGTCAAGATTTGGACCGATCCTTGGCTTGTTGATCAGACAGGCACGAAGGCGTCATCCCCTGTTTATCCCGGATCCGAACATGCCACAGTCTGTTGTCTTTTTGAAGATCAAGGGGCGGGATGGTGTCTGGAAAAACTCTACTCCTGGTTCAATGAGAGGGACAGGAGACTTATTCTGAGTATTCCCTGTGTGTCAGACGCAGGGCCAGATCATCTCTACTGGACAAACGACAGCTCAGGTGAGTATACAGTGAAAGCCGGCTACCGGCGAGCTCTTTCTGCTCAGATTTCAGAAGCAGATGCGAGGCCCTGGACATCAATTTGGAAGCTTAATGTTCCCCCTAAAGTTCGCTTTTTCTGGTGGCAGGTGTGTACTGGTATCCTCCCAACTAAGAGCCTCCTTGTCTACAGACACTTTTCAGACGACAACTCTTGCCCTTTCTGCCCTTCTGTGACTGAATCCCCTTTCCATGCCCTTGTTCAATGTCCCGGGGCTCAGGAGATTTGGAATGGCTGGGGATCAACTTTAGAGCTGTTCCCGGACCCCGCCTCAGATCTCACAGCTCTCCTGATGCGATGGTGTTCCTCCTTTTCGCCGGCTAACGCAGGCGCCCTGTGCATTTTGGCTTGGATTATCTGGAATAGGCGGAACGAGGCTATTTTCAATCATTTCCGGAGGCCCCCCAGGTTTTGGATTGACCGGGCATTGTCATGGATTGCGGTTTGGCAGAACCACCCTGAACAACAAAGACTTTCCACCCACCCTCCTCTTCCCCAACATTGGTGCCCCCCACCGGAAGGGATTATTAAGATCAATGTGGATGACTCTCTCCCTAAGGATGGCCCAGTTGGACTAGGTTTACTGGCCCGGGACAACCTGGGAAATCTTATCGCTGCCAAATACGAAGCACGTTATGAACTTTGGGAGCCCTCAGTCGCGGAAGCCGCCGCCATCCTTGCTAGATTAAACTTCGCAAAAGATTGCGGTTGGGACTCCATTCACATCGAATCCGACTGTCTCACTGTAATCAATGCCATCAATCTCACTGACGGCGGGCTTCAACCTTTCGGTCCCATTATCCGGTGTATTCACTCGCGGAGACAAGGCTTCAATTCCTGCAATTTCTCAATTATTAAAAGGGAAGCGAACGAAGCCGCTCACAAGATGGCAGGCATTGGCCCTCTCTATGAGGATTTGCTCTGGTTCAATCATTTTCCATCGTGGTTATGCTCCTGTATTTCTGCTGATCTCCATCATTAATGGATCCGCCTTCTTTGTCAAAAAAAAATATTATTAAGGACCGTTCTTCCTAAAATAAATATTTTTTAAAGTGTCGTATACTTTATCCTAATAAATTAAATTGGCCAATTTTAAAATATTATTATAAATGACCTAATATATTAACATTATTTAAAATATAAAATGATGTTAAATAATGTTAAGAATACTTGAAAACATCATTTTTCAATCAAAATAAATTTTCATCATAATTTTATCTTTCATTTGAAACTAATCATACGAGAATTTTAATTTTATAAAATGAACTTATTTCTAAATTCAGCATGTAAAAATTAGCATAGGATTAATTTTTTTATTTCTTCTAAAAAGGTTGAATTTTTGGTTGAATAGTGAAAATGAAAATTTTGAAAATGATTTCCCTTTTATAACATTTTCATAATACAATAATGATTTGAATGTTTATGAAACATATTTTATATATAATATATATAATTATTTATATATTAAAATAAACCATTTAAAATAAAATTTTGATTTTTTTAGAACACATGTTAGTCATTTTGAAACATAAATAATATTGTACTCTAATAAAAACTATTTTTTCTCGCTTTATCTTAACTAGGTATCCACAAGGTGAAATTAATTTTTTCTTACTTTTAAATCTATGTAACTATTATATAGTTAATAATAAACCATTTAATGTCATATAAACCAAACATATTGATAATTTGATCATAATTATCTTTTTAAGCATAAAAATACCTTTTTTCTAAAATAGATTTTACGTGTTATGTGCCCTAACATTAAAATTAATTGTTATAACCCATAGAAATTTTATTTGTAAAAATATATTTTATATTTGGAATTATTATGTAAAAAATATTTAATAAGGACCTTTTCATTTTTAGGAATTAAAATTAAATTACTTATGTATAAATTATTTACCATAGTAAAAATCAAAAAATTAAAAAGTGAAAAAAAAAATTAAAAGACTTGAATGCATAATAAAACATGGTTTTAAATTTAAAGTCGGTAATTACATGACCTTATCTATTTAACCACTCCATTATTTTCCATTATTGGATCCATTTTACCTTTTAATGATGAATTTTCCTTTTTTATTATTAAAAAAAATTCATTCATCTCTCTTATAAAAGGATCCATCACGACCCCAATTCACCTCGAACCAAACACTCTTTTATTCAAATAACACCAACAAAATTACTTCCCAAAAACCATAACCACTTTCTAGAGGTTCTTTTATTATCATAAGACTACATATAAAATAATTAATCTAATTTAAAAATGGAATCTTCAAAGGAATAAGGTAAAATTATTAATTACTAACTTATCATTATATTTAAATTCATTATTATTCTACTTCCCCAGAGTATTATCTACCTTTGTTAACATAACTACATCACTACCGTAATTATAATGAAATGTTATTATGTTTATGGGATAGCCATTGTCTATTAGTATTACTATTTTTATATGCACACTACCTTCACCATAAATGATGTGATCCTTTTTTAACTACCCTACATGGAATGTTCAAATGAATTATTTAATGAATAGATATGATATTTAAAACATTATAAACATTTTGAAAATATAAAACAATTTCTTAATTATTTACATTCTATGGAAAATGATAATGGTACCCATTTGTTTTTAGAATTTACATTAAAACATATTAATAATTTCATTATAATTTTTTAATAATTATATTATTATAAATGAATCACTTTCATTGCCAATCCATTTATTATAGCGTGTTCTTGTTTGTGTTGTCTTATAAGTCTATGTAAATGATGATATAAATTTATATCATGGATGACTATGATAGCTTAACCGCTAGTATTATTAGACACAAATGAGAAAATAATATTTGGTTTAAGTTTTAATAATGGTTATGTTAATATTTAATGCATTATTAAAATACTATCTTTTTTTAATGAAAATTAATTAAATAAGTTCTTTGAAGATTTTTTATTAATGAATCCTGACAAAAATTATCATGGAATGAAATTAGGTATTTATAAATAATTATTAATAATATATTCTAGTACCTTATATAATATAGTAATGATTAAATTAGTATCAATAAACATGAATCAACATCCACACTTTAGGACATGCATGATACAATGAAAATCGATGACGTATGATAATTAAAATAAACTATAATTAAGTAATAAATGCATAAAAATGATAATAATTAAAGAGTAAAAATCATAATATATATGAATATGGTTATGAAATAGTTTATTAAGATAGTTATGTTTATGATAAAACATATTAAATCAATTTCATGGAAGTCGAGAGTAAAGGCAAGGGATTTTCTCAAAATTCATTTTTTAAGAAATGCATTGATTTATGAACCAATTATTATTTATATGGTGTATATGTTTCCTATTTTAAGTATTTTTTTATGATTGACTATTTATTCGTGGTATTTTAAGTTTCATTTCATGTTTTATATTCTATGATATTTTGAATCAAATGTTATAAAAGCTCTAAGGATATTTCATAACTCAATTTCATTTCTTATAATGTTTATACTTGAACCCCATTCATATAAGTTTATTTATTTTATACTTTGATTTTATAAAATCATAATTCCACATTATCTTTTATTCATTTATAATTATTTATCATGAACTCATGTATAAAGGATTATTAATTCAATGATTATGATAAGGGTGCTTCGTCTCAACTGGGTGGTGGAATTATTGGATATTACCACAATATAATGAATCCACATGTTTTTATCTATAAATTTTTTGTTTATTATTTAATATTTTAATGGAATGTAACATTTCTTTTCTATATTCCTAATATTATTTTTCATGGTTCGTATTTATTATCTCATGGTATATGATTATTTATTTGAGATTACATGTCCATCTATCATGAAATATGGGAAACTGTTATTTTTTGTTTTTCTTTTTAGTATGATACTATCCCCTGATTATATTTTCTCATATGATTAGGATCTAACCCTTTATGACATTTTGATAATTTTTCCCATACTAAGCATTTTATCTCACCCATTCTTTATGTTTATATTCCCTAGCTCATGAATATGAGTACAACCTATGAGAAGCATATAATAGAATCTAGTGTGACTCAATTATAGAGAAATATTCACAAGGGCGGTAAAATATGTTTCTTATATAACCAATTATCAAAGACACAAAATCTCTGGTTCTTGGGATCATGTGATTATTGTGAGATATATTGTTTATACTTTGATAATAATGTGTAATATATAAAATATTATCTCATGTAATATCACTTGGTATTAAATATAATTGTATATTATGTTTTTCTAACACTATATCTAATATTAATTATGCACCCAAAATATTTTTTGATATATTTATCTTCAAATAAATCCAAAGAGTATGATAACTTTCTTTACACTCAAAAATATTCTTAAATGAATCACGTTATCCTATTGAAATATTATTATTAAATGTTACTATTATCACATATCCATTCAATTAGAGTACATAAATAAGACTAAATAAATTATTTCAATTATGTATAAAAGGTTTATATAATGATAAGTTATTATTTATCACATAGGATATAATTACTCAATTTTAAATATTTAAAATAATATTGTTTTCTGTTAAAAGTTAAATTTTTAAAACTATTTTATTTTTATATATATTTTGTTTCTTGATCACCAATAAAATTATATTTTAATGAAATATATTTTTATTTTATGTGAAAAACGAATACTAAATCATAAATTTATTATCAATTTGTTAAAGATTAAGATAAAATCATTTGAAGGTAAAAAATAAATATTTTTCATAAAAATATTTTTATTGAGTGCAATTTATTTTATTTTAAAAAACTAAACTAATCAGTATTTATGAATGAATTTAATGAAAGTGTGGATAGTATATTGAATAAAAAATATTCACATTCATCTAATTGTTTTTACTATGAAAATAATAAAAATAAATTCTGTGTTATTTTTAAAAATACAGTTCATAAAACTTGTTTTCATTATGCATTACTCTCTTGTTTTTAAATGAAATTTTTTCAGCTATAGAAATTAAAATTTTAATTTTTTTTCCAAATTTTGAATCATATTTTTCAAATTATTAATAATTATATTTTTATTTTTGTTCATTATGAATTATAATCATGTTAAAACCGTTTCATGAGGGTAAGGGTTAAAAAAATTAATAAGGGGTTAATCTTAGAGATAAGAAATTAAATAACTATAAAATTTTTATAAATGGAATTTTTTAAGTTTATTTAGGTCCAAAAATTTCTTATATTTTAATTTGGGTTTACTTGGTTTTACTTTCACTTGAAATAAATTTGTAATATTTTAATGTTTGAAGTATTTTCTAGTTTTCCACTAACCTCACTTATAAAAAGAAACCAACTCTCCTCTCTTATACAAAACACTTGAGCCCATTATATTATCTAAGATCTAAAAAAATAATCTTCCAACATCATTATCCAACACTATGAGGTTCCAGTAGTTCCAAAATACCCACCCAAGACTTCTTAATTTACTTTCAAAGGAAGATACTCAAAAAAGAGGTATGTGTTTTTACCAACCATTTTCAAGTTTCATTCTTCTAAAACCTAAAAAAATGTTCTATAACCATATTAAAATAATGGAATAAGTATATTTACTAATATTATATGTTTTTTATTTTAATTTTATAACCATTTTCTATCTCCATCCCACCTATTGAGAATTGATAACATCGCCCGTGCGTACATGTGTACTACCACCACCACAAAGCCATGTGAATAATTTTTCATTTAACATCTATATGGATGGTCATAAGGATATATTAAATTAATATAAAAATAGTTATTATATAATAGTTATTCTATAAATGTTAATTATTATTATTCTTTTTTTTCCCATCCATAGAATAATGGAACATTACTCATCTGTATGTACTGACTATCATCTCTGCGAAGAGATGTAGGTAATTTGTTGTCACTTCCTTATATATATGGTTATAAAATTTATATATTGAATAAATATAATAATTATTAAATTAAAATTTTTTATAGATCATGAAACCATTACCATGGTGCAAGGATCAAAACTATCAATGTGAAACATACATTGAAAAAATGACAGTTTCCCCCTGAATGATCATTTTAATGATAAATTGTTAATAAAATGGTAATTAGAAATTATATAGGAATTATATATAGTAATTTCTATATTAATATTTTTATTTAATAGATTTATTATAAATATATATTTATTATACAGGATTTTTAAAGGTGTATTAAGAATGGTGGGACTTTTGATAAGGGTTAATGTTTCAACCTCATTTTTAATTGGGATTCTTTATGCTTGAATATACATTAAAAGAATTATTGGATATTTACCTATTATACCTAATAAATTTTTCTCTCTTTCGTCTATTTATGAGCTTTTATAGTTTTTTCTTTTATTATTCTCAATTTTGTACTTAAAATGACTGAGAAAATGTTTTCAAGAAAACATGAATCTATCATGGTTTTAGTCAGTGAATTTTTTTCCTATGTCTATGTTGATTAAAAAGTTTTCAAGTGTATTTTTTTCTATGATGGAATGATTAATTTTTCTATGATCCTATAGAACACATATATATGGTTTTCATTATTTGCTTGGTGAGACTGGAATTATATCTCCCTCCAATGAATTAGTTAAAGGTTGATATCTCATGAGATAACATGGAATTAATGAGGAGAGAAATTAGATCATTAAAGGAATTTTTTCACTATGACAATCTTGGTAATGATCCTTGAATAAGGAAATGATGGAATTTGGAGTGAACCCAATATACATTCACACTTTTTCCATTATGATAGCCTTTCTAGTAATCCTTAACATGGGAAATGATTTTCTATTGTTATGTGTATTCACAAAACATATACCTTATTTTAATGATATATTCTCATAGATAATAAATGATTATTGATTATTCTATACTCTTTTTAATTATTTATTTTCTAATGAAAATTACTTATTCCATGACTCATTATTAATGATATTTGACTAATTGGGTGTGCCTTTTTTAAGTTATTATCATGTTCTCATACCATTATGATTTTATTATGCTCACTTATGATCATTGATTGACACCTCCTATAAATAAGGGTTTTAAATATTAATTTTATATGAAGGTTACTATGTGAGAAGTAATTTGTAGGAGATGTTAAAGATACTTCATGAAATATGTTGACTATGTATCTAGTCTCTAAAGGAACCAAAGCTTTATAGTTATGGGGTTTGTAATATATAATATATATATATATATATAATGATGAAATATAAAAGTTTATAATGCTTAGGTTTAATCATTTTGTATTAATGTAGGGATTAGTTATTTGTAGAGAATATGTTATGAATAATATATAGATAAAAAATAATGCAACCTATGGAGAATTGAAAACTATATAGGGTGACTCAAAAATTCTAATAGTTTGATAAACATGTTTCATGATTTAGTAAATATCTAGAATATGTTTCCGGTTTATATTATTTTTCACTTTGATTATTGTATATTTATTAATTATTCGTGATTATTAGTTTTATTCAATGGTTGTAATCAAGAGGAATCATGTGAAGTCGGAGTTTAGAGGTGAAATCAGGCAGCTATGGTCAACCAACTCTCTTAATAAATGAATGGTAACATGAATCTTTTTGAACATCCAAATTACCAAAGGAATGAACAACTCCCCATTGATTATTATATGTGGAAACTCCCACCTTCCTTCAGTGGTTCCTTTGATCAACTTTGTTATTAAAAATGGATCAATTCTATAGAAAATACATTCCACATTATTAAGTGATTATACCATCTAAAGGTTATTTTGGTTATGTATCATTTATAAGGTGAAGCTGATTAAGGTTGGGATCTTATTAAGAACATAAGGTAAGAGTATGAAATTTAATCAATCACCTTAGAAATGTTAAGCATGTTTTTTTCAATAATAATTTTCCTTGAACTCTTCACACAAAAATAATGGGATAATTCCTTAAACAAAAGACTAGGTATGATGAATTAATTAGTTATTGTTAATAAAATTTTATCATACATGTAAGGTACACTTTACATTTTATAATCAAACCTAAATGAAAAAGTTAATAATTTATTTAGTGGATTAATACGAGGTATCTAAACACAATTATTTATAAGAAAATTTAATGTCTATGAATAAATGTTTTGATGTGATATTAATAAATAAATAGATATTATAGAATGTCATTATTCTCAAAGTTTTGGGGAAAATAATATAATAAAAAATTAATGGAAATTATAATAATAATACCCATGGGGGAAAGAAAATAAATATTCCTTCATGACAGAAGTGTTAAAGGAAGAATGGGGAAAATATCCATAACAGGTGTAGTAAATGTTTTAGGTGTGAAAAATAAGGTCATTGAGAAAATTAATGTCAAAGTGACGTAGAGAATTCATCCAATGAAATGTATAGAGAGAGAGATTAATTAAATGCACCACCACACTAAAAATCTATAATAATAAGATTATATAGATCATTCAAATTTGTGCATAAATATATGGGTTAATGATAAAAATTATAATATAAAAAAATATTAATATAATAGTAAAATAGAAATTCATGTGATCAAAAATTCTAAAGTGGGTCATGATTAAAAAGTGGTGAAATGTACACTTACCATCCACTCTAGAACTATAAATGTCTTATTTGATTCTGTATCTACCCACTGTTTTTCAACTAAATATTTTTCTAACATCACACATCACTACGTCAATTATTAGTTATTCAGTAAATAGGAAAAAATATGAATATTATTATTATTTTATCTCATGTTTATAACTCCCATATGATAGATGGTTTTGGAAATGTGATTCTTGTAAATCTTGTTATTCTCCCTCTAGTTGAATTTGATGTTATTTTGGGAATTGATTGGATTTATTTATGTAGATCACATTTTAGTTTTTGTGTAAGTTAAGTCACATTTGATATTACAAATCAACCTATGATAGAATACCAGTGCGATTATGATTATCAACTTCTAATGGAAATTAATTTCATTGTATGAGTCTTACTACATATTCATGAGGGTTATTTATCTCAAATGGGTGGTAAGAAAATCAAAATTGAATATATATCTTTTTTTGGAATATACCAATGTATGTAGTAAATACATTCATATTATTCCCTTAAAACATGAATTTGAGTTTTTAATAGAATACCTAGTGCTACTACAATTTCAAAATAACCCATTTAGAATATCCCTCATTGAGTTACTAGAATTGAAGAATAAAATACTAGAGAATCCTAGTAAAGGATTTATACACCCTATTGTGTCTCTACATGCATCACATGATATTTTTATGAAGATAAAATATGGTTCAAATATTCACATTTATTATCAAGAACATAACAAGAAATCTACTAAGAATAAGTATCATTTATCGAATACTGATGATCTATTTGATCAATTATGAGTATTTCAATATTTCTACAAGATTTACCTTTAATATGGTTACCACTAATTGAGGGTTAATAAACAATATATACCTAATACAACCTTCTATATCAGGTATGGATGTTAAGAATTAATAGTGATTCCATTTGTAGATACCAATTCCCCTTCCATCTTCATGGATTTAAGGAATAGAGTGTTTAAATATTACCTTGACCAATTTTTAGAAGTATTTAAAGATGATATTATTATTTATTTTAAAATAAAATATGTTTATACTAATTATTTTAGAGTTGTGTTGAAGACCATGATAAAGGATCAAATTTATGAAAAATTTATCAATTGAAATTCTGGATACAAAGAATTTCATTTTTGGGTTATATAATCCCAAAAGTGTATATTGATGGATATTTAAAAGACATGAGTTATTAAGAAATGGCCATGAAAACCCATGATTAATGAGATCCATAGTTTCCATTTATTGTCTAGATACTATCAATACTTTTTAAGAAATTTCTTATCCCTATCAAAATCCAATAACCATATTGATGTGGAAGGGATGTAAGTCCCATTGGATGGATGAATGTGTGGAAAATTTCAAGGATATGAAAATATGGTTGGTCGGTGAACCTATTCTCACACAACCCTATAATTGAGAAGGTTTTATGATCTATATTGATTTATTGAAGAAGGTACTATGATGTGTCCTCATTCATAATGATTTGGTGATATCTCATTCCCCATGCTAATTGAAGATTCAAGAGGAAAATTACCCGACTCATGACTTTGATTTGAAAACTATAAATTTTTCATTAAAGATTTTTTGGAATTATCTATATAGTAAATGATATGATATATATACTAATAATAAAAGCCTTATGTATATATTATCATAGAAAGAGTTCAGTATGCATTGTTTGATATGGTTATAGTTGATTAAATATTGTGATTACTCAATACATTACCACCCTAGGAAGGAGAAAAAGGTGACTGGTGCTCCAAGTCAGAAGTACCAAGCTAGTTTCTCTAGGATGTGTATTAGGAGTGATGAAATACTTATGGATTTTTAAAAGATGGATCTAGAAATCATGAGTAAAATAGAAAAATCATATCTTTATCAGATGCATGTTCAATGATCCATCCATGTGATGAATAAAGGGGTAGAGAAGGAAGAAATGAAACTAAATAAAGTTAATAATTCTCATGAGTTTGACAGTGATAATAATTTAATAAACATATTTAAGAACTGAGTATGTTTCCCATCAATACCATATTTAAATGAGCTATTGGATGAAGCTCATAATTCATAATTATTTATTCATCGTTGGAGTATGAAGAGGTAAAAAGATATAAAAGTTGATTTCTATTAGTAAAACATGAAAAAGTATATTTCAATGTTTTAATATCATTTATTGGTTTACCAAAAGGTTAATTTTGAGAGAGCTAAGTCTATGGTGTCATTATAATAGTTTCCCATAATAGAATGGAAAAGAGAAAACATCACGAGGTAATTTTTAATCGAACTCCCCAAAACATCTGAAGGCCATAATTGTATTTGGGTTGTAGTAAATTGCCTAATTATGTCAACAAATTTCCATTCTATAAGATAATATTTCACTCTTTATGAGATTTAAATGATACAAATTATGGAATTGGTAAGGTTGTATGGGCTACGACATTCTAGAGTAAATGATTAGGGTCTAAGGATTACCTCAAAATTATGGAGAAATATTTTGTATTCTACAAATAAAGAGTTTAATTTTAGTACTATATAACATATTAAAATAGTTATTTTGTTTTATAGGACCATTAAAAACTCTATAATATATGTTGATATCAGGTTCTCTAGATATCATATATGGATGGAACAAAAACCTTCCTTAAGTCATTTTTTCTTAGAATAATTTCTTTCACTCGAGCATTCATTTGGTTCCCTATGAATCCTTCTATGTAAAGAGGTTCTTGACTCCAAAATGTTCACATGAAGTTGGGGAAGTAAATTTATTGGCTGCAAATCCAAATAACCAAATTTTAGATAAATTTAATGTTAATTAATATCACATCATGATATCTCAAATTTGAGAAAATAAATATTATGACAATCACTGATGAGATCTAGAGTTTGAAGTTGGTGATAATTTACTCATATGGATATATCCTTATAATAGGGTTATGAAATTTTGAAATAAGAGAAATATTTTCCCTATATATATCATTCCCATTGATATTATTGATCGTATCAGGATAGTTTATTATCATTTGGTGCTTCTCGTAAATCTCTCTCATTTTCCTAAAGTGTTTCATGTATCAATTTCCGGGAACTACATACCTTATCCTTCACATGTAATAAAATTAGAGGGTGTACTACTAGAGAGTGATCATTAATATAGGTAAAAATAGTTTAAATCTTTGATCATAGAGATAAAACTACTATGGAATAAACCACTGACCAGGCTAATGTTCATTATAAGAATAAAAAATTTGAGGAAGCTAAATGGGAATCCAAGGATGTGATGAGGTAGATGTATCCTCTATTGTTTGTATCATAATGATGTCTTTTTTAGAGTGATATTATTATAATATGGTATAATGTAAAACTCTAATATTTTATGATACTTTTCTCTTTAAATAATTCAATGTGATTGATTTCTTATTTTACACATGACACCAAGCTTAAACAAATTGTGATATACTATTGAAATATTATTATTTAATGTGATTGTGATATCCTATAAGTTGGATTGTTGGGTATGAATATAAGTAAATAAATTATATAAAGTATGTATAAAATTTTTAATTAATTAAAAAGTATTTATTAATGTCTAATATATAACTAGTCAATTTTAAATGTTAAAAAAATATCGTTTTATTTTAAAAATTCAATTTTACAAAGTATTTTATTTATATATATATTATACGTATTGTTCACTAACGAAATATGATTTTGATGAAATGTATTTTTGTTGATTGTGAAAAATTAAAATTCATTCAGACATTTATTATCAATTGGTTATAATTAAAGATAATATCATTCAAAGGTAAAAAGTGATATTTTTCAGAAAACTATTTTTATTGTGCACATTGGATTTTATCATAGTAAATTTAATTAATAAGTATGGATTAAATTTTTAATTAATTTTTATTTTTTATATTATATAAAATATATTAACATTCATATTATTTTACTTGGAATGGAATATTATTAAATTCTGTGTTATGCTTAAAAATATGTATTTTTTAAAATATTTTCATTGCATTCTACGCGCTTATTTTTAAATACATTTCGTACAATTGTAGAAATAAAATTTGGAAAAATGTTTTCAAAATTTAGAATCATCACGTTCAAATATATTAATATGTTCAATGTTCTATTCTATTTATAATGAATAGTAACCATATAGAAACATTATCACCATGGTAAGGGATAAAAAGATTAACATGGGTTAAACATAGAGATAAGGAATAAACTATCATTAAAACTTATTATTTTTTAAATTAGTTTCAATAAAAATTATCTTATCAATTAATTCAGGTTACCATGGTTTTACTTTAACTTGAATATAATTTTATTATATTTTAATGTTTTAATTGTTTTCATGTTTTCCACTCACCTCACATTTAAAAGGGAACATCCTCCCTCCCTTCTCCACACCACATGATACCTTTATTTCAAAAAATATAACCAAGATACTCTACTAAAATATTCATGAAGTACCTTGATTATTTTTTATTTCCAAAAGACCCATAAAAACCCTTTGTTTTCTTTTCAATGTAAGTTACCCAAATAAGTTTTATATGATTTTACCATGTTTTTTCAAGTTTATTTCCTATTAAAACTCCTCCAAATGTTATATAAACATATTTAAATGATTTAATTAGTATATTTATTATAATGAGATGCTTCTATATTAATGGTATAAATGTTTTCTATTTTCTTCCCATCTATTGAAAAATGATAATCTCGTTTGTGCGTACGTGTGGACTACTACCTCCATAAAGTGATTTCATTCATTTTTTCAATGACTCTTTACATATAAGGATATGTTGAATGAATATATATTATATATATATGATTTATTTATGATTTAATAAATTTTAAACACAATTTAATTTTATTTTATTCCCTTTCATCAAAAAGTGGAAATATCATTTGTGTTCATGTACGGACTACCATATCCACATTTTGATGTAAGTCATTTTTCATCACCACATTATATTGATAGTTATAAAAGTTTATATAATAAATATATATAATAATTATGAAATTATTAATACTATATTGTTGACGAAACCATGAACAAAGTGAAAGGACCAAAACTATCAAACCGAAACATTTATGGAAAACATATCAGTTTTCACATAAAGGTTCAATTTAATAAATAATTATTAAAAATGGAATTATAAATTATAAAATATTCATATATAATACGTTTTTAATGAATATTATTATATAATATATTTATTATAGGGGAATTTTTAATGTGTATGAATAAATATTGGTCTTTAGGTAAGGGTTTATATTGCAATATCATTTTTAGTAAATATTGTTTATGCATTAATCTCATTTAGGGGAATTATATACTTCTTATCTATTAAACCCCATATATTTCCTTCTCTTTTTTTATGTTTTCCATTTATTATACTATATTGGGTAAATAAATCAATTTATATTTTTTTAATATAGGCTAACTTAATTTCCTCATTATTGAGTTAACTTTTTCTTCCATGTGTATGTTTTTAATGTATTTTAAATAATTTTTTCTATGATGAAATGATTTTTTAATTTCATTTACACCCAAGTTTGACTTTATTTTTAAATTATAAAATATTAATTTTTATAGTTTTAAATAGTTTATTTTTTTTTTACAAAAATTGTGAATGGAATCTATTTATTAACATTTACCACACAAATCGGTTTTCTCGCCATCATGACTATTATTTTGTTTGAAGTTTTCTATAAAACTTTCCCTACTTATTTTCAAGGAAAATAATTTTATAAATATTATAGGAATTTATATTTAAAATGTTATCAAAATTAAAGGATATTTTTATCATGTTTTAAAAAAATTATTCAGATGTCCTTTTGAAGGTACTTTAAATCTATGAGAATATCATTTGATGTTTCTTATGCTTCATTGGGGTTATGAAGTAACGATACCATCCATGTTTTTTATATATATTTATTAGGATCATGTGATGAAAAAATATTTATGAAACCAATTTATTTTCACTTTATCAAGGTTATGGTATTCTCAAAAGACCACTTCTCAAAACCTTAATGCAATTTTCAAAGTTACTCTTCCAATGAGTAAGGTAAAATTCTCAATTAATCATTTTTAATTATTTTCAAATTACTTATTATTATAAATAATTTTAATATAATCTTACCATTTATACCTAACTAAATCATTTTAAAAATTATACTAAATTTTAATTATTTTTATGGGATAATAATTTTTTACCATCCTCCCACCATTCAAAAAATGAAAATATTCCTCGTGTTATGTGCAAACTACTGAATCCATAAGTGACGTGATCCATTTTCCATACCCACATATCACGTGTTGTTAAAATGTGATACTTAGTTAATAAATATAATATTTAAAAAATCATTAAATTCCAAAAATTCAGACTAATTATTATATTCCTACATTCTATAGAAAAAGATATGGACACACGTGTGTTTGTGAAAACTACCTCCTCCATGAAGAAAAAAAATTAATTTTACATATATACCATTATTATTTATCCAAATATCTCAAAATATTATTGAAAATAATAAAAAAACTAAAAAATATATTTATAAATCACTAATAGTGATATTATTATAAAGTAATCACTATCATAAACATACTCACCCATTTATTATAACAAGTTTATGTTTGGGTCGGTTTAAACTCCTACATGAACGATGCAATAAATTTATATCATGGATGAATATAGAAACTTTAAAAATAGAATTATTAGTCAAAAATGAAAAAATTATATTTTTATGGTTTTTAAAAGGTTATAATTAATATCTTACACATTGTTAACATACCAAATTTTGTTTATAATTTTTTTATAGAAAAAAGATCATTACTGATTACATCATCATGATTTTTAAATGAAGTTATCATAGAAAGAAATTAGATCTTGATAAAATATTATAAAAATATATTTATATATCTTATATAATATAGGAATGATGAACTTTTTATCAATTAATATGTATCAAAATCGACACATTATGGTTTGTGTGAAACAATAATAATCACTAACATATGATAAAGAAAATAGTTTTCAATAAATAATAAATCTAAAATAAATTATTATAATTAAATAGTTTAAACATTAATATATTTTAATAATATTTTGACATATTTTATTAAGAATTTTATTTTTATCATATATGATATTAAAGAATTTTTATAGAAGTCGAGAGTAAAGGTAAGGGTTTTCTCACAAATTTTCTTATTTGAGAAATGTTTTATATTGTTCACCTATTATTGTTTAGACGGTGTATATTCTACCTCTATAAAAAATTATATCATGATTCTATATTTATTAATTTTATTTAATGTTTCATTTAAAATTTTCTATTCCATAAGATTTTGAATCAAACATCTAGTTTTTTAAGGATTTTTCATAACTCAATTTACTTTCGTTAAGTTATAATGATTATTCTCAAATATAATTTTTTTGAGTTGATTTATTTAAACCTATTATTTTATCAATTCATAACTCTAATTTATTTCTATGGATTTAAAATTAATTCCCATGAAATACATTGTGAAGGATAATTACTTTAATGATTATGATATTCGTAAGGGCGTTTCATCTGAATTTCCTTTCATTGAGACATGTTTTATTTTATACACATAATTTAATTTAAATTGTGTTTATACTACCTAGTGGATATATAATATCATGATTTATATTTCAATAATGAAATTTTAAGTTAAATCTCATGTTGTCTCTTTGAAGGGTTTCATTTAAAACATTTCTTATTATCTAAGGGGTTTTTCTTGAATCAACTTATTTTCTTAATTGACAATGATTCCTCTTTTACTAATATTTTACAAGATGCATTTCTTCTATTAAATGATGATATTATAATTATATTCCTGATTATTTCTCAAAGAATCATATTTATGTATTTCATTTTCAAAATTGTTGATGATGCTAAGAATAATTCTAATCCATTCCAAATGATCTATTTTTCTTCCATTTCCACATTCACTATTCTAACTAATAATCTCTTTTATTACAGTGAATTACAATTTTTTTATTTCTAGTGATATTAAAATATATCTTTTACTCTTTTCAAATGAAATATTTATCACTCTCTTTATGATTTGGGTTTCACTAAAAGTATTTAAAAAATATTAAAAAGGGTTTTCCTTTCATATTCATATTTTTATTCTCCCCTCAAAATATATAGTGGAAATTCATTATGTATTTTTTAAGGATCCATTATTTTTATTTTTTAAAGTAAAATAATTTTTTTTTTCATTTAACCATATAGAAAATTATCTTCTATAATGAGTCAAAATTTCTTTTATTTGTGGAAATGTAATTTTTTTTTCAAAAAGTAAATTTTAATTATTTCCTTTAAAATTTCCACATTAAACAGTATAACTCCTATGGAGTAATGTTTTATAAATCAGACTATAAATTCTTATATGAAATAATCCATTTTGGTGATGGAATGTTGGTATTAATGGGTATAATTTTAATATCATATTATGAAATACTATTTGTAAAGGTTATGGGACCTATTTTTTCAATGGGTTTTCATGAAATGTTGGATGATTGATATCTTATGAAATATATATATATATATATATATGATGATGATGCGTGACATATTATATCTACCTCCAATGTATTTGTTAATGTTTTATATCCCATGAGATAAGGTTTCAGGGGCCTTCTTTGATATGAAAAAAATTAAAGGGTGAGCGTTCTTGGATTTGATAAAATATTAAATGGTACGAATTTTGATATATTTTCACAAACTAATGTTCTTTAATTCATATATATGATCATAATATAATTAATTATAATTCTTTATTTACTTCAAAATGATTTGTTATGTTATGTTTCATGGGAATGTTAATTTCTTTTAAAAATTCACGTGATTATGCTCTGTGGATTATGTTTATCATTTCATGGTATATATTTTTTCGTTTGAGATTAAATATCCTTATATCATAACTTATAGATGAATCTGAATGCTCTATTTTCTCTTTCATAAGATATTTCCTCCTTGATCATGTTTTATAATTTTATTATGATCGGTACCTTAATGAAATATTGATATGTGTTCCCTTACTGGGCATTTGAGCTAACCCCTTTCTTATGTTCCCATTAGCCGGGTTTTAAATATGAGTTTAACTTATGAGAATTATATAAGGGAGTTTAGAGTGAATATACTGTGAAGAAATTTTCACAGGTTTTGTAAAATAAGTTTCTAATGTTTCTAGTTATCAAAGACACTAAACCATATGTTCTTGGGATTGTGTGATTACTATGAGATTTAATTTTTAAACATTGAAAATAATGTGTATAACATAAAATTTTATCTTGGTATATATCACTTTGTAGTAAATCCAGTTTTAAATTATGTATTTTTCTCTCTGGAAATAAGAGTGAGTTTATAGGGAACCATAAACATTCCCTTGTGTGATAGGTTATTTATACAGGGATAATATGACTACTGTGTTTTTTTTATGATTCTATGTTCATAGTACCTTGGGGGTAACCCATCTGGTTTGTGAGGTTTCAAGGATTTCACTGAGAGAAGTCATGGGACATTAGATAAACATTAATTGGTAATCAAACACAAGTATACTAAATTCATGGGATAACATTTGGAATGTGTGAAGTAACTAGATGTAACTTCCCAAACTTGGTTCACTCATATAAAAAAAAAGGCTACATGGCTTCCATCATGCCTCCTCATATGGTAGATGGTGCTGAATATAAGTGAGGGTCTAATTGTGGTACGGTGGGGATACAATACCATTTCGATCAGTACTAAATATAAAACAAAATAAATGATAAAAATAAATAGTAGTTAATAATAATAAACCTATAATCATAAAAGTTGTGAAAAAACTCACTCATGAAAGGAGTAATGATTATACATGTGCAAGGAAATCATGAAATTATTAGGTAATACACAGATAGAAGGTATATATGAAAATTAATAAATAAAATAATAAAAGTAACCAACTACTATGGGATGTGTTAGTACATGTTTAGTCCACAACTCCCATGCCAAGTGTAAGACCATGACTAAAAACAATAAGAGAAATTAGACAATCTACTAACCTTTATTTGTGAGAATTAATTCTAACAGTGCACTATATACAAAAAAGGAAATTAGTAAAGTGGATGTGAACCAAGGATTACCACATACTTCGGGTTATGCTAGATATATCTATCCATATGAATAATAGTGTATTATTATGTCCATGGGATATAATAATAATAATCTAAGAGAAATAAGAAAAGTTTATTCCATGGAATGGCTGTGAAAATTGACACATATCAGAACCAAGTGAATCCTAGGATTACTCAAAGGCATTCTATGTGTGGAATTGGTAAACCACCCAACAATGATCAAGACACAATTTTTATATTTGTAGAATAATTTGAGGGATCAACCCTAAAAATTACAAATTATAATAGGGGACTAACTGAACCCATGAATAATGTAATTAATAAATTTGGTAAATGAAATTATTTGGATTCAAGGAGATAATCCATGGAATGCTAGGTCTGAGGACCTAAAGATGAATCTATGTGATAATCCTAAACATTCAATTTTTTTGAAGAGTTTCAAGGTGGATAATCATGGATAGTACAAGGAATTCATGAATGTAAGACATTGTTTGAATCCAAGGATATTTTAACCTTTGGAATTCAAATCAATGAATTATGTGAAATCTCATGTGTAATACTAGTAAGTAAAACCTCGAATCCAAGGTATATCCATGGAACGTCTTACATATAACCATACTTTATACCAAGAAGTATAATTGAGGAATTAACCATTATTTATAGAAAAGGATTAATGTAAAATAACTATGAAGGAGTCAAGAGTTAGGATCAATTCCTAATCCATGATAATAAAACATAAGATAAATAAACATAATACATAAACACGGGGTAAGAAAAACTGGTTAGGGAATTAATTTTTTCCCCAAAGTCATGTCATTATGATTAGGTCCCATGATGATACCACTTATTTATTAACTTAATAAAGCCTATTTGTTTCCTATTATATTGTTAAATTATTATACTAAAGTAATTAAATTAATTAATATGAGGTTAAACTGATAAGAGTGGTCACCAATCCTATCTTGGAAAAGGAACCAACGGTCCACCCTTACTTGATAAGTATGTAAAAACTATCCAATAAAAAGGTTCAATAAATTGAATTAGGGTTATATAAAACAAATATAGATCAAGAGGAAGAGGAATACCTTGTTTCGTCATAGGTTCATTGGATTAAATCTCTATGTCATAGTGCTCCTTGGGCCACAACCAAAATTTAGTATGGGATTATGTACACAAGGGAACCTCTTGGGAGACCCAATTAATTTATTAAGATACTTATATGGACTTAACTTGGTCCTAGAAAAAAGATGAGTAAATCAAATATCCCCACCCAAAAAATAATTATATATTAATTTTTTCATATTAAACCGATTAATTTCTTGAATAGAAGTTAGGTCATGAAACCCCCAAGGACCATACTGCACCCTTGTTTGGATTGATAAATTAATGTCCCAACCTAGAAACCATGAATTAATTAAGGGATTTAAATTAAAATAAGGTAATTTTATCCTGATAATTAAGTTGATGAATGGGTTTCTAACTTGATTAATAACTAATATATTTCATAAAATATCAACACTTTAAGAGAGGAATCTAGACCACCTACCACATAGACAAAGCTTTTCCACTGAGTCCATCCAGAAATCCGTTGTTTGAATAGGTCTAAGACCAAGAGACAATGAAAAAACAAACCATTAACTTAAATAACATCCAAATAAACAAGGAAAATTATTTAAAAATTAATTATAATGAATTATAACTTTAAAATAATTAGGCAAGTTAAAGAAATTTTAAATAAATGATGAAAGACTCATTAGATGCTTTTATCGTACCAGGGTCATGTCTAATGACCCATCGAAGGTCCGTGGTATTTCCACGACACTAACTTAGTACAAATACCTAACAATAAAAAATTAATATAATAAATAGTTTTTATTTTACACCCAAAACCTTTAAAAAATCACCCGACTTCATACCTTTTTAAAAATGGGAGGTGATAACATGGATTCATAGACTAGGGACACCCTCTCTCTAGGAATCAAGGAATAAAAATCATAACAAGATGATTCAACCACCCTATGGTGGAATTAGTATCCAAATAATTGGTTAGAAAAGATGAGAAGTTATAGGAAAGGAAGATAGAGTGTGAAAAAACTCATACCGTTAACACATAATCCCTTTATCTCAAGCAATGACATTTTAAATGGATAGAAAACAAGGGAGATCACTCATAGAGGAAGGAAAACATATATAGATAGTATGGGATAGGTCATGTCTAAATTAGTTAGAAAAAAGGAGATGGAAACTCAAAATGGTTGAGGGAAAAATCAACTTTTTCCCTCTTTTAACAAGGTTCATGGTTTGTAAAATTGTACGCCAACCGTGTGGAATCACTACATGAAACAAAAACCATCCCAAATGATTGCAGTGAATAGTTTTCAATCTATGTTCCAACCATGAATATTCCATATAATATTTTTAGAAAAGTGCATAGTTTTTTGGATATCTTTGTATAGTTTGAACAAACTATGAACCCATGAAAAATAGGACACATAGTTAGCACTAATCATTTACCCCATAAAAAAATAAAAAATTAATAATTTTCAAAACCCAGACCCTCTGAGACTTATATGATCCCTTAATAACCTCTTATTCCTAAAAAAACTGAAAAAATTAACTTAATTTTGTCCAACTGTCAAAATTATATTTTGCGGATCAGTTTTAAAAATGTCCAATCCAACATATTGAAAACTGAAATTCCCTTTTGAACTCTTGACTTAAACAAACATAATATCTTACAACCTCCCCATATAAGTACTTATCATCCTTGATAAGCATCTATAAACATCCAAAACCATCACTTGACATACGTCAGTCATCAACTTATATTCAAATGTCCATGTTCTACATTGGAAAACGTAAGTTGATTTTCAAGCATGACCTCAAAACTAAAGAGTTTAAGCCACAAAACCATAATCCAATGCATGTAACCACTAATTTAACACAAATATAACAGAAATATAATCCCATAAATCCTAAAGTGTGATCAACTCACTTCATAGTTTATCATTTATCCTTGTATTTACCCACTATAGGTCTTAAAATGTGAAGGATAAAGTTGATCCATGACAGTATCCTACATTTTAATTGTCTACTGAAACATTCATCCCATGTTCCCATGATGCACATGGAATAGTTTCCAACTTACCACCCTCATTAACACATGAGAAAACCACTATCGATTCTTTATTTTGATGTGGACGGGTCAAACTCTAATCAGCCATGCTAAAACATGATCTAATAGTCTTTTCCCTGGAAATCCTTAACCAATCCTCAAAATGATACCACTATGTCCAAATGATATGAATAATGTGGTTAACAACTGACCACATCATATTTTATGTAGTAAGAAAAGTCAAACCACCTATGGATAATTTTACATAAAATTATTTTCTTCCACTACAAACACATTTCCAATATGTGGTCCTTGTGACCCTATGAAGGAGACACCAATTGATCATTTCAACACACTCATCATTGTCCATGCTCTACTCCTAATGTAACTCCACATTCATATCAGTAGTAAATTTATTCCACATCATTATTGATAAAATTACCAATGCATTCATGATCCAAAACATTCTTAGATTGTCTCAAGTCATTCCATGCTTGATGCCCAGGCTTAGAATCATATTGAAATTGTATATAAAATTTACTTGGAATTCACTAAGGAATCGAATAGTAATTGAGTCTATTTATTCACCACTATCATAATTCTAAAAAAACCATCCCATGACTATTCCAACAAACCAGTGACCCTTCTAACATGAGGTTCATGTGGTTGCGACTAAAAACATGTTCTCCACCTTATAAGTATTCACATCATCATGAAATGTGATCATTATTATAACTATGTGTTGGTCATCCTGATACACACTAAACAACTGTCAAACCCTAAAACCATGTATCCTTTAAAAATCATTTCACGGTCCATAGGTCTACCACTCCATGAAACCCAATCTATTTTTTTATGTTTTCTCGTTGATGGAGGGAAATTCAAAACCAAAACTATAATGCCCTACCCCCATAAGCCTGAATCCGGTGCATTATTTTATTACATTGAAATTATTATAAGGAATCAAATACCAGTGGAATTAAATATTTAGATGTTTTGGAAATAAATATTACATACATTATACCCACAATACAATGTGAAATAGAAAATTAAACATAACAGGAGTAAATATTCTCGATCCTTGAAAGATTATTCAAATATTTATACTTCATAACCTTGGGAAATAAAACATAATAATGGTGAGATCAAATTCTTACTAAGTGTACATAAATAATAATAAATAATTAATTAAAGAGGATAAATAAATATGTAAATTTAAATAACTTATAACACATCCCATTCAAATAACAAGATACAGAATAATCAATTTGGAATGGTAAGAAACTGAAATGTATTTAATTTAATCAAAAAAATGATAATGATATGCATTCATAGATTTCACCATATAAAAAATCATGGATAATATCAATAATAACTTAAATATCTATTAAGTAAATGCTTAATTACTGGATTTCTTGTTTGTGGAACATAAAAACCTATATTTTCAAGACCTTTCACAATATGGTTTAAAACAACAGGTAGAAGCCCATTCAAGTTGGAAAAATTATTCATCTCATGAGTACCTATCAATGAATTGAGGGGATATATAAATTTTATCCCTAACCTCAATTTCCATCCCAAATCATTCTGTATATCAAATAATTAAAATAAATAATGTTCCTTATCAAATATCTATATAGAAAAAAGAATAAAGATTTATCAATATTTACCTAGATAATAAAATAACTATAAAAGTAAACACAAAATATAAAAATGGTATATGTTGTAGGAAATAATAAAATTCATCACCCAAGAACGAGGAAATTTAATGGAATATCCAATAAAAATGATTATGATAACGTTATTTTTTCAAGATAAAGTTATCAGTCACAGAATAAATTGAGATTGAAAATATGACTTTTACCGCATGGTATTTTCCAAGATAAACCCCTTGGGTTAGGAAATTAATAGTGAATATTAAAAATAAAATGATAATAAAATAATTCTTTATATGATATATCAATATGGGTAGTATATACACCATGAAAAATAATTGAGTGGTGAAAATATGTATGCCTCTTAGAAAGAAAAGTGAGACATGAATCCCTTACTTTGAATCTCCTTTTTGGTGAATGTCATTCAAACTATTATATAAGGATTTTAAAAATGTTACTAACTTGTATCAGAACTATAATTATATTCATAATATCATATATTAACTTTTTATAATTTATTATTACCTATTTGTTAACAATATGTGATTATTTCCACTATTTTTGGTGTTAATTGCCTAGTTTTTCAAATATGTTTTCACTTTTTACTTGTTTTTACTATAAATTAGATCATGATTTCATAACTCCAAAATGAAAAAAATGATTTAAATATCATATAAATACAGTATATAAGTATTTATAATAATCCAAAAAAATTGAGGTAGGAAATGAAATGCACAATTCTTAGAGATGGTAAGTTACACGTTCACATAAACGCTACATTCATTACTTTACCCTATTAAAGGAATGAAAAGTAAATTATATACATGTATATGTATATTATTATTATATTATCACATTCATGTCATATATGAAACATTGGATTATTAAAACCATCCTTTATATATTCAATGTATAGATCTAACCCATTTTATGGAAGTGTGAGTTAGTGTAGCTCTAACCTGTAGAATAAAAAAATATAATTATATTTAGGATAATTAGGTTATTATATTATTAGGTAATAAAAATATTTTAGGGGTGGAAAATCAAAATAGAACAAAGGATCTTGAGGAAAGATGTTACCCCTTCTTTTTGTAACTCCTTTTGGTTTGCACTAAAGGGATTTCTTGTATGGATTTATTCCCAAAGGGTGGATTCTATGATAAATTGATGGATGTTGGGAGATTATTTTAACAAATTTTTGGAAATCAAAAATTCTTCATATGTGTGAACTAGTGGGAGGGGTGAGTGACTTTTTATAGTGGAGGAGTGGCATTCATCTATATTTTTTAAAAGGGAATTCCACCCATGTTTTTCTTATGAAAAGTGGAACCTCTAATGGTAAAAATATGATATAAGGGAGAATATGATTGAAATATTTCCAGCCAATATCTTTTGGAAAATTTTATAGGTCTTTTTGTCTCTTAAGATTAAGGTTTAGTCCTTTGTTATGCTAATTGTTCCCTTAATTTCTGTAATTAATTTTAATCAATTTCTCCAATATTTTTGGTCAAAAACAAATTTCGGAATATTATAAATTAGAAATTATTTTGATTCCAAATATGTAATCCATTTTTCCAAATTCCAATAACATATGTGGAAAAAATTAATTTAAAATTAATCCTCCAGAATGGATTACAATTCAATTTTTTTAAAGTAAAAATTTTCAAATGTTTACTATGTTTTTATATCTAAGTTCAAAGTTTAATTTATTATAATGAACTAAATTGTATTAATTGTGTAAATTTTTTATAATTATGATTTTAAACCAATGAAAACATAATTTATCCTTATAACTATATTTGATGAAAAAGAATTTTTGAATTAAAATTCAGTATTTTTTACAGTTCATTTAATAACAAAATATCTTAAAAAAAATACTAAAATTTCACCGTAACCTAGTTTTTATGTTTCAATTTAAAAAATGATTTTTATTTTTTTATATTAAATTTATAAGAGTTATAATGTTTATATTTAAAATAGGTCCGACATTAAAATGAATGAAAACCACTTTTATAAAAATATACATTTTAATGTGTAAAATTTGGTTTATTCTTATCTTATGTGTAATAAAATATTTTTGAAGAATGTAGAAATATTTAATTGGATACGAAAAATATAAATTTATGATATAAATTCTATAAATTTATAATAATTTAACTGGTCATGAAAAATGTCACTAAATGGGGGTTTGTTTAAACACACTGTTGAGTGCATTGCTAGCTATCAAAAAAATTAAATTTATTATATAAGGAAAATTTAGTAAAGTATTGGAGAAATACATTATTCCCTTTTACAAAAATTTCTTCCTCAAAATAGTAGTGTTGTTACCTTCTAAAAAAGATGTGGTTAGTTCTCTGTAGAATCCTATGGTTCCCATGTTGCTTCTTCCATTTTGTGATTTCTCTAGTTTACATTTACTAGAGGTGTCATATTATTCCTCAGTACTTGATATATGGTATCCAGAATGTGTATGGCTTATTAATATTATGAAATTTCAATTTCAAACTCTATTTCATTAGTGATGAGCACATTTGTTGTGTTTGACATGTACATTCCTAGCATAGATACATGGAACACATCGTTTACCTTTGAGAGAATTGGAATCATTTCTAAGTGATAATCAACAAATACAACCCTAAAAAGAATCTAGAAGGGTAATATATACCTAGGACTCATTTTCCCTTTCTTAACAAACCTTAAAACACCCTTAAATGGAGATACATTCAAGAAAAAGTGATCACCCACTCGGAACTCTAAATCTTTCCTCCAATTATCGAGATAACACTTTTCCTACTTTGAGATAATTTGATATGAGCCTGAGTAGCCTTTAAATATGTCATTATATATTTGAAAATTTATAGGTCTACGAGTTTCCTTTCACTAACTTCATCCCAACAATTTTGAGTATGACATACCTTTCCATATAATTATTCTAACAACCCCATTTGAATACCTAAATGGAAGATATTATTATTGGAAAACTCTAGAAAAGGTAATTAATAATCCCACATACCTTGAAAGTCAAGTGACAATGACTTCAAAATGTATTTCATTTTTTAAATTCTTCTTTCCGAACGTCCATCAGTTTCATGATGGTAGGCAGTTCTCAAATGAAGCTCACTATTAATAGCCTTCTGAGGACTCCTACAAAATTTTTATTTAAAGAGGGGATATTGATCAAAAAAATTGTTATAAGTTTACCATGAAGTATTATAACTGCATTAATATATATAATTCTGAGGCTCTCAAGATTTATGTCTTATTTTATATTATTGAAATATGAATATTTGGTTAGGTGATCAATAGTAACCCATATTGAATTATTCTTTATTAGAATATTTTCTAGTATAATTACAAAGTCCATAGTAATTTTTTCTCATTTACACACGAGGATAAGGATAGGTTTCAGAACTCATTTAATATTCTACCTCATAGATTTTACTTGTTGAAAAACTAGACATCTAAACACATAATCAGTAATTTCCTGCTTCATGTTATCCCACAAAAAAAATGTTTCTTCAAGTCCCTATATATCTTTATTCTATTAGGGATGATAGAGAAATTTGATCTATGAGCATCATCCAACACTTCCCTTTTTATCATAGGTATATATAGAACACATATTCTTAACAAACTATAGAACACCATATTCACAAATAAGGACTTCAAATTTTTCTTCGTTCACTCCATTAATTTTATTCTGAAAGTTCACATCATCAAATTGATAATTATTTATCTTCTCTAGTAAAGATGGTTTTTAAATAATTTGAAAAATGATTGATGAACCCCCTTCTTTATAAATTCCCATATCCATATTTATTAGATCCATGAATATAGGATCCTTCTCAAACCGTATTTGGGTTAAAACTCTATGATCCTTCCAACTCAATGCATCTTCTACCTTATTTGATTTTCCTGGGTGATAGTGTATTAAGAAAACATAATAAATGAGTAGCTTTATCCATAACCATTTTATGATGTTGATATCTTTCTATGAGAATATATTTTTCAGTATTTTATGATCTGTTTATATCTCACATCTTTCACCATAGAGATAATGTCTTATTTTTTCAGTATTTTATGATCTTTGAGTATCTCATAAATTTCACCATAGAGATAATGTCTCAATGATTTAAAGGTAAATAGTATGGAAACTAACTCAAGATATTGGGTTGGATAGTTTGGTTTGTGATTCTTTAATTACCTTGATCCATATGCAATAACTTTATAATTTTTTCATTAGGACACAAACAAGTCCCTTTTTCGATGCATCACTATATATTAAGAACCCACCATATCCATATAGTAGATACAAAATCGGTGCATGGAATAATATTCTCTTAAGTTCATCAAATCATTATTCCCATTCCTTTTTCTAATCAAAATTAACCATTTACATGTAGTCATAGTTAATGGGTTATCAAATAAAGCAAAATTCGGAACTTATCACCAATCGTAACCTTCCAAACCAATGAAACTATATAGCTCAGTCATGTTTGTTGGCATAGGCCATTTTCAGAATACATTTTTCTTTCTTGGATAAATCTATATTCCATCCTTTGAGATAATATTTCCATGAAAAGAAAATTCATTAAGCCATAAATCTCACTTACTAAATTCCCTATAGAATTATTCAATTCTAAAAGTGTTTAGAATGATCCATAAGTTATTATCATGGTCCGAATATTTTTTAGAATACACTATAATATAAAAAATTAACACCACAAAAAATCATCAAGATACTCCTTGAATACTCTATTCATTAGGTTCATAAAAATAAAGGATTCATTAGTCAATCAAAAAAGAATTAATTTAAATTTGTAATGTCCATACCTCATCTAAGTGTTGTCTTATTTGAATGTCTTCCTTATTCACTCACAATTGGTAATACCCATAACAAAGATCAATAAATAAAAAATATTGGGCTTCATGAAATAGATCAAACAAGTCATCAATGATTGGAAAATGGTACTTGTTATTTATTTTAATAGCATTTATTTTCCTATAATCAATGTAAAGCCTCACGGATCTATATTTATTCTTAAAAAAGAGGATAGGGATCCCCATGGTGGAATACTAGGGTGGATAAATACATTATTAAAAAAATAAACTAGTAGTTTCTTCAACTCCACTAATTATACAACATCCATTCTATAGGGAGTCTTGGATATTGTACATGCATTGGCAATTAAATCAATAGAAAATTCAACTTCAGGCTTTGGGGGATGTCTAGGCAATTAATCAGGAAATACATCAATGTATTCATACAAAATAGTAACATCCTCATTTGAATGATTACCTTATTCATCACTATATGTTATTTTCTCTAATTTCCTAAAAATTTAATTCATTAGTGCTAATGGGTGTGGATGTAGATAAGAATCTGGTTAGAAAGATTCTTATCTAAAGATGAGGGATTCTATATCATCCTCACAAATCATTATTTCCTTCCACTCATAGTAAATTTTTGAATCGTATTTTGAGAGTTAGTTTATACTATGGATTATATCAAATTCAACCATTGGTAAGATTATAAGTTCATCACATTAATCATGTTTATGTGTCATAAAGGGGACTTCTCGATATATCTTTATTTCATTGAAACTTCCCTTAAATGTTTTAAGTGAAAACTCACTTATTAATTCAAAAAGAAAAATGAATATTTTTCTTTGAAAAATAAGTGGATATAAAAAAATGTGATGTTATATAATCAAATATTATATTGGATAAATTTTAATATATGATTAATGTACCTTCCACCACATCGTTTGGTACTTTTACCTCGGCTGTAGTGATTACATAAGCATGCCCATATCCCCTGGATATTTTCTATGGAAGATTCCCTTGACTCTTGGGGAATTCATTTTCATAGAGTCCAATCTATTTACTGTTATAGCATTGTATATCAATGATTTGTATCTTCCCCTGGAATTTTTGATCTTGGTGACCCCTATCCTTTCACTTATAACTAACTCTCACCCCCTTTAAAAATATCCCACGGTGATTTTTCTCACAATTTACACCAAATGGAAATCATTCAAACTTATAATTATTATTTCATGAATTTTCTTTGTAATGGTTCTCAATTAGACATTATTTTCATGGATTCCATTGAATATAT
This sequence comes from Viscum album, assembly GCA_963277665.1. Taxonomy (NCBI): domain Eukaryota; kingdom Viridiplantae; phylum Streptophyta; class Magnoliopsida; order Santalales; family Viscaceae; genus Viscum; species Viscum album. Next base: position 1,458,662,433 of record OY728128.1, read on the forward strand.
TGTTTCGAGAAAATCCCATTCTCTATCTTGGTGGAACATAAATAAAATTTCATCATATGATGACTTTTTTTGGAAGACTTGTTTCCTTCGAAGTATTTGGTTAAGCCCTTAGAAAAGATATTAATATTGAACTTTGTGTTGAGTATGTAATCCATATCATACCTAGATAATATTGTAATGTAATCCTCATAATTTACAATGCTTTATTATTCATTTTTTCATTAAGCTAATAAAATTTATCTTCATCTCAATTTGTTGATCATGAGGGAAGTATTTATCAAAGAATGTCTAAATAAAATTACACCATTTCATGATTTATATTTCTTCTTCCTGTATAGTATTATGGATCAAGAACTACAAAATATGGAGAGTTTATAGGGGGTTATTTTTGAAATTATAAGGGTTTATAACCCATTCTAAAGGAATTAGAAGTGGTTGTGGTGAACCACCACTAATATTCCTGCCAACTGTTAGTAGGAATGGTTTTGATGAACCGTTGGTAAAATCATGGTGAGTTTAGAAGCATTAAAATTATAGGGGGTTTAAACCCCCTCTAATGTTGACTTAAATTTACTGATAGTGGTTGTTTGGATGAATCCACCACAAGTTCAGGGATTATAGGGGCGGTTTAAACTGCCCTTAATGCTTCTCTATGTTTGTTAAAATTATATTGTCTCCCGTGTCTCCCCAATGTCCCGCCACCCCCTTTCAACCCTGCACCCCCTCTCCCATGTCATGCCCCCATCTCCCGGTGTATCCCTGTCCCTCCACAACCCGTTAACCCCGCTACCCTCTGTCTCCCCATCCCGCCACCACCTATCATTTCCACGCCCTTGTCACCCCCTCAAATTCCCACATTAACCTCTCCCATTCCCACACCCTGTCTCCCCCCTCCTGTTCACAGAAAGAGCCGAAGCCCCCTCTGTTTCTGTTCCAATACCCGCTGCTCCCCATATCTCCTATCATTTATAAGAAAAATTAGACACCAGAGGGATTCAAACTCTGCACTGACTGACCACACACCAGCCGATTTTACCACTATAGCATTTTATTTTTTATATACATTTACTCATGACTCTATTTATATATATTTGGTTCATTATTTTAGTACATAATATTTAAATCATATATTTTAAAACATTTTTACTTATAAACTATATTTATATTTATATTAACTATATATTTATTTTTATATACCCATATCATTAAATATTTATAAATATAATCATTTAAATTATTTGATACATAAATACATATTTATATATTATATACATTTTTATTTATATAATATATATAAATAATTATATTTACATATATATATATATATATTTATGTATATATATATAATTTAAATTAATATATTTATAAATACATTTATATGTCTGTGTGTTTGTGTATTTATATAATATTTATAAAATCGATGCACAACATGTGGAATTTCTTTTTCCATATTTATAATTTGAACCAGATCCTTTTTTTATTTTCCATCGCATTTTCATAGATTTTTACATTTTAAAAATCAAATAATTGCATGTATATATAATATAATTATAATATATATTTATTTAATTATTTTTTAAACTATAAAATTTATCTGTCAGTTTTATAAATACCATACATTTATTTTATGATTTATATCATTCATATAATATATTAAATACATCTATGTTAAATATTTATGTAAATTATTTATATAGTTCAATACATATTTATATATTATATATATGTATATTTAAATAAAATATATATAGGTATTTACGTAATATATTTACAAAATGTGTCTAAAAATATACTTATATAATGTATTTCTGTAACACCCCAAGATATCATGGTAGGTTATATTTTCAAAGTAATTTAATAACTTGTACTATACGCAACACTGAGTTCGAGCGCACCACGTCTTACCAAACAAGCCATTCAAAAAACGGTTATGAATAATATTAATTTTATTTTTAATTTTATATACTCCATAAAATTTTAATTTATGTATTATGTGTTTATTAGACATATTATAAGAACAAATTCAATTTTTCAGAAAAAAAATGTATTTTTCAAAAAAATGCAATTTTACCACCTTTTAATGGAGAACCCTTTTAAAATCCAATATTTCACACTTTGACATATTAAATCTGAAAAAATAAAATTCTTCTTTATAATAAAGACATCAAAATTTACTTTGGATGAAATTTTGTAATTTTTCTAATAATACTCATTTTTTTATTAATAGTGAGAAATACTGTATTTTAATTCAAAACTACCATTTAATGTAATTTATTTATATAGATAGAATATATTTTTAATTGGTTTTGATGTTTAATTAGATTATATTTTTACCATTTAATCTAATTTTGGTCATTGAAAGTAATTTCACTTTAAAATTAAACATAAACAAGTGTCAATCTTTTGATAGTTAATATTTCTTAAAAACACGCTTTTTTGTTTTGACAACAAGAATTAATTTTAAATTAATTAATCCAACTTCTATGTTTAAATTTGGTAAAATAGACATCATTTTTTAACTTGGAATATCAAATATAGATTAGGCTAAATTTTTGGTATTTTTCTGAAAAACATCAATTTTTGATGAATGGTGAAACCACAAAGAAGTAGTTAAAAATCTAAATTTTTCATTTCAATAAAATTTTAACGCTTCTGTGAATTGAATTTAAAAAATCCAACATACATGGTTTTTATTAGTGTGTAAAACGTGTTTCAATAAGATGAAAATCTTTTTTTGTGAATAGTATCTTTTGACTTTTATTTACCGCGGTTAAAGGTAAATCTGGTAATTCAATGTAAAAAGAATATTCTAATAATAAAAAATTAAATTAACACTTGTCATAACTTTATTGGGTGAGTCTTGGCCGACCATGGGAATCATTGGTTCTATTTTTGGACCACATTGAGCCACTTAAGAGTGATAATGACACTTTATATTAATTAATTTTAAGTAAAGACAAAATTGACTTAAACATATATCTTTTAGTAAATAAGATTTTACATGGGGTTATATAAGTTATCTCTTCCACTATAAATATTCACTATAATGATAAAAAATATTCCTATATCATGGTTGTTTTTATAATTTTATACATAAAATAAAGAAATTAATTAATGACACAATAATGATGTAGTGTTTACCTCATTAATGAATGATCTAAATAAATTAGATTATAAAGATTAAAAAAATATCCATAACATGTATAATTCTTATTGGATGATTTTAGTTCGACCATGAGTCATCTTATCTTCGTCTATAATTAGTTTTAGACCTTTAGAAACCAAAAATCGTTATATAATAAAATAATATTTTCACACTTTCCTAAAGAGCCCCTCCTCCCCTTATAAAAATCCCTCAACTCTAACCCATTACTCACACCTCTCAAGCCCCTAGCCTCATCCAAAACATTCCCAAATAAGCTATCAATATCCCCTATCAACCTATAATACTTACCTTAGGCATAAAGCACTTCATGAAATCTTTTTGGTTCAATCCAAAGAGAGTTACCAAATTTTAAGGTAACATTTTTCCTAAAGTTCTCTTCTTTTATTTTACTTCCCCAACCCCCTACACTCTTTTTATTACATTATTTTATAACAAAAACATTATCATAAATTTACAAGGTTGTTTTTATGAGATGAATTTGATCAAAACTTACACACACCTTCATCTAATGGGAAAAGAACATATTGTTTCTGTGGACTGCGAACTACTACCTCACGAAATGATGATTGTTCAATTATCTTCTACCGCCTCTTATGGTGGACATTATGATGGAACTTTATTTATATATTATATATATTATGATTATTTTTTCTCTATTCTTCTGTAATTTTCATTTTCAAACTCACCTATATGATTTCCAATATGTGTGACCACGATAATTTCATTTGAGGAAGTGCGGACTACCTCCCCCTCAAGGTGATATGATTCGTTCAAGACATACATGGAATGAATAAAGGATGGAGTTAATTAAATTTTTTAACACATATATCATATGATATTGTACTGGAATTATAATATACCTATGTATCATTAAGTTTTCATTTCATTAAATATGAAATAGAAATGAATGCAGCGTTCATGCGTACGTACGGCTTACCATCTCCATGAATGGTGCATTTCATTTCTTATCTATAAATATAATGAAATAATTATAAATATATATATACTAGATATATGTGATATTTAATATATTTAATTCATGAATATGATACTAGATATAATAAACTTTTTACCACATGGACAATTTGTAATTATAACAAGTTCATTTTTGACTCAAGTACCAAATATCGTCAAAAGGACCATTATTAACTTAAATGATTACATAATGTTTATAACATGGTAATAAGTGATATAAAAGAAATAATAAATTTGAAAATTTTAATTAATTAAGTATAAATTAACTTTAGTTTATTATTCAGGAGATTAAAGAACGAACGAGTCAAGTCAGACACGAGGTAAGGGGTTTCTTATCTCACTTTAAATTCTGTGAGATTTCCATTATCCGCCACCTATTTATTTCATGTGGTGTATTGTATAATGAAGTTTTAGATATATTATAATTAATCTCTTCTATATTCATGGTATTCTATGATTAATTTGTTGGTTATTAACTTTTGGTCATATGACTCAATTGATACAACGTGGTAAGGGGTTTTCATGTCACTTCTTATTCCTGTGAGATTCATGTTATATTTCCATTATTTAATTTTGTGTGGTGTATGTACTGCCCATGATTATATTATTTTTGTAATATAATTTAATTTATGGGTATTTACATCTTCATTGTATCATAATTCTTTCATGGGGTGTATGTTTCGTAAGTTACCAAATTAGTAATGGAATTTCAAATTTCAATTTCCACTCATTGGGCTTTAGGAATAATTCATTGATTATTTTACTCCATGATTATATGTATAATCACTATTTATTATTTGTGTAGTAATTTCCACTCCCTTTTCTAGGGATAGACTTTTGATACACATAATCAACCCATTGATAAATTCTCAAGTAATCGTTATGAACTTGATAAGTGTAATTTAAACTCAATATCCATTAATTGAGTTAAACATCCAATTAATTGGTGTTGTTTTTACAAGAATATGTATGAATGTCCTCTGATTGATTTACAATGAATATTCAATAATGTAATAACCTAGTTTTTTGATTGGTATGTTTTGTTGTGTTTTGGGTTGAACCCTTTGTTTTTGGGTCTTTAAAAGGTTTCCTGGAAGTGTAAGAGGCCTTGGTGGTGTTCCGGGGGGCTCGGGGCACAGAAGAAAGGAAATCTGGGCAAAACGGGACAGGGCGCACGACCTGTGCACAGCCAGATAAACCGTGTGACCTGCCCAGGATGGACCGTGCGACCCCTCCTCCTCCAGACAGAAGCATGCACACGGTTTTCGCACAGTATGCCAAACTGTGTGGCTAAATCCTGCGACTCCTCCTTCTCCGGGCAGTGGCACGCGCATGGTTTGCGCACGGTTTGAAAAACTATGTGGAAAAACCATGTGGCCACTTAAAGTTGGAAAAAATTACTAGTTTTTGAACTCCGGGCTTTTAAACCCCACTCGATATTTTCCTCCATTCCTCCCCTCTCACCCCTAGCAACGAACATGGCCGACCCAAGCTTCCCAAGGGTGGTCCTACTTCGATTATAAGGCATTTTTGGTGCTGTTGGTTGATGATCGAAGCTCCAGGTAAGGTGAGTCCCATCCTTTCTTCTGTTTTTAATTTATATTTGATATGTTTTCTCCCTCTCGTTTCGAATCTCTAAAACCCTAACTTTTGGGTGAGTTTTAGGTTGAAGCTCTAAAGGTTGGTCAGATCGAAGTCTAAGGACTCGAATGAGAGTGCGTTCAACCGTGGTTTTGAGGTAGATGGTCTACATATGATATCCCATAGTAATTTGGGTATTCGTGCATGTTTAGTTGTGTTCTTACTTCCCTTTGGTAATGTTTTGAATAAACTTGGAATTTTTGGTAATAACGATGATTAAAATGGTAAATGAGAACCCTCGCGATCCCCGTAGGATGTGTTGGGATTGACTTGACCTGATTTTGGGCCATCCGTGGGATGTGCCAAATTTTCCCAAGATTAGGGATGGTTATTAAACAAGTGACCTTATTTTAATTAAAGGTAGAGCCCATGATAAACATGTTGTCATGATTGGTTGAAATTGGACTTGAATTTAGGTGATGCACCAAGACTTGGTAACAACCTAAGGGGTTGTTGGAATGGGATGAATGGTTGATTCAGGGAAATGATGAGCGGGTTAAATGGGTTAATTTTTACAATGATTTAAGTCCATAACGGGATAGTTTATGGGTTAGAGTTAAATGCTTAGTGAGATAAGCATAAAACATGGGAATTGGGTGAATGGTTAAATGAGATGAAATGGTAATGTGTTAATGGGTTAAGGCATAATGTGGATTCCCATGTAAGTTATTGTGAATAGTGGTTGCCGAAGGGGAATGGTTTGAATGGTTAATGGTTACATATATATATAAGCATGTTCACATGGCTGGGTAGAGTGGGGTATGACTTGAGGCTCTACGCCCACGGGTCGAGTGAAGACTGAGGCTCCGAACAGCACCCTAAATGCACGGGTTAGGAATGGTGATAGATGCTCTTTTCTCCTAACGGTTGCATCCACCCAGACTGGGGATTCGAGGTGAGGATATGGTTTCTATGGGGGAGTTAGTCCTAGTGAGATAGGATAACGATGTGTTTACCCACTTGCATGTGATTGTTGGCCTTAGACCCATGTAACATAATGTATGTGCTTGACCAATGAAAATGTGATGAAATGGTAAATGGTGATAATGGGTGTATAATTAATGGTAATGGAAGTGGCAATGAATTGATTTTGAACTTGTTAATGGAAATTTAATTAATTACTTGGAAATTATCATTCATATTCCTTTTCATGCACTATCTGTTTACACTGGATATTTTGTAGACACCGTTGGTGGTGGCCTACTGATTTGTACTCACACCCTGCTAGGGATGCCACTGGGTACCTGAGTAGACTTCTTGTTTGTAGGCCAGAAGAAGGTAAAAGGTCCTTTATAGATACTGAGTGGACATGGGTAGCACTTGGTGGAGGATCCGGACTTGGAGTCGGGACCATTTTGGGGATTTGGGCCGTGTCTTTATTTTGGGATTCTGTTGACCCATGCACTTGTAGTATGACATGGAATATTTTTTGTTATTTGGAATTGGTTGTTATACATGTTCCTTGTTGCTGGTTATTGTTTCCGCTATTTGGTTATTCTGTTGTGTCTTACTCTGATAAAAATACGGCATAGTCTCCCCACTTGACTTCACAGACCCCCACTGCTAGTCGGAACCCTTTGGCGTACAAGGAGGCATGCTTAAGGCCATGTAACCACCCGGCTCGGAGCACCGATTTAGTGGATTCTTTTTCGGGGATGTTACAAAGTGGTATCAGAGGATGCATTTCTTCTACTTCTCTGAGGTCTTGTTATTTGGGATTGGTATCCAAGGGTTAAGATGTGTCGGGCCTTGTCAATGAGCTTGTGCTTGGGAGTAGCTAACCCAGGTATGGGGGAAAACCCAAGTCACCTTGGGTGGGAAATGTAGTTCTTGGTTGTGTGTTGTTACAGTTGATGATATTTCACCGTTGGGTGATGCACATGTGGTTTGATGTGACTATTTTATGATATTTGGCTCATGGCCTTAATGGCACGAGGATTTTTTGTCCTGCATCATTGTAGGCACCTAGGGAGATAGGTCACATGCATTGTGTTAGGCACCCGCACGGGGTGGGTGTGTGAGGAAGGAAGGTAGGATGCATCATGCATTTCATGAAACCAAGAAATAATGAGATAATTAAATAAAAACAAGTGGGTAAATGATGTTTAATGTAATATAAGGGTATGAAATTAAGTGGAAAATGTTTTTGTAAAGTGTTGTGTGAGTTTGGTGATAGTGCATGGTTGCTTACCCTATGTGGACCATGGCCCGCGGTAGGGATGGTTGGGGCGCTGAATTTGAGGTGCTAATGATGTTGAATTAGCATATGAAAATGGGTTTTTGTAGATAGTAAAGAAATTTTGAGAAAGTTGTGAAATTTATGTGGTATGTGTGCTAAACCTCGTGCCTGGCAAGGTAGAGAGATGCCACCACGACGTCGATTTCTAGTAGGAAAATGATAAGATGTTGCTGAGAAAACTCCTCCGATAGAAGAACATGAAAATGTGGTGATCAATGAAGGTAGGGAAGAATGGTTCCAGGAGAACTTGGCTCGCCTTATACAGATGATGGATCGAGACCTAGGGCGGGTTGCACCGAGTATGTTTGAGCTGACCAGGGAGTTCCAGCTGTAGCACCCTCCGACCTTCACCATAGAGGGTGGGCCAGAGGCAGCAGAGTTCTGGTTAGAATCTGTCCAGACGATATTGGATCATCTGAAGATCTCGGTTGAAAAGAGGGTAAAGCTGGCCATTTATATGTTACGGGGCTAGGCTAGGCGTTGGTGGGACATTTAGGCTCAAACCAAGCAGGTTGAGGGGATGTCGTTGAAGGTTCTCCAGGATAAGTTTCTAGAGAATTTCTACCTAGATCCTTTGAGGTTGGAGAAGGCTATAGATTTTATGATCCTGACTCATGGATCGCTGTCGGTGATGGACTATGCTAGTCTCTTCACTGATTTGAGATGCTTTGTCCCAGTGTTAGCAGTGGATGAGGTAGAAGTAGCAAAGCATTACCAAGATGGGTTGAGACATGAGATCATGTCTCAAGTAACTATATTTCTCTTGAAGAAGTTTGCTGAGATGATGGATCAGGCACTCATATCTGAAGGGAACCTAAAGAGAGATTCAGGTGGTGGGCTTGTTGTGCCAGCTGGGAGGACAAGTGGTGCATCTTCCGAAGGTCGGAAGCGTCGTTTGGAATGTTTCCAGCACGGTGGTTAGAAGAGAGGGTCAAACTCTCAGAGTGAGGACCAGGTGTTTTGTTATCAGTGCGGTAGGATAGGGTATTTGTGTGTTCAGTGTCCTCAACCTCCAGTTGAGTGTCGTTCGTGCGGCAGGATGGGGCATGTGCAGATGTTCTGAAGGAACCCTCAGCAGGCGGGTCAGCATGATGAAAGGCAGGTACCGGGTACGGGAAGGGGATCGATTTCCCCGTATCAGGCAAGCAATTAGAGCTCCACGGGTTGTACTACCAGGGGAATTAGACATGGAACTCTGGGGAAAGATCGCTCACTCCATTAGGGAAGTGTAGCAAAGAGTACTCAGGCTGGGGACCATGGTAGAGGGGCTGGTCAGCTTTAGGCAGTTCAGTTTGCCTCAAGTGATGGCAAGGCTGGACCATCGACTATTCGAGGTACGATGCTTGTAGCTTCTAATTTTTCTAGTGCGTTGTTTAACACAGGTGCCACACAGTCTTTTATCTCTACTCAACTTGCGGTAGCGCTGTGGTTACATGTGGAGGGGGTGTGTGGGGTGATGTCAATTGACACTCCGTTGGGGGTGAGCGTTGAGGATATTAAGCAGTGAAAGGGACGTGCCTTGGATGTTGGTGGGTATCATTATCTGTGGGACGTGTTCATTTTCGAGATTTCAGGGTTTGACCTAATCCTGAGAATGGATTGGTTGGTGTTGTATTGGGAGCACATAGACTGTTACCGTCGCAGAGTATCATTTATGTCTCTTGAGGGTGACACATATGTCCACCGTGGCGAATGGGATGTTCGAGCAGGGCGTGTGGGGCCGTTTTGTCAACAGATAAGTGGACTCATGGCTCTAGTGGCATGACTCATGCTTGAGGACAAAGAAAGAGTGGAGCAGTCTATTTTCCCTCCTGTGGTGTATCGGTTTCAGGATGTGTTTCCTGAGGATTTCTCGGGGTTACCTCTTGAGAGGGATGTTGAGTTCACAATCGAGTTGCTGCCGAGCGCAGAGCTAGTTTCTATTCTGGCATACCGAATTGCACTGGCAGAACTCCAAGAACCAAATGTTATGATTGAGGAGTTGGATCTTAAGGGGTTTATCCGTCCTAGTACGTCTCCTTGGGGATCTCCCATTCTTTTCTCTAAGATGGATGATGGGTTGTTAAGGCTGCGTGTCGACTATCGAAAGTTAAATCATATGACGGTGAAAAATCGGTACCCTCTTCCTAGAATTGATGACCTGTTGGATTAGTTGAGGGGTGCAACAGTTTTTTTCCATGATTGATTTGAGGTCAGGTTATCACCAGATGAGGGTGATATCTTCTGACGTACCGCTGACATCTTTCCAGAGTTGGTACGGGTTGTTTGAGTTTGTGGTAATGCCTTTCGGCTTGACCAATGCATTGTCAGTGTTTATGGCTTTGATGAACCAAATATTTCATCCCTATCTAGATGGGTTTGTGGTTGTCTTTGATGATGATATCTTAGTGTACTCAAAAACTCACAACGATCATGCCCAATATCTTGACATCATATTGGGTACTCTAAGAGAGCATCGGCTATACGCTAAGCTATCAAAGTGTCAGTTCTGGATAGGTGAGGTGCATTTTCTAGGTCACATCATCTCATAGGTAGGTGTGTTAGTGGATCCAGAGAAAGTACAGTAATTTGTATCTTGGGAACAACCCAATAGTATTTCTAATGTTTGGAGTTTTCTGGGTTTGGCAGGGTATTACCGAAGGTTCATTTTGGATTTCTCTCACATAGAAGCACCACTTTTGGGCATGAACATGAAGTAAATGAGGTTCTATTGGTCTGAGTCTTGTGATAATTCCTTCCAAGAGTTGATGAAGCGGTTGATGACCGCAACTATCTTGATCTTACAGGAGATGGGTAAGAAGTACATCGTGTTTTTTGATGCGTCCGGAATTGGACTTGGGGAGGTGTTGATGCAAGGTGAGCGGGTTGTGGATTATGGGTCAAGACAGTTGAGACCCCATGAGTGTAACTATCCCACTCATGAACTTGAGTTGGCTGCAGTAGTGTATGCCTTGAAGTGCAGGAGGCACTATCTGTTGGGAGAACGATTTATAGTGTTTACCAACCATAATATTTTAGTGTACATCTTCTTACAAAGGGATCCGAATCTTCGGAAGCAATGATGTGTTGAATATCTCCAGTCATTTGACTTTGAGTTTGTGTACACGTCGGGAAAGGGAAACAGTGTTGCTGATGCTCTGATTAGGAAGGTTCAGAATTAGATGGTTCAGGAGTTCACCGCTGAGAGAAAGGTGATGGATTTGTTTGCAGAGATGGGCCTGGAGGTGAAGGAGGAGTGTGGTCAGGTCACTCTTGCTTCCCTAACAGTGGAGTAGATGATTTTGAGTTGAGTTAAGGAAGTTCATCTTGGTGATCCTGAGTGTTTGATCTTGAAGTAAAAGCTTAAAGGTGGGGAACTACCTTCTGGTTGGGCTGTCGGTATGGACGGTGTTGTTTGTGTTCGTGATTGTGTGGTTGTGCCAAAGTGTGTGCGAGAAGAGTTGATGCCTGATTTCCATTCATCAAAGTGTGTAGTTCATCCTAGTTTGACAAATATGTATCGTGATATCCGAAGGCAGTTTTGTGGCCTGGAATGAAGAAGGAAGTTGCGGGCTTTGTGGCATGGTGCCTTATCTGTCAGCAGGTGAAGGCCGAGAATCAACGCCCATGTGGTTTGTTGCACCCATTGCCCATTTTGGAATGGAAGTGGGATGATGTGACAATGGAATTTGTCGTGGGTCTTTCGAGGATGCCATAGAAGAATGATTCAATCTGGGTGGTTGTGGACCGGTTAACAAAAGTGGCTCATTTATTACTGAATCAAGAGACCTTTACAGTCGACTAGTTGGGTGAGATGTATGTTTGTGAGATAATGCAGATGCATGAGGTGTCGCAGACCATTGTTTCGGACCGAGATCCACGTTTCACATTGTGTTTCTGGAAAGGGTTTCAGAAGGTGCTTGGTACGCAGGTGTTTTTGATTATGGATTTCCACCCTCAGACAGACGAGCAGTCGAAGCATACGATCCAGGTGTTGGAAGACATGCTAAGAGCTTGTATCTCAGAATTTGGTGGTTCCTAGGAGAGGCACCTATCGTTAGTTTAGTTTTCCTACAACAACAGTTTTCAGGCTACAATTCAGATGGAACCATTTGAGGCACTTTACGGGAGGCCAGGTAGATCACCGTTGTCTTGGCTAGAGGACGGTGAATCTGAGTTGTTGGGACCAAGTCTCGTGCAGGAGACTTCAGAGAGAGTTAAGTTGGTCAGGAAGTGAATGGCTACGACTTAGAGTAAGAAAAAGTCATATGCAGATTAGCGGCGTAGACCTCTTGAGTTTAGGGTGGGTGATATAGTGTTCCTTCGGTTGTCGCCAAGTTTGGGTCACCATCGGATACGAAATCAAGGTAAGTTGGTGCCCAGGTATGTGGGGCCTTTTGAGATTGTGGAGAGGATCAGGCCAGTGGATTACCGATTGGATCTCCTACAACGGTATGGTGGGATGCATGATGTGTTTCATGTGTCGCAGCTTCAACGGTATCACCCTGACCCATCTCACATGGTTGATGTTGAGGATGTGGAGCTTGAGGTTGATGGGTCCTTTGAGGACCATCTGGTTCGTGTGGTAGACCGTAGTGAAAATTCCTTGCGAGGAAAGGTTTTCCCATTAGTTAAAGTACTATGGTATCATGGGAAAGTTCAAGAATAAACTTGGGAGTGGGAATAAGATATGCGGGCTCAGTGGACCAAACTCTTCTCTTCGGGGAGCAATGAGGCTTGGAGGTTCGGCTCAAGGATGAGCTGTTATAAGGTGGGGAAGTTGTAAGATCTTGGTTTTTGGAAAGGTTTGTTTTGTTGTGTTTTGGGTTGAACCCTTCATTTTTGGGGCTTTAAAAGGTTTCCTGAAAGTGTGAGAGGCCCTGGGGGTGTTCCAAGGGGCTCGGGGCACGAATAAAAGGAAATATGGGCAAGACAAGATAAAGCACACGACATGTGCACGGCTAGGTAAACCGTGTGGCCTGCCCAGGCTGGACCGTGTGACACCTCCTCCTCCGGAAAGAAGCATGCACACGGTTTCTACACGGTTTTCCAAAACCTGTGGCTAAATCATGCGACTCCTCCTCCTCCAGGCAATGGCATGCACACGGTTTGCGCACGGTTTCCCAAACCGTGCGGACAAACCGTGCGACCACTTAAAGTTGGAAAAAATTACAAGTTTTCCACTTCGATCATTTAAACCCCACTTGGGATTTTCCACCTTTCCACCCTCTCACCCCTAGCGACGAACTTGGCCAACACAAACTTCCCATGGGTGGTTCTACTTCGATTATGAGGTGTTTTTGGTGTCGCTGGTTGTAGATCGAAGCTTCGGGTAAGGCTAATCCTATCCTTGCTTCTATTTTTAGTTTAGGGTTTATATCTTTTCTACCTATCATTCTGAAGTTCTAAAACCCTAACTTTTGGGTGAGTTTTAGGTTGAAGCTCCAAAGGTTGGTCGGATCGTGGTCTAAGGACTCGATTGAGAGTGCATTCAACTGCGGTTTCGAGGTAGGTGGTCTACAAGTCATATCCTATAGTTATTTGGGTATTCGTGCATGTTTAGTTGTATTCTTGCTTCCCTTTGGTTATGTTTTGAATAACCTTATCATGTTTGGTAATAACTATTCTTAAAATGGTAAATGAAAACCCTCAGGACCCCCGTAGGATTTGTTGGGATTGACTTGACCTAATTTAGGGCCATCCGTGGGATGTGGCAGATTTTCCCAGGTTTAGGGATTGATATTAAACAAGTGACCTTGTTATAATAAAAGGTAGATCCCTTGATAAATATGTTGGCATGATTGGTTGTACTTGGACTAGAGGTTAGGTGATGCACCTAGACTTGGTAACAACCCAAGGGGTTTTTGGAAGTGGATGAATGATTGATTCAGGGAAATGATGAGCGTGTTAAATGGGTTAATGTGTAAAATGATTAAATTCCATAACGTGATAGGTTATGGTTTTGAGTTAAATTATTAGTGAGATAATCATAACACATGGGAATTGAGTGAAGGGTTAAATGATGTGAAATGATAATGTGTTAATGGGTTAAGGAATAATCTGGATTCCCATGTGAGTTATTGTGAATAGTGGTTGCCGAAGGGGAATGGTTTGAATTGTTAATGGTTACATATATATATAAGCATGTTCACATGGCTGGGTTGATTGGGGAATGACTTGAGGCTCTACGCCCATGGGCCGAGTGAAGACTGAGGCTCCGAACTCCACCCTAAATGCTCGGGTTAGGAATGGGGACAAATGCTCTTTTCTCAAAACGGTTGCATCCACCCGGACTGAGGCGTCGAGGTGAGTATATGGTTGCTATGAGGGAGTTAGTCCTACTGATATAGGATAACGATGTGTTTACCCTCTTGCATGTGATTGTTGTCCTTAGACCCATGTAACATAATGTATGTTCTTAACCAATGAAAATGTGATGAAATGGTAAATGGTGATAATGGGTGTATAATGAATGGTAATGGAAGTGGAAATGGATTGGTTCTGAACTTGTTAATGGAACCATAATTAATTAATTGGAAATTATCATTCATATTCCTTTGCATGCACTATCTGTTTACACTGGATATTTGGTAGACATCGTTGGTGGTGGCCTACTGAGTTGTACTCACACCCTGCTCGGGCCACCGTTGGGTACCCGAGCAGACTTCATGCTTGTATGTAAGGAGAAGGGAAAAGGTCTATCCTAGATAGTGAGTGGACATGGGTAGCACTTGGTGAAGGATCCGGACATGGAGTCGGGACCATTTTGGGGATTTTGGCCGTGTCTTTATTTTGGGCTTTTGTTCACCCATGCACTTGTAGTATGACATGGCATATTTATTGTTATTTGGAATTGGTTGTTATACATGTTCCATGTTGTTGGTTATTGTTTCTGCTATTTGGTTATTCTGTTGTGCTTTACTCTGATAGAAAGGGGGTATAGTCTCCCCACTTGACTACACATACCCCCGCTGCTAGTCGGTAGCCTTTGGCGTACGGGGAGGTGCGCTTAAGGCCACGTAACCACCGAGATCGGAGCACTGGTTTAGTGGCTTTCGGGTCGGGGACGTTACAAATCATATTGAGTGTATTTATATTTGTAAAACATAATTATGTCATTGACTTATCCTTAACCTAATGATATAGTTTTATAAAGGAATTCATCTCATCTTACATTCCATTGATACTTCTTTGTTGTTATACACCAATTCACTTTTATTTGGGGTATATAATGTACTTTGACATAGTATTTCTTGAATCCATTTATTCTCATAATATTATAATGTTTTTATTACCTCAATTATTTGTATTCAAGCATCTATCATTTGGTTAGTAACTCTAACTAAAATATCATTTTAAATGTTTTAAAATTTTATTCTTCTAAATATTTCTCATTAGTGTCCATGTTTTAAAAATGGTTTTAAGGTTTTATTTATGATAAAAATATTTCATATAGTATTAACGGTTTTGTGATATGTTTGACTATGGATGTGTTATTTTTATACCATTCATGGTTTATGGATAAATTATTGACATTTTGTTTGCTAGTTTTAATATGAATGTCTATGTTATGTTTGAACAATTTCATATGAGGAATGAATTGGACTTAGTAAGTGACAGGTGGATCCCACTATAGTTCCTCGATGCATTGGTATGTCTCATGAGACAAACTAGTGTCTTGGCACAAGGCCCTGATAAAATCATATTTGTAGTCTTGGCATAATGCCTTGACATTGTGGTTATGAAGTATAGCATTGTGCATTGCATCATTTTGAATGTTGCTATTGATATTGAATGTGATTATTCAACTAGTAAAATATCCATGTGAATAATTAAATGGAATTATTTGATTTTATCTATGCCATATTATTCTGAATTTCATGTTTAAAAGGCTTTTGTTCTAGTATTATACATTTCCTTAAATATTTATGCTTATTTATGAAAGTTTCCGCTATATTGTTATCCTTACTGAGCATCTGAGCTCACTCCTTTCATATGTTTTATTTTCCAAGATTCCAAGAAGTGTATTATGATTGATATGTAGGGTTAATCTTGGGGATTAATGGAGTTCTCAAAGGATAACTTCTGTTGTGTTATATTTTATAATGTGTAATGTAACGTTCATGTATGTAATCTATTTTACAAGACTAATAAACTGATCAGTCTTTCAGGACTTGATTCCATGTAATCATGCCAATGTATTAAAATAATGCACTAGCTCCGGGATTCTAGGTTCGAGGCTTCACAATTTCAATACATATATTTATTATTATGTACATTATTAATATATATTTAGTTGTATAAATTGTATAATATTGTGTATAATTAATATTATATGAAATACATATATATAACATACAATTTATAAAAATATTTTTATTGTATAAAATTAATATTAAATTAAATACAATTTATAAAAATATTATATATGAAATAAAATATATACATATATTTATATAATGTTATGTGAAATATAATTTATAAAAATATTTATATAATGTATTTAAATACATATATTTATTATTATGCACATTAATATATATGTATTTCAATAAATATAATTGTATAATATTATGTGTAGTAATATATATGAATTTTAATAAATATAATTGTATAATATTATGTACATTTATATATGTATTTATTTTTATAAATTGTATATTTTATAATATTGATTATATATAATATTAAAGAATAAACATATTAATTTATAATATATTTATTATTATTATATTATAAATTATAAAAACTAAAAGCTTGGGTTCTTATATGATATATTTTTAAATAAATTATATTTATGTATATATTTACATAATATTTTATTTATTTTATATTATATATAATTAATATTATATGAAATAAAATTTAAAGAAATAAATATATATTAATGTACATAAAATTATAAACTTTTATTTATTTATACATATAAATATTTAATTATATATATATATATATATACACATTATGGAAGTTTCTTTAAAAAAAGTGGGGTTTCACAACCCCCTTTAATCTCTTAAATTAGACGGGGGTTTCAAACCCCCTCTAATTCAAATACATTATAGGGGGTTTGAAACCCCTTCTAATTTAATGAAATTCGAGGGGTTTTTGAACCCCCTTTAATTTAAAGTCATTGGAGTGTGTTTTGAACCCCCTTTAATTTAATGAGATTCCTGGGGGTTTTGAACCCCCTCTAATTTAAATACATTAGAGGGGGTTTTGAACCCCCTTTAATTTAATGATATTAGATGGGGTTGTGAATCACCACTAATCTCATTGATTAGTGGCAGATATGAGCCCCCTATATTTCTTAAAGTAGAGGATGTTAAAAACCCTTATAAAATCCCACTGGATATTAATAAATAATGTTAAAAACTTTAGAGGGGGTTCTTAAACCCCTCTAAATTTTTTGATTAGTGAGGGTCACACATATCGCCCACTAATTTATATAGAAAGTTAATTTAGAGGAGGTTCGTAACCCCCTCTAAAATCGATGGTTCGAGGGGGTTGTGCATAACCCCCTCTAATTGTACATAAAACGAATTTAGAGTGGGGTTCTACATTACCCCCTCTAAAAAATCCCCTCTAATGAGCATGTTTTTTTGTAGTAAAGGTTCAAAATTGATCAACATAACCTTTGATAAAATAATCCTCAAGTGTATCCTTTTTCAATTTCACTATATCCCAATGCTGTAAATATCTTCTCTAGAGACTCAATCCATTTTCATGCTACAATTTGATTAGTAGTCCCATGAAACTATTAGTAATTATTCCATATAATGTGATCCAACATAGGGTATTCTCTCTATGAAATAATTTTCTTTATTCGATAAAGGGTATATATCACAACCTGATTAAGTTGACCTAATATTGCTATAATTTTATTCATTCCAATACTACCTGTATTGGTTTCCTCAACTGGAAAATAACTACATTTTCTACAAGTATTGATACCATTCATAATTCTCAGATCCATTTATAAATAATGGAATACACTGGATTAGATTATAAAACCATAATTTAAAATTCTAAATAGAACATAACATAAATTTAGTCATCTAAAATCTTAGAATCATAAAATTACTTTTCTTTCGAAACATATTTAATTTTAAATCCTTCATAATGGTTTGCAACGAAAATATGATTTATCCTAAGTGTATACCTTTATAGTTTCAAATAGGTGTGAAGTAAGGCCCATTTTCGTGTACCAGGTTATACAGAGTGAGGCCCATCACACATTTTTAGAGTTGTTACCCCTAGGCACATATGTTCCAAAACCACACCCACTTGTAGTATCCAGACAGTGATGTATTGCAAGGAATACCAACATAATAGCTACCTTATCAAAATTATATGATGTTCATCTATAATTATACTAAAATTATATCTTATAGTTATGTTCCAAAATCTATGGTTTCTAAATCCAGTTTACAAGGTTGCTGTTAAATTTCCATTGATACCAACTATAATGCCCCGAACCCTGAAGGTCAGATCCATTGAATGATTTTACAACATTAAAATGATTACATGAAAGAAAATCCCAATTTACCGACCAATTTAGCTATTTTGGAATGAAATATTACCTACATGATACCAATAATACATTGGTAAATAGAAAGTAAAAATTAACACAATTAAAAACTCATCATCCTTGAAGGCTTACTCAAATATTTCTTCTTAGAACCTGGGGAAGGAAAATAACAAGGTTTACCTCCAATGATCAGTAAGGGTAAGTAAAAATGAATAAATAATTAATTTAGGAGGATAAATCAATATGTAAAGGTAAATAACTTATAAAACATTCTATTTAAATAACTGGATAACGCATAATCAATATGGCAGGGTTGGAAACTAAAAAAATTCTATTTAATGAATAAGAAAATTAAATTCACCAATAAATGTTATAAAATAAAAATATCAATGATAATAACAATAATAAATACAATCTATATGTATTAAATGTTTAATTATTTGATGTCATTTCTACGGAACATGAAAACATATACCGTCAAGACCTTTCACAATGTGGTTTAAAACTTGAGGTAGAAACCTATTCAATATGGCCAAATTATTCATCTCATGAGAACCCATTAATGAATTGAGGTTCTATATACATTTTGGGCCCCATTATTCATTTCGAGTCCAAATCATTCCTCATATCTGATAATCGAAATAGATAATATGCCTTATCAAATATCCTTATTTAATAAATAATACAAATTTATCAGTATTTTCCCAGATAATTAAATAACTATCAAAATAAACACCTATGTAAAAAAATTATATGGTTTTAGATATAATATTATCTATCACCCAATAATGAGTAAATTTAGGGGAATATATAATGAATAATTATTACAATAAACTGATTGTTTCAATAGAAATTTAACAATCACAAAAGAATGTGAAATTGAAATGATGACTTTTACCACTTGGTAATTTCCAAGATAAACCCCTTGGGTGGGTACATTAATAGTGAAACTTAAAATAGAATTAATATTTAAAAATTAGTGATATAATATATCAATATGGGTATCATATACACCACACAAAATAAGTAAGTAGTGAAAATGATTGATGCCTCAAGGAAAGAAAAGTGAGACAATAATCTCTTACATTGCATATCATTTTAAGTGAAATTAATTTAAAATCCAGTTTAAGAGTTTTGAATATGTTAATAACTTGTACCATAACCATACTTAAATTTATAATATCATATATTAACTTTTATAATATTTTATTACCTTTTTGTTAACAATCTTTCATTTTTTACACTATTTCGGGTATTGATTGGGTAGTCTTTCGAATATGTTTTGACATGTTACATGTTGTTCCTATTAATTAGATCAAGATTACATGATCATAATAATGAAAACCAGGATTTAAAAATAATATATATCTATTACGTATCTATTTATAGTAATCAATAATATTTTCAGATAAGAAATGAAATTCACCATTCATGGAGATAGTTGGCCATACGTATGCATGGACGCTACCTTCATTACTTTTCCATATTACTAGAATAAAAATTAAATGATATGTATGTGTATGTGTATTATAATTAAATATAATATTCATTTCATATATATGATGTAGTTTTATTAATACGATCTCTTATACAGTCCATGTATAGTGTGAACGAATCACATCACAGTAGTCCACACTTCCACAAACAATGTTATCAAATTTCAAATAAATGGAAAGCATAAAGGTATGTGTAATATAAAACCTAAAGAAGCATAAAGACATTATAAATATAATATATATCATATATAAATAGTTATCTCATCATTATTCCTAACCATGAGAGGTGTTAAAAGACAAATTAACAACATCGTTTAATGAGGTGGTAGTTTATAATACACAAGATCGGTAAATTCAATAACCATTAGAAGGAAGTGTGTTCATGTTTAAGAAGAAATAATAGAATAAAAAAATATAAGTCTATTTATTATAAATATTATATTATATAATTATGTAATAATAAGAGGTTAGGAGGTGGATAATGAAAATTAAAAAAAAGGATCTTGAAGAAGGATATTACCTCTTCTTTGGGTAACTCCTTTTGGTTTGCACCAAAGGGCTTATTTGGATGAATTTATTCCCAAATGGAGGATTATAAGATGAAATTATTGATTTTGGGATATTATTTTAGTATATATTAGGGTATTCAAAAGTAATTAGTTGTGTGAATAAGGGGGAGGGGTGAGTGACATTTTAAAGTGGAGGAGTGGCATTCTTCTAAATATTTGAAAATGGAATTCCATCGATGCTATTTCTTTGAAAATAAGATCCAATAATGGTAAAATTACTATAAATGTTAGTATGGGGTCAAAATATTTCGATAAATAACTTTTATTTAATTTTATAGGTCATTTTGTCTCTTAATATTAAGGTTAAATCCTTTGTTAAGCTAATTTTTCTTTAATTGTTGTAATTAATTTTAATCACTTTCACTAATCGTTTTTAGTCAAAAACTAATTTGAACTTATTATAAACAATATATTATTATTATTCCAAATATGGAATCAATTTTTTCAAATTCTTATCATATAAGGGGTAGAAATTAATTTAAAATTAATTCCGCAGATGGGATGACAATTTAAGTTTTTAAATTAAAAATGTCGAAAAGTTAGATATGTTTTTATATCTAATTTAAAATTGAAATTAATTATAATAACATCAATTGGATTAATTGATTTATAATTTATATATATAATATTTATTACCAATAAAAAATATAATTTATCTTTATAAACAAATTAGATGAAAAAGTTTCTTTGAATTAAAATTCATTATTTTTCACTATTTATTAAAAATTGTAACATATATGAAAAATACTACAACTTTACTCTCAAAATATTTTTATTTTTATATTTCAAAAATAATTTTTTTTAATAATAAATTTATTAAAGTTCCAAAATGTATATTTATAATATGTGTGCCATTAAAAGGTGGTGAAACTGATTTTTATAAAATATTGGTTTTCATGTGAAAACTTTGGTTTATTATTATCTTATTCCTAATAAAATATATTGGAATAAGATAAAATTATTTTATGGGATATATAAAATATAAATTTACTATATAAATTTTCTAAAATTATTAAAATTTAATTGACTGTTCCAAACCTAACAAAATAGTGTTTTGTTTAAACTCGGTGTTTTTTGGAATACAAGCTATCAACAAAATTAAATTTATTATAAAAGGAAAATATATTAAATTCTTGGGTTCATACATAAAAAAGACATGGGCCATTATGAACAAAATAATCTCAATGATAACCATTGACTATCATCCCACTCATGGCATCGTTGATTTTCAACACTCATCTAATTATCCTATGAGTCGCGAGTCATCTAAACTAAGATGAACATTATCTATGGTAGGTTAGGATAATTATTATAAGTGGTCCACTAGTACTCCTCTTGCAAATAGAAACCTTACCCATGACATGATCATGCACTTCGTCAACATCAGACACTAGTGAAAAATTATACTTATATTGGTCATTTTATAGAACACAATCCTTTACATGGCCATGACTAACACCAGGGTAACATAGTTTCTCTATAAACAACTCAATTATAAAACTAT
This sequence comes from Viscum album, assembly GCA_963277665.1. Taxonomy (NCBI): domain Eukaryota; kingdom Viridiplantae; phylum Streptophyta; class Magnoliopsida; order Santalales; family Viscaceae; genus Viscum; species Viscum album. The sequence continues at coordinate 1,458,684,530 of OY728128.1, forward strand.
CTAGAAAAGTATATTAACTAACATGTTACTCTACTATGTATGTGACACATGAATGAAGCCTTCAAGAACCCACAACCCTTTTCTGAGAAGTTTTGAACCAACACACCTCAAGTTGTTACTACAATTTCATCTTACAATATTCATCAAGACTTAAAAGATTTATGAAAAAACACACATGGATCATACCAAAAAACCTTACTTTAATGGTAACCATTTATGAACATTCATATTTCCTCGATATTATATAAAAAAAGGGTATAACAATTGATATGGATTTATGGGCCTAATGTAAACAAATATCCTTAGTATGAGCTTGCCTACTCAAAATAATGAATCTAGGGAAATGTTTTTACACATAAAAAGTTAACATTAATTACGACTTCTTAAGTAAGATATCATCCAAAAATTATGGTTACATGCCTAAGTAAGTATATGAAAATTACCTAGGAATGTTAGACTAATTAAACTCAAGCATCTATGATGTACACATTATTCTAAAGGCTCAACTTAGCGTGCGACCACTTACCTACCCAGGGAATCATTCCATATACTAAGAGTCCTAACCAAGACTTGGTGACATACAAAAAAATATTCAATTCATAGAAATTTAAAAAAATAATCCATTAATTCTTTCTATCCCCAAGGGTTCTACAACAACAAGGATAACCCCCACATAACCTGTGGAATCAAATCTAAGATAAGGTACACCTAAATGGAAACTAATAATTCTTTCATAACCCTTATTCGCAAGATAAAGAAAAAAATTCAATGTGTAAATCATGGGAAATGTACTAGTTATATAGGATTTCATTTTATAAGTTATAATTGGCACTTTTTTAAGGTTATTACACATATTATTCCATGAAAATTAACTCATAGTTTCCTTTAAACCATTTATTTAACATTAATTTCATAGAACTATGTTCAACTAATGATAATTTAAACCACTAGCTATAGATGAAAATAGCCTTTAGGTTGTAATTTCATTTTAATTATCTAATTCATCATAACAATAAGACCTAAAAACATAAAACAAGTCATTTATCATTTCATGGGATGTAGTTAAGTAAGTATCCACCAAAAACATATATGTAACATTATATGAGTGGTTATTGAAACCTTAGATAAAAAAATATTTTAAAAAAATATAACCACAAGGGGTAAATACTACGTAATGTAAATATAATTTCAACCTATATGGGTCCAGTCATGCCATCCTAAGTTCAGCTATGCTGATATCCATTCCCAATCTATAGAGGTAAATCTCAATAAATTGCAATTAGAATCCCATTTAAGCACAAAACATTAACAACTAATTTATAGAAGAGTAAAAGAATACATTTAGAGGGTCTATAATATTAGAATATAATACTAATAATGACCTTAAAGGGTTTAATAGAGCATAAAAGGATTCATTTATATGTTTCCATAAATAATTTATTATGATACAATCCGTTATAAAGTGAAAATGGGACACCATTTAACTGATATATTTCATGAATCACATGAATATATTACAAATAAAACTATATTCCTTTAACATTGAGGTTTCTCATTTTATGTTATGTTATTAAATATTCACACTATTTTATTTCTTTAATTAACATTAGGCTGGTTAGATAGAATCCCATCATCAAGATATATGGGAAAATACTATTTTGGTTCATGTAGACACTTTATTTACCCAACCTTAAACCAAAACTATAAGAAGGAAATATATCACTTGATCCAATAATATCATAATTAAAAGTATTAAATCACACAAGAAAGGTATAAAAGAAATAATTCTAATGTATTTGGAATCCTATGTGCATAAAATGATACATGAAAAAACATAATCTCTTTCCATACTAATAAAAGAGCTAATTCCAATAAATAATTGAAAAAATGATAAAAATTAGTCAATTTGAATCAAATATTAACAATAATAATGATAAACATTAACAATAGTCCCAACCCTAGAAACACGGTCTTTAACCCATGCATGGGTTAGCCATTCTAAGAAATGATCTATTTACCATGTCTCGACACATTCCAAGTCTCCTACCTATGAGACCAAAATAGTATGACAAAGGCAAAATAACCTCTAATACCACTTTGTGATGTATTGATCCTAGTTTGATCATATATATCCAAACATGACAGCCACATGTCTTAAAGTGCATCTCCCCTTATTCTAGAAGTTGATGACTAGCAGCGAGGGTCTAATGGTGGTATGGTAGGGAGACTACACCATTTGGATAACTAATAAATAAAGTGGAAACTATATCAAAAAAATAATAGGTTGATAATACTAATAAACATATAACTCAAAATGATCCAAATACAATCACCCATACTTGGAGTAATGATGATAAATATACAAGGTAGTCAATCATACAGCCGGAAATACACATATAACAGGTCTAGATAAAAATAAATAAATAAAAGAATAAAAGGACTCAGCTACTGTAAGTAGTCCAAGTACTTTCTTGGTCCTCTTCTCCCAAGAAAATACATATCCCAAGATAAGAAAATATAAGATTCGCCAACCAAAGTCCCAATATACGGCCATGAGATCTGCATGAGTACCAAGTGGCGTCCCAAATAGGGTGTGAGTAAGACTCTATAGGCCCTACTAATAGTGTCTAATTCACATTAATACATGAGTATAAAAAACAATAGTGTGTATTGTATGATTAAATAATTAATAAAAGTTGATGTGAACCAGGGAATTCCAATTGATTTATCCAATGATGGTTGTCACTTACCATATGAATAATAGAGTAGTAATAGGACTCATGGATTTAAAACTAGGAATCTAAGAAAAATAATCAATGGTGAATCCATGTAATGGGTCCAAGAATTCCAACATACCATAACCAATAAAATCCAAGGATTAATCCCAATAATTATACATATTTAACTAGGGAACTAACCAATGGAGATCAAGTCACAGCGTTTAGGTCTGATGTAGAATCCAATAAAGGAATCCTTGGAATAACGTATTCTAATATGGATTTAACATAACCCAAGGATAAATTCATTTTTTAATTATAATTAATTATTGGGATCTAAGGAGATTATCAAATATATTCAAAGTCTGAGGACCTCAAGCCAAATTTCGGAGATTATCTAATACATTTTCTTAGAGTTTCTAGGTGTACCATTGGTGCTAGGATAAGGAATTCATGAATGTAATACATTGACTCGAACCAAGGTGGGTTTATCCCATGTAATTCCCATTAATGTATTATATGACATCAATTAGGTCATACATGGAATTATATCTTCAAATCCATGGTATACCCATGGATTTCCCCACTAATAACAATAATCCATATCGATTATTATAATCAAGGAATTGACCTATATTTATAAAAGAGGAAGAATGTAAAATAACTATGATGGAATTTTTATTTTGGCTCAATACCTAATCCATAGAAATAAAATTTAATATAAATGAAAATAAAGCATAAATAGAGGGCGGGAAAAACATTTTAGGGAATTAAAAGTTATTTTTCTAAATCCAAGTCATTAGAATTAGGTCCTATGAATCTACCATTTCTTTATTACCATAAGAAGACCTATGTTTTCCCATCATATCATTAAAAGTTTGATAAAAATCCTTCAATTAATTTATTAAAGGTCATATTGATAGGAGGTGTCACCAGTCCTATCTTGGACAAGCAACCATAGTTCCCACTGTTTATTATCAAGCATGTACAAACTAAACATGTAATAGGTTTAATGAATTGAATTGGGGATTTATCAAACAAGGGGATCTCAAGATGAAGAGGAATATATTTCCCCATACTAGGTTTGTTGAAGAAAACACCTAGTTCATAGAGATCCAAGGGAAGTTACTAAAATTTATTAAGGTCTTATGCATATAAGGGAACCACGTGGGTAAACAATTAATTTGTTAAGGAACTTCAATGGACCTAATTTATTCTTAACAAAAATTTGAGTGAATAAACTGGACTCAAAAAACAATTAATTATTTATTAATGGTTTATAATTAAATCGATTAATTTATAGAATGATGGTTAGGCAATGTAACCCTTATTGAAAATACGTATTCCTTGTATGGATTTATAGATTAAGTGTATAACCAAGGAAACATGAACCAATTAATGGGATTAAATTAAAAAATGGAATTTTTATGTTCAGAAAGAATTTAATGATGGGGTTACTAACTTTAATCACATACAATATATTTTATAAAACATCAATATTTTAATAGAATGCTTCTTGACCACCTACCTCATATATGATGCTTTTCTACTAAGTCCAGCCTAACATCTATCACTCAAACTTGTACAAGACCAACAACCAAAACCCAAACCATACACCACTATAAATAACATCCAAAAAATATTTATAATTAATTATAAATGAATCATAATTAATTAAAAACTTAAAATAATCAATCAAGGTAACCAAATTCAGTATAAATAATGAAACACTCAACTAGTTCTCCCGCCGCATTGAAACCAATTAAAACAAGACCCTAAAGGTCCACACAATTCCCCCAACACTTCATTAGGATAAATCAATAAACAATAACTGATAATAAGTGAATATATTTATCTTAAACCCAAAAAAATCATTAAAAATTAACATAATAACATACCTTTGTAGAAACATGTGGTGATGGCGTGTATGCATAGCCTCAGGACACCCTCTTTCTAAGAAGAAAAAAAGCCCCATAATCATGAGATGTTTCAACCATACCTTGGTGAAATCATTATTGAACTACCTACTTGAAAATGTTAATAAGTTATGTAAAATTATCAAGGAGAGAGAATAGAATCATAGACTTACCACAATCCCTTGATCGTAAGCCATAACACTCCATACATGCCCAAAACAGGGAAGATCTCCCATGGAGGAATAGAGAATAGGGAGAGTGGGTGCATGAGTTGTCATAGAAAAATGAGGTAGGAAAAAAGAGATGGGAACATATAAATTAATATATTTAAATTCATCATTTATTCACTTTTAATGAGATGCATTTTTAGCCACATGGTATGAAAAATTGTTAGCTAACCTTGCAGATTTACTGTCCGAAACACACCCCACACCACCTAGTTACAACTCACAGTTTGGAAACTATGAACTATCCATACATACCGCATATATTAATATATATAATCCACTTGTTTTTCCTGATATCTTCCAATGGTTTGAATTTTTTTCACCCTTTCAAAAGTGGTCACATATTTGGGGTTCACTGTTAGCGCTAATTGTGAACCCCACACAGAAATACAAAATTATGGAATTTAATTCCACAAACCCTTGGGACTTATCATATCCCCCATGGATCCTCCTAAGTCTAAAACCACATAAAAATGTTTTCTTAATGTTATACATCTCTCAAAATTCTATTATGAGGTTTATTTTTAAATAATACCCTTTCAACAGACTGCAAATTCAAATTCCATTTAGAATTCATAACCCATATGAATATAAGATCTTACACTAGTGTTTAATATGAGATTTAAAGGATTTTTATAATTAATATTTTTGTAAAATTATTCAATAAAACTTGTTATACAAAATTCTTTTTTATTGACTTTTAATGTTATGTTTGGGAGATAGTACTAGTGTCATTTGATCATCAATTAGGCTGGGAAGTTGGGATAGGTATGAAGTTGGTCCCCTCCTTAGTGTGGTTAATGATTTTCTAAAATATATGAGAGAAGAAATAAGCACATATCTTATGAGAAAGTGATGTATTATAAATTTAAATTAGATATATGAGTGAAATATATGATAAAAATGATTATTACAACCAACTTGAGGGGTAGTACTTATTTTATTATAAGGTCACATGTGTCAGTAAATGATGATGTGCCCAGTTCATGATAGTGTCATACTAGTTGTTCTATCTATATTATAGTTTTTACACTAATAAATAAAAAATTATTCTCTATGTGGTCAGGGTGGAGGGTTTTTTGATAGTTTGATCAATTTTATAATACTAAAGTAGTTGAAGTTCACCATGGATCTTCGGATGGTAAGAACATAACCATGGAACATGAGATATTTAATGATGATACTTATGTTTGATCCAAGAGATTTGTGTATTATTGTAGTGATTTATGATCATGTAGAGATAATAATCAACTATAATGATTCTTGATATATAGGATAATGTAGGATTTTCTTAATGAGTAGTTTCGAGGATAAGTCTAATGTGGATTAATGTGGTGAAATGGGACATGGCAGGGGAGATGATATATCATCTATTTTAATTATTCAATATCTATTCAATTTTCCCATTTATTTTTTATTAAATTATTTTTATATCATTATTTATTAAATTTTTACCTCTTTAAATTCCTTTTTTTTTCATTATCACTTGACATTTTACATTGATAATTTGAACCTATTTTATATATTTTTTGTATTTACTATTATGACCATTATTTTCAATTATATTTTATGTTTTTGTTATTAAACAGTACAACAATGACTGATAGGTGGTACTCTACTTAGTGAGAGTCTTTTTGGATGTGAAGTGAGAACTATTTATGATCTTATCATACATAATGAGTAGGTGTGGTCTAATAGTATCCCAAAATGGAATCTAGATATGCTTGTGTTTAGTGATAGGTATGTTGGACTCGACCTAAGTTGTATAAATGTAGTATGTGGTGTTAGGTTATGTGTGTAGTTTTCACCATGATTACACACATGTATGATGATATTACATGTTCATACATGAGTTGTGTTTCATGTGGGTTTATTGAAACACACTATAATCACACACAACCATATAATGACTAGAACATAGTGAGTCATGGCCAGTGGGGGAATCACATTAGGTCATTGAACTCATAACCTAGGTGCATACATGGAATAGTATTTGATGTTCATGGGTAAATCTGTTATAAATTTGCACTAAATCAGCACCATGACATTTTGGATTAAACCACATTGTGATTTGAGTTAGTGTAAACCACGATGTAGTGAATTAACTGTGTCATGGTTTTATGCATGGAAATCCATTTGTTATACAATATCATATAAATTAGGATCTTTATCCTATTATAATCTATCATGTCTATTTATATCATCATCTGGTTATGGTTGAATGAGTTTGAATATACAAATTATTGTTTAAACATTAAATAATAAATTGGAGGATTGAGTGATAATCTTTAAAGAGTTTTAACATTTGAAACATTTATGAAACAATTTATCAATAGGATAAACATTTGAGAGAATTTTGAGATCTTTTAATGCCTATATAAATATGTTATGTTGTATTATGATGTGTGGTAATCGAATTCAAGATTCATGTTGGGAATAATCCTTTGAAAAATCTGCCTATTTTCATCAACACTTTAACTATAGTAACTAGTTTACCATGTGTGAAGGAAGTATTTTCTAAGCATTGGGAGATTCTCCATAGAATATAGATACCCTATATGGAAGGATAATATTAAACTAATTTCAAGGATCTCTTCCAAAATCAAGTACAAGTTCATTTACAGACAATTTTAATAGGGAAAAGGTACATTATTTACCAAAATATATTAAAAAAGATGGATATTACAATAAAATGGGGTTTAGATGATTTTTTATATGGATAGGTATGGGTTTCCCCCTATTAAACTCATCAGTGGTTTCACAGTAACCTTCATATCATTTGTCTTGCTATTTTAAAGAGATGAAATCATGAAAAAATGTTATTTTCGATAACCAAATTTTTTTAATTAAAACATTCATGATAATTAAAAAATTTCATAACCATGATATATTTTAATTGTAAAATATTAATGGTTTCATAAAAGTTATAAAATTAAATAATTTTATATAAAAATGATCATGTAATTTTTTTCTAAAAATAGAGCAACATTGAATGACAATTTTACGGAATGGTGTTTTCTAAAATCACCCATTGTTAATATTTAAACATGATTTTAACAATAAAAACATAACAACTAATTGAAAAAACCACATAGTGGTTTAGAAGTATTAATTTTAAATGAAAAACCTTTAATATATTGTTCCAAATAGAAATGAACATGATTATATTAGTATGTTTTGTCACAAGAAAAATTCTGTAATGTGATATCTTATCATGAATAAGCAAGATACCCTAGTACCCTAATACTCGAGCCAATCCCAACATGAACTGAAGGGAGTTCCGGATCCCAATGGGTTGACGAATAGAACCTTTCACCATACATGATAAAATGTGGAATGAATTTTCCACCTAAACTATAAAAATGAATATACATATCAGTATTCTCAAAACACTAAAGGGAGATAGTACCAAAAACCAAATAGATATTTCAAAAACCTAAATGAGTACACCATCAATGTACTCAAATGTAGAAAAGATAAACTCTACTTACCAAAGGACACATCACTCAAATCCAAAAGAATAAGGGATATCCACCTCCTCCATGATGTGCTTTCACTTTTTTTGGACCTAGAAGATGAAAATATGCAAACACGTAATGGTAAAGGTACGATGTGACCTAGATAATGGAATAATGTATCAGTTGTATATTTAAAACAAAAAATTATTATTTTTAAAGGATATAAAACATTTCAAACATGGTTCAAAAAATAATTTTATATTAAAAAATTATATAAATCAACTAGAATTAATGAATTAGTTTCACATTTAATGGAATTTATAATCAAAATGATCACAATAACTACCATGTACATCTCCCCTATGGTAAGATAGTTTTTAGTTATGTGATTTTCACATGTATCATGTTAATGATCATGAAAACATGTGTACACACATCCCTTAGGATCATGCCAAGTAAGAATCATCAAAATTCTATTAAGGATAATATCTACCTAATTATGTTTTTTAGAGTTTTCATCATTAATACATTCCAATGTAATTATAATCCTAGCATGCTTGTCCCAAATAACCCATTAACTTCCAAGCCACACATTTTCTCAATAAATTAATAGAAAAATGAAAAATTATTTTATTTCACATCAATCTTCATTTATAATTAAATTTCCCAATTTTCCTTTTTAAAATTTCTATTCACTTCTAAAACTAAAACATGAGTTTTTCATCATTTTAATAATTTTTCAAATAAAAACAATCATAAGTTTTTATCAATTCAATTTAATCCATTTTCTAAAATCAATACTAAAATAATTTCTCAATTTCCATAAATTTCAAAACACACCTAAAATTCTAATTCCATTAAAATTGGAGGATTTTCCCAAAATCCGTACCATATAAATTTCAATAAAAATTAATATCAAATTGGTTTTTCTGAAATAAATTGAATGAAATTTAAATAAAATTTTGAAAATTAAGGATTTTATTATATAAAAAATCTCAAATCTAACAAAATACCATTTATCACCGAAATAAAAACCTGAAACGAGACTCACCAACAAAGGATGAAGGAACATAATATATTGGGAGACACCCTAGAATCATGGTTCAATAACATGGATTTTAGATATATCAAACCCAATTCGATCTATTAATCTCATTAAAAGAAAGAAAGAGAGACAGAAGAGAGAGGAAGACCAATTAACCTAAGAGATTCACCCTAAGAAACATGATGATAAATAACTAAATATATGATCTAGAGGGAGTGGAGATCTCTAAAATATCCTAGGGATGACTCTTGGTCAAGAGGGAAAGGCTATAAGTTGAAAAAAAATAAATCATCCAGGCTTCCTAGTTTAACAAGTTGGCCTAGGGAATTACATGGTATACCTTCCTTTCATGCCGTGTAATCCTGTGAAATGGAGTGACCTTAGAAAATGTGTATCATTTTGTTTGAAAAACCTAATTAAACCATTTCACGTCCTGAACCAGATTCACAACATTTAAACATTTTACACCATGAACCAGATTCATGACTTCTAGATGGGGAAAATTACACAATGTTTAATCACATTACAAGATGTGTAAATTCCTAGCAGATGATGCTCATCCCATTCCCCTAAAAATCTCATAATAAAGAAAGGAATCCAAAATAAAATAAAACCCAAACCTTAAATGGTAATATGGTGATATATATAATATAAAAACTAGTTATGGATTTTATATTTAAAATATTTTTTTCTGTTTAAAATAATTTAAAACATTCATTAGCGAATTCAAATACATTTTGGTAGATATGACCGAGATTTAAAGAAAATTTTCATGGTTTATTTATTTTAAGAGTTATTTGAAATTGATATAAGTATAGATATAAGAGTTTTCACTGTAAAATTTATTTTTTATATTAATGGTCTTATTAAAAATTTATTTAAACTATATCAAAATATTTTTTATGTGATTTGAACACAATTTATATAAAATTAAATATTTGATATTTAGTTTAGGTAAAATGTTTACATAGAAAATGAAATGGTTAAATGATTATAAAATCTTTCATAAATATTATATATCTTGAATATGAATGAGATTATATTGAATAAAATGTAAATCATAAAATATTAAGTGCTCATATTTTTTATATAAATATAAAATTTTTATATTTATAAATTATTGAATTTCCATAAATTATGTCTAAATTATACATCATTTATAATTATTTATTTATAAAATTTTAGTATATTATTATCTCATCTTTAAATTTATGAACTGTTCATTTATTTAGTTTACCTCCATGATTATTTAATTTGTGAATATTAAGTGTTTATAATGAGTGAATAAATGCATTTGTTTGAAGTATTAAACATCATTTTATGAATTTATACAAAGCGTTACATCCTATTTTTGATTTAGTATTTAGTTACATTTAAAAATTATTATGATTTTCTAACAGATTTTGAACTTGAATGTAAACATTATTATTGAATTACAAAAATTTGGTGTTAGGATTTTCTTAGATTTATGGTGTCTCTTGAGTATAGATCTATGGGTAGTGGGTGGGACTTCTCATTGGTCTAATAGATTATATTATTCATTATGAAAGTTGGGGTTTATTATATATTTGATCATACATAATTTAATGTTTATTTTAATTTTTTATGATTATAAATTTTTTTATAAAATGGTTTCATATACCTCATACAGGTAATAAATTTTTAAACATATGTGTAGGATCTATATATAGTATATAGGACCCTACATCACAATATTGTCTGCTTTGGTTCACAACCTTACATGTTTCTTCTTCAGTAGGACTCACTGCCCACCAGGTTGGCTCACTACCATCCCCATTCTAGAAAGTCCATAATATTTGAATGGGGTGGTTGGGTCGTATATATCATGCCCAACAACCCTCAAATATACTATGTGGGATAGACCATACACCCATCAACCTTAACCCATAGGGATGCACTGAATTTATTTGGGATTCCAATACTCTCCCCCACAATGCTTTACCTAAGAATTAGAGGCTTTCCTACCACCTCTTATACCAATTATAGGATCTATATTGGGTATGCAGGACCCTAAATCAGAATATTTTCTTCTTTGGTTCACTACCACATGGGTATTTTCTTAATTTGGGCTCACTACCCACCAGGGTGGATCACTACCATATCCCTTATGAAAAGGCCTTATGATGGGATGGGGATGATCAGGTCTTATATGTGATTCCAAAAATCCCTCCAGTCTTTGATGTGGTAAAAGGACCTTGCACCCAGCAACCTTGACCTGTTGGGTTGTATTGCATTCAATTAGGATTCCAACAGTGTTGATATAATTTAATTTTTTTAGGATATGTAATATAAATCTCGAGCTAAATATAAATTTTATAAATGATACCCAAATATAAATTTTTGGAATAATTCATTCATATATAAATGGAATTAATGAGATAAAATGGTGAGATTTAAAAATACCTTAAAAATTTTAAGTTTTAGATTCCTTCCTTTGAGAATACTTGTGAAGTAATTAATCATACAAAGGATAAGTCCATTCTATAGTTGGGTTCTCATTTATAATCTTATGTAAGGAAATTTTGTTATGGGTGACCTTGATATGATTAACTATTAGTATCCAACAATAGTTTACGGATACACTTAGTTGTATGTATTTAATAGAATTGGGTTAATTTGAGAATATAGTTGAGTTATTCCATAACATGACACCAGTAAAAGATATTTTCAATTGATTATCCCAGATTCAAGAGTTATTTGATTGAAATAATTTTATACTTGAATTAATTTGTGATGGAATAAACAGAAAAGTAACCCAAATATTGAGAAAATATTGATCATTTCCCACTAATTGATATAATGGATAATTTAAAATGGTTCATAATTTTAATGGAAGAACATTTAATTTTTTTATCAACTGACTGAAAAACATGATTCTAATTTTATTTTTTTTTGTAAATAAAGGTGAAATTTCATCATAAGACAAGACATTGAGATCAATTTAAAAAAATAAAACTTAATAGAAACAACATTATAGACTGTTATAGAGAATAGTTTTTTAAGTAATATAGGGAAATTCTATTTGTTATAAAGACCCCTCCCAGTGTTTCCATCTAGTGAAGTTGTTTGAAAAACAAATCTATATGATCATAAGTTTCATTAGAAATATTCAATTAATGGTTTCAAAGTATTTTTTTAGATGTAAGGTAATAGAAGTAATTTAATTCTTTACTCATGTACTCAATACGATTGGGTAAAACAATGAATTTTAAAGAATATAGGTTCCATTTAAATCTAAAAACAGATACATTTTTAATTATATCATCATTTTGGGAAAGTTTTTAATAGTATAATGAATTTATTAATATTTTACATGATCTTATCAACATGTATAATATATAAGATTAGAAAATGGGAGGTTTTGGATTTATAGTTTTTTTTAAACTACAAAATGATAAAATTTTAAAGTAGAATATGAATATTAGAGGGTATTATAGTCAGTATAAGACCTTGAAACCTAATAGAGGCATCAAGAATGAGGGGAAATATTTCCATTGTAAAAATATAAGAAATTAGTGATGAAAACTTCCAAAATACATGGAGGTGTGTGAGATAATCCATAGAGATTCCACTTAAGGTATTTATTTATTTATATTATTCTATTTATATGTGTATAATACACTGTCTATACATTATAAAAATGTTATAAATATATATAATATTTCAAAACTGAATAAGTTTTAATGAATGAATATTAAAAATTTAATTCTATTGATGAAATAATGGGTTTCAACATTATGTGGCAGATGCAATTAATGACTTAAAATATCAAACAATAAAATTTATGTATTGTAACTCCTTTGATTTCTATTATATGAAAAGAGTTTATTATAAAAGAAGTTGTTTTAAATAAAATGAGATAATTTATTTTAATATTTGTTTATGATTCATCCAGTTTTATAACAAGGATTCAAAAGATGATAATTTTTTATCAATCTAATTTACTAAAATAATAGACAAAGTGTTCACATAACCCAATAAGGGAATTTTATTGAAAATATTTTTTTAATACATATATATATAAACACATATAAAACCATAAAATATATCGTTATTAAAAAATATTTTTAATATTCACAAAAAATAAACAAGTGATATTTCATAACATAAAGTAGATTTTATCTATGAAATGTTTTTTTGAGAAAACATAGTTTCTATGTGGATAGTAGGAGTATTTTTAGACATAAATATATTAAAAACATAATAAATAAAATATACTAATATTCTAGTTTAATGTTAATGTCGCTTTATATCCTAAAATATTTTAGGATGTGGTGGTAATGAATGATATAAATGTAAAGTATAACATTGAAACTTTTCACAAAAATAATATCAAATAAATTTAATAATTGAAATCTTCTAATATGATGATGATGTACCACGAATTTTTTATAAGTATATAACACAAAATAAGTTATTAACTCTACATCATTGGATGTTGTGAGGTAAAAAATTAATATCATGTTCTAAGTGTTGAACTTGAGGATTTTTAATCATGATATCATCAATATTAAAATAATATTTATTAATATTTGCTAACCCATTAAAATAGATTAGTGAGAGTATTTATCATATGGTCATTTAAAGATATAATAGGAATTACTAAATATGTAATGATTTTAAAAAAGCATTAAAAATTTAGTAAACATGAGGTATTATTTGTGGCCAATTATATATCATATGGTTAGATGGTTACTTATGTATGTATAGATTTAAGTTAAGTTTGTGAATCCTTATTACATTACCAAGTATAAAATGAGCTTTCCTTTAGTTTTAACAATCAATGATTAAATATGCAAGAAATTTAGAGAATCTTTTATATGTATTCGAGGTTCTTCATCAATATAGAATCATCTATATTTGTTTAGAGATTCTTGGTCAATGGTATCCTTCAAAACATTTATATAAAAGTCTCTTGGTCATTTTGATGACCAGGCTGGTTTTAAAGCCACTCAGTGGGGCACTTGAAGTTTATCGTCATTCAGAAGGACAAAGATTATTTCAATGTTGGGATCGAACCCATAAATGGGCTACCTACGTATCCTTTGTTTTGAAAAAGGAATCAGAACCCACGAAGTTCGAGGAATGGGATATGATGTTTTATGATTGATGGCTCAAAGATGAATGTCATAATTACTTTTACACTCTAAGCTCACGTGAGTCATGCTCGTTGTGAGAAACAAGAGGTATTGGTAAAATTTAGACAATTGTGCCATAAAAGATGCAATCATAAGAATTTGTTTTGGGGCTTATGTATAGATGACTGCCCAGATAGGCGAAGGTTTAGGATTTACTTTTAGGGAGAAAATCCAAGAACAGGGTCCACAAAGTTATATGTGCTTCATGGAGATTTGAATACTCTAATCTTGGGGCTTACTCCGAAGGAGGATTCCCAAGTTAGGAGGGGACTTATGATTGGGTTTTATTCCGGAAAAGGAAACCCAAATCAAAGGTAATTTATGACTGGTTAAGAGAAATTTTAAGAGGCTTGGGGCTTACTCCTAAGAAGGATGCCCAAGATTTATGACTAGGACTTATTCCTGAGAAGGAAGCCTAGGTTAGGGGACTTGGGGCTTACTCCTGAAAAGGAAGCCCAAGGTTATGACTGAGTCTTATTCCAGAAAAAGAGACCCAGGTTAGGGATTAAGGTTTGGGGCTTACTCCTGAGGAGGATGCCCAAGATTAAAGGACTTGATTGGGGCTTATTCTTAAGAAAGATGCCCAGATCAAAGGTTTTTATAACTGGGGATTTATTCCTGAAAAGGAGACCCAGGTTAGGATTCTCTCATCTTAAAGGATGAGGTTGAAATGAATGAACTCTCAATCTTTGGTGACATAAAGATGTTTAAATCACTAGGTTTTGAGAGATATTTCACAGAATTCCTTTCAGATAAGGATGTCAAATCAAGAAATCATGCCATAAATGGCTTTGAAGAGTATCTTGAAGACTGAATCTTGAATAGGAAGGGTGAAATGGCTTAATAGGGGTAAAAATGGGCAAGATGGGCACCCAAAAAGCTAGGGGCGCGCAAGTCTTGAAAGGCGCGCAAGTCCTGCGGCGGCGCGCAAGTATTGGTCGCGCAAGTATACTTGCGCGACATGAGGGGTACTTGCGCGATTTTCAACCAGTATTGAAATGCTTGAGCGACTCTTTATAAAACCCTTTACCATCCTCTTGAGGTTCTTCCAGAAGAGGGACGCGCAAGTTATATTGCATAAATTAAGTAGGCGCGCAAGTGTTTGATAAGTTTCAACACTTAGGCCTTCCTTTTTCTCTTTAGATCTTCCGTTCTAGGTAAGAAATTACCTTAGAAGTGTTCCGGAAGCTTTGAGAAGAGACTTGGGCGTCGGGAGCTTCAATCCGAGTTTCTGGAAAAAGATTCCTCTTGAATGGGGGGCCCACATGGTCTATTTATAGGCAAAAGAAGACCCCGGGCGGTTACTGGGCGGTTACCAGGCGGTTACCACATATGTCGCGCAAGTCCCTTGCACGAACATGAGGAGTCGCGCAAGTATTGAGGCGGCGCGCAAGTGTACTTGCGCGACCAAGAGGGAACTTGCGCGATCTATGGGAAATGTTCTCCTTTTTTATCCCTTTGTCGATTTTTGATGTTTCTTCAAAGGATTAATCACTTTGAGCTCAGATATTCCCTTTTCCGATCTTTAGATTCTGTGACGAAAGGAGCGTCAACAAAAGTCCCCCCTCAGAGTTGGATCCGGAGAGAAAATGAGGATTTGACTCTGAGGAAATTGAATTCCTCAAAAGGAAAAGGGAGGGCGCGCAAGTCTTTCAGCGTCAGTGGGTGGCGCGCAAGTCTGCGTCGCGCAGGCTTTGAGCGCTCTGGGTGCGGCGCGCAGATAGGCCCCCTGGCCTATAAATATACCGCTTCCGGCCGTAGATGGCATCTGAAGTTCCGGATTTCTCGAGCTCTCACCGCGCAAGTCTTCCTCGCCGCGCAAGTCTCTTGTTTTCACTGTTTCTTCGCTGCCGCGCTACTCTCAAGGTAATAGGGCTTGCGCGGTAATACTTGCGCGACCAAAACTTGCGAGGCACATGTATCACTTGCGCGACATCTCCATACTTGCGCGCCTTAATGCCTTAGCCATTTTTTTCAAATTCTTTCACAAATTTTATGAAAAATAAAACCCATTTAAGAGTTTAATTTATTCAACTCCTGTGCAGATTCAATGGCTCATAGACCTGGATTAATTGATGAACTAGCTAGCAAGCGGATAGATGATATGATGAATATCATTGGCCCTGATTACTATACTGTCAAAAACAGCACTCTTCCAGATTTGGCTAAGTATCTGAAGAAATATCATCACGACTTTCCTCACTGCACTTACCTACCTTTGTATGGTCATGGTCATCTGCAAGAAGTCATTATTCCAGAAGTAAAGAATTATCTTCCATTTTCTTGGTTTCAGAATTATACCAATTTTGCTTCAGCAAATATCTCAGGCGGAGGATCATTTCAAACTGCTGGAACAGTGGAGAAGGCTTATGTGATGCATCATAGCCCTTGCACACCAGATCTGAAAAAACATACACCTGAGCTTCAACCACATTGTCATCCTTCAATCTTCCGAAATGCTCAGATGGATCAATCCAAAGGCTGGAAGAAAAGTTGGGATTTCCGTCCTGGGGGAGGTGTGAAACCAACTTGGATGTGGGTATACTGGGTGCGACAGACTTGCGCAGAGTTTATTGAGGATCTGAAGAGAGCTGCAATATATGAGGCTGTTTGGGTTGGGCAAACATATATTTAAAGACATGATATCTTTGTGCCAGAGATACTCAGCCATTGGAGTCCAGTGACTAATTCTTTCCACTTGACTCATGGAGAAGTAGGTATTAGTTTGTGGGATGTCCACAAGATTTCAGGAGCTCCAATCTTGGGCGATATGTATGATGAATTCATTCCTCCCAAGGTGACTTGGAATGATCCAGAGAAGACTCCTGCTTTGGCTCGAGAATTATTCAAAATCTTTCACAAGCTCAAGAGTTCAGAGACCTCATTAACTCATTTCAGAAAAGATATCCATCCGGAAGAATGGATGAATGTGTTTCTTACTGAGAAGAAAGGGATGGAGCCAAAGGAAAAAGGATCCAAGAAAAAGAAATCCAAGGATACCCGGCCCAGACGTCCTACCACTTGTCCAAAACCTGAGAAGAGAGGAGCTCCTGGCACATTCTGGCCAACTCTAGAAGCAGGAGAGTTTGAAAAATGGGGCTATGAAGTGAATCAAAGAATTCCAAAGAAAACTCGTCTGGAGGGTTTCTTGGCAATGTGGCTCAGTATTTATCTCTTGCCGGTCAGGGATTCGAAGGGAGGCGTTAGGCCAGGGACCTTCGTCATTGCGGCCAAGTTGGCTGAGGGAAAAATGGTTGGGTTAGCTACCCCCATTTTAGCAAAGATTCACAGGAGTTTACTTCACGTCTTCCAGGGTAAATCTCTTTTAAGAATAGTGGGACCATTCCAGGTTTTTTGGGGATGGATCGCCACTCACTTCAGGACTTACAATGTACAGAATGGATTACAAATTCCTGGAATCTCTTTCAGACCGTCAGTTCAAGCATTCTCTGGAATTGCTCCATTAGATGTCAATGGTTATGACATAAAAGTAAGACTAAGCATGTATAAGGAATTCAACTTCTTTCCTTATGGAAGTCCTCCATCTGGGCGGTTTGTTGATGATGGGAAAGCCCCTTTGGATTTGAGGGCATACATGCTAGCTTGCAGGGATGGCGTGTTAGTAGCCAGGATTGATGGAGAAATCATATGTGAGGCCTATGCTCCATATAGATTTGCACGCCAATTCAAATGTTTGCAACAGATTGTTGTATCCCCTCCATTACATATCAGGTTAGAGCAACATCCGATGGTTGCTCGACAACTATGGTTGCTAACATCAAGAGAGAAGACTGGGCAGTATTTGATCTACCAGTTGAAAAAGCGGCACATTATCTGACTACATTTTATGCCGAACACTGGATAGCATCATACCCTAAAGGGATATTGAATCACCCTGTATATCAAGTGGGAAAGAGGAAGAGGACTGTAGAGAAAGAAACTCTTCCTCATGAAGGTGATACTTCTCCTCCTGAAATAGGTTCAACAGACTCCTCCTCTAGAACTGATTCCTCGGATTATCATGATGGGGATGATGAGGCACAACCGGCAGCAAAGCGGTTTCGTGCCCGATATAATCCTCCGGCCAGAGTTAAAAGACCCACTCCATCAGCTCCTGGTGAGTTATTTGATTGTAATAACTTCAATCACTGCTACTTTATAAAGTAATAAGTCTCACTTTCTTATTCTCTATCTGTAGTTGCAGGAGTCGGGAAGAAATTAAAATCAAAAATTGTAGGACCTTCCTCACAGCCTTTATATCTAAGACCAGAGGCTGTTCAGCTATGGCAGAGCTTATACTGTGATACTGAGACCGCCTGGCTGGATTTGTGTGAAGGCCTACAACTTCCTGGGATAGGATATCTTCTAGCTTCTAAAGACCTTCAATACGGAGATAACCCCAATGAAGTGCGAGCTTATATCAGAGAGCTGGAAATGCTCATATATGCCACTGATAATTCAGTTCCTATCACCAGGCGGGTGAAGGAAATGATTGATCGTGGCACCACTGAGGGGGCTGGTGATTCTGGAGATGAGGAGTGGCAAGAGTACGTGGCTCCTGAAAATGTAAGTTTTCTTTCCTTATTTTCTTTGCAACTTGATTTCAGTTGAAGCTTTGTTACTTAAGGAAGTTATTTTCTTCATCTTGCAGCTTGCAAAGAAAGGGACCGGGGTTCCTTCGCCACAATATAGCCCTGGTGGTACCGCTGTTGGGGCTGCTGCTGATTCTCCTCGCGAACCAGGCGAGATATCTCCAGGCCAGCAGGCCATGAATGAGGCACTGGACATAGCCTTTCATTCGCCAATCCAAGTGCCAATAAAGGAGACAACTGAAACTCCAAAAAAAAAAAAGAAGCCAAGGCAACGAAGGAGGAAATCCTTAGTTAAACGTTTCATTAGCAGTGGTAAGTCCTTCGAACAATCATGAGTTTATACCCATAATCATATGGTTACTCATATTTCTGAGGATTGCAGGGGCTTCTTCAATTTCCCCCTTGAGGGAAGGGACTGATCCTTCTTCAAAGGTCGTGGAGGGTGCTGTAGAACAACCACAGACTCAGGCTAACTTGGTTGCTCCTAGAGAAGAGCTACCATCCATTCCCAGTATCCCTCCCACTACTGAAGATGTTGTCCAGGGTCAGGGGTTGCAGGACATAAGTCAGCAAGAAGACGTAGCAAATGCTCCCACTGGTGAGACTAACCAAGATTCTGAAGTATCATTAGATGAAATGATGAATCAAGGAATGACTTTTGAAGAATTTTATGATCATGCTAGATTGTCATGTGATTTAGAAGACCTTGGGCATGAGTGTTACCCTTCGCCCAAATTTTTCTTTAAAAAAAAACATATTTCTAATCATGATGTAAAATAATATGCAGTTTCTTCTGTAGAAGCTGCTGAACTGCCAATGCCTGAAGAGGGTGTGGACACTGATGTCAACCCTATCATTGCAGAAACATTAGCTCAAGTAGAGCTAAATCCAATAAACTCTCCTGAGACGCATCTTGAAAATCCTGTTGAAACCGGGAAAGATGGGGAGAAGTCTTCTCATGTTGCTGAACCACCATTGGGTAAGGGATAACAATATTTGTGATTGTACTTTATTTGCAAGACAATCCATTCTTTTGTTATCCTTTAAGATTCAACTAAAATCTTTCAATTGATCATGTAGGGCCATCAACTGTAATGGCTAGATCCGGAGATGAGGCTTCAGCCTCTGCCCCAACGGTAATTGAAAGTGAAGAAGCCCAAGTCAGAGGGGAAAGAGCAGGACGAGGCACTTCCTTAAGCATGTTAATTCCAGATTACATACCCCCTTCTGACGAAGATGTTGAATCAGATCTAGAGATGCTCAAAGCGTTCAGCTTTTCACGACGTAAGGCATGGAACAACATATGGAACATCATATCGGGGGTGCCTTTAGAAGAGCTACCATCAAAAATTTCCCGATTGTCATCCCAATTTGTTATAATGGGACTCGGTGGTTTTGGGTATGAAAAGATCCATGCTGCGGTGAAACAGATTATTTTCAGGAGGGAGCAAATGCAGAAAAGTCGTGAAGATTTGACCAGAGTGAAATTGTCAGTCAACATAGGCGAATTTGAGGCTGCGATATCCCAGGCTGAAGCTGATTATGCTGTCAAGATGAAGGATCTGAAGCAAAAAATCAAAGAAAAGGTCGTCCAGCAGGTGCAACTCCAGCAACAGTTAGATGTTGTTACTGGGGAACTTGATCAGCTTAATAAATCATTGGATGAAACTCATATGAATGGCATGAAAGCCATTGCAGATGCTAAGAAGTCACTTCAGCAAGCTGAAAAGAGTGAAGCTGGTCAAGTGCACGAGCTTCAAGTAACTGTTGATAAGGCTCAGGATGCTATACATCAAATGAAGACTTATGTTGACAATCTTCTGTAATTCTTGAAAAAGAGAAGAGATTCCAGTCTGTGGATGTCCTTCTAACTCTTGTGTATCAATGAAAAACACTTTTGTCTTCAATCATTTGTACTTGAATTCTTCCATTACCTGCTTCAAATTTACTTAAGCCAATGGGCTTAGTAAGCATAGTTTGATTTTTACTAGGATTATTACAAATAACCCTACAAACTTTGAACCTTTTAACTGCTCAATATTACCTAAATCATACAAAAAAATGTATATTTAGTGAGCTGGAACTTGACTTTTATTCAGAGTTCCTTTGTCTTTTGTGTGGGCAGCTTAAAGTCATGCACGCCGGACATAAAGGGGCTAATGTTTAAGGTCGAAAATAGTTTTGACCGAAAAATGGATTAAAATGGATTCAATTCCTTGACAATTTATCTGAAAACATATTTACCATACTTAAGTATGAGGGAAAAAAAATGTAAACTATGGCTTAAGAATATTTGAATCTGAGGAATGATATGAAAAAGAGCTAAATAGCATTAGAAGAAGTAGTTTCCAAGAATGAAGTTACTATTATTTAACAAAACCTGTTAGGGGGTTGAAATATGCAGGGCCACCTATGGGCATTGGCTGCATAGTCAAATAAAATAGCATCTTTTGGCTGACAAGTCTGTTATGTGGACTGTTTATGCAAGGCCACCTATGGGCACGTGCTGCATAGTTAGGCAAAAGAACTCTCAGAAATTTACTTTCCTAGTGCTAAAAGCCAGTGAAAGTTTATGGAGATTCAAATTTTCTAAAGCATAGAGTTTGTTGTATGGAAAGAGGTACTTGAATATGGAGAAGATATTTCCAAACAAGAATATCGAAGAACTATATGAATATCACTCCTACGAAGGTCTGACCCAAACGTAGGGAAGAAAAATAAACCATAGACTTGAATACTTTCAGATCATGAAAAAGGATATGGGACAAATACGTTAAGGATGGCTATTTTTGCGGATCCCTACATACTGTCGTTTAAGACAAATAAGGACAAAAGAGGCATTCTTCCCAAGAATGAAGTTACTATTATTTAACAAACCCGTTAGGGGGTTGAAAACATGCAGGGCCACCTATGGGCATTGGCTGCATGGTCAAATAAATAGCATCTCTTGGCTGACAAGTCTGTTATGTGGACTGTTTATGCAAGGCCACCTATGGGCACGTACTGCATAGTCAGGCAAAAGAATTCTTAGAAGTTTGACATTTTTGTGACTATAAGTCAGGAAAAGGGTTATGAAGATCTGAAAATATTTAAGGTTAGGATTATAATACATAAAGATGGGTATTTTCCAATGTATATAGAGATACATAGGTCAATGAAAACCATAATCATGTTGTGGCTGGGTCTTGAATTGAAACTTGGACTTCACTACGTATCTCATAAAAATGAGAATCAAGCCATACGTAGTTCTTGAAATGTAGTTTAACGTCGTGCATGACGAAAGTATGAGTGATCTTAGTTTAGGGTCATAGAATTCGGACCATAATGATGAATACATAGTGTGTGTTTTCATGAGGACTTTTCAGCCAAGGGACTGAAAGTGAAATTTGGGGTTAGGCCCAAAAGATTTGGGACTGGATTCGAGGGACACTCGAATGTTCTTACATATCCCATAAGGATGGGAATCAAGTCCACGTAGTTCTAGAACTACCCTTTGTACAAATTTGGTTCGTACATGTGAAGGGTGAAAAAGGGACTTTAGTGCAATGATAGTTTTAACCTAAAATAAAAAGTTTAGGCATTACCATGTATGTACGTAGTCTTTTGAAAAATGAAAACCATGATTGAAAAAGAATCAATGTTAATAATGGTTCCTTCTCAAATGAGGAAATCAAAGAATATTGTAGTTTATTGTCATACCGGACAGAAGTGTTGTATAGTTTAACGTCATATAACAAAGACGAAAGTTAATCAATGTAAAGATATTGATTCCAAGGGCGGTTTCACAAATCATCATCATATGAGATGGTGGTGAAACGATGTGAAGAGATTGTTCTTTGGGCTTGAACCTTTGGGAGGTTGCCTACATACCCAGCCTGGAGGGCAAGGATCAAAGTCCGTGTAGTTCAATTAAAGAATGAATCAATGATCAAGTTGTTCTTGTGGACAATGATCTAATAAAAAAAAATATTGTTGGGATTTACACATGGTTAGTGGCCCAAAGGGAGTGTTATGGTTGATGTTCGCTCTAAGCTCACGTGAGTCATACTCGGTGTGAGAAACAAGAGGTAATAACAACCTTAACGATGTACAGTTTAATGTCATGTAGGACAAAAAAAAAGGGACTTTCTGTACAGTTTAGCGTCATGTAGTTAAGACGATGGGGACAATATAGTTTAACGTCATATTGGACGAAAGGGGGATTGTGCAGTTTTAATGTCATGCTGGACTATTGATGATTATATAGTTTAACGTCTTTCCGGACGTGAGGGACTTTTATACAGTTTAGCGTCATGTAGTTAGGAAGTCACAGTTTAACGTCTTGCTGGACATATTTGCAAATAGTTTATGGTCATATACATGGACCAGGGATGATGCAGTTTAAAGTCATACGGGACCATTGCTGTATAGTTTAACGTCATATAGCAAGGACGAACTGGTGCTGTACAGTTTAAAGTCATGTAGCTAGGACTAAGGTGAACCAATATGAGGATATCAGTTCTGGGGATTTTTTTACAGTTTAATGTCATGCTGGACGATGAAAGTGCCACACAGTTTAATGTCATGTTGCTAGGACACAATATAGTTTAATGTCATCTCGTACAAAATATAGTTTAATGTCATCTCGGACATATATAGTTTAGTGTCATGTAGGACATATTAGTAACCAATGTGACAGTTTAACGTCATGTTGGACGATAAGGGAACTGACACAGTTTAACGTCATGTTGGACGATGAAAGTGCCACACAGTTTAATGTCATGTTGCTAGGACACAATATAGTTTAATGTCATCTCGGACAAAATATAGGAACTTCTATACAGTTTATTGTCATGTAGGAAAAAATCAGGGACTATGCAGTTTAAAGTCTTGCAGTTAGGACTATTGGTGCTGCACAGTTTAGTGTCATGTTGCAGGGACATAAGTGCGAATAGTTTAAGGTCATATGCATAGACCGTACAGTTTATCGTCATGCTGGACGTATTATAGTTTAATGTCATCTCAGACAGAAGTGTGACACAGTTTAATGTCATGTTGGACGAAGTTGTAGTTTAAGGTCATACTGGACCATTGCTGTATGAACCAAATGTAAGAGTCTTGGTTCTGGGAACAATATTTTGTGTTTATACAAAATACTTCTTCAGAAATCTGGCATTAGTTGGAGTCGTGATGTGTTCTCCATCCATTGAGATTAGAGAATACGCTCCATTGGAGTAGACCTTATGTATTGAATAAGGTCCTTCCCATTTTGGTTCAAGCTTGGGAGGCTTCTTTCCTGGTATCATTGGTGTTCTGAGAACCAATACCAATTCTCCCTGAATGAATGAACGAAGACGAACTTTTTTGTAAAAAGCTCGTGCTATTCAATTCTGATAGATTTCCAAGTGGTGCAAAGTGCACAATCTCTTCTCATCTAATTGTTCCAATTCATTCAAACGCTTTTGGGATTGCTCATCTGTCGATAACTGATCACAAATGGCTATTCTGAGTGAGGGCAATTGAACTTCAATTGGCAAGACTGCTTCTCTTCCATATACCAATGAATATGGAGTAGACCGCGTTGCATTGCGAGTTGTAGTCCGATAAGCCCATAAAGCATGATAGAGTTTATCAGGCCATGACCTCTTATCTTTATCCACCATCTTTTGCAGTATATTTGAAAGAGTCTTGTTGAAGGCCTCTATCTGGCCATTAGCCGCTGCATGATATCGAGATGAATGGTTGGACTTAATGTTGTATTCTTGATATAATCTCTTTACCTAAGAAGAACAGAAGTTGGTGCCGTTTTCTGTCAATATGGTATGAGGGACACCAAATCTAGTAATGATGTTAGACTTGATGAAGCTAACAATGCATTTAGAACTGACTTCTTTGAGAGGTACTGCCTCTGCCCATTTGGAAAAGAAATCAGTAGCAGTAAGAATGTACTTAAACTGCTTGGCCGTAGCTGAAGGGTAAGGTCCCACCACATCCATTCCCCATGTGGAAAATGGCCATGAGTATTTAGCTGTATGAAGCAACTCTGGAGGTTGATGAATGAAATTGGCATATACTTGGCATGAATGACACTTCTTTGTGAAATTAACACAATCTTGTATCATTGAAGGCCAGAAGTATCCAAGCCTTCGAATTTGATCAGACAATCTATGTCCAGACTGGTGGGCACCACAGACTCCTGCATGCACTTCTTTTATGACAGCCATTGTCTCTTCACCATCAATACATCTGAAGAGAACTCCATCAAAACCACGTTTGTAGAGAATTTTCTCGAGGTGGTTTGGACCATCATAAAGAGTAAAATTGACCACACGTCGCCGAATTTGTTCTCTCTCGGCTCTATCAGGTGGAAGTGTTCCATTTTGAAGGTATTCCCTGATAGGTGACATCCATCCTGTAGTATGACCATATGGTTCAGGAATGGGACTAATTTCATTAATTTCCTCTGTTCTGACTTGAACATAAGGTGAAATTGCACGACGGTGGGCAATACAGATGGTTGTCTCGTCCCGATTTGGATCTGCTAAAGCTGTGGCTATATTAGCCAGTGCATCAGCTTGAGCATTTTGTGATCTTGGGACATAAGAAAATGTCGGTTCTGAAGGGAATTCCGACATTAACTCTCTGACGTAATCATACAAAGGGATTAATTCTTCTTTTCTGATGGCATAATCCCCATTGATTTGTTTGATTACCAGGTCTGAATCACCTTTCACCTTTAAGTGATTCACTTGTGCTTGAAGCGCTAACTCCAAGCCTGCAATGAGAGCTTGGTATTCATCTTCATTATTGGTACCACCTTCCCACAACAAAAAGGAATAAGGTAACACTGCCTTATCTGGAGAAATGAGCACAATTCCTAAACCAACTTTGTTGAATTTAGGATTTTCCATTTTCTTCCCTGTTGGACTTCTAGAAGCACCATCAAAATACATTTCCCATGTTTGAGGACTCTCTTGAATAGAAAAAACTTCTTCATCAGGGAGTTCGATATCTGAATACGTGTCTTCCACTGAAGGGTGTTCAGCCAGGAAATCAGCCAGAGCTTGGCCCTTAATTGCCTTTTGAGACACATACTGGATGTCGAACTGCTGTAGAATAACCGCCCACCTTGCCAGACGTCCTGTAAGCATTGGACGACTAAGGATGAATTTGAGTGGATTATTACGAGATACCAATTGGACCTCGTGATGTTGCAGGTAGTGTCTCAGTTTCTGAACTGCAAAGATTAATGCTAGGCAGCATTTTTCAATACTCGAATACCGGGTTTCTGCTTCAAGCATAGTTCTACTAAGATAGTAGAGACTATTTTCATTCCCAGCATCATTCTTTTGAGCGAGAAAGGCACCCAATGATCGCTCTAAAGCTGTCACATAGAGGATAAGAGGCCTACCCTCAACAGGTGGCATGAGTACTGGTGGACTTAAGAGGTATTTCTTGAGAACATCAAATGCTTCTTGACATTCTTCAGTCCACTGGTAAGTGACTCCTTTCTTCAATAATTTGGAAAAAGGTAAACTTTTGCCTGCCAAATTGGCGATGAAACGCCGAATATAGGCTAAGTGTCCTTGAAGTCCTCTTAATTCTTTCAAATTCTGAGGAGGTGACATACCAAGGATTGATTTGGTCTTCTCAGGATCGACTTCAATACCACGATGGCGTACAACAAAGCCGAGGAATTTTCCTGAGGTTACCCCAAAAGCACATTTTAAGGGGTTCATCTTCAAATTATGTTGTCGAAGCTTATGGAATATGATTTCCAAATCAGCCAAGTGATCAAAACGTTGTTTGGATTTAACCACCAAATCATCTACATAGCATTCAACAAATTTCCCTAGAAAAGGTTTGAAGATACGATGCATGGCGCGTTGATACGTTGCACCTGCATTCTTTAAACCAAAGGGCATCACCCGGTAACAAAACACACCTTGAGGAGCTCTGAAGGCTGTATATTCCTCATCTTCTGGGGCCATTCGGATCTGATTATATCCAGAATATCCATCCATGAAAGAAAGTACTTCATAGCCAGCCGTCGCATCAATTAAGAGTTCTGTAATCGAAACTGGAAAATCATCTTTGGGACAATACCGATTAAGATCTCTGAAATCGATGCAAACCCTAATTTGTCCGTTCTTTTTCTTTACTGGGACAATATTAGCCAACCACTTGGGATATTGAACTTCTCTGACAAAGTTAGCTTTGATAAGCTTATCCACTTCAGCCTCGATTTTGGAAGCATAGGTTGGGTGTGTTCTTCTCGCGGCTTGCTTGAATCCTCGATGTTCTTTTGGAAAACCCAAATGATGGGTGGCAACATCAGGATCAAGGCCAGGAATCTCTGTATAATTCCAAGCAAAAATATCTTTATTTTGCTTTAGAAAAGAAATATACATCTCTTGTTCTTCAAGGGTCATGGCCGCATTAATTAAAGTGGGGCGTGGATCTTTCTCTGTACCCAGATTTACTTCTCTGAGTTCATCCACAGTGGTAGAGATACCCTCTTCAAATGCTGGAGGAGCATCTCTAAGATCTTCCTCTTCCTCTAGATCATGTGTTATTTCTTCTGTTTCTACTTGCAAAGTAGATGAAAAAACGAAATTCTCATGATCATAAGAGATGTCAAAATTTTCACATTTTGAAGAAGAAGCTTCCATTTCCGACCCTATTGATGAAAAAGGGTCTTCTTTGGGAAATAAAGAGGAGATGATGGATTGAGAATCGACATCAACATTCACCTCTGGTGTTGCTATAACTTCTTCTGGCCTGATTAGCGAAGTATAGACTTGTTGGATTTCAGCAGACGAAATGAAAGCGTCACCACTTATGCTTTCATCACTGCTTGGTAAGTTACCAATTTCTCCCATGTTGTCTGGCTCAATTGCCGTAATTGACATTATGGATCTTTCCATAAGAGTATTTTGATTTGGGCCTATTTTGTCAATTTGACTGATAGGTAACACATAATCTATACTCACATGTGAAAATGGATTTATTGGAATTTTTTCCAAACCATATGGAGCATTAACTTTGGTAATTTCCTTCATTGTAGATTTTTCTCTTCCCTTCATGTGATAAAATTCCGCCTCAATGTATTGAGACTCACATGTTTTGAACGGGGCCTTATCACCATACAATGTTCCAACTTGACCATCGAAACAGTATTTGAGACATTGATGGTATGATGACGGAATAGCTGCATGCTGATGTAACCAGGGTCTTCCAAGCAAGATATTGAAAGCTGAGTCTTGATCAACAATCATGAAATCTGAATTGGAAACAAGATCTCCAAACTGAGTTCTGAGCGTAACTTCTCCCAGTGGTTCTTGTTCATTTTTATCATATCCTTGCAACATCATGGAAGAAGGAGATAAATCAGATTCCGTGAGGCCCAATCGACGAAGTGTGCGAATGGGCATGAGGTTGACTCCTGAACCATTGTCAATAAAAGCTCTTCGAACATCTATACCATTGACCTTGCCAGATAGGTACAAAGGTTTTATGTGCCCATGCACAACATCATCTTCATCTTTATCAGTAAAAGATATCACTGCATGGCATTCTGCAGGATTATTCTCTATGTGATAAATTTCAGCTGCAGCAATTTCAGCTTCAAACTCCTGAGGACTTGACAAAGCTTCGATGAGTGCTGCCCGAAGATCTTATGATAGATTCAAAGCATCCAAAATTGATAATTTGGCTGGTACTTGGGCCAAGTGTTTCAATATATCATACTTTTGATCCAGAGGCCTGCGTTTCCCAATAGGAATATGCGGTTTAGCAGGTACCTTGGAAGCAGATGCTTTGGAAGCTGATGCATCTTGTATTGAAGTTGGAAACATCTTTGGTTTTGGAAAATTAGACTGATTAAATCCATTTACTTGCTGAGATAAAGAAGATGGGACCTTTAATCGGTCTTCCAAAATAACTGTGCCGAAGCTGAGTTGGCCATTGGCAGAAGAACTTGCTTGTTCATTTTGAGCTCGCTGAAGGGCTCTACCACGAGTTTCTGCTGCATATACAGTGCTAGCAGGGGTAGAATTAGAGTAGTGGCTTCGGAAAGATCCACGTCTTCCCCTATATCCTGAACCTCTAGAACTTCCTCGGGTTCCTTTATTTGATACAGGTAATTCAGGCTCATCAAGACTGGAATATGAATCTGTTAATTGAATCATATTAACAGAACCAAAGATTAACTCTTCGTCTGATAAAGACTCTGCCTGGTTAGCCTGTTTAGGCTGTGCCGTTTGGTGGGACGGTGCCCGTGGCTTTGAAGTAGATGGCATGAAATCTGCCAGAGTCAAAGACAATTTAGGCTTTGATACATACTCATCTTCTCCTGATTCCTCTTTCTTCTTTGAATTGCGCTGCCCTTTTGAGGATTTGTCCTTTGATGGAGGCTTTACTGCAGATTTTGTAGGAGACACAATTGGCTTCTTCAATTGTGTTCGCAAAATGGAATGGGTCCGATTAATTGTCTTTTTGACCATCCAATCATCATATTTTTTCGCAGTTTTGCTTTTGACTTCCTGCCACTCGCCTCCTTCCTCTGGATCTGTAGCGGTAATATACGCTACATGAGCTGAAGAACCCTTCAATTTGACTTGTCCCAAGTCGACCATCTTTTGTAGGAGGTCTTTAAAGACAAAACACTCCTGTATGGGATGTCCCAACATTTGATGAAAGGGACAATAATTGGGACGGTCTTCATCTCCTTCCTTGTTTGGTCTCTTCGGCACTGGTAATTGAACCAAATTATTTTCCAGAGCTGAAATGAAGTAACCAGGAACGTTCTCACTTCGGAAAGAGTATGTTTTACTCTTCATATCCTCAAATTGTTTTCGTCGTTGATCTTTTTGATCATTTGGACGAAACAGCCTTTGTTGTTGGCGTTCAGGAGGTGGAGCCCTTAGAGAAGATGAAGGTTTTGAAGTAGAAATAGGTACAGGTGCCTGTTTAAGCATAACTATAGCAGTTTCTGCTTTACCCATTCTTCTTCCTGGAGCTGATGGAATTACACGAGATTTAACCTTAGCCTGCATAAGGGAATCTTCAATCTGTTGAGCGATTGAAGTAAGGTCTCGAAACCCTCCTGTGTATTTCACAGGGATCAATGGCGTGCGTAATTCGTCACGCAAATTTGCCACACAGATTGGCAACAATTCCTCCTGAGGGAGTGATAAACTCAAGGAATACGTTAATCCCTTCCAACGAGCAATGAAATCAGAGACTCTTTCATTCTCTCTTTGCTTACAGTTTGTAAGATCGAAAACTGTCGTTTTTGGCAAAGTTGAGCTAAACTGAAGAAGGAATTTTTGACGAAGATCCTCCCATCCGATGACTGACCGGGATTGCAAGCTTGTATACCAGACAAAAGCTGGTCCTTGCAAGGTTCGCATGAAGCATCTGAGTTTCACTGCTTCTTGTTGCTCTGGAGTTCCCATCATAGGATCACAACAAGACACGTAATGCGTCAAATGTTGTTCAGGGTCGCCTGATCCATTGAAAGTAGGGAAAATAGGGTTTCCAAAACTGGATGGAGGAGAAATTGAATCTACCCATTCAGGGTAAACTTTCTTTTCAGGTTGAACTTGCGCCTGTTTCCCTTCCATAGTTTCTAACCGAGCTGTTAATGACTCAATAGTAGTTATTAACTTTTGAGAAACGTCAGGTTGAACTTGGTTTTGGGTAGGTGAAATGAATGGAGCTTGGACAGCCGTGGAGGTTGGTGCTGCAACTGATGGTAGTGCTGCCAACCGTTGTTGCGTTTGACCCGTAGGATTAGACCTCTGTGGGTGTACTGATAAAGGAGGATATTCCTGATCCATCTTAGTAGTTACAACAAATTCCTTCGGCTGTCGGACTTCAGCATTCTTAAGAAGAAGACTACTCTGAAGTAGTTCTGCATTCAATCTTTTTAATTCTTTCATTTCTTCCTCCTGTTGTGAAAACCTTTGCTCTAATGAGAGCGATTGACCTCCTTCAGAGGAAGGGTGAGAAGTAACCTGATTCTTACCTTTCCCCTTATTGGATCCTTTTCGGAGAGGGGGAAGTGGGTTACTTGAAGGAATACCCAGATTTTGGGTAAACCTTTGATTACGTGTGCGCACACCTTCTTCATTTAGGTCTGTGTGCGCGACTTCTTGAGCAGGAACCTCTTCGTCTGATCCCTCTGATTGAGCCTCATCTGGTGAATCAGCAGCAACGGCAGTGATGACATTAATGGATGCATATTGCATGGAATCCTTTCTATCAACATTTCTGTGATATTGTCTTCTTCTATGTCCATGATAAGACATGGAATTCCGTTGACTTGATCCCTCAGGAATTTCTTGGAGAACCGTCACTTGGAGAGAATCTCCTGACATCTTGGCTCTTCGTTCCTCTTGAGGCTTATTCCCTAATCGAGAGAATACTGACTTTCTCTGAGGGAGGGATTGAAGATTTGAAAAAGTCCCCAGTCTGGTGGACTGGGGGTGTTCCTGTTGCTTCCGCTCAACTCCTCGAATCCCATTCGTTGATTCTGAGGGTTGGGTTAGAGAAGTCCCCAGTCTGGCAAGCTGGGGTGTCTCTTGACATGCTATGTATGAGATCTTTTTAAAATCTCTCTTGATCTTGCGAATCTTATTTCAGAAATTAGCTGGATGCATTAACCTGTATCCACTTTTATCACCTGGTTCAACAGACCGTTGGATGATTTCCGAAACTTCTGTCATTTGATGACGTGTTTGCTCCAGACGAGAGGCTTGTGCAATATTCTCGCCTGCTTGATGTAGGAGCAATTCAACAACCTGTTCTCTATATACTTGACTTTGAGAGGAACTAGTTGAAGCTTGATCTCGAGCAAGCTTTTGATTATGAACAAAGCCCATTGACTGTGGCCGGCCATGGGCAATAACATTGCATGAGACCATTTTCGGCGGGCTCTGCTGACCGGCAAGCACTGTGAAATGTAGTGCTCCGTGAACACCCCATCCTCTGATATGAACATTAGATGGAGCATTGGAAATTAACTGACGCAATCTTCTTAATGCGCCAAGGCATGAACGTTGAAGGGTTCTCTGTTGCTTTTCAGCCTTCGGATACCGAGAGACTGATAGAGATGCCAAATCAATCTGGCGTTGTAACCCTTCTATTATCTTAAGATGATTTTCACATTCATCTTAAGATAATACCTTCTTCTTTAATTGACAAATAGTTTTCCATATGTTAAGATGAATATCATGGATTCCATCATCCGTCAACATCTTTGGAATGTCATACTGTGAATCAGCCAAAGGCCAAAACATGACTGGTACTTCACCTTTTGCCAGTTTTTTCCTCATGTTCAGCATTTCCTCTTTATCATTAAATGAAGATTCTTCTACCTGTTTGGACCAGAGTTGGTGTTTCCTTATTGCTTCATCGGATTCAACAAGATTGGTAGAGGAATCACTATTCATGCTGGAAGATGAATGACCCAGGGAAGGTTCGGAGAATAACCTGAACCCCAAGCTATCTTCAGATGGAGAAAGAGTTTCACCTGCCGATAGTAAAACTTCAGACATGACTGGTTTTACGTTTGCAAGTGCCTCGAGATAGGAGGGCTTTCTCGTCACTACATTGACTTCTGAAGAATTTTCAAGACAATGTGAATCACTACTGCGGAGAGGACTTTCGTAGCGAAGTTCATCACCATGAGGAGGACCTTCATGATGGGTTACAGCAAAAGATGAAATCTCTTGCTCCTTGGCCTTCTGACCACACAGAGGGTTCCTGTGGCTCTCATCTGAAGAAGAAACTTCAAGATTGACCGAATTTTCATGAAGCAAGTCTTCATGAGGAAGTGTCTGTTGAAGACCTTCGGGATTAATGTTCCTATTATTGGGAACTGAGGGAGTATAATCTTGAATTTCGACAGATAAATGTCTGAGGGCTTCAAGAACTCCAGCATCGAGCAAGGCCTTGTTGCAGATTGGCCTTTGATCTCCTGACTGTGCTGGGCGGATCTTTTTCTTAGATGCCTTCTTACTCGCTTTAGAAACCACTTGATGACGAAAGTGATTGCTCTGAGCAGGTGTATGTGCCTGATCAGGAAAGATGGTCAGGTTAGGCTGACGATCATCGCTCAAATCAGGTGTATGTGCCTGACTTGGTTGTCCATATGATATGGGGGAGTAGGCCCCACAACCCTCTTGGACTGGAACAGATGTGTGTGTCTGTTCCGGAGTGAATTGTTGATGTGTCACTCCACTGCTAGGGATAGATTTATGTGTCTGT
The DNA here is from genome assembly GCA_963277665.1 of Viscum album. NCBI lineage: Eukaryota > Viridiplantae > Streptophyta > Magnoliopsida > Santalales > Viscaceae > Viscum > Viscum album. The sequence continues at coordinate 1,458,717,897 of OY728128.1, forward strand.
CCCTGAGATGATGCTGAAGCTGTTATGATATCCTGGCAAGCATCCAGAATATGAGCAGGAATTTGCTTCTGCTCTTTCACCATTGACAAAATATGTTTGGTGACTTCAGCCGCCGGAACGGGGATATACGTCCATTCCGGGCTTGGAGTAGGTGTATGTGCCTGCTCCTGTCCTCCTTTTCCTGTCAGTGAATCCTGACAGTACTCAAGTGTGGAGGCAGAGAGTTTAGTCTGCCTCCTGTTTGTCGTCGGGGCTTTCCGACTGACTTCTCCGTGCGCTACCAAGCGAGACTGTTGGTAGGCTTGATTAGTATTAGCAGGTGTATGTGCCTGCTGATTACACTTCGCCAAACGCGGTTGACGAGATCCATCATATGTAGTCAGACGAGCCTGCTGACTAACTGGTGATGTATAAGCAGGTGTATGTTCCTGCCTATGGTACTCCGCCGGAATTGCCTGGCGGGATCGGCTTGATGCTGCCAGACGAGTCTGCTGGACAGAGGGATTAAAACGAACAGGTGTGTATGCCTGCTCGTTATTTGCCACCAAGTTAGGTTGGTGGACTTCTCCGGAGATGGCGGGGATGACAACCTGCCTATTGTTAACCGGATTCCATCTCTGGCGATTCATCTTGCCTGCTCGGGTTCGAGGAACCTGAGATGAATGCCTGGAGTCGGTACCCTCATCATGTTGAGGGCGCACTACCGCACGAGTCTGGCGGTGATTGTTGATGGGAGCCTTTGAGAAGGACTCCTGTCTTTTTGAATTAAGGTCCTGCGGGACCTGCTCATTCACTTCCTCAGAGTAAGGGAGTGAATGGAAATTGCGTTCCGGGGATAACGACCCGAAACGGTTGGAGACGGTAGTCAGCACCGCCTGCTTCTTGATTGCTGGTCGCCATTGTCTGGACAACTAGGTAGAATTGTTAACTTGGAGGGCTTGACGAGCGGCCTCCAGAGTTGGGATAGTACCGTTGCGATGGTACTCCTTAACCAGTGCATTAGAAACACAGCGTTGAAGACGCTGAGTTGGTGATGTCATCCTCAGAGCGGATGACGTTCCAGCCGGAGTAGCAGCATTGATTTTCACAGTAGCAGACCTCACAATAGAGGTGTTCCCAGCAGCAGTATTCACAGGGGTGAATTTAAGGAAAGCCATTTTTGTAGAAGATCTTGAAAAAAGAGTGCCTGTTCCATGTAACAGACATAATCAAGATGAATCCGGCTACTGCATCTTTTGGATGATCATATGTCAATGATTGCCTTGTTGGCCCAAAGGGCCTAACAGATAAGAAGAACATCACTTTAACTTGGTTAAGGATTCACGTCGGGTTCACCATTTTTGTTTCGCGCGGAATCCGGGGATGACCTCCTGGACGGGAGATTCAAACGTTCCGATCGGTTTCTAACGGGTTTGTTCGTAGAACCGGAAACATCCAATGATTCCACATCTGTTTGGACCTACTTTCCAAAGGCAGGCACTCATTAGCTTGTGGGCAAATGAGGCTTGGGAATTTGCATTGGTCGAGAGGATGGGAGGTCGGACTCATCACACCTTTTTGAGGGGAATTATTGTCTACTCCGGGACTCTCTTTATAGATTTAAGTTAAGTTCGTGAATCCTTATTACATTACCAAGTATAAAATGAGCTTTCCTTTAGTTTTAACAATCAATGATTAAATATGCAATAAATTTAGAGAATCTTTTATATGTATTCGAGGTTCTTCATCAATATAGAATCATCTATATTTGTTTAGAGATTCATGGTCAATGGTATCCTTCAAAACATTTATATAAAAGTCTCTTGGTCATTTTGATGACCAGGCTGTTTTTAAAGCCACTCAGTGGGGCACTTGAAGTTTATCGTCATTCAGAAGGACATAGATTATTTCAATGTTGGGATCGAACCCATAAATGGGCTACCTACGTATCCTTTGTTTTGAAAAAGGAATCAGAACCCACGTAGTTCGAGGAATGGGATATGATGTTTTATGATTGATGGCTCAAAGATGAATGTCATAATTACTTTTACACTCTAAGATCACGTGAGTCATGCTCGTTGTGAGAAACAAGAGGTATTGGTAAAATTTAGACAATTGTGCCATAAAAGATGCAATCATAAGAATTTGTTTTGGGGCTTATGTATAGATGACTGCCCAGATAGACGAAGGTTTAGGATTTACTTTTAGGGAGAAAATCCAAGAACAGGGTCCACAAAGTTATATGTTCTTCATGGAGATTTGAATACTCTAATCTTGGGGCTTACTCCTAAGGAGGATGCCCAAGTTAGGAGGGGACTTATGATTGGGTTTTATTCCTGAAAAGGAAACCCAAATCAAAGGTAATTTATGACTGGTTAAGAGAAATTTTAAGAGACTTGGGGCTTACTCCTAAGAAGGATGCCCAAGATTTATGACTAGGACTTATTCCTGAGAAGGAAGCCTAGGTTAGGGGACTTGGGGCTTACTCCTGAAAAGGAAGCCCAAGGTTATGACTGAGTCTTATTCCAGAAAAGGAGACCCAGGTTAGGGATTAAGGTTTGGGGCTTACTCCTGAGGAGGATGCCCAAGATTAAAGGACTTGATTGGGGCTTATTCTTAAGAAGATGCCCAGATCAAAGGTTTTTATAACTGGGGATTTATTCCTGAAAAGGAGACCCAGGTTAGGATTCTCTCATCTTAAAGTATGAGGTTGAAATGAATGAACTCTCAATCTTTGGTGACATAAAGATGTTTAAATCACTAGGTTTTGAGAGATATTTCACAGAATTTCTTTCAGATAAGGATGTCAAATCAAGAAATCATGCCATAAATGGCTTTGAAGAGTATCTTGAAGACTGAATCTTGAATAGGAAGGGAGAAATGGCTTAAGAGGGGTAAAAATGGGCAAGATGGGCACCGAAAAAGCTAGGGGCGCACAAGTCTTGAAAGGCACGCAAGTCCTACGACGGCGCGCAAGTATTGGTCGCGCAAGTATACTTGCGCGACATGAGGGGTACTTGCGCGATTTTCAACCAGTATTGAAATGCTTGAGCGACTCTTTATAAAACCCTTTACCATCCTCTTGAGGTTCTTCCAGAAGAGGGACGCGCAAGTTGTATTGCAGGAATTAAGTAGGCGCGCAAGTGTTTGATAAGTTTCAACACTTAGGCCTTCCTTTTTGTCTTTAGATCTTCCGTTCTAGGTAAGAAATTACCTTAGAAGTGTTCCGGAAGCTTTGAGAAGAGACTTGGGCGTCGGGAGCTTCAATCCGAGTTTCTGGAAAAAGATTCCTCTTGAATGGGGGGCCCACAGGGTCTATTTATAGGCAAAAGAAGACCTCGGGCGGTTACTGGGCGGTTACCAGGCGGTTACCACATATGTCGCGCAAGTCCCTTGCACGAACATGAGGAGTCGCGCAAGTATTGAGGCGGCGCGCAAGTGTACTTGCGCGACCAAGAGGGAACTTCCGCGATCTATGGGCAATGTTCTCCTTTTTATCCCTTTGTCGATTTTTGATGTTTCTTCAAAGGATTAATCACTTTGAGCTCAGATATTCCCTTTTCCGATCTTTAGATTCTGTGACGAAAGGAGCGTCAACAGTATGTTTTAGTTAGTTCATTCTTAAAGGGGTTTAAGAATGTATAGTACAAATTTTTTTAAACCAAAAGTAATCCCTAACTTATCATTCATTCAATTTAGTTTCATGTATTCCATGATTTAAAATTATAATTAAATTATCAAAGTATAAATTTGATTGATTTCTAATGGATTATCATTATAGTGTATTATAGGCTATGATGAAAATTCAATATTAATGTGGACTGGGTTCTTTATAGAGATATGTAATTCACTCAAGAGATAAAAATAGAGTTATATATGAAAAATTACCCATTATTTATACCACATATAATTTCATACACTAGGTTTTTTGTAGGAACCCATGTGTTTATAAGGGTCTTGAGGTTTAGTGGAATTTTTAATTTTCATTCAGTGGAGGGGTAATATTTTACACCAGTGTTCAGAATGGAATTATAAGAGTTCGAACCTATTAAATAGTGTGTTTTGGTCCCCATTAGATGATGGATGGTAGATTGGATGTTTGGAAGAGCCTTTGGGGGAAAGAACGGGTGGTTAGGTTACGTGGATGAAACCTATAGCCACTGGATAGATGTGGTCTAACCACTAGCTAGAAAGTGGCTATCTGGTGAAACCTACATCCTATAAGTGACCACCGACTAGATGATGTACAATCCTATTTATACAGTTGACTTTTTTAGGGGAATAATTACATTTCCTCCCCCCCCCATATTTTAAGGAGGTATCCCTTCCTTCTTCTTTTCCTTGGAATAAATGATCAGACATCGAACACCCCACCTTATCCCTTAAAAAATTGTAATTTTCGGTTGTAATGGTGCCATTTTTTAGAAATATAAACTATTTCATAACCAATTTTGACCTTATTCAATCTCTTAAAAAATTTATTATAATTTTAGTTCTCTTTGGTTAGGTATCAATTTACAATTACACTAGAGTATGGTGTAATCAGTTGAGAATCATGGGACCTCTATTCTATCTAAGAAGAGAGAATCCTGTAGTGTAGTCTTCCGGTCATCACTCATTGATTCAAAAAGGTACATAATTCCAAGGATTTTTCTTTGGTATTTCTTAAAAATAAACTATGTTAATGATGACAATAGTTCCAGTAGTTTGGTAATTTTCTTAATATTGTTTTTGGGTGTTCGTAAGTGATATCCTAAGGGTTATTTTTCATGGTATTGATGTGGTAAGGTTGTTTGATGTGTTTATACATTTATTACTCTTTTAAATTAAGTGGGTTAATTAATTATAAATTTTGTAATTAATTTAATTTGAATTTTGGGATGTTTTTCATGAGTTATGATATCACATTGGTTAGTGGTGACCACGTGTGATTAGACAATCTTGGTTGAGTCTTGGTGAGCCTAAGTAGAGAAATAAATTGGTGAATAAAAAAAGAAATGGATTATTTAATGATTTAGGTGGTTTGTTTTTTTATCATTGTTGTATTTTTCATTTAATTATGGTGCATGTGACATGTGGTCATTCCACTAAGGAGTTGAGATTTATAAATATTTAATTTTATATATTAAAATAAAATGTTCAGTTTAATATGAAATACAAGAAAATGAAGATAACAATGTTACAAGGCCATATTGGGCCTTGTACATGGCTTATTAGCCTCAAATGACGATGGTTGAATCCATGATCCAAATGCTTCCCATCAACACATGGAACTTCTTTAGGGGTGTTCCTATGTTAAATTAAATTGGTTATAACATGGTGGAATTTTATAGGAATCCACATACATCTACAGGATGAGGTGTGAGATAAATTGAGTTTAGAAACCCTAATATGCCATTTTAGGACCCATGATACACCTTTTCATCTATGGATAGTCTTTAGGTACGATGGACTTGGGTTGGGTGAGTGTACCAACCTAGACAGAACCCAAAATCATTGAGATGGTCCATGGGCCATCCTTCTAGAACGTTTCCTATGAGGCTTGACTTATGAGGCCTTGATTATAGGTTATAATTGTGACCTTTTTGTCAAAATTACACTCTCTATAATGTCGATTTTCTGGAGGATTATGTATTAGACTAAGGCCCCAAGTGGGGCGCCCTTTGTTTTTAAATTACTCATAGGGACCCAAATTGGTTCCTTGGTGATTGAATGACCTTAAGTGGGTTCAATGGGTTATTGATAGAGATGACGAGTTTAGGAATTAAACCAACACTTTTTTATTTATATTTATATTATGGGATATGGTATACACCATTTGGGATATTTTGATATGTATAGAAAATTCCGTTGGGGTAGTGTTTACTTTATTTGAAATAGAAAACTTCCATTAAGGATATCAAGAAGAATCCCTTCCTATATGCTGTGATAATAAACAAAATACTCTATATAAGGTGGTATTTGATACTAGTGTTGGGGATTCCATATATTTGAATCTATGATTATTTTTTCTGGGAAGAGGAGAACATTCCTACTAGATGTTAACTGTTAGGGGTTTGTGGGGTCTTTGGTGAACGTGGTTGATCATTATAAACTATCTCGGCTTAGAATCGAGGAAACATTGTATGCTAGGATGGATAATTCATGAGGTTTTTATCTGTATATTAGGGTGAGTTTATCCTCTGGGCCATTATCACTATATAGTGAGGTTAAATTCTCACATTTAATTATTATGGTTTGTACGATCATCAGGACATGCATAGAGACACTTTGAAAATATACAAAGAAGGTATTCTTGATTAGGGTTTTAGACTTGAGGATCAATAATGGTTTATTTGTTAATTATTTATTGTATCATTTTTTTTATTTTTTTATATCATGTCACAGGATCATATCACTACATTTCTAACTGTGTATGGGACCATGTTAGTAGTTTCACACTGATTTTTTGTACTCAAAAACTACTCGGGCCACCATTACACTTCGAAACCTAAGAAGAATCTCATTATTTTTAGGTATAGGTTAGGCTACGGCCTGGGTTTTTCATGTTTATGCTGGGTATCTTGGATTATTATCTTATATATTAGGAAGACGTATGGATCAGAGTGTAGTGAAACCTTTGAATTTTATTTCTTTTATTTATTCTGTATCTGTGATCAACCCAATGGGTGACTGAACATGTATAATGGTATGTTTTAAAATTCATATTATTATCAGATTCAATATTTATCATGCATAATTTGGTCATTTTCATGTGTGAATGATAATTGATTTATTTTTTTGATTGTTCACTTTGATGAAAGGGTAATAGTCTCCCCACGGTTCCTCCATTATCCCCCTCTACTATTCAATAGTATTTTGAGTATAGGGTGGCACACTTGAGGTCACATAATACCACAAGTCCAATTACTATTCAGAGTGAGATAGGATGTGATGTTACAAATTGTTATTAGATCCTTTATTTTTTCTATATTTTTATTTTGGGTATAATATACATGAGACCTAGGAATGTGTTAGATCCTGTGATATATGTTAAGATGGTGCATCATGGACACCTATTCTAGTAATAAGTTCATGTTGCCAATATCTTGGGATTTCTAGTCTTATTGTGTGATGTTAGACTATGTTACATTCATTTCATGTGATACACATGATGTTTGAGGATTATGATTTATTTTTTATTTTACTCTTTTCTTATAGAGGAAATAGGTGTCTCATGCATCATAGTTAGGAATACAGGATTCACATGACATGTAGGCCTACTAGTGTGGTTTTCATCTCTTACGATAGAGGCCTAGGTTATTAAAGTTTCAAGAAAATCTCATAATATGTTTTACTATATAAGTTCTTGGTGTAATTTTACTCATCTAGACCTAAACGCACACACACACACACATTTTTAATTATAAAAGAAGGTCATGTGTGTATATGGATAGATGTTTGATATTGATGATGATAGTTTGATTCCTCTAGTAAAGGATATACAGTAACATAAGTAGGTCGATGTAGGAATTAGATTAAATTATTATAATACCCTTATGGTTCATTCATATTCGGGTTTAGTTACTTAATGAATCTGTGACAACCTATATAACATTTTCCCCTATAGCTATGAATGCCACTCTACCTAACCAAACTATGGGACTATGATTACAATGAAAAATATCATCTAGGATGGCACCATTATATATATATATATATATATATATATGTTACGATATGAAACTTGATCCTCCAAGGAATAGTCTTCTACTTTTGAAGATCAGATAAGATGGGTTTGTTAGGAATTAGAGGTGACCTTAGTATATGATTCTTGACATTTGTGATACCCTAGAGTGGGTTTTTGGCATGTGAGTTCCCCTGGTATGGAACCTTGTGAGTGTTTTTTATGGGCTAGGTAGGAGGACCAAGTTACCATTGAGGAATAAACTCAGACATTAGGTAGTTGGTTCCTAGTATGTGTATGAGGGTAACCGTAGAAAATGGTTATCCTGACCTAACTAGTTCTTTATGGGTGGGAATCATGGTTTGGTGTTTTCTTTTGGGATTTCTTCATGAGGGGTAATATGGGTTTTGAATTTTAGGAATGAAAATTATTTGAGTATATAGATACAGGTGTGGTGTACCTGGGAGATATTCCTAGACCATGCATGAGCTTCCTAGAGGATAGGGATGCCCTTAAATGGAGTTTAATGGTTGTCACGTAGGATACCTTATGAATTTATAATTTTAGTAACCTGAGTGCTAGTACATTGAGTTTTTAGGAACATACAGTGATATAGTATCAAAATATGATTCAAAAGGAAGGAGTATTCAAGTATGAAACTCTATTGTTATATAAGATTTTTAGTATATGTTGAGAGTACAAACATATGCTCGTGACATGGAATGGTGTCAAATAGTGGCTATGTGAGTTCTAATCTTGGCATAGGAACTGATACAATTTTAAAAAAGACTACCAAAGGAAATTTGGATAGATAAGTCAGACATTCCTTGAATCATGGTCAATGGGTTATGTTTGGGTGCCTAGTTTTTATGTGATGTGAATCATTGAGTGTGAATCGGGTTTCATGATCAGGTGGTACATGAGGAAATGCTCGTTCCTCATTTATAAGACCGCGGTGACACACACTATTCACACATGGTACACATTTACATCAAAATTAATTACAGCTATGTGTGGGCCAAAGATCGATAGCATTTTTGATTTTATTATGGTTCTCATAGCCCAAGAATACAGTGAGTGTGTCTCAGGATGAATTAAACATGTGTGTTGATGGAAGGACCCATTGGGGTTTATGATCAAGAAACCATATAAAGAAATCTATATGGAGGGAGTATCCCATCGATCATATGCGATGAAAGGTTAATTTTTTGAGGTTTTTGGAATATAATATTGGTCATCATATGATTGTTTTAGAATTTATAGGCCAATAACTAAATTAGTACGGGTTATCTATAACCCTTAATGAATACTATATGCGACCGCAGGTATGGTGAAAGATAGATGCTGAGTGATGAAATTAATATTAGGATGTACATAAGGGGATCTGAGTCCAATTTTGGATCAGAAATGAGTTAGTGACTGGGTAGGATCATGATAAATGGTTTGTCTAGTTGGTGTTTCAATAGGGGACTTTCACCAAGATTCGAGCATGGGTGTGATTTTGCGAGCTTAGGATGATCATGGGGTATCCTTGAGATTTAAGGTATCATGATAAGGTAAATGTATAACACGTATGATACTACAAATAATGGATTTTTAGGTAGGTATCCTTGAGGTGGTTCGACTTATGATCTCAAATGGAATTTGATGTGGTGTTCTTGTAACCACATTGGATACATCATTTTGGATATGATGAATATTTTTATGGAACTGATTGAGGTTTTTCGAGGAAAATCATGTATGGTTATGTTATTATTGGATGGTGGAGGCACATCTAATTTGGATTAGAAATGGAATGTGATTGCTGGTACTATCATTTTAGAGGCACATTCACATGTATCGAGGTGTGTTGTGGGTCATAATCCATGCCAATCATGTCATCAGGCTGCTAAGAATTTGTTTCATTAGGCAATTAAATTAGTTGGAGGCCCCAAAGTTCATAATTGGATTTAATAAACTAATTCTTATGGTGTGTAGCACCATTGATGGTATAATTAATTAGGTCAAGATTACAAGGGTGTCTTGGGATATACAGGTACTAGGAGTACAATCTTAGTTTTTTTGGCATTGATGTTGAGTATTAGGTCATGTTTTTGGATACATCATTTCTCATGTTTGGTGTTTCATTCTGAACATATAGAATTAATTTAGATATAGAATGTTAAAATTTAAATAGGAATTGATAATTAGTTGGGGTATATATATGTAATTGAATGAGAACCATGAATTCTCTAGGATGATATGTGTTATGATGGGGAGTTTCTAGTACTCCATATGAACGAATGAGTCTTGAGGTTTGTAGGAATTTTAAATTTTTTATTTAGTGGTGGGGTCAGATTTTATAATGATATTTGGAATGGAATTTTGAAAGTTGAATCCTATTAAAAGGCATGTTTTAATCATGTTCATGGGATCAAATGGTATCCTAGAGGTGTATTGAAGCACCAAGGGGAAGGGTGGAAGGGGTGGCCAGTATGTTTGGTTGTAGCATGACCCATTGACTATCCAATGGTGGGCCGTATTTAGGGTATAATTAAAATTTTACCCCTTATTATTTTTGGATCATCCACTCCTTCCTCCTTCCCTGGTGATTCACTAGGATGGGTTAAATGCCCCTCCTCCTCTCCTAAAATATCTTTGATTTTTTGTGGTTTTGGAATTATTTCTCAGTGATATGAGGTGAGTCATTACATCTATTGAACTATGTTGATATCCTCCACCAATTTTTCTAATTTTTTTTATCTAGTTAGGGATTTGATTATGATTCAACCATAATATGTTCAGATCAATCAAGTATGTTGGGGAATCCACTCTTACTCTGAAGAGGGCATCCCATAACATCAGATACACACTATATCTTGTTGATTTTATGATGGCGCATTATTACATGGATTTTAATATGATTTTTAATAAAAATTAAACTAATTTAATGATTTAAATGGTTTTGGTTGTTAGGTATTTGGTTAAATTTATTGTTGTGGGTCCATAAGGGATCTTCTGCAAGGATGTTTGGTGAGATTCAAAATTTAGACAAATTTTAAATTAAATGAGTTAATTAATTATAATGGTTTTAATTAGTTTAATTGGGATGGATGGTGATGTTTGGACTACATTAGGGACACAAATGGGTTAGTGGTGATTTCATGAGGTGGTATGAGATTAGTTGAGCCTTTGAAATCATAATCAAATGTTCAAAGTGGTGAATTAAATAAAGGAATGAATTATCAAAAGAGGTAGGTCGTATGTGTTCTTTACATGTGGTATTTATGATTCTTCAAAGGGTACATGTGATGTGTGGTGTAATGACCAAGAATATAGAAAAATATTTCTGGTTGTTATATTACATTATTTTTACAAAATACATGAGTTTCTAATGGATCCAATAGATTTTTAGTCATGGAAAACTAAATACATACATATTTTTCATATTACACTTGAGAACATAAAATATAATTTAATTAATAAGTGAGAACATTATTAACCCTTATAGTAGATCATTGAAAATAACACATATTTATAATATTGTTTTCATAGAGAAATGAACAAAAAATAAGTGTGAGATAAAATTCTTAGTAAGGGACAACGTACAATGGAAGATATCAAAACATAATCTTAGAATAAATAGTATAGAAAAATTAAAGAATTGGTCAAAATTAATTCGATAATCAAATGAAACTGTTGGAATACTATACCCATGAAAATAAATAAAAACATGGATAAAATTATTGATCTCATACTAATGGAATGTATAATGTCAGTCATCATAAACATACTATCAATGCCTTGTGCTAAGATATCACATATATATGGGTAAGGAATATGCTAATACCCTATCTAGTTTGTCTCATGAGACATATTGATGCATCGATGGGATATATGTAAATGGCCCCTACTCATTACTATTTAAGTATAATGCATTCATTATATGTGGATATGAGAAAAAAATGTGTAATCAACTTTTCATGAGTTATCAATAAACATATGTATTAGAATAACAAATATATTGATTTTTAATAGATCCCCAATCAATAAGTGAAGTATATTTCTATGTAAGAATACCTAAAATAACATTTTGTTGAGAAAGGGGTATAAAATTAAGTTAATAACTTCCTCAATCAATCAGTTTATGGAGTCTTGGTGAACAACCTTCAATTAAAGAGATGGAAAATAGGGTATTCTAAAAAAAAATCCATTAGAATAAAAGTTATGCCTATTCAAAATGAATGGTTTGGTAAGATAAAGGCATCGATGTATCATATATTTGACATAAAATAATGTTACATATTTCATTTATAGAACTAATGTAGAAGTTTAAACAATTCATAATCAATATAGAAACTATGGGGTACTCTATATGTATAATGAAGTAACCCTATAAAAGAAATAAAGATAAGGTTGTGGTGGAAGATAATTTAAAAGGGTTGGGTAATAAATATAAGATAGTAATTGAGTTCAATTGTTTTCACTAGTAATAGAACATACCAATTTTTGCAAAATTCTTCTTTATGGTTTGTAAAGTGAAAATGAATTATCCACAGTATATCCCCTAGGAGTGTCTAGCTATGTGTGCAATATTAGGCACACTCATAATTCACTCAAGATAAAATTGCGTTGAAACTCAACAAACAATTTTCATGGTTATTACCCCTTAGTGCAAATGTGTTGAATCTATATACACTTGTTAGTATCCCGATATGGATTTCATTTTTAGGAAGAGCACACTATATTTAAATTTCAAAATTTTGGATTTTTTTTCAGAATTAGGATGTCTTAAGAAAAGTTTTTAATGAGATTAAATCTTTTAATCAATATATTTAATGGTTGATAATTCCATAAAATTTCAATAATTTCGACATTAAAATAATGTTTTGTAATTTAACATGGAAGGGGTGGAATGAGAAACCTTATACCAGAGGTGGAATGAGGATCCTTATTGTAACACCTCGAGATTTTATGAGAAATATTCATTTTAATTTATTTGATGTCTTGTGTTGTACACTACACCAAGAATAGCTTGCATTGTATGTAACACTGTATTAGCTTGTAGTATATACAAACACTATTCTTGTCTTGTGTTGCATGTAATAGAAACCTACCTCAATAGCGTGTGTTGTACGCAATACCGAGTTTCACTAAGAAATTATATATTGTTATAATATTATTATGAACTAGCCATTATAAATAGTATTAACCAAATTTTGAATTTTTTTAACATTATCATTATTCATACACATATTATAGAACATTTTATGAGAACAAAACAATTTTTTCGGGTAAAATAAGTATTTTTAAAAAAATGCAGTTTTGCAGCATTTTGATGGCGCACCCACTGTAAATCTAGTTTTTGAAATTTTTATGAGTTCAGTTTGACAAAACAATCTTATTAATTGAAATAAGTATATAAAAATTTACTTTGGGTAATTTTTTAATATTTTTCTGTTAACTTTCATATTATAATGAATAGTAAAAATACGCTAAATTTTAATTAAATACATCTTTTTTCATCAAGATAATTTATATGGTTAAATTATAATATTTAATGGTTTTAAAGTATATATAGAATATATTTTTACCATTTAATATTATTTATGTCATTGTCATTAATTTTACATTGAATTCATAGGTACAAACATTTTAATCTTTTGCAATGTTTTAACTTTTAGAACCAGTTTTCTCAATAGCGGGATTAATTTTTAAATTAAATACTACAACTTTTGTGTTTTGAATTTGGAAAAAAGGATTCCATATTTGGAATTTTTAGGTCCGAATTATGTTAATATGCTACTTATATTTTTATACATTATGAATAGTAACTACGGTAAATTTTATTTACCACAATTAAAGATAAATCATGTAATTAAGGATAAATTTAATATTATAAAATTACCCTAAAAGTTTTATTAAAATAATTTGATGATTATATTTCACCCTAAAGAATACTTGGGTCGAAATGGAATATATTGGAACCCAGTTGGATGTGATTAAGAAATTTAATTTACATTATTTAAAGAAAGTGAAATATGTCTCACTTAAACATTAATAATTAATGTATTTTTAATATATTGTTATACAGAATATAAATTTGATTATAAGTACTCACTTGAAAGCTAAAATATTATTATTTGTTATGGTAATTTATTTTTGATTTTTAAAAAATACATAATTTCCTTAATAGCCTATACATTAATGATGCAGAAATTATTTATTTAGTGAAAAATCAATAATATAGTTTTTATTAAAAAACTAATAACCATAAAAAGGACCAGAAACATGACCAAACCTTATTTATATAGTATATATATACCCTAATCATCAAAGGGTCGACTTTTGGACCATTTGGAGTCTTATAAAAAATATTATGACATTTATATTATTTTATTTCAAATGATGTCAGAGTTTTCACGTTCAGAATTTAATAAAGATAACATATTAAAAGTTGGTTGTTTTAAATGATAAATTATACTAAAAGTATTTCTATAAAATAAATTAGATTTATATTCAACATGGAATTTTAATTTTAATTTTTATGCAACAAATAAGTATATTAAATAATCATACAAAAATGTTGTGGTAATTATTTTAATCAAAGAAATATCAAATAAATGGTTTTAAAAATATTAGCATAAATATTATATGAATTAATTAATTTGCTCCATAAATTTTATAGATTAATATGACATGTTTGGAATCTATTAAATATTTTTTTTAATATATCCTCTGTGTGGATTTTATTTAAATTCAAATAAATGAATTGCGTCAAAACTGACACTATTGATATTTTATAAATATAAAATATTACTATATTTTTTAGAAAATCAAAAATATTTTTAAAAATTTTAAATTGAATTTATGTGGTCGAAAATTTTATTAATTATCCAATTATGGAGAATTAAAAACAAATAAGTAAGTATTTATAACGATTCAAAATTTATAATATTATTACCATAAATATAAATTAAATAGATTAAATAAGGATAAATCAAATTGATAAGGTTTAAAATAAATTCACAACATATATAAATTTTATTTTCCAATGAGATTAAAACCCTATATCATCTCATATTCAAATTTGAGTAATTTTGGACGTTTTTAGATGGGATTTATGTTTATTATTAATTAATATTTTTGAGATTTCCAAAAGTGCCCCTCTCCTATATTATAAAAGGGAACCTCATCCATCTTCTCTTCACTCCATTTTAAGGCTTAAATCTCGGCCAAACCCTAAAAATTATCCTTCTAAACCTCTCTAGTTATATTATAGAGGTTCTGGTCTTCTAAAAAGAGCAACTCTAGTGCCCTAAGAGGAAGTATAAAAGAGTCACGTCGAGGAAGAGGTAATCTCTTCTACCGATTCTTTTAAGTTTCTTTATTCTTATAATACCACTTAATTAGTTTTTTCATTATAAAGTAATAACATCAGTATAACTAATATAATGATATGTTATTATAAATATGAAACAACCTTAGTTCACTTTATATCCATCCAAGGAAAAATGAAATCACCGTGCGTGCGTACGTACGACTTACCGTCTCCACGAAGTGGTGTAATATGTGTTTCCACCACCACCATACTTGGATTGGTATAATGGTTGTAATAATAACTATATACTATTATTATAACATCATACTGATTCTGAGATATTATATCATCCTTTACAATTCCACTCAATAATTACGGGAACGATATCATCGCTTGTGCGTACGTACAGATTACCGTCTCCACGACGCGATGAGATTCATTCTCCATGTTAACCATTACAGAATGATTAAAATGTATATATAATAAATAATCATGAAATATATGACATAATAATGATACTGGATTTATTTATATGTTATTTACTTACTTCCATTCAATTTAATAATGAAACGAAAACAGCGTTCATGCGTACGTACGACCTACCGTCTCCCTGAATGATGTGATTCATTCCATTTATCGATCTATTATTTATATTTATATTTCGAATATATATTATATATAAATCATGTTTTACATTCTAGAATTAATTAATCATGATCTATGTAATCATATAAATAATTACAATTCAAAACACGTACGATAAATGAAACGATTTTACCCAAAACTATGCTTTAACATGGAATTTACAAATGAACGGTTAATATAAAGTCGTAAGTGAATCATATATGATATCATAAATATTATTATGGTTCTATTAAAAGATAATAATATGTTTAATCCCACTATACAAGAGTCTCAGACACATACAGAAGAAATTGGATTTAACGTAATGGATAATTATTCCAATCTCATTCTTATCCGAGATTGTTTATTTGTAAGTATTTAATGGGGTTATATTTACCATCTATTTCCATGTTTATTAAAAATGTTTTCATAAAGTATTTAATATACTTAAATGTATGTTTAAATTCATGTTTATTTCTTTTTTAATTTTACTATGTGGTATGGACTGAATCTTTCTTGTGTTTACCATACGAGGTTATTTTTGACTTTTCCAGCAAAAGTACGTGGATAATGTTTTTTTAAATTATACAGCATGAACTTATTTTAAGGTTTCATAATGCATTATTTTCATGAATTTTACTATACAATATTTCAGGATTATTTTCAAAAAAATTATTTTCTTTTAAAGTTTCATGGTATTTTGTGAAAAGAAAATGATTTTGAAGAAGAAAGGATATTTTCCTCAAGAATTTATTTCAAGTGTTTTATCAAAACTACTTTCCATATTAGATGACATTATATAGTATGTTTATGTTTCAATTATAATGTCTCTATTATTTACATGTTTTTATTTTTCTTATGATAAAATGATATCCATTTGTTTTATATGGATTATGTTATGATGGGATGTTGTTTATGACACCAATTTTCTTCTTTTGGTTATGATGAATAATTTATGTTTATTTTGTGGAACATGAAAGAATGATTTAGTTATAAGATGGGTGGGACCTATATCTCACTTCAATGCACTAGGTAAAAATTTATATCTCATGTGATAGACATGACTGGAACGAGAAGTAAAATTCAGTTCAGTAATATACGACTAGAACAGCTAGTAAACTCGGTTCAATAATGGACTTTGTCCACTATGATGGTCTTGGCAGCAATCCCTTGGATACTATGGAAATCATATCATGTGCTTAATGGTTTGACACAATTACATGCTATATTACCATGATATTTTATCATGATTAATGTTCCTTTATTATCTATTCTTTATATAATGCCACGATTTATGTCATTACTCTTGATTTTGATGTTTTATGTTCATATTTTTACGTTCAAATGTTTATGGATTGTTTTATGTTCTCTATGTTTAACCTTACTGAGTATTTGGGATCACCCTCTTTATGTTTTCTTTTCCCCAAGATATAAAGAAAGGTTTTAGGTAAGAAAAAAAGGGGAATATCTTTATGGGAGATGTTGATGATATTTCAAAATGATTAGAATATTATGTTATGAGTTTCCCAAGACACTAAAATAATACAGTCTTTGGGAATCTGTTTTTGTGATGTATTAAGTATTCTAAAAAAGTAATGTATGTCCCTGTACGTCATGTGTTGGGTCTTTATAGTTGGTATCAGAGCAAAGGATTAGTAATCATTTGGAAACTTGGGTGTGAAAACTTTATTTAGATCTATAGAGATATTTCTAAAGTATGTTTAGGGATATCCCTAAGGTTAAGTATAAGTATAAGATAAAATCCTAGAATTATGTTAATGATCATGAATAACCTAGTGTAAACCTAAGCTGTCGTGTATTAAAGAATGTGTCATAAGTTATACATCCTATAAGTGATGTTTTATGATTATGGCGTTCCACATTATTTTAACTGTTTCTTACACAATGGTTTCTGGTCTTAGTTAATGGAGGGAACAAAAAGGAATTCAGTTAACATTGATTCCAATGGAAAAATTGGTGACTATGATCAACAAAATTGTGTAATTCCTAGAGATAAAGATATTATTATTATGCTGAATCAGTCATCACGATATATGATTACCAAGGTGAACTTTAGTTGTATTCCTAAGTCATCAAATAAGAGGAAGTTGTACATTTATGCATGTTCAAATGGTGAGGAACATAGAGGAAGGAAGATTAAGCTTTATACATATTAGTGAGAAGGGAAGAAGAACCTTGAGGAATACCTCAAATGGAGGGGAAGATGTTATCTGTGTGGGGAAAAAGTTCATAGAGTGACAACCAATTATGGAGTTCAATGTTTTATTTGTAGAGAACATGGGAATTACCCAAATCAATTCCCTGACGAAAGAGGTTACATCTAAATCGAGGAAGGACCTATTCCCTGAAAATCATTGAAGAGGATGGATTGAAGCTCTTATGTATTGGAATTCAAGAATAATTTTGTTGAGATACTTTTATGGTATATTGGTATATCTATGTATTGGTTTATTGTGGTTTTCAATAATTATAATGTACTGTTAACCATGAAATGTGATTGAAATATTTTTTGGAAAGCAGATGATATGCGCATAATGAAGCACTAAGGAGAAAATAATATGTTGGATATAATTAATGAGCTCATGACTGATATAAGGACAAAGTCATATAATGGTTTGAGTATATAGATTTTTTGGGATTTTGGTATGTGGAAAGAGTTAACTTTTGACAGAATTCATGTTTTCACTAAGGTTATATGGTAATTCATGTTTCAAAAGAATACATGATTAAGGTATTAAAATGTTTGGAATTTTACTAATAGGATATATCTTATGATATATGGGGTATAATTTATTGTATTCACATGCTTGGTAGATGACCTCTCTAGTAATCTTTTTCTTTATACTATGAGATTGGACAAAATTATTTTGGATAATCCAAAATATTGGAATGGATTATGTTGTACATCAGATAGTATTGTTTAAGGATAGAAGTTAATGATATTATTTCTTAAATGTTGTAATAGTATAGTTTTAGAAAAAGGACAACTCGTAATATGGGTGACTACCCGTCACATCGGACAAGGTTGTGGGAATCGAACCCACAACCGAAGTGCGATAAGGCTTTATCACCTACCAATGGCCTATGGGAAGTCCCTGGTTAGAATAAATTAGTTTTATTTTATTAAGTGGTATGATAGATGAAGGATAAGTCCATTTTTGGAACCATATATGATTAATATCACCATATATGTACTTATGTATATTTAATAATTTGTGCTAACCTATATGTGATAAAGACAGATGGAATTATTTATCATTCTATTGCATGATCTGCTAACACTTCAAGAATTGAAAAATTCAACTTCCTTTCTTTAAATAAGAGATGAAGTGGAAATTTTTCATGGTATGACCAATGATGATATTACACTGAAGTAAAGAAAGTATTTCTCCTTATGAAAAAATTCATCATCTTTAGGGAAATAATCTTGAAAACCAAAAATGTTGTCCTAGTAGCCTCAGATCCGATGAATCAGATGGTACCTTAGATCATCACAAATTTATGGATTTGTGATTTTTGTGTTTTTCATAGCCATGTTCTCTACCACTCTCCATCATAACTTGATGGTTATATTTCTCTTCCATATCCATGTTTTCACATATGTTCTCTTATGTGGAAACCCAGTGATGAGTTACTTTCAATATCCATTATGTTTCTAAAGTTCCTTTTTAAAATGAAGTTTTATTATTCCTTTTTATGATGTGGGTTTCTATGAAAGAAACTTTCAAGTAGTAAATGATTTATAACCCCGACGAATTTCGAGGGAGAAATTCATTTTAAGGGGGGTAGAATGTAACACCCCGAGATTTTATGAGAAATATTGTTTTTAATTTCTTTGATGGCATGTGTTCTATGATAAACAAAGAATATCTTGAGTTATACGCAACACCGTATTATATTGTAGTATATGAAAACACTATTCTTTGCTTGTGTTGCATGCAAGAGAATCCTTCCTCAATAGCGTGTGTTGTACGCAATACCAAGTTTCACTAAGCAATGATATATTGTTATAATATTTTTATGAACTAGCTGTTATGAATATTATTAACCACATTTTTGATTTTATAACATTATCATCCATCTTACACATATTCTAGAACATATTATGAGAACAAAATAAATTTTTCAGGTAAATGATGTATTTTTAAAAAAATGCAGTTTTGTCGCCTTTTAATGGCACACCCACTGTAAATCTTGTTTTTGACACGTTTATGAGTTCAATTTAAAAAAATAAACTTATTCATTGCAATAAATATATAATAATTTACTTTGGATTATTTTTAATATATTTCTGTTAACTTTTATATTTTGAGGAATAGTAAAAATACGCAAAATTTTAATTAAATACAACTTTTTTAATCAAGATAAGTTATATGGTCAAATTTAAATATTTAATGGTTTTAAAATATAAATTTTTTATTTTTACCATTTAATATTATGTATGTCATTATCAATAATTTTACACTAAATTCATTGGTAAAAACATTTCAATCTTTTGCAATGTTTTAACTTTTAGAACCTGTTTTCTCTACAGCGGGATAAAATTTTAAATTAAATACTAAAAATTCTGTGTTTTGAATTTAGAAAAATGGATTCCATATTTGGAATCAGTAAGTACAAATTATGTTAATATGATACTTTTATTTTTAGACATTATGAATAGTAAATACGGTAAATTTTATTTACCATAGTTAAAGGTAAATCAGGTAATTAAGGGTAAATATAATATTATAAAATTACCCTAACACCAATATTAATATATTTGGATGATTATATTTCTCCATAAAGAATACTTGGGTCGAAATGGAATCTATTAGAACCCACTTGGATGTGATTAAGACCTTTAATTTATTATATTTAATGAAAGTGAAATATGTCTCACTCAAACTTTAATAATTAAAGTATTTTTAATATATACTTATACTGAATATTAATTCGATTATAAATACTCATGAAATCTGAAATTTTGTTATTTATTATGGTAATTCATTTGTGATTTTTAAGAAATATATAATTACCTTAATATCTTATATATTAGTGATGCAAAAATTATTTATTTAGTGACAAATCAATAATATAGTTTTTATTAAAATAATAATAGCAATAAAAAGGACTAGAAACTTGACAAAGCCTTAATAGTCGTGTATATTAATACCCTAAGTAGACAAGGATGTACTTTTGGACCATTTGGAGCCTTATAAAACAGATTATGACATTTATATTATATTATTTTAAACGATGTCATAGTTGTCACCTTCATAATTTAATAAAGATAACATTTTAAATTTTTTTAAAATGAAAAATTCTTCTCAAAGTATTATTATGAAATATATTATATTTATCTTCATCATGGAATTTTATTTTTAATTTTTATTCAAAAAATCAGTATATTAAATAATCATACAAAAATGTTGTAGTAATTATTTTTATTAAGAGAAATATCAAACAAATGTGTTTAAAAATATTAAAATAAATATTATATGAACCAATTAATGTCCTCCAAAACTTTTCTAGATTAATATGAGGTGTTAAGAATATATTAAATATTTTGGTTTGAATATATCCTCAGTGTGTATTTTATTTAAATTCAAATAATTGAATAGTGTCAAAATTGACACTATTGATATTTTATAAAAATAACATATTATTAAATTGTTTAAAACTAAAAATGATATTTAAAAATTATAAATTGAAATTTATATAGTCTAAAATTTTATAAAGTATCCAATTATGGAAGATTCAGAACACATAAGTAAGTATTTATAACAATTTAAAATTTAGAATATTATTACCACAAATAAAATTAAATAGAAGAAATAAGGATAAATCAAATTGATAAGTTTTAAAATAAATTCACAACATGTCTAAATTTTATTGGATGATAATATTAAAACCATATCTCATATAATCTTCTAATCTTAGTCATTTTAGAGGTTTTTAGGTGGGGTTTAAGTTTATGATTAATTAATATTTTTGAGGTTTCCAAAAATGCCCCTCTCTTCTCTTATAAAAGGGAACCTCATCCCTCTTATCTTAACTCCATTTAAGCCTTCATGCTTGGCCAAAACATGAAAATTTATCTTCTAAACCTCTATAGTTTTATTATAGAGGTTCTGGTCTTCTCAAAAGACCAACTCTAGTACCCTAAGAGGATGTTTAAAAGAGGCACGTCGAGGAAGAGGTAATCTCTTCTACCGATTCTTTCAAGTTTCTTTTTTGTTATACTACCTATTCTTTAGTTGTTTCATTATAAATTAATAACATAAGTATAACTAATATACTGATATGTTATTATAAATATGAAAAAACCCTATTTCACCTTATATCCATCCATGTAAAAATGAAATCACCACGTGTGCGTACGTACGGTTTACCGTCTCCACACCGTGGTGTAATCTGGTTTTCCACCACCACCATACTTGGATGGATATGATGGTTGTAATAATAACTATATATGATTATTATAACATCATACTGATTATAATATATTATATCACCCATTCCAATTCCATTTAATAATTATGGGAATGATATCATCGCCCGGGCGTACATACAGATTACCGTCTCCACGATGCGATGAGATTCATTCTCCATGTTAACCATTCCAGAATGATTAAAAATTATATAAAATAAATAATCATAAAATATATGACATAATAATGATATTTTATTTATTTATATGTTAGTTACTTACTTCCATTCAATTTAATAAGGAAATGAAAACTGTGTTCAAGAGTATGTACGACCTACCATCTCCATCAATGGTGCATTTATTTCATTTATCGATCTATTATATATATTTATATTATGAATATATATTATATATAAATCATTTTTTACATTCTTGATGTAAGTAATCATGATCTAAGTAATCATATGAATAATTAAAAGTCAAAACACGTACGATAACTGAATCGATTTTACCCAAAACGCTATTTTAACATGGAATTGACAAATGAACAGGTAATATAAAGTCGTAAGTGAATCATATATGATATCATAAATATTATTATTGTTCTTTTACAAGTTAATAATAGGTTTAAACCCAATATACATGAGTCTTGGACACATACTAGAGAAATTAGATATATGGTAAGGGATAATTATTCCAATCCTGTTCTTATCTGAGATTGTTTATTCGTAAGTATTTACTGAGGTTATATTTTCCATCCATTTCCATGTTTTATAAATATATTTTTATAAAGTATTTAAAATTATTCCATTTATGTTTAAAGTCATGTTTACCCCTTTTTGACTTTTACTATGTGGTATGGAAGGAATCTTTTTTTTTTCCATACGAGGTATTTTTTACGTTTTCGGCAAAAGTATGTGGAGAATGTTTTTTAACTTATACGGCATGAATGGATAGTACAGTTTCATAACGCCTTATTTTCATGAAGCTTACTATAAAATTTTTCATGATTATTTCCAACAAAATCCTTTTATTTTAAATTTTCATGAAATTTTGTGAAAATAAAATGATTTTGAAGAATAAAGGATATTTTCCTCAAGAATTCATTTCAACTGTTTTATCAAAACTATTTTCCTTCTATGATGACATTATTTAGTATGTTTATGTTTCAAGTATAATGTCTCTATTATTTACATGGATTTATTTTTCTTATGATGAAATGAAATCCATTTATTTTATATGGATTATGTTATGATGGGATGATGTTTATGAAACCCATTTTATTCATTAGGTTATGATGAATGATTTATGTTTATTTTGTGTCACATGAAATAATGATTTAATTATGAGATGGGTGAGACCTATATCTCCCTCAAATACAATGGGTAATGATTTATATCTGATGAGATAGACATGGCTGGAGCAGAAAGTAAAATCCAGTTCAGTAATACAAGGCTGGAACGGCTGGTAAAACCAGTTCAGTAATGGACTTTGTCCACTATGATGGTCTTGGCAGCAATTCCTTGGCTACTATGGAAATCGTACCTTGTGTTTAATGGTTTTCCACAATTACATGCTTTATTCCCATGCTATTTTATCATGATTAATGTTTCTTTATGATCTATGCCTTATATACTACAAAGATTTATGTCATTACTCATGATATTGATGTTTTACGTTCATATTTTTACGTTCGAATGTTTATGGATTGTTTTATGTTCTCCATGTTTACCATTACTGAGCATTTGAGCTCACCCTTTTTATGTTTTCTTTTCCCAAGGATATAAAGAAAGGTTTTAGGTAAGAAATCAAAAGGGGAAGATCTTTATCGGAGAAGTTAAATATCTTTCACCATGATTACAAGATTATGTTCTGATTTTACAAAGACACTAAACTAATAAGATCTTTGGTAAAATATTTTTGTTATGTATTAAATATTCCACAAAAGTAATGTAATGTCCATGTACGTCAAGATTTGAGTCTTTACACTTATGTTTGTATAGCAAAAAAAAGGAAAAAATCTATAATGAGTGGGGATAATTATTCTCTCATTAACAAATTATAAAATTTGTTATAATTATATGAAATTAAAATTAAGTAAATATGTTTAAATTGTTTTATAATAAGATAATATTAATTATAAAGGAAAGAGATTTTTTGGAAACACTTATGACAATAAAAACCTTCAAACAAAAACCCCATGAGGATATAATTTCAAATAAAACATTAAATTACATGAATATTTATAAGATCATGATATAAATTATTAATGTTTTAGTAGAGACATCATTCCAAAGATATCATGGTGTATCATAGGAAAATTTCTCTAGAAAATAAATTTGATACAAGAAACCCTTAATTTTCTAAGTAGCTTATTAAAAATTGGGAGGACTCCTTAATACATTAAGAAATATTTTGGGAGTCTTTTTAGAGGGGTATATATGGGACAATCATGATAAATTACATTTAGGTGGAGTGGGATGAAATAATGTGTGTGATTGATATCTTTTTAATGGTGAAAATTGGTGATTCTTCATGATAACTTACATTCCGTAAAGGGTAAGAATAGAATCACATGGGTGGTAGGTGGTTTAGGCGAG
This sequence comes from Viscum album, assembly GCA_963277665.1. NCBI lineage: Eukaryota > Viridiplantae > Streptophyta > Magnoliopsida > Santalales > Viscaceae > Viscum > Viscum album. The sequence goes on from OY728128.1 coordinate 1,458,742,499, forward strand.
TTAGGTATGTTTGGAGAAGAAATTGTAAATGATAAATACAAGTATGAGTTTCTTGACTAATAAGTATTTATATAAGGTGTAAATGAACTTTTTGTTATTAAAAATTTTATATACTCAATGCACCCATTTTTACCCTTATCAATCTTGATAAAAAATTAACCATAGTAATTATTTTATTATTAAAAATATAATATGACCCTATATAAAATAATTTTACGTTATAATTATGAATTATTACTCCATTTAGTACAATTCATTTTTTTACAGAGAGAAATAAACTTTCAAATTAAAACATGAGTTATAGGAAAAACAATTTTTATAGAAAAATGTATTCTAATAAATTAATTTTTTTATATTATTACATTATATTAATTATTAATTGAATGAGTTTTTATTTTAAATTTATATTTAAAAAATAATATTAGATTAATATTTTAAAATATATTAATTTAATTTATTTAGATAAAATTTATACAACTCTTATAAAATGAATTCGTTGAAAGCATCCATTTTACTTTTAGAGTGGTAACTAATCATTAACCTACGTAATTTGTTTTCAATGACTTAAAATATGATCAAACTTCATATATAATTTGGACTATTTGATTCTAAATATTAGTTACATATTATCATATAAACTTAATAAGTATAGAAAAAATTAATTTTAACATTATCATGTGTAAAACCCATTTGGTAGAAAAAAATGCATTTTTAGGCATCAAAATTATTTTTAGGATAAAATTATCAATTATTTTTATTTTAATGATATAAATTGTTTTATTATAAAAAATTTTATATGTGTATTAAAAAGAAACTATAAAACGTAATTTTCAAAAAAAAATATTATTTATTTAAAAGGAATAAAGAATAATTTATTTTATTGGAAATATTACTCATGTTTATAAAATTATAAATATAGAATTTATAAATTTAAAATAGTATTTATATATTTATAATTCTATACATTCATTAAATACTTTATTTATTAATATGTTTTATAATCTTATAGTTCTTGATTATATAAGATCAATTCAGACAATTTACATTTTTGGTAAAAATTAGTTTTTCCACTTTTTACCTAAAGATTTAATATTTTAGTAAAATACCAAAAACTAACCCTAAGGTAACATTTAAAATAATTAATCCAAATATGGAATCCATTTATAAAATATAAATACAATAATTTTATGAATTTAATTTTTAATTTTTATCATGAACAAAGGCTCTTTAGAGTGCACATCAAGCAATTGTTTTTTGGGGTTTAGTGCGTACCTACTATAATAGGGTGTCATGTATTAAAAACCCCATTAAATAATTTCATTCTATAAATTTTATACATGTTATATACTAAAAAACTATAGGTATTACTTCCTCTTAGTTTCTTTAATATCTCATGTTTCCTCCTCTAGTTTTGGATTTATGCAGAGGACTTTCACATGTAGAGTTTTCCAATTCTACGTGACTTTCTATATAATGTTTAAAATCTTGGAAGGAATTTTAATATAAGTCAAATCAGGTTATAATTATACTCCCTAAATGGTGAGTACATGAATTGGGTGCAGAATTTAGTTTGTTAATAATAAAACATCAAAAAAACTATGCACTTTAGAGTTATTTGTTGGAAAATAAGATGGTAGGCCACAACCCCAGTTCATTCCAAAGTTTGAAAAGGAATAATAGACCTTGTATTTGGTTTCCTCTTGTTTCCAAAACTTATAACATCCTTCCATGTAAATAAATTTATGAATAAATCATCCCCATCTTTAAATTCCACATGTTTTCCCTAATTAATTTCATAACACTACTATGTTATGTGATATTATTTAATATTATTCTGGATAGTATGTATGTTCCAAATTTACTCATCCACAATTTCTTGGCCTACAAGCTTAATTTCTCTAACATTTTACAATTAAGTTATAGTAAGTTGTTTCTTCCTTGAAAATTCATTATGCAACTCCATCTGTATTATATTGTGTCAAATAATATTATAATTGAGTTCCACTATATGAAGATACTGATCCCTTGCAACATAGAAGTTGAAATGGCCGACTTATTATCATTGGCTTGAGAATACAATGAATCATTACTAGGCCTTAAGAGACATCCCCAAGGTTCCAAATAATGGAAATAAATTCTAAAGGGTCTCAATGAAAGTGAAGGATGATTTACCCTTTAATAAATAAACAACTAACCAAACAACCACTAAATGATTCATGATAAAATCAAGACAACTAAACCATCATCTTTATAACAAAACCACACCAAGTGAACTATAGCAGAAGACAAAGAAACTATCAATGTAAATAGAGGAAGATAACTAAAATAACTCCAAGAAAACCACAAGACTCTATTCTCCTCAATATCCATGCTCCGATACCACCAAACAACCTAAGTATCATGAGGTAGTGCTGAATACATGTGATACATTACCTTTGCCCAGGTCCCATAAGATAGAATCTAAAAAAGCACCAATGTACCAAAGCATGGGTGATTATAAAACTCAGTAGGATTTCTATAATGAATTCCCAAATCACACCACTAAGATATAAATGTTAGAAACATTCATATAAAATAGTTTATATAAATAAACTTCCCAAAATAGTTTATAACTAAATATAAAAAATATTCAAATCCATTTAAAACCAAATGTAAACATGTGATATTTTCAAACAATTTCCAGAAAGTTTCATATAAAAAAAACCAAAAAATTCTTTAAAACCATTTCTCAATATCATTTTGGCATAACCAATCCGTTCCACTTATTCACACATCAAACTATGCATGCTTCATTATGACAATTTCATACACATGAGCAGTCTGTCATCAATCTCTCATGTCGTCAAATGATAATTATACATCATGTTACATTATAGATTGATAACCATGAAAATTTTCTTATTCCAACCATACCTCATAAATTAGTTATATATAGACACCATTATGATGCCAAAATCATTTCACATAACAATTTCAAACCATTTCAATAAAACCGTTTTTATTGAAACCCATTTAAACAAACCAAATACCAATCACGCATTCCATTTTAATAAAATGATTCATTTTATTAAAAACCTTTTTATCAAATCTTTTCACCATTATTCCATAGAAATCCCATTTTTAAAATCCATATTTTAAAATCAGGAATCTAACACTTTAATATAAAACAACAATTTTCCAGTTTTCCCTAATTTTTCAAATTGTCACTAAAGAGGGTTTCCAACTATTATCTAACCGAAAAATCCCAATAAAATCCACCCTAAAAAAAATAAATTTTAAACTATTCCATATATTTTGACTAATATGAGTCATGATTTAATCCACCCACTTCAACCATTTTGACGAATATCAAAAGCAGGCAAAGAACACTTAAGAAAATCGGACTGATTCTCCACGAAATCGCCTTAGTTATCTTCTCCTACCAAAAGAAACTAAATATTATCATATTTAGAATTAAATATTTTATATATACCCATTACATACATAGATCTAAGAAACATAGAGGATATGATAGTTAGATCTATGTAAATATAAGAAACTGATCAAGAACTATGAAGAACGATCACATACCTCAAGAATATAGATTCTAATCACAAAGGTACACCTTAGAATTTCCTCTAGATCAATGAGGGAACATTATTTTTCCTTGGGAGAAGAAAAATCCTCAGTTAGAGCTATTTTGGAAAAATGAGTGGATAAATGTAAAGGATGACCTAGATCTACTTTCTAAGGAGGTGATTTTTAACCCGCGTAGGGTTAGTCTATACAGTTATGAAAACCATGCACTAATTGTGCATTATATACTACCTTATAGATCACCACATATCACCCCCTCGCATAGTCTCCCTAACCCTATGCACATTTTTCCAAAGCTACTATTCGGAATCTACAACTTCACATAGATTCTACTTGGATTTCCACATGGTTTGGACAAACCGTGCACAGCCCGTGCGTCTCTCTTTGGTCCCTAAAAACTTATTGAATGTTCACCAAACTCTCCATCCTTCACCCTTACACTATATAAACATAGAAATAACAACGTAAGGGTTTTATATCAAAAAATAGGGTTACTAAATTCTCCCCACCATTGGCCTTTCCATCCCTAGAATGTAGAAAACCATAGTTTCACTGAAAGAGTTCTGGCCCTTGATCTTTCATTTCCTTCTCATGTTCTCAATTATCTTACTGAATCTGAAAATGTTTCCATAAAAACCTCACTATACATATTCATTTCCATAAAGGACTTTCTATTGCCTATCAAAAATCTGCACCATAATATGTACCAACGAAGCATCTGACTATAGGTCAACGTCACCCCATCTGATCACATGGTTAGGATCAGGCTAATACTTTTTCAACTGGGATACGTGGAACACATTTTTCACCAAACTAAACCATGGTGGAAATTACAAAAAATATTCCAACTCTCTAACCCATTACAGTATCTCAAAAGTTCCAATATATTTAGGGGATAACTTTTTTAGATTCCCAAAATGTTGATGTCCAAGCCTCATAGATATCCTCAAGAACACATGACAACTCACCATAAAGAACAATGTTCTTCGGCAATGATCCACATAATATTTATGATGACTCTAATCCATTTCCTTCCTCTTTCTAATAAAATGAATCATCTCTATCGTTTATTGGTCAAGGATCATCCCAACTAGTTATGTCTCACCTGGTTCCACCCAAAAAAGTGGAGAACGATAAGGACTCCCATACAATGATTCATAACGATCCATATGTATTGAGGCCTGAAAACTTTTATTATACGACAACTCCACTAAAGGTAAATTCTCTTCCCATGAGCCACCAAAACCATTAAACATGATTGTAAAATGTCTTCCAATGTCTGTATTGTTCTTTTTAATTACCCATCCATCTGAGGATAATATGTTGTTCTTATAGTAAACAATGTTCTAAGATATTTCTATAAGAATTTCCAGAAATGAGATGTGAACGTCAGATCTCTGTCCAAGATTATCAATTATGGTACACCATTTCTCTTTACCACTTCTTGGATATAGATTTTGTAAAGATCCTCCACTGTATGAGTTTTACGAATAGGAATGAAATAGTCCAACTTAGTCAGCCAATCCACTATAACCCATATGGAAATGTGAGTTTCAGACCGTTCATGGAAGGCCCATAACAAAATCCATCATTTTCTTCTCCCATTTACACACTGGAATCGGTATAAAATGTAACATATTCTCTATTCTGTGACATTATGCCTTATCCTTTTTACAAGTTAAGAAAATTAAAACAAAATCCTCCACTTTATTTTTCATACCAATCCACCAAAACATTTCTATTAGCACCTTATACATATTCTGTATCCTCGGATGAACATACCATCTAGAATGGTGGTAATCATGAATAATTGTATCCTAAAAATCCATAAGTAAAACCTTCTGAGCTCTAAACCACAAAAATAAATTTCCATAAAGATTCAATCTAACAATGGTCTCCCCACTAGTTTTTTTAAACTCATAACCAAGCATTCCAAATTGAATGTTTGTGCTTCTTTGACCATCATTAACAAATCAGGAACCATAAAGATTGAAAAGAAAACCACCACACCAACATGGTCTTCACATTCCACATGCATGTCAACTAGGACCGATAGCAATTGCCATTAATCTGAAGCTTCTTTATCTAGTTGCACATATGAATTTATTCTTAATACATCGTCCAACGAAATTCCTTTTCCCGGTGTATACATTAATTCAATGTCAACCATCTGAAGATACTCCATCTATCTCATTGGACTCAGATTCAAGTCCGTTGTGAATAAATATGTTTCAAACTTTTGTTTTCTGTGACCATATTAAATTTCTCACCAAAGAGATAATGATTCCAAATCATTAAAGAATGGATGACCACAACTATCTCCAAATAACATGTTTGGTAATTATTCTCATGGACTCTCAACTACCTTGAACCATAACAAACCATGTGATCTCATTGCAAGAGAACACATCCCAACCTAGATCCTGAAGCATCACAATACACCACGTACCCCTGTTCCTACTCCAAAAAAAATCAAGATAGGTGCTGATGTAAGATGAACTTTTATCTCATGAAAAGAATTCTAGAATTCCTCAATCCATCGGAATGGAGAATTTCTCTTTGACAAATATTTCATTGGTGAAGCTAGTCATGAGGAGTCATGAAAAATTCCTCAATACTAACTAGCTAGACCATTAAAAAATTGTATCTCAAAGGAATTCATTAGTGGTTTCCACGATATAACAACTTCTATCTTTTCAAGATAGACGAAAACACCTTTTTCATAAATTACATGGTTGATAAAGCATAACTATTGTATCCAAAAATCACACTTTGATAATTTGGCATGCAAAAAATGATCTCATAAGATTTACAACACTATCGTTAAGTGATGCTCACGATCATCCCTTGTCCTTGAATACACCAATATGTCATCTAAAAACACCACAATAAAAGAATCCATATATGTCTAAAATATATGATTCATCAATGCCATAACGACCTCTATAGCATTAATAAGAACGAAATGCATGACTACATTTTAATTGTGGAAGTATCTTCTCATGGAAGATGTATTCATAATATCCTCCTTCTGAACTCACAATTGGTGATATCCTGATTGAAATTCAATTTTATAAAATCACTGAGCTCCCACCAATTGATCAAATAGATCATCAATACATGGAAGTGGATACCTAATATTTAAGGTAACATTGTTAATCTTACAATAGTTCACACATATCCTTAGAGTTCCATCAGGTTTCTTCATAAAAAAGACTGGTGATTCCCATGAAGACGTACTTGGCCAACTAAAACCTTTGCTTTCTAGATTCTCCATCTCCACTTTCAATTCCCTCAACTCTTTTGGTGACATCCTATAAGATAAAAGAAAAATAGGAATGGTCCCCGAAAAGAGATCCATCATAAAATCTACTTCTCTTATAGGTGGTAACCCAGAGATGTTTTCAGGAAACACATCATTAAATGTATCAACAACTTCTAGAAAAATGGTATCCACGATCCCTTCTATCGATACCAAAGTCAACACCACAAACTAGAAAGAGATCATTCCGACTAATAGTTCCAAAAAACCCATTTTACCAGTCATTATAACTCTTTTCCCCCTAAATAGATTCTTGAAACCGTCCTTAGTTGTGAAACTAACCATTATACTATAACAGTAGATGAGAGCCTTGAATATTTTAAACCAATCTATACCTAGGCTTACATCGAACACATCCATCTCTAACACTGATTAGTCCAACGTTATCTCTGCTCCATCAATGATTATAGTACATCCTCTACATAGGAATTCCAAATATTCTATTTCACCAAGGAGAGTTTGAAGTTTTAGCACATAGGGAGTCATATCATTTTTTAAACAAATAAAATAAACAACACGATAATTAATGAAGTAATGAGAGGAACCGATATCAAAAAACACATTCATAATGGTAGAATTTAATAGAATTGTACTTGTCACCGTAGATGGTCCAGGATAATCATCTACAATCATTTTCTTAGCTCTATAAAATTTCGTCATTGTTGAAATATTTTCCTTATTTACATTATGAGATTTCACTTGACGAGGATTCATGGTGTTCCTAGAATCACCATGGCTAGCTCTACTCTATTGATGGGACTAATTCTGATGTCCTCGTCTGGTCGAAGTTCAGGATGCCTATGACACCTGAGAAGTGTATCAACCACTTTACCTCAGAGCAACATAAGAATAGTTCTTAATATGTTTCATATTGTTGCAATTGTGTCATGATATCAGTTGTTTGGTACACTCTCGCTTCATCTGGTCAAATAAACCACATTGGAAACATCTCACTTGGATCTTTAGATGTGGAGGAAAGTTTACTAATCCAGTCGTCTGATTCTGCATCCCGCTCCGACCTTGGAAATGGGTGTCCCTCTTCGTCTTTCTCCCAATATTGGAGTTCCCACCATTTACCAAAGGTATCATCATTCTTCATCTTCCCATAGATGCCGAGATATCATGTTCATCCACTGTTAATATGTTCACTATCATTGTATAATCCATAATACAGGGAACTATAATATTGGAGAAAATATCCTACCTTATCCACGATTCAAAAATACATTCCTCCAAGGCCGCACTCATGGAAAATTCTGGTGCAAAGAACACTAAATGCATGAATCTAGCCAAATATTCTTTTACACATAGATTTTCCTACTTTTGGCTGAATAAGTCTGTAGTTATTTAGATCTTGAATGTGTGGGGACAAATTTTTTTGTTAAAAAATTCCACAAAATCCTTCCATGTAAGGCCTTGATATACTTTATCTTACACCTCTAGATCCCACCACTAGTGTGCTAGATCCTAGAGCATATAAGTTTCCATATTGACTTTCACCTATGACCGTGTTTTGATGAAATTGAAGATATGATTCAACTTGTTTAGCCACACCTCGGCCTTTTTAGATTCAGAATCACCATGGAAGATGGGTGGATTCTGATTTATGAACAGGATGGAATGATCCAATGCCTTATCTTATCCCTCTAGTTCTCCGTATCCACATATTGAAATGTTTGAAAAAAACACTAAACCAACTCTTGGTTCACATGTGGATCAGGTGAAACTAAAATCTATGTAGCTTCTTCTAGTTGATTTCTACGACACCTACCAGGTTCCATTTTCTGAACAAAAAAAATCTATAAGTATCAATCTCTATAAAATAATATCTTAGCATTTAAAATTCTATCAACTCAACTATCAAAACATTACATTAAAAAATGAAACAATTTTTAAAACATCAAACTTTTTGTTTGAAAATCAATCCATTTTCAAAATACATCAACCATACCATTTTCAAAGTTTTTCATTTGAAAACAATATCATATTTTTCAGAAATCAACTCCTTTTCACAAAACATAAATCGTTACTACAAAATGAAATATGCAATCCTAGTGGGAATTATTTCCTCTAATGAATGTCATGTTTTCCTCATTGGGTAAACCCATGACAATGAGATTCCATAATCCTCTATGTGTCTCCAAAAAACTTATGTAACTTACACCCTGGAAACATGATGTTTAACATAAAAAGGTTAGCTACATCTTTTTATACTCTACATTTCATGTACCGAAAATCCTACAACATTCTAAGATCAAAAAACGAATAAATAGAGAATAATGAATTTCAACTCTAAGGCTAAGAAAACTAGTCACTAATTGTTCTGCAAGGACAGAAAAAGTTGATAGCATTTGTAATGACCCACTTATTCTCATTGTCTTAAGAATACAATAAATCATTACTATTCCTTGAGCGACATACCCAAATCTACGAAGGATTGAAATAAATGTAGAAGGGTCTCAATGCATGTTTGGGATTATTTTCTCTTTTGTAAATAAAACACTAACCAAACAAACAATAAATGATGCATGAAAAAATAAAGACAACTCAACCATCATCTTTGTCACAGCACCACACCAAGTGTACTACAACAGAAGACAAAGATAATTTCAAAATAAACAGAGAAAGATAACTACAATAACTCCAAGACAACCACAAGACTCAATTATACACAATCTCTAGGCTCCAACATCACCAAACAACCCATGTATCACAAGGTGGTGCTAAATATGTGTGCTACATTACCTTTTCCCATGTCCTAGAAGATAGCATTTGCAATAACACTAAATTTCCAAAATAGGGGTGAGTATAAAACTAAGTAGGATTTCTCCAATTACTTCTCTACTCACACCACTAGGATAAAATGGAAAAATTCATATAGAATAGTTTATATTAAACAATTTCCCAAAATATTTTATAACTAAATATAAAAAAGCTTCAAAACCATTTAAAACCAAGTGTAAATAAGTGATATTTTCAACCAATATCTAAAAAGTCAAATTTCTAGAAAAATAACCCAACATGGCTTAAAAACCAATTCTCAATGTCAGTTTGGCATAACTAATCCATTCCACTTATTCACACATCCAACTATGAATGCTTTATTATGACAGTTCCATTCTCCTGAGTGGTCTCTTGTCTATCTATGATGTTGTCACATGATAATTATAACCCATGTTCCATTACAAATTTTTTGATGAGTAAAAGTTCATATAAAAACCAAGACTCATAAATTCATTATAAATAGACACCATTGTTATGCTGAAACAATATCAAATAACCATTTCAAACTATTTCAATAAAACCATTATTTTATTGAAACCCATTTAAAAAAACCAAATCCCAATCACCCATTCCATTTCAAAAAAAATAATTCCTTTTATTGAAAACCTTATTTACAAATATATTCACCATTATTATAGAGAAATACCATTTTTAAAATCTACATTTTAAAATAAAGAATCTAACACTTTAATCAAAAGAAACAATTTTCCAGATTTTCCCCAATTTTTCAAACTGCCACTAAAGAGCGTTTCCAAACATTATAAAAAAGAAAATTCACAATAAAATCCACAATATGAAATAAATTTTAAACCATTATATTCATATCTACTGATAGGAGTTGACAGTGAAGCCACCTACCTCAACCGTTTTGACGAAAACCGAAAATGGATAAAGAACGCTTAAGAAAACTCAGTTGATTCTCCACAAAACCTCATTAGATATCATATCCTAACAAAAAAAACCAAATATTATAATTTTTTATGAAATCTATTATATATAACCATAAGGGAATTAGATCTAAGAAACCAAGAGGAGGAGAGACGTAGATCTAAGTAGATCTATGAAACTGATCAAGAACAATGAAGAACAATCACATACATCATGAATCCAACTTAAAATCACCAAGGAAAGCCATTTAATTGAATCGGGATTGATGGGAGATCGTAGTTTTGATTTAGGAGAAGAAGGTCCCGAGTTAGAGTTGGTTTGGGTGGAAAACAAGTGTATTAAACTCAAGGCTGACCTAGATCTACTTTTTAATGCATTGGTTTTTAAACCACACATAGTTTGTACATATGGTTAGGAAATATATGTGCTGAACATGTATTAGCTACTTCCCTAAATATCACCCTGCATGACCTCCTCACATGGTCTCCCTAAACATGCACACACCGTTCCGAAGCTACTGTCCAGAATCTACAAATTCACACGGTTTCTACTTGGCTTTCCACACAGTTTCGACAAACTGTGTGTAGCCCCGTACGTCTCTTATTTAGACCCAAAAACATATTTACATTATTACAAGATCTCCCATCCTTCACCCTTACTCATTATGAACATAAAATTCACAACTTAAGGGTTACATACAAGAAACTGGGGGTACTACAGAAGTAATGTGACAATGACCTTAGCATGTCTTCTAATGTCTGAATAGTTTCTTCAGACTTTCCATTGTTTTGATGGTGATAAGTAAATATTAAATGATCCTAAATATCAAGAGACTTTTGAAATCTATTCTATTATTTTTAGGAGATCCGAGGGTCCCAATGAAATACAATTGATAATGGTGCCTCGGGAAATCTCACAATTTCTTTATTATAGAGTCAGGAAAGACACTCATGGGGTTTGTCTTCCTTTACTGATAATAATAGTGTAGTCTTGGTAGGGAGAATTTTGATTATCCATATAGAATCATTCTTCTCTGTAATCTTTGAAAGTGTAGTGAAAATTCAATTGTAATATTTTCCCACTTATATATAGGTATAAGAAGAGGTTGCAAGGCCCCATTAGGATATTGTATTTTATCCTTTTCCTATTGGAACACTAATCATCAAGAGATGTAGTATGTAATTTCCATATTTTATACCATCCAATAATAAATATTATATGAAATCCCTATAAATCATTTTATTACTAGGGTTTATAGGATATTTTTTCCTACGAGCTTCATCTAGTAATTACTTATTTTTTAGGTATGGATGAAACACTAATACTCTTTCCAAACTTATACACTAGTTATTTGTAAATTAATTATATCAATTTCCCATCATTCGCTGCTTTAATACTCCTATTTATATCTTTATAATAATATCGATGCTTCTTTATATTTTCCAATAATGATGGTTTAGTAATTTCTTATAAAATGAATGATGGTTCCCCTTTCCTAAATATTACCATATCCATCATTAATAGACCCATGAATATAGTATCCTTATCAATCCTCATCATTAACTATACTCTATAGTCTTGCCGTCTCAATGATTAAAAAAACTTATTTTCCTTCCTAGGGTGGTTGTGTACTAATAAATCATAGTCCTTGAGTAGTTCTAACCATCTTCTTTGCCTCAAGTTAATCTCATTTTGAGAGAAAATGCACTTGACACTTTCCTGGTCCATATATATCACATATTTATCCATAGAGACAGTACCCCCATATCTTCTAGGAAAATATTATAGAATCCAACTAAAGATCATGAGTTATATAATTATTTCCACAACTCTTCAATTTCTTTATTGCATAATAAACTACTTTATCATTTTCCATAGGGACACAACCCAATCCATTCTTTAATGAATCAATATATATTATAAATCCACCCATTCTAAATAGTAAATTCAATACTAGTTAATTAATAAATAACATATTTTTCACTTTATAACTTTATTTACATTCCTTGGTCTATGTGAATTCGACTCATTTACGTTCAACTTGGTTAGTGGGATGTTCAATCAGGAGGAATTTTGAATAAACCATCAATAATAACTTAATAAACCAATGAAACCATATATATTTTTTATATTCATTAGTGTATTCAATTCATTATATACCTTTTTATTTAAAGGATTATAAATTATTCCATCCTTGTAGACAATATGTGCAAGAAAAGAAACTCAATGAAGTTAAAATTCATACTTACTGAATTTCCTATATAATTCCATTTGTTTGAGGGTCTAAAGAATTATTCACATATGTTTCTCATTCACTTCGTAGCATTTACAGTATATCAAGATATTATTAATGAATTCCACTAATAAATTATAAAAATAATCCTTAAATAATCCATTCATTAGACCAAAAAAACAGTAGATTCATTTGTCAATCTGAAGGGCGTTACTATAAACTCATATTGTCCATATCTCATTAAAAATGTCATATTTGGTATATCCTTTTTATCTACCTTTAACTGATGATAACAATAGTGAATATAGACCATTAAAAAATATCAAAAACCTTGATATTATTAAATAAGTCATCAATGTGTGGTAAATGATACTTATTAATATATTAAAGGACATGATATCCCTCTAAATGATGCAAAATCAACTACATGAATTATTATAGATTGTGGTGAATTTTTATAGATAGTTTTTAAAACATCCACTAAATATTTGAATAATATTTCCACCCCGTTTCCATTGATAGTTTTGGAAATAATCTTGAATAGTGATATTTACTGACAATTTTTATTTATCCTCCACTATCATTGATATTTAGCTATGATATTTATTAAAATAGCTCTATATATTTTAAAACAAATAAAGTAATCCTTGACCCCCAATACATGAATCCTCTTTCACTCAACACCCTCTCCCCCACAACACCAACACCATCTCCCCCTCAATACCACTCGACACTGGACCCCCTCCCTGATACCCTCTCCCCCTCTCTCCCTCTCCAATACCCTCCCCCTTAGTGATACTATCAATGTCACCCAATTTTGGACCCCCCTCCCCTCACTGATGCACTCTCCATCATATCGATATCTACGTTTTTATATGAGTTAAATTTTGGAAATTCATGTTTCATATAATTTTTTAATCAAAATTGTGTATATTATTTCTTTAATAGGTTGACATTAGAAGAATTATAATGGCTTAATTAAATGTTCTTAGTGAATACCTGAAATAAAAATTTGGTTAATAGATTTACTAAATTTTATTTTTAACATCTGTTATGTCCTTGATATTATTTACCCAATTTATTTTGAAATTAATATATGTTAAATTATTTAATTTAGAGATGAAGGATCAATTTATGATTCCAAAATTTCATGCCCAATTTTTTATCTCAGAGATATCTTATAAAATTAAGGATGTTCTATATTAGGATACTTATTTAGATAGTTCCATTTATGGATTTCATTATTTAATAGTTTAGAATGTCACTATAGCTTGCGATTATGGGGGACTTTAGAAATATACATTGACTAGTGGCCTATATACCCATGATTATAAGTTTTATTTAGGGGATCCTTGAGCTTTAATCCATGATAGGCAAGGTACACCCCCATTAATACTTAATAAGAACTAAATTATATATACATATATTTATAAAATTTTTGAATTATAATTTTATATATTAGTTTAAATTATATAACATGATGAAAATTGAAGGAATTGTATATTTTTTCTATTAAATTTTACAATATTTTTATAAATGTGGAATGTCACATTCTAAATGCATCTTAAGTTTTTATAACATTGTCTGTTTTATAATTTTTTAAATAGGGAAAGTGTTTTAATCTTAATCTATTTTTCTTCACATACACTATTCATAAATAGTCTTTGTATATGTATAAATTTTCTCATTAATGAATGTAAGATTAAGGAACTATATTTTGATGTAAAATATCTAATAGTTTATCTTTTTATTTAGAGGAGTTGACTAGTGGGTTATGAAACTATTCACATTCAGATAGATAGAAGATGGATGATTTTTTTCAAAAAAAATATTTATGGCTTTTTTTTGTCATTATGTATTCAAACTCATCTACTTAACATCCCCATTATTCTTCATTGTTATAACCATATCATATTTATATATTACTGATAGTTGTATATAGTATTTTTTTCATTATTTTTAATTTGATGTCTTTATGGATAATGTTTCATTGAGTATTTTATTTTGTTAATGTGCCTCACTAGGATTGATTCAATTTCTAAAGTGATTATATTGATAGGAAATATATAGTATATCTACTAGTCATATTAGAATATAATTGAAAACTATTTTTATCATATACTAATTTCTTAAAATGGATATTACAAAAATAATATGGGATTTATTGATTTAACATGTTTTTCCATGTTGACATGCATTTATTTTTTTTCATGATTCATGTTCCATATTTTATGAAATGTGACTTTCACTTAAATGTATCTTATTTTTATATATTATAGAATAATTATATTTTATATTTTACTATATAGGACACCATTTATGTATAGATTGGAGCTGTATTACTATACCTCAGAGCACATCTCATTATGTTTTGGGTTTGAACAAGTTTTTGGATGTTGCGATTGAAAATTAATCCATGGATAGAAGAATAAAATATATATGTCCTAAATGAAAATTCATATGATGCTTTAAGAGAGATTAATTATTTAACCACTATATATTGAAACATTTTCCCCCTTGTTATGTGTGTTAGATTTTATATATATAATCAAATGATATAGAAAACTCCACCAGTTATGTATACAGTAAAAATGAACATGTTAATACCCCAATAGTGGATAATGAAATTCAAAAATTGATAATATTTTTTTTATCATAGTAGGGAAACACTATCAACAATATAACACATCAGTTGATTTAGTTGTTTTTGTAGATATTAATGATTCTTTTAAAACACTAGGACAATGTGACCAAGATGATAATGTATTAATGGATGTTAATGATGAGTCTAAAAGAAGGGAAAAATAAAACGAGAAAACAACTATGTTTTATAAATTATTTACTAATGTAAATCATGAATTTTATGAAAGATGTTCCAAATATATAAAAATTATATTTTTTTCTGAATTTGTACGATATCTAGGGTTTATGTAGAATTAGAAATAAAGAAATTTCCATGAAATTGGAATTGTTCTGTGATGTATTTTTTTTAATTTAATGTCCTCGTATCATTTTATGAGACAAATAATATTATTACCAATCTTGGAATTAATTGTAATAAAACTATTTCATATGTTGTTAAGATGGATTTTGTGCAGCTCAATCTCGGTGCTTTCCCCTCACATCCTTCATCTCCTTAAAACTCACTGTGTATGAAGATCTGCCATCCATTAGATGTTGTTGGGACTTCCGATCCTCATTTCCCTTATAGGGTTAAATCCCTCAAGGAGGTTCTTGTAGGAACACCCTATCTAGATTATAGGGTAGGTTTATCCACAATTCCAGGGATTCAAATTGCACCCAGGTTCCTTACAAGTGTTAAAGGATGTCCTATAGTTGATCATTTAGTAGGCGAGCTTAATGATGCCTCAGAATTCCACAATCTCTCCTTGGTGTCTTGGTTTGGTTGAGAAAAACTGCCCCTTTTGTGTTTCATATCATTCGTGGACTCGTGGGGCCTTCAATAGAAAGACTTGGTTTTGGTTCTTTCTAGATTTTTTTGTATTAACTTCTATTAAAGGGATGAATTTAGGAAGGCGTAGTCTAGGCCGGAACGTCGCTATGGGGCATGGATTTTTCTCTCTCTCTAGGTGGTTTGGGATATTCATTATGGGTGGGAATCGAGTAGGGTAGCGATTTGGATGAGGCTTCTGGGGATCCCACTTCCCTTTTAGAATGTGTACATCCTTTTGTTTGTAGGAAACTCTATGGGTAACTTTATATGATAAGAAGAAAACACAAGGTGCTTACAGGCAGTAGAGACCCCTCAAATGTGTGTTGAACTTGACCTTGGTTCTGATCATCCCTTAATTTTTTTAATAAAGGTGGGGGATAAATTTTCCTATTGTAAACATGTTTTTATCAAGGGATTCCTCACCTCTACTCATAATTACTTCTTAAGGGGAATTCCATGGATGCTGGTAGGGGATGGATGATGGGTACTAGGTGTCAAACCTTGTGTACAGCTTAAATTCAAGGGATCCAAGGGGTGAGGAGGATCTATGGTTCTGAGGATCTCTCTTCGGTAGATTTTAAGATACTAAAAATGGTACCTTCACATCCGATCATTTAATGGTGTCCATTATGATCCAATTATCTACTTGGATCCAAAGTTACCTTCTTTCGACAGATCTTAGGATAATTCAATTATGTGGGATTCTCGATCATTTTCTCTTCTGTTTTGTTATCTAGGTTTATATGGTTTCATCCAGCTTCCATGTCATGAATAGAAAGTTGTATTTATTAACAAAAACATGTCGGTGGTTTTGATCGAGGATATATGTTCATCACGGAACTCATTGGAGAGACAAATTATTACCTCACATTTTTCATAGGGTGTGCCTTCACCTCCCATGATGAATATGAACCAAGGTACCAATACATTTACTTTTTCAGAAGAGGATGATGCCGTAGGGAAGGGCCATGGATATTTAAGAGGAAAGAATAATGGTAAATCAAAATTGGTCTCTCCTTCTATGGATAGTGGATGAATTACTCCTTCCATGTCGCGATAAAGATCCATTATCTCACATGACCATGTGGACAAGGTACACATCATTTAATGGTGTATGTTATCATTTAGAATGTGTTGGGAGTGGGAGTATGGGTGAAGTAGGATTTTATTTTCAATGAATCGAGAAAAAATAACGTTTCCTTGATTATTGTGATAGAATCCAAAAAAATATATTATTGAATTGGGCATTTTTGTAGGAGTTTGGGTTTCCCTAATTTCCTTCAAGAAGGTCCCAACAATAATAATATATTTATTTTTTGGAAGAATGATATATCAATGGAGTGCATTAATTAATCTTCCCATCATATAACCACCATATTCATAGATAGATGCAATGATTTATTATTCTTTTCTTTTGTATACATGAGTTGTAGTGATGCTGATAGAATGGGGCTTTGGGAAGAATTATCTTTTGTTTCAACCAGGTGGTTTCCTAGGGTTTATAGGGGGTTTCAATACAATCACATATGTTTCCGAGAAGCGAGGTGGTTGTTCCTACACACCACAATCGAGGTAGGACATTGTTGAATTCACTGCCTCAAAGTGTATTGTTGACATGGGACTCTCAAGGAGCAGATATACAAGGGGAAACAACTAGAAAGGGAATGGGAGGGTGAGGAGTCTTCTGGATAGGTTTCTCATGAACCTTTGGGGGATATACTTGTCTGTGCTCTCTTCAATGACCCAGCTCTGTAGATCCATTTACGATCTTGTCCCAATGCTTGTTAACTTGAAAAAAGAGAACATTAGGTATAAAATATTTCATCACTCTAGTAATTGAACCCACTCATATTTTTAATGAAAATGGAATGAAGATCATAGGAATAGCTAGAATGGATCCATGATTGTATTGGGATTGGAAATCGATTGAAATGTATGAAATTTGACAAAAATTCTTTGTCTAATAAAAAAAGTGAAGGGGTTTCAATCTAGAGATTCTTAGGGAGAAAATAGAAATTTTGGAGTGGAGGCTTCAGTTTAGTTGGGATGAGTTACTTTTAATTTTCTTATCCTATAAAAAAATTACTCACAAAAAAGGTGCTGGAGATTGAGAGAATATGCAAGGAAAAACCATGGTAAATGTCACTACTAGAAAAATGATTTTTTATAGTGCTACCCTTTAACAGCGTTAAAAAAACCACCAAAAAAGGGGTAAAATTATAAGCTCAAAAAAAAAAAGATGATAACAGGGTACTTTTAACAGTGCTAAAAAACGCTGTTAAAAGTTCCCCTTTATCTGTTCTTTTTTAGTGGCGCTATTAAAGGGTGGTTTTATCAGCACTTTTTTTACTAGTGCTGAAACAGTGTATATTTAAAAAATATTCATTTCATTAAAAATAAAATATGCATATATAAAAATATAAAAATATTTATTTTGATATAAATATAATATATATTTTTTTAAATATGTTTTAGATAAGTATAAATAGACATTTAAAACTAATATATAAGATATGTAGTGAAAATGACTTATAGAATATTTTGAAAAATATTATTATTTAATAATTTTATAATTATCATCGTTTTATAGTCATTTAATAAAAATTTGAAAACAGAAAAAACAAAAAATTTAATAAAAGAACAGAAATAAGATAAAAACATAAGTCAAACTCAAACTACCGTAACTTTTGATCCGGGTGTCCGTTTGAGCTCAAAAATTTATCAAATCAAAGCCTGCGAAAATATCTACGCACTAGAGACATAATAAAAACCTTTTCCACATCTTTAAATTCCAAAAATGTCCCATAAGGCTTTGAAAACTGAGTTTTTAATCGGGATGCCCAAGTTTTTTAACATTTGAAGGAATTCCAACCTCGTTTCTGGGGGTCTTTTTTCACTTTTTCAATTGGGAATATATTTATTCTGATGGATTACATTAATATTGATACTTTGGTTTTGGAAATTTAATATTTTCACAATGTACTATTATTTATAATCGAATATATGACAATATATATATATTTCTTATATATTCACATATAAAAAATACAATTTAATAAATAATTAATTAAAATTATTTACATATATAATATATTTCTCAATATTTAAGATTTATCTAAATAGAAAACTAATATCCATTTTATTTAAAATTAAAATATATGAATATTTATATACCTATATAGTGTATGTGTGTTTTTATTAGTGTGTGTTTGTATTAACAAACTAATATATCATAATATATGAATAAATATACAGAGAAAAAAATATAACTAAATATATATAAATAGATAGATATAAATATATATTGATATACTAATAATATATGTATATATATAAATATATAAAAATAATAATACACATAGACACATATATTAATATATATATTAATATACGAATATATATATATATATTAATATAACTAAATATATATTTTAATACAAATATATATATTATTATAAATAAATATTAATATAAGAATAAATATTACTAATTATATATATAAATACAAATATATATCATTAATGGACAACAAAGCAATATAGGGGAGTGGTAAAGGGTCCAAACGCACAGTGGGAGGTCTTGTGTTCAAATCCTAGGGGTGGTAAGGGGAACATGCGGTAGTGAAGGGTTGTGATAGTGCTGATAAAGGGAGTGGGAGGGGGTAGTAGTGTTGTTAAAGGGTTGGGGCTGGGGCTGGGGAATGCAGGGGTGGGAGGGTGTGTGGGCAGGCAAGGTGCTTCATAGCACTGTCGAGGGGGGGGGGGTCAAGCACTGTTAAAACGTCCCTCTGATTTGCACAATTTTTTTTAACTTTTTCTTTTAAAATTTTTAAACTTTCATTAGTTCTTTTAAAAAATTTCTGATAAAGGACCCTTTTATCAGTTGTTTTATTGTTGACTAAAGACCCCTTTTATCAGTTCTTTTTTATTACTGTTAAAAGGGGTTTTTATCAGCACTTTTTAGCACTGATAAAGGGACCCCCTTTTATCAGCGCATCGATTAACAAAACTTTTTTAGCTCTATAAATGGCCTTTTCGGTGAATTTTAAAGGCTATATCTGTAGTAGTGTGTGGGTGAAAGAGGGGATCGTAACTGTACATTTTTTCTGGAATTTTAGAAGGAAAAGAAAATTAATAAAGAATATAAGTATAAAAATAGAATATGGTTCCTTTTCCACTAATGTGGCAGTGGTTATTAAATTAGAACAAGATCATATTTTAGAACCACATGGATTAGAAGAATAGTAGTATAGGGTGCGATCATGTAAGGCCAGATGAGGAGAACTATTTCATGAGTTGTATTGCTAAATTGTTGATTGGTTATGACAATGGGGTGCGAGTCACTCCTCTAGAGTAAGATGAGATTAAAAACACGGTGTCTATAATTAAACAAGACAATGCACCAAGACTTGATAGATTTCTTGGTTCTTTTTATGTTGTTGTACGATAGTTTTTTAGGTATCAGGTGAAGAAGGTAATCTTGAAATTTTTAAAGGAGGGTCTATTTCATGAGTGGTATTTGCTTCACTATTATTTTTAATACCTAATGTGAAGGATACCATATCTCTAAATTAATAAAATCCTATCAGGTTATGTAATTTTAGTTAGTTAATTATTTCCAATATCATCAACAAGTGGATGAGTAGTTTTATTCCAAGGCTTATATTGGAGGAAAAACAAAACATTAGTGAGGGTAAGGAACATACATGGGGTTGTAGTCATTGAAAAAGATATGGTGGAGGATCTAAAAAGATGATTCATTGGTTCAGATGTTAGGATCATGGTTTACATGGATAAAGCAAGTGAAGAATTGGAATGATCTTTTATTTTAAGGATCATGAGGAGGTTTTGGCTCAATTACTAGTTCTATGATTTATTCTTTAGATTCTATGAATATCCATGGATCACAAACTCCTAGATGGGTATGGTTTTTAGTTTTTTAAAACTAGTTTGAGGTGTGATAAAAGGATACCAATTATCTTATAACCATTTTATTTTGGATCAAGAGGAACTTTCAAAATACATAAAATGGGGTGTTCATGAAGTGGGGATTAAACCTTTCATTACCATGTGTGGAAGTAGTATGATATCTCATTTCATTTATACTCATGATATGTTATTCTTTATCAATGGCAGATAATGTTCAGTGAACGGTTTCATGAAAATCATGGAAACTTATGGATGTTTAACTGGGAAGTGCATAAATCAAAGAAAGAGTAGCATGTTTATCTATAATCAATTCCTAAGGAGGTGTGACATGATTATTTAGGATAAATGTTGAATTTAAAGGTGTAATCTAGCAGTGGAGTATCTCGGAGCCCCGATATCCAATAGAAGGACAAAAAATTCTTATTTGAGGGTATTACTAATCATATCTTAGAGAAGATATAAAGTAGGAAGAATAAATTTCTCTCAATTGGAGGGAGAATCACCCTTATCAACAACACCCTCACATTAGTTTAAATGCATGTCGGATGCAGATCCTCATTACTATTCATGAAGCTGCCTCGATTTTGAAGGCTTGTTATGACAACTTTTTCAAAGACTTTGAGATTCTTCAACATCATTAGGTTGATGGTTTCCATCGTCAACATATGTATAATTTTGAAGTGTTATAGAAATAACCACTCAAAGGATGGATTATAATGAATGTGGAAGGCCCCTCTAAGGGAAATCCGGGTCCTTTGGGTTGCAGTGTTATCTTCAGGGACCACCTTTGAAAATGCCTTGGTTGTTTCTATGGAAGCTGCGATGTGACATCGTCCCTGGAAGATGAAATGATTAGTGTGATCTATGATATTTCCTTTTCCAATAAATAGGGAAGGAATGATATTTTTTATTTAAAGTGATTCGACAACGATTTTCCAAGCCATTTGAAATGGATTGGTGCATCTTTCTTGGCCACTCACAACCCATTGGATGAATTGTCTTCAATAACTCTTGGAGATCAGTTATAATTTCCCTCATTCCTTCCTCAAATCCCATATAGTGGAATACAGCCCTGATAATAGGGGTTTTGACATGAAATTACCTAGCTGGTTGACCTTCCTGATAAAATTCTTCCTTTTGAGTATAATGATTTTAAAAAGATTCCATCGTTTATACTTTTGTAATCCTCACCTTTTTTATTATTATATTTTGTGTCATGGTTTTTGATTAAGGAATCACCTCTTAAAAAAAGAATGGAGAAAATAATGAGAATCTTCTTATGGGATTCTTATCATGTTAGTAAGTATAACTGGGCATACTAAATGTGCTTATCAAGACCAATTGTTGAAGGTGGGATTGACCTACGCAGAATTTAGGAATCCATGAATTCCATACTTGCCAATATTGAATGGGATATTTTCACTAGTTGTGGAAAAAAATTATGAGGGAAAGATATGGAGAATTTTTGGGATAATTGGAATGATAACTCCATGAATATGAGCAATCTTGCATGCTACATGGTTAAGAACCTGAAAAACTTGAATAAAAAAGATCAATGAGTTACCAGACATGGGGATATAAACTTCTGAAAATTGAACTGGATGGGTATGGGATTTTTTTTCTAGGAATGTCCAGTCCGAAATAATTTTTTTAAATAAGATACCATGCATCCATTTAATCCATTCTTAAAAAATAAAAAAAAATGTTTATGATGGTATTTTTCTCTTTGAAGAACCATACTGTTGAATGATCATGGAATCATCTAGTGTGGGATTTAGTGTCAAAGACTTCAGAAAATCATTACAGCACAGTAATGGGATGGAATGTTGGGATTCACAACTGTGGTGTAATGAAAAATGAAATAAGTTGAATTTATTAATTTGGATTCGAATAAACAATTCTCTTTCTACTAATGAAAATATTCAGAGTAAGGGCATCACAGTAGTTTATAGATGTCATTTCTACAATTCTACATAACAAGAGACATCAAATCACTTATTCTTTATGAGAAATTTTTAAAAAGAGATCTTATGATTCATGGGTCTACGTATTAATATTAATAAGAATGATTACTCTATCTAGAAGGGGATATTTTATTGGATTGAAAAAAACTTCATATACGGAGAGGAAATGAAGTCTTTTGTAATTATTTTCTCCACTGTCTGATAGAGAACTTGGGAAGGCTTCAAAAAATGTGATTGAGGGGATTAAATTTTTTAAACTATTTTCTAGGTTCATTTGAAAATTATATTGGTAGAACTCAAGGTACTTATTCAAACTAGATCTTTGGATATGGATTTTTGAAGGCTTATGTCGCATCTCTTTTATTTGAGTGATTAGATGAATAGAAATTAATGTAAATAGATAAAATGTAAATCTATTTTATCATGGATAAAACTAAATGTGGATGGATATTATATTTCAGGGTAGTTGTGAGGTGACAAACTGGTAAGAGACAATAGAGTCTTGATTCTTATGGGGTTTAGTGTGTTTTTCTGGAGTAGGGAACTTGATTGATGTAAAGGATAGAGACCAACATCTAGATATGTTTCTTTATAGGGGTGAAATATTCAAATCTCGAATGTTGAATTAGAATTTTATTTACTTTTGGGATTTCTCCAGAGGATAAAAAACATCCTTGGTGGTTGACATATTTTTCTAGAAGATGTAGAATGTTCATAAATGAAACAATTATGGTCATAAATAAATGGAGAGAAGGTAACTATGCAGATGATGTGTTATCTAGAAAAGGAAATCCTATTGAGAATTATATTTTTTTATGAAAAGCTAAGGTCCTTTCTAGATGATCATTATTTTTTGATAAGGGAGACACCCTCGGCCTTCACTATTTCTGTCCACCTTGAGATCGGGGATTTGTATGGATCAAAATAATTAAAAATTAATTTTCAATCAATTAACTATTATAAAATGTATGTATGCCCTCATGAATGTATGTTTTGATGGAAAAAATATTTGAATAGAGAAAAGGGAAAAAGATGATTGAATTCTAGATAGAAATATACAAATAATGATTTTAGTTTGAATTTGTAAAATATGAAAAATAAATGGGAAAAAATATTGTTGTGAAGGTTTTATATTAAATTCTATTAAAACAAAAATTGAAAATACTATTTATGTTATATAAAAATTTGGACATATGAAGTGTATTACTTTTCATAATAATAAAAATGAGTCTATATGTGATCTAAGAGATTCAAAAGTGAGAATGGACTTTAATTAATTTCCTATAGATCTCTCATATGATCCTCTAATCATACGATTGGGATTAGAATTTGATGGATTATATCATTTTCGGTCTTTAATTAGTAGTTACAATATTTGGCCAATTTTTTGAACACTTATCATCTACCTCCCTAGATGTGGATGAAACTGGCTTCATTAATTATATCAATGATTATTCATAGAAATAAAATTTATAAGAATTAAATTTATGTCTATCTTCTACCTATTATTTAATAATTATATGAGTTATGAAATGATGGTTTAGAAACATATAATGCATCTACATTATAAATGTTCAAAATGCATGTGGCCCATATGCTTACCATTAACGACTTTGTTGGGATGAGATATTTTTATGGTCAGAACATACACATTTGTTGTTATTTTCTAGACTGAAACATTGATTTTGAGTCTCAATGAATACCTTATAGTAGAAGTTTGTGTTTCATGTTTCATTACTGCTTACTTAACACACACACATATTTCTTCTTCATAATTCACATTTCAATGGAAAACATGATTTGAGTTATCCACAAATATTATAATCAGGATAAAAGTACATTACACACTTATCCAATGTTGGTATAGAGTTTAGAATATATTTGAAGTGGAATGAAATTCGAGAAAGAGTTAGAACACTACAATTACAATTGGAGAAAAAAATTGAAGAAAAAGTGTATTTTTTTTATCTTCCATGTTAGGAATTTAATTTGTTACTCCATAATATTGATGTTATAAAAATTGAGAAGAATGTGTGTGATAATGTGTTGTTTACATTACATAATGAATATGGAAAATTAAAGGATCCTTTTCATTATTGTATGGACATTAAGTAATTAATATCAATCATGATCTATGCCCAAATGATAATGGGAGGTAACCAATAACTATTTTTACAATAAAAACATCATAAAGATGATTTAATTTGAATATTAAAAAATTTAGAAGCTTCAGATAAATATTCTAGTAATATTACAAGATGTGTTGATTTGAATCACTGTAAGATTTATGGATTTAAAATTTAGGAATCACATGTATTTATGGAAAAGATACGAACATAAAAAATGCATAATTTTTTCCCTATAAAAATAATTTCCGTTCAAGTAAACTTTTTCACATTATTTTTTGATATATTTTTTAGAATAAATTAAAAGGAAATTAATTGGATAAACTTTATATATGAATTTTGCTGACACAATGTCATTTTGAGATGTTCCTTCCCCCATCATTATTCACTGTGATGATTCTTATGACTGTGAATTTGTCTAAAAATGATAAAATTGCACGGATAATACCTTATAAATTGATGTATCCCATGGAGAGGAATTTTATTTTAATATATATAAACTTTTAATTATAAAATTCTAATTTTCCTAGTCAATATTTTAAAACATTATTTATTTATTTTTTACCTTTTATTGTTAGGTATCTTATAATTTTGATGTTTGATGAGGAAAATAAATCTCATCAAGATGGTTTTATTATAGATGGTTACCTTGTCAATGATTTTCTAAACTTTTATTCATCATTTTTGGATTCTATATAGACAATATTAAATCAAATGGGGCATGTCTATAATAATCCTAGTAAATTTTGCACTAATAACGAGTCATCAAATTTTCCAACATTATGTCGATTAGTTAGAAAAATTTGTTTATTTTTATTAATAGATATATTATTAATAAAATCACAAAGATATGTGAAAATCAATATTGTTTTTTTATCCCTATTAAAAATAATTAAGGAAAAAAATTTCAGAGAAAATTTTTAATGGTTTTCACATCATGTATGTTATTAATCTAATACAAAGTTTGAATATGTTGAAATTTATATAAATTTTGTAACAATTTATTATTTCAACTTATATCAGTAATAACTGATGATAATCAAGATGAACTATCCCACGATTTGAGGTCCCTAACTTTATTTACATTCAATCATGCTTAAAGATTCAATGCTTATAGTATTAGTGGTTTCATGTTTGATACTTTTTATCACAAGGACCTTTTGGCAACAAAAAATTGTAACTTATTCATAATTATAGATCATGGTTACTCTGGAACATTATATGATATTATCAAGTTAAATTATCATGGTAAATTTTTAGTTGTTTTATTTAAATGGAAATGGAACAATATTAATTGGGGTATAAACAATTATTCATTGCAATTTACTTATTTAAATTATTATTGGTTGATAGATATAGGTGAGAGGGAAGAGAACGATCCATATATTATGGATTCCAAATAAAAAATGGCATATTATATTGGTAATATAAAGAATAATGTGTGTAGTGTTTTTTTCTAGATAAAATTATGAGAAATGTATGATATGGGTGATGATGGTGAAGTAATTTGTGATGATGAACACCATCATGAAAAAAATATTGAATTAATTTTACCCGATGATATTGAAAAGGTTATTCTTTTGAGGAAGAGTTATGAATAAGAATAACAAACATAATAATAAGAAATAATGTTTATAATGGAACATGAAAAATACATAACTAACTAGGAATATAATTTATTAGTGTTTTTTAATATTAATTAATGAAAATAATATATTATATTAATAAATTAAAGTAATGTTTCTTTATATTAATAAATTCAAATATTTTTTTTGGGTATGTATAAACATAATAGGTTTAGTGATATTACCCACTCTATGTCACATGGTTCTCATTCTCCCTATGTGACACATGGTACACTTTATCAAATACGATGCACACGTTTTTATATAATTTAATCTTATCCTAATATTCATTTATCTACAGGTATGAATTCTAATGGCGATGTCAAGAAATTATACATGACACATATGATGGATCCATCTAAAAAACTGGTCAATATAGAGTAACCATCAGGAGGTTATTGTTGGGTCAGAGTCATCAGTATGTAATTCAATGTGACAGTATTACTTTCTTCAATATTGATCATAATTATGTAATTTATATGTTAAAAGGTTGAAAATATTAATATATGGAAGACAAACTAAATATTTATGATGTTTGTAATTTTAGTAATGTAATGTTAGTTGTGACTTTCGTTAAATATGTGGTACCCACTTTGAACGTGACATGAATTTTTGTTAATTTACTAGGAAATTTTTGTGTGTGAAGAGTAATCCTCCAATATTAATTATTAATATTAGAGACACATTACATTACCCTAAAATAATAAGTTATTTGACTCTCAAATAAATGTGTTATCATTATTATATATTCATATATGAATAAATTTAATGTCTTATAATTTAATAAATTTTATGTATTTATTTTTAGATGATGTTATATTATGTCATTCTTGATGTCATTTTACTTTCGTGTACCTTAAAAAATTTATCAAAAAAGAAAAACGATTTCAAGTGGAAATTATGGAATGAATTCAATGAAACATCCCAATCATTGTCACAACTTCATGAGAAGGTCCCCGAAGTCCTTCCTGGGGACCAATGGAAAACATTTAACGACCATAATCATGGAGAATATCATAAGGTATTTAATTAAATTTTTGTAGATTAATAACAATATTTTAATAAATTTTCAATATTTGTTAATATATAATTTTTTATCTGATTTGTATTATAAATTTTTTCAATTGAGAGAAGCAATTGATTCACCACACTTCTAGATTGATTATTTTTTTGAGTAATTGACATGAAAAGGTTTCATTACATTTATTATAATAGATATCTATAACACTTTTGGTAATTTACTTTTTCAAAATATTAGTTAATTAATTTTTTGTGAAATAGGTGAAAGTGTCTAGTCATTTTATTAGAAGGAAAAAATTGTGGTTTGTTATCCACAAAAAAGTTGGAATATATTTTAACGAACATACAGAAAAAATATGGGTACACAATTTTTATTATTATTTGGTTTTACTAAATTTATATATAATATAATATTATTCAATTTACAGTGTAAACTTGATGATGCATCAGATGTGGATCATACCTTTTCAGTTTCATTTTCCTCAAAGGATTCGATGAATCATGTTCTTAAAAATGAGTATTCGGGGTCGTGTAATGGGTATAGATTGTGGGATATATCCATCAAGGGTGTTTGGTAGGGTATAAACATCTTCATTGATGATACCAGTTCGATGGGGGGATTCAGGGTTTTTGATCCGAGAGAAAAAACAAAATTTATACACTGAGGAATATATTTAAAATCTGTAATTACTTATTTGTACACAAAATTATTAGGTCTCAACATTTGAGAGTGCATTGGATATTTTATTTTAGAATATTAAAAAAAGAATTCATAAAGAAATATAAACACTCATCATGGGAGTGTGAGGCCTAAATTTCATAAATTTTAAATTATATTATTAATTTTAGAAGTTATTTATTTTAATAAATATTTTAAAACATTCTCAATAAAAAACTCTAATTAAAAAATAATATATTTTTAATGGTTTGGTAAAATACTTTATTATTTAAAATTTTACTTTTAATTTTAGACTTCAAATGAAAATATAGAAAATGAATTTCATTAGATATATTCAATTATGTAAATATAGCTCATTCTTTTCTTAATATGATGGAAGTTCATCCTCTAATGTTGAATATTTCCCATTTAAATTTCAAGGTCTCTCATTGAGAGGAAGTCATATTTAGGTTTACAAGAGTTGTAGTTGAGTTATTTTTTAATGTTTAAATCTTGTGTATGAGATAAAATAATTCACAATCCAACTATTAGAGCCTTACGATTAGTTGAATTGAGTAGTGAATCTCATGAATCATATATTGTATCATCATATTTCTAGGTCATGTGAATGGATATCAATTATTCATTAATACACCATTAATTAAATTTTATTTAGATCAAATCACATATCATTTCCTTATTACATGATTTATTATTCATTGAATATGTTTGTTACTGATGTGTGGTTAACTAATTTAAATGAAATCAGCAGAGGAGGGAAGTGGTAAAGGAGTTGATGTGAATCAATATGACCATGTAATCGAGGGAGTGGGGAATTCATCTCAATAAAGTAGTTAGGACCATGTTAACATTTTGAAAATCATGAAATTTTGTACAATATAATGTAATTTAATGTTGTATCATATGTAATGTAATGTCAATTGATGTGATGAAGGTATTATTATTTATAGTCTTCATTGGATGCCAAATTTTTATATATATATATTTTTTTATTGGTTTTTAGTTGACCAAGTGACCATGAAAACCTTCCTTTTTAAAACCACATCATTAAAAACACTTTTAAACATCATGAATAAAGTAATGGTTGTTAAAGTTACTAAAAAATGTTATAAATGTCATTATTTACAGTTGTTTTAAACCACTTATAAATATTTTTCTTTATAAAAACCAATTGTAGTAAAAAAAACCATATCTATATTTTTCACCAGGGAAAAAACCACTAACAAAGAAAGACTTTTAAATATAAATTTTATCATGAAATGATGAAAGAATTGTGAAAAAAATAAAATCAGTATTAAATATTAAATAACACACCATTTCAAAATGGATTTAAATAAATAACACAAAATATTTTAGAGTTGATTTAACGACTCTACACCCAAAATTAACTATAGATATATGATGTTTTTACTCTAGTGATATTATATACTAATCCTTCTTTTTCATGAATAAAACAAGGTATCCCCAAGGTGAAACACTAGGGTATACAAATAGCTTTTTCACATAACTCTTTATTAATTTCGTCAACTCTACCAACTCCACTTGTGTCATTTTATATAGAGTTTTAGATATAGGTCTTGCATCAGGAATGATTTCAATGGAAAAAACCAACCTCATGCTTAAGTAAATTACCATGTAATTCTATTAAAAATACATCAATGTAATTTTTCAAAATGTGTACATCCTATATCCTTAATATTTTACTCTCATCCATATATATATATATTTCTCTTCCTTTTATCCCGTCATCTTATTAAGGTGATCTACTAGAGAAGGTTATAAGAAATAGATTATAGGTGGAGTCGATCCCTTGAAAATAATGGATTCTATGCCCTATTAATATATAGTAATATCCTTCTTTCATTGATAAATTATGGCATTATACATTGAGATCCAATCTATACCAATGATTAACTCAAAACCAACCATATGTAAAATAATCATGTTTTCCACTATGAAATAAACATTAATCAAAATAGAGTATGCTTTGAAAATATTCCTTAAAAAATTAATCCCATTAGGGGTCTTAATTGAAAAATCATTTATCAAATTATTAGGGGATGATTCAATGTTCTTAGGAAACATCCATGATATAAAAAAGTTTGTAAATCTAAAATTAAATAAATAATTTTATAATTTTACGTTTAAAATTAATATAGGTCATATCGCTTCATTTGGTACTTCAACCGCAGATTTATTGACCACATAATATTGGACATTCTCCCATAAACTTTTCGAAGGTAAATACCCTTGGCTATTGTTTCATTGGTTTTCATAGTGTCTCATATACTTATAAATCACATATTTAACATCGGCAATGTATTCCTTTCATTTTCATTCATGATGAATTGTTATCCACACTTAAAACAAACTCCCATTCCCTTAAAGAGATTACTAATGTATTTATTTCCATAATTATTACATATGGTAAATTAAACTCTTTCTTTATTCTAGTTTGACATAATTTTCTTTAAGTTTTTCTCATCAGACATATTCTTCTTTAGATTGAAATTGAATACATTATTCTCATTGAAATTATTTTCCATATTAATGGAACATGATATTAAATCATCATATGATGAAAATGTATGAGAGAATAAAACACTTTAAAAACTCCACTTTATTACATAAAATAAATTTTCAATCATTATTTCTAGTCTATATTTATATTATGTAGCATGTAAAATTGTCCATGTCAAGTTAGCATCGTACTCAATCATATTTTTATCCATATTATATTTATGATTTTATAAATTTCTTTCAAATTCGTCCCTTTAATCATGGGGAAATTATTTACCATAGAATATTTCCTTTATATTTATCCATTCCATATGCTCTATATCTACTTCCTCTTTAGTGTTTTGAATTAGTGACCACTATTGACTTGTATATCACTTGAAATAATATTCCAAAATGATTTTTTTTACCTTTCACTTCTTCCCAATGTTTCAAATATATTTTTTAGGGACTTGATCCATTTCTCCTCTACCAATGGATTAGTAGTTATATTGAATGGTGGATGATTTTTTCACATAAAGCAATCCAATATAGTTACATCACATTACGGTTGGATATTTTTCTCAAAGCGAGTGAGGTTATTTTTCAAAACTTGGGACAACTTCCCTAATATGGTTATGATATCATCAGTTCCAACTCTATTCACATTCAATTTCTTAAAAGGAACATCCCAAAATTAACTATGTTCATTTATATAGATCTCATTTCTTTTGTTATAATCCATCACTAAATAATAGAATGCACATAAATATCACATGATATTGAATTTTAAAACAAAATTCCTTTTGGGTTTACTAGAAAATAATTCCTTTAAAATCATTATAGTTTTCTATAATATTTGTTATATCTAACTAGATTCCATTACATCTAGTCCCCAGAGTTTCTATTAAACGTCCTCTAACACCAACTATAACAACTCAATATTTAGTAACCCATAGTATTTAGTTATATTACATTATTGGTATAAAATAAAAGTGTTCGTAAAGGATCCAATGTCTTAGTATTCTTTTAAGAGTAGATACATATATTTTTATAACATTAAACATGAGAGTATAAAATACAACATAAAATACCCATGAGAAAATTTTTATCCAATTAATATATCCATGAAAATTATAAATAGTTTTCAACTGGGTTTATTGGGTAGAAGAAAAAAATTGGTTGAGTTAAAATGTTAAAAAATGTGCAGCATATAGAGGAATCTATCATAACATAAGAAAGATATGAAAAGTATAGGAAAAAATTCAAGATAAAAAATTCCATATCAAATGAAAATTAGGGAATACTATACTCATGAAAATAAATAAAACACCTATAATAATGACCGATCACTTGCATATGGAATGAAAAATGTCAGAAATCCTAAAAGTACCATTAAATCATTATGCCAAGACACAATATATAAATGTGTAATGAATATTCTTCTACCCTATCTAATTTATCACAAGATATATACTAATACATTGAGGGGATATATATAAGAAAGCCCCACCAATCACTAGTTCTATTCATCTTCAATCATTATATATGGTAATGAATAAACAATACATAATAAAAACTTCCTGAGTAATCAATAATAATTCATAATAGAATAAATAATATATGTATTTTTAATAGTTCCCTAGCCAATAAGTGGAATATATTTCAATGAAAGAACCCCTAAAATAACACCATATACAAAAAGGGGTATATAGCGAAGTCAATAATTTCCCAAACAAATAGCTGTATGGAATCTGGGTGGAAACACTTCAATCAAATAGATTGAAAACATTGTATATGCAAAGAAAAAGATTTAAAAACATTATGACTATTATTGGTTGATAGCATGAAAAAAAGGTAGTGATGGATCATATATTTAATATAAAAAAACATTACATAATCCATCTAGATAAATAAGGTGGGTTGTTAAATAATACATAATCATTACCGAAACCATGTGGTATTATCAATGTAAAAAAACAACCCTTATAAAATAAATAAATATAAGGTAGTAGTGAAGGGTTCTTTTATAGTTTTGGGTTATCAATAAAAGATATTATTCTAGTATGATAGATATCACTAGTAAGATACCATAGTAATGGTAGGAAAATCCATCATTATGGATTGTTAAGTGAAATCGAATTATCTAAATCACATCCTTTGGGAGTGTCTAGGAAGATGTGTAATATTTGTACCACCCATCAGGAACTAGATTAAATATTATGTTGAATCTCAAATAGAATTTTTCAATATGATATTTCCTAAGTGTATTTGTGCCAAAGCTGCATCTACATGCAGGTATCCAGATAGAGCTTCCATTTCTAATAAAATCACACACTCTTTACTGTCCAAAATTTAGGAATTTTTTGGGCCAAATGATATCTTAGTAAAATGATTTAATGATATTAAATAACTTTTTAAATATATCAAATATTGGGTAATTCCCCATAATTTCAAATGTGATTCCATTATAATAAATTTTTGTAATTCAAAATGGAAGTTGTGGAATGAGATCCCTTAAGTTCTTATAGTAACAATATAAGAAAAGGTATATGATTATAGGTGATAATTAGTCTCACATTAACAAAATATCAAATTTTATATAATAACATTAAAGTAAAATGAATTAAATATATGGAAATGGTATTATAGAAAATGAATTTCAATTAAAAAGGAAAGTGAATCATAGGAAACCATTATGACATAAGAAAATGTTGAATAAAAACCCCTTGAAGGATATGATTTCAAGTGAAACTTGAAGCATAATTAATTATTATAGGATAATGATAAATAATATTAAAGGGTAAGTAGATAAAAAATTACAATGAAAGCATCGTGTATTAGAATAAATATATCTCATGAAAATAAATTTAAAACAATAAACCCTTCCTTTTGTTTTTATATTTTTAAATATTAGATAGACTAAATATTACCTTAATAACTACTTGATAGGTATTTATATAGGTATAGGAAGGTTATATTCATGATAAATGACTTTGGGTGGATTATGATAAATGAATGGCTGAGACTGAGCTCCTGTTATTGGTAAAAAATATGTCGTTTTCCATGATAACTAAAGTTTGGTAAGGGGTTAGAATAGAATCACATGGGTGTTAGGTGGGTCATGTGAGTTTGGTTTGTTGGGTGGAGAAATGGTTGGAGTGATAAATGTGCATGAATTTCATACATAATAAGGCATTATATATGGTTTTAGTAATATCTTCTTATTAAAATTTATAGATACTTCATTTAAAAATTTTTACCCATATTAATCTTGATTAAAATTTTACTATAGTAATTTGTTATGAGAAAAAAATATGATGGCCCATAATAAAAGATTTTAACATTTTTAATCTGAATTTTGATTGAATTTAATATAATTAAATTTCTAAATGTGATAAAATCGACTTCTAAATTTAAACATAAGATATAAGAAAAACTATTTTTATAGAAAAATATGTTTTTATACCTTAAGTGTTTTTTGTCATTATTTACTATTAATTATTAAATTATTGAGAGTTTAATTTTTTATATATGTTTAAGAATTATATTCAAGTCATATTTTTAAATATATTAATTAATTTTATTTTGATATATTTTATATAACCCTAAGAAAATTAGCTATTTGAAAACAACCTTTTTACTGTTTCCATGGATATTAATCATTAAACTAAGTAATTAATTTTCATTGAATAAAAATAATATTTTCCTTATTATATAATGTATTACAATTTATTATCAATATAAATTAAATTTTATCAAATAATATTAATATATTTATGAAAATTTTATTTTAACATTTGAGCGGGTAAAACCCATTTTTTGAAAAAAGTGTATTTGTAAGCATAAAAGTTATGTTTAATATAGAATTATAAATTATTATGATTTTAAAAAAATATATTTGTTTATTATAAAAAATATATATTTTATATGTATTGAAAATAAATCTACAACTGAATTTTTCCAAATTAATATTTAATTAAAAGAAAAGACCAAAAACATTTTCTTTTGTTGGAAGATATTAATTAAGGTCATAAGGTTTTGAACATAGGTATTATAAATTCATAATATTATTTTGAAACATATATTTTTAATCTTTAAACACTTAATAAACCATATAAAATGATTTATAGACTTCTAGGTATTGATTATAAAATGATAAATTTAAAAAAGATACAATTTTGGTAAAAACTAGGTTTTTCACGATTCAACTAAAAATCAATTATTTTATAAAAATACCAAAAATTCATAGTAATATTATATTTCTATTATTAATAAAAATAATAAATAATTTTATAAAAAATACTATAATTTTGTAAATTTAACATTTTAGTATAATCCTGAGTAAACCCCCAGTATAATGCATAATGTGTAATACTTTTTAGATATACTATTAACTAATATATTAGGGTATCATTATTACATTTGGTATTTCCAATAAGGTGAATACCTTCAGAAATTTTTATTTTTATGGTTTAAATTTTAATTTATTGTTTAAATTAGAATGGCTGATGACAACAATGATCTAAGTACACATTGGCCCTTGTATAGTAGCATGTTGGCCCCATCCACTGATGGTTGAGTCTATGATTCAAATGTTTCCCATGGACCCTTGTACCCCCTTAAGGGGTGCTTCTAGGTTAAAAATAAATGGTTATGATATGGTTCACTTCCTTAGGTATCCCTAGAAACCTCTATGTGGGGATTATGGGATTACATGAGATCAGTGACCCTAATAGGCCATGTGATGAACAATGAGATATGTTTATCCATGGTGGATTTCCCATAGGCATGATGGACTTGGGTTGGGTGAGTTAACCAACCTATATATACCCTTGATAATTTGAGACATTTCATGGTCTATCCCTATAAAACATTTTTGGTGAGGCATGAACATTGAGGCCATGAGGCTATGTTATAATTGCGACCTTTCCAGGGGACGTGAAATATCATGTAATGGGAATTGGATCGATTATCATATGTTAGAATGAGGACCCCATGTTGGGTTCTATCAAATTTTTAATTCACATAGAGGTTTCAGGTTGGTTTCCCAGTGATTGGCCGTCCTAAAGTAGGTGTAATGATCTATGGATGGTGATAACTGGTTCAAGCATTAGACCAAGCATTGTTTCTTTAATTTTATTTATATGATAAGATATTTAATACACCCAATTTTATATTGGTATATGTGTAGATAAATCTCTTGGGGTGGTGTCTAATTGAATGGAAATGGAAAAATCCATTTGGGGAGTTTATGAAAACTCCAATTGGAGAGGTTATTAAAACTACCTACGGGGAGGTCGTGAAAACTCTCTATAGAGAGGTTTTGAAAAATCCCTTTAGGGAGGTTTTTGATAATAAGTAAAATAGTCCTTATAGTGTGGTCGATGATAATAACAGTGGGGATTCCATGTATTTGGAGCCAAGATTATTGGTTCTAGGAAGAGGATGGTGTTCTTTCCACATGCTAGCTGTTAGGGTCTTGTGGGTCTCTAGTGGGCATAGTCATGCCTTTTGAGCTATAGGGTATTATCTACCAAGAACCATTATATAATGGGATAGATAATTTCCTGGTTTTTTATACCAAGATGGAACATTCCACATGTATTTATATGTATATCAGGGTGAGTTTATCCCTAGAGTCATTATCAGTATATAACTGAGTTAAAGATCCTTATATCTTTATTATGGTTGGCACGGTCATCAAAACATGCTCAGAGACACTCCAACATTATCCAATGTAGGCATGGCTGATCATCACCATGTAATTTTGGATAAAAAACGTTGAATTGTTTTATTTTTTATTTAAACAGTTTCTTATTTCATATAGATCATTTTACTAGCATATATCACTGAATTTTAATATTTATATGAGACCACTTTGGGGGTTCCCTACTAATTTTTTTACTCAAACCCTACATGGTCCACTATTTCACTTGATTGCCTAAGAAAACTCTCATTGGTTATACGTATAAGTTGGGACAAAGCTCGAGTTTTTCTTATTTGAGAAGGGAATCCTGGAATTTTTGACATGAGATTGGGATGAGGTAAAAATAATAATATAATGGAGCCTTTATATATATATATATATATCATTTTTTATATGTGATTGTCCCAATGGGTGATTGAGTCGGTATGACTGCATATATGTTTCCTCATGTCTTATTATTGTTGGTTGTTTTATTTATCATGTGTGTTATGGAATTTTTTTGTTTGTATGATTATTGGTTATTTTTTTATGATTTTGAACAATGATAGAGAGGGTATATTCTCCCTATGGTTTTTCCGTATACCACTGATTCTAGTCGAAAACCTGTGGCATAGAGGGAGGTGCGACGTAGATCACATAAAACCACTAGTTCAGTTACTGATTTGAGTGATCCAGGTCAAGAAGCTATATTTTCTGTATACCAGTGGTCTATGTTTCATATTTAATCCTCATTATACGAGGTTGATAATATAATTATCATGATAAAATTCAAACATTAATACCTTAAATCATTCTTAAGTATGAGATGATCAAGGGTGGTTGGGTATGTTGTTTATCAAGTTATTGATTAAAGTTAAATAAAGATAATTTGTCTCATTATATAATATTTATGAATCTTTTTCACTATATTGAGATATAATTAGAAAGGGTATGGTTATTAATTAATAATTGAAATATTTTTGGGATAATAAGATATCAATAGGTACTAATATCATCTTTGATTTATTTTGAGTGGGGTGAATCAGTGATTCTTTTTTTACATTCCCCCAATGAATAACATTTATCATTTTTTTAATTAATTAACATCATTGCTTTTCTTTTACTACCACTTAAATTAATAGAAAAATATTATAAATAGTGAATTTAAAATGTTCACCATTCAAATAGAATGGTTATATCATTGAAATGATTTGAAAAACATGAGATCACTTGATTTACTAATCATCGTGGATAAAAAAGATCAGGGTTTCTCCCTAAAACCATGTTATTTTAAATAATATATACCAAATAATGTAATTTCCTATCATAAAATCTAACAAATGATATTTAAATATGTAACAATAATAACTTTAGACCTCTGATAAAAGAATTTAATTTGTTATAGATGGGTATTAACTCCAATTTTCTTATTTATAAACTAATCATCGTTTTAAATAGGGATTAAACAGTATCATTAAAAATAAAACACTTTCCTATGTAATTTACTAAGAAAAATTGATAAATTATATGGATCTAAAATTAAAACCAAAAGAATGATCATAGAAAATCATTTCATTCATCAAATAAGTCTACATCTTGATATAATATTGAATCTTCACACTCAATTATTTCTACTTCATGATATAATTTTAATGAAGATCCCCCACACTTCTATCTTTTGTTTAATATTACTCTTCCAAATTATTTTTTACATACATATATATTTATAAAACACTTCTTTCTTACTCTATCACACACCTATATACACATTGACATCATTCCCTTCTCATTCATATTATTTTCAATGTCAAATTTAAATTTGACAGAAAAACATCTCTTATGCATATCCAACTTCAAATAGAGTTGTTTGATCAATCCTAACATTTTAGTCACCCTTTATTAGTTTTGGGGAATCAAAACATCATGGTATAGTAAAATACAAGTCATATAAGCTTCCCTATAATCAAATCTACTCAAAACTAGATTTTGGAAAGAATCATGGTGTAACCATGATCATTGGGGAGTGACTATGATAATCACAAGTAAATAATGTAAATTTTTGCATGACCACTAAGTTATAATAAAATTTCTTCAAAAATAATTTTTTATTCAGGTACATTGCATCATAGAACTACATATTGAGGTGTTACCTATGAAAGCCTCCAAAATTAATGTAGAAAAATATATTTATTGCCTCTAATATTAAGGTATGTAATTAGGATTTACATCACAATAAAATCCATCATGAAAAATCCATGTTTTATCAAATCAATAGATTCTTCATTTAGAAAAATTATGTTGTGAATTAAAATATTTTAGAACAACCAAGCTTTATAGAAAAAACCCAAATTCTCATGGGAATCATTATTTTCGAATGGTAAGGGTACTTATGACACATTTTTATCCTTATCGGTGAAAACCACTTCAATCACCAAAATATAATAAACTTGAAATATCAAAACATTCCCATTTCACTATCAACATAATTTCTTGAAAGAGAAACTCAAGAGATATATTCATTTTAAAACCAAATCATATTTTTGATATAATAATTCTAAGATATTTAGTTTCACCGTCACCAAATGTTAACATTATATGGAAATATTATGGTATGACCACTCCCTTTGTAGTGTAATGTTTTCTCAAACACCAAATATCACCCCAAATATTTTAAACTCCAAACCTATTCCAAGAGTATTAAAATTTATGTTTGGCCTTCACCTCATTCTAACCATCTGAATTTATTTCAGTTTTAATGTGATTTTTTAAATAATGTTGATGTGTAGAAAATAAAAGGAAAAAATATATCCCAAAAAATACTATTATATATTAGTAAAAATCTCATCTTTTCAGTAATTCCCCCTTTGACATAAACACCATCAGGGGAGCCTTCAATATTAAAGGACTTTCTAGTCTAAACAATCTCCAACTTTGGATTTTGTTTTCAAACATTGATCATAAATCATCATTAAACATAGAAATGAGTCCCAATTTAATATTTATAAGGATACATGATATATCTCAGTGTAGATAACAATGAAATATGAAAAATAATTAAAAAGTATTAAAAAATAATGAATTAAATCAAATTCAAAAATATTCATCTTCCACTTCACTTCTAAAAACATTAAATATCATTTTTTAGTAATTAAAAACAAAATTACTATAAATTTACTCAACAAAAAAATTATAATATTTCTCACATTTTCAATAATCACACTGTGAATTCATAGATTTCCATTTTTTTGAAAAAAAACGACTCCAAAATATATTATTCACCTTATGGAAATACATGTTCTTTAAATATAAATTTTAATCAGAATATTTGATAAAAATTCCAAAGATGATAATAGAAGAGATATATCATCATACCTTATCCTTGAGAAGAATGAGTTCAAAATCCCATTATCAACCTTATCCATTACATTGTAATCATAAATGATATAATTTTTTTTAATTCCAGTCCAAAATAAAGAGTAACTTTAATATGCCTATGAATTTTATTCATTATAATAATGTGAAATTCTATAGGTTCACTTTAATACCCTGCAAACTGTAACGTCCCGGTTCCAGAAGACACCCAGAGGTGCCCCGTACCCGGTTGGTCACATGGCCTCAAGCGCATTTCCCCAAATTCCAGAGGCTGCTGAATAACAACGAGGGCCTTGGGTTTGATAGTGGGGAAACTATGCCCTCATTAGCAGAGTACATAGCGGAAGTAAACAAAGTATATAATATCGGAAGCATTAAATATCCAACAAAAATACACAGCGGAAGACTAAAACAATAAACAACTGGAGAACACAAGTATATTTGAAATGATGAAGGATACATATGTCTAGGAAAGTAGCAAAACAAGTCACAATTCTGAATAAAATACTAAACCAAAGTTAAAAAAGAAAAAAAAGCAACTCCTCAGCATCAAAAGCCTCAGATTTGTCCTATACAATCCTACTCCAAAGCAATCAAGTACCAGAAGTCGAAGGGCGCTTTCCCTTGTCTATACCTACAACAACATAGTCTGTTTGGGCCCAAAAGCATGACCCAAAGAGGGTGTGAGACTAAATCCTAATAGGCATCCACCTGAAGATCTGTTCCTAATAGTCAGTGAGCATATGGCAGGTAATAGTGCATTAAGCAGTAAACAGTAATAGTAAACAGTAGGCAGTAAACAGTAAGTAGTAACAGGATGATATATACAGTAATCAATCCACAGAACAATAAATAGTAGTGAAGCAAATAGTTAACCACAATAGGAACCCCTCTAGGAAGTACTCGCATCAAACCCCTCTGGTCCTATCCAAGAAGTACCAACAACCCTCTAGGTAGTGAACTCAGCCTAAAACCTCTGGTTTGGTCATACGAAATTATAAGACTCTCTTGGGAAGATCTCTCAGTAAATCCACTTTATAGTCTAGGGTAGTCAGGGACTCTCTCAGGAAGATCACACGGCAAAACCCTCTTATAGCCCCAATGTCTAGAAACTCTCTGAGGAGCTCACTCGGTCAATCATCCTATAGTATCGGTCTATCACAGACACTCTAAATAAGCTCACTCAGTAAATTCCTTCTCTATCCTAGAAATGTTTGAAAGAAATTCAAACAAGTAAAGACTCTATGAGGAAGCACACTCGGTCTAACATCCTGTAGTCTATAATAACCAAGACACTCTGGGAAGCTCACTCATTCTATCCCCTATAATCTATAATAACCAAGACTCTCTGGGAAGCTAACTCAGCCTATCCATTATAGTCTATAGAACTAGGTTCTCATGGTCATGTGTCAGTCAGTGCATAATAATGCTATAAGTCCAAATCACTCATATAGAGCTACTTGGCTAACCAGTCTACAACATAACAAACATGTCAAGAATATCATTCCATCCTACGGTCAAAAGGCTTGGAAAACAGGTATAACGTCCAAAGGATAACAAGACCCAATGTTCATAAAAAAACAAGGCATGGGAAAAATATCCAAGAACACCAATTATCCTCAAACATGATCAACTTACCTCTACACAATCATACAATAAAGGGAGGAAAAACAGGGGAAAATGGTAAACAAGAAATACCCCATTCACAGGTATTGGTGAATATTTCACATAAAACTCAAAGAATTTGAAAGGTGAGTCACAAACCACCTACCTTGATTCGAGGAGATCAATATACTTTGACCACGAGGCTTTATTCTCCTTAGCATGATGTAGATCTACCAAAATGCACAAAAAGTTCAACCCATGGTATCTTGAGAAAGAGGGAAAAAAATGGGATGAGACTCAAGAAGAAGGAAGAGCTCACCATTGTGGTTCCAATGCAATCAATGGTGGTCAATTCGGCAAACAGATAGAGGATCGGGTGCTTAGAGGATGTTCATGGTCGTACGGACTCTCTTGGTCAAAGAACCTGGAGAATAAGGTGTGTCAGTCGATTAGGCGCGACCCCGATCCATTTAATGAAAAAAAGAAATTACAAGGCATGTACTTTTGGGGTACATGGTGTGTACATGGCCTTTATGTACTCCTCTTTAAGAGGACTCTACATCACAAATACACACCGTGTGTGTGTCCCGAACATGGCCATCAAACGGCCTTGTGCTGCATCAAAGTAGACGACATGTACTTATAATGTACACAACGTGTACTTTGAAAATTTCCAGATTTTCCTCTTTTTCTCAAAAATGTCCAGAAACGGAAAAACATACTTGAAACGAAGATCCAGGTTCTTAAAAATTTCCCCCCTTAAATAAATTCATCCCCAAATTTCCCTAGTGAGGCGTAGAAGAAGAAACCCTGAACAGCTCCGGCCACTGCGATCGTACATCGGCCTCCATCTCCCAAGTCTTGTCCTGTACTCACCCGTGCTACCATAACACCCATACCATAGGAGCAGACTAGCCATAGAGAACCTTCATATTATGGTCGAAAATCAAGATAGGTTGCTCCTCAAATGATTCATCTGCTTCAAGTTCAACCTCCTCAGGTTGAAAAACACGAGACAGGTCTGAAAATTAACGTCTAAGATCATAAACGCGGAAGACATCAGGCATATCCCGATACCTCTGAGGTAACTTCAACTGATAGGAAACCATCCCAACTCTCTCTAACACATCAAATGGCCCGACATACCATGGTGAAATCTTAACCTGTCTACAAATCCTCTTGTGTCCCAACCTCAGTGCAACACACAGGAAAACCTGATCTTTGACCTCGAACTCCAGAGGTCGTCTCCGATGATCAGCATAAGACTTCTGTCGAGGGTGTGCTGTAGCCATCCTCTTCCGAATCAACTCTATATTCTATGAGGTATCATGAACAAGACGAGGTCCCAACAAAGACGCCTCTTCGGCCTCCAGCCAGCACAAAGGTGATCAACATGGCCTACCGTGTAAATCTTTCTAAGGTGCCATCTGAATAGTCGCCTGAAAACTGTTTTTATAGGAAAAATACACAAGAGGAATATGATTCTACCAAGAACCGCCAAATTCTAGAATGCATGCTCGGATCATTTCCTCAATCACCTAGATCATACGCTCGAACTGGCCATCTGTCTGGGGATGGTATGCTGTACTCAAAAGTACATTTGTATCCAAAGCCTTCTGAAGCCCCTGCCAGAACTGAGAAGTGAAATGCACATCCCTGTCTGAAACAATATAGTGTGGAACTCCATGAAGACATACAATCTCTCAGATATACAACCACCCGAGCTCATCAACTCTGAAGGTCTCCATGATTGTCAAGAAGTGAGAAACCTTCATAAGCCTAACGATAACAACCCGAACAACATCACTCCCTCGAGGTGACCTCGTTAACATAGTCACACAGTCCATCGTGACATCGTTCCACTTCTACTCAGGAATGGGTAACTGCTGTAAAATCCTTGTTGGTTGTTGATGCTCCGC
Source organism: Viscum album (assembly GCA_963277665.1). NCBI lineage: Eukaryota > Viridiplantae > Streptophyta > Magnoliopsida > Santalales > Viscaceae > Viscum > Viscum album. Next base: position 1,458,786,179 of record OY728128.1, read on the forward strand.
TTTCACCTGCTAACAAGTAAAACATCTCATGATGAACCCAGCAACATCTCTCTTCATACCTGGCTACCAGTACTAGTGTTGTAAATCATGATACATCTTGGTGATGCCTGGATGAACTGCTCAAACTAATGAATGAAAATCCCACATCAGCTCCTCGCGTATGTCTATGGGCACCCATAATCATCCATGGGAATGAAAGATCTCATCCTCACCCACTGTCCATCCAGGAAGGGGTCCTCTCTTGACACACTCTCCCACAGGACAAGGCCTTCCGAGTCTAATAACTACCTCATCCATACCTAATCAAGAAGAGTTGTGGTAACAGCTACAGAAGAATGAAAATTTGGTCCTTGTCAATTGTGCACCTCCAAGTGAATCTCAGAGAATAGAGCCATAAGATGCCACTCACTACTGGCCTCCTGAACTGCTTGAATCTGTGTTATCCTACTCAAAGTATCAGCCACTACATTTCCCTTTCACGGCGTATAAGAAAGATCAAAGTCGAAGGACTGAAGATACTCGACCCACCTTCTCTGTCTCAGATTCAGATCTCGATGAGTGAAGATGTACTTGAGACTCTTGTGGTCAGTGAAAACCAAAAAGTGCTCTCCTAGAAGGTAATGTCTCCAAAAATTTAAGGAATGAACAAAAGCTTCAAACTCCAGATCGTGCATCGGGTAGTTCCTCTTGTGCAGTCCCAATTTCCGAGACCCGTAAGCAATGACCCCATCTCCCTACATTAGCACAGCTCCCAGCCCGATACAGGAAGCATCATAATAGACTGTATAGCTCTTTATCGGATCTGGAAAGACTAGTATCGGTGCTGACATCAACCTCCCTTTAAGCTCCTACAAGGCTGTCTCACAAGAATCTGACAACAAAAACTTCACACCTTTCTTGTTCAGACCTGTCAGTGGTGTTGCAAGGAGTGAAAATTCTTGAATGAAACTCATATAGTATCTATCCATCCCTAGAAAACTCTGAAACTCAAAGGAATTTTTCGGCTGCTCCCAAAAATCTACATCTATCACTTTCTCTGGGACTACTGATACTCTTGTCTCTGAGATAACGTGACCCAAGAAGTGAATCTGATCCATCCAAAAGTGGCATTTCGAGATATTAACATATAACTGATCTCTCTCAGTGTAATAAAAATGATCTCAAGATGGGTAGCATGGTCGTGTATAGTGTGAGATTACACCAAGATATCGTCCACGAAAACCACCACGAAAGAGTCTAAGTATTGATGGAACACTCGGTTCATCAGTTCCATGAAACCTACAGGCATGTTCGTGAGACCGAACGACAAGACCGTTTACTTGTATAGACTATACTTACTCTTGAAGGTTGTAAGAGGTATATATGATGGTCTGACATGAAACTGATGATAACCAGACCTCAAATCGATCTCCGAGAACACTCAGGCTCCCCGAAGTTGATCAACAAGGTCATCAATCCTCGGCAAGGGATATCAGTTCTTGACCTTCAACTGGTTTAGCTTCCGGTAATCCACATAAAGCCTAATTGTGTTGTCTTCTTTCTTCGAAAACAGGACAGGAGAACCCCAAGGAGAAGTACTGGGTCAGATGAAACACTTTAACTGCAACTCCTCCAACTGCTTCATGAGCTCCTGCAACTCAAGTGTATCCATCCTATAAGGAGGAATGGACACTAGTTGTAGAGACCCGTATCTTGACGTACATGGACATTACATTACTTTTGCGGAATACTTAGTACATAAAAAAAACACACACACAAGGATCGTAATAGTTTAGTGTCTTTGGAAACTCGGAATATAATCTTCTAATCGTGGTGAAAGATCTTCAACATCTCCCATAAAGATATTCCTTTTTTTACCTAAAACCTTTCTTTATATCCTGGGGAAAAGAAAACATAAAAGGGTGAGCTCAAATGCTCAGTAAGGGTAAACAAAAGAAATATCAATCACATCATATTCATAAGAACATAACATTTTGGAAATCTTAACCTGCAAAAGAGAGCATAATTTCATAACATGGGATAAATCATGGCAGTGAAATGTAATCACAATAATCATAACTTAAAACATAAAACTTTGTGGCATTCACACATAATCATAGAGAATCATTTCTTGTTATTCAAGACTCATTGCCAAGATTATCTTAGTGGACAAAGTCCCTTTCTGAACCGAGTCACCCTCGTTTGATTCCTGTTTCACTGAACCGGTATAAGCTACCATTCCAGCCATGTCTATCTCATGAGATATAAAATCTTTACCCAATGCATTGGAGGGAGATGTCGGTCCCACCCATCTCATAATGATACCATTATTATGTTTGCCACAAAATCATAAATCATACATCATTGGATAACCCATGTAATAAAAATGGGATTCTAAAACATCATGACATCATAAAACAATTCATATAAGATAGAGGAATTCATAAATATAATTCCATCACAACATAATCAAATCAATGTAATAATAGGGATAAAACAGAACCCTTTATTATCTTAGATGGAAAATAATTTTGATAAAACACTTGAACTCCATTCTTGAGGAAAATATCCTTTCTACTTCAAAAACACTTTTCATTTCTTAACATGTCATACAATTTTAAAAGAAGTTGATTAAAAATAAACTTGAAAACATGTAAAGGGATATTCTTGGAAATAATGTTTTAAAAATCCATGCATGCCATATAAGTTAAAAAAACATTCTTCGTACTTTTGTCGGAAAAGTCAAAAAGTACCTCGTACGAAAAACGACAAAAGATTCCTTTCATATCTTTTACTAAAAACTCACCTAAGGGAAAAAATGGATTTAAACAATTGTAGGTGGATGGAAATAATATTACATATTGATAAAACATGGATGTGGATGATAAAATACACCCCAGTAAATACTTACGAATAAACAATCTCGGATAAAAATGAGATTGTGATATTTCCTTTACCTTAGGTCTGAATTGCTTTGTAAGTGTCTGATCCTCCTGTATAATGATTTAAATAATGTTATTGACTTATTCCAGAATCATACTTATTTTTATGATATCATATATGGTCATATTCTTAGCTTCTTAGTAGTAATATTTCATTGCTACTTGTTATTCGGGTGTTTATAACATTTTGTTCTTATGCGTGTTTTGTCGAATAAATTCTTATTATTTTCTTTAGGTTATAAATACCTCATTTCCAGAATGGTATTAGTGTAATATATATCATATTCATTCAATTCATTTCATTTATATAATCATTATGAAATGAATATCATGTAGAACGAGTCGTATCACATCGTGGAGACAGTATTCCGTACGTACGCACGAGTGATGATATCGTTCCTATGATCGTGGAATTATATTGGAGTATATGTATACTATTTCAGAATCAATATCACTTTATAGTAGTCATATATAGTCATTATTTACACCATTATACCCATCCAAGTAATGTGGTGGTGGAAAACAGATTACACCACGGTGTAGAGACGGTATTCCGTACGTACGCACGTGCGGTGATTTCTTTTTCCGTAGGATGGATAGATGGTGAAATAGTGTTTTTTCGTACTTATAATAACATATCAGTATATTAGTGATACTTCTGTTATTACTTCATAATGAAACAACTAAAGAAGAAGAAGTTTAAGAAGAAATAAAGATGAAAGAATCGGTAACGGACATTACCTCTTCTTTGAAGTGCTTCTTTGAGACCTTCTTTTAGGGCACTAAAATTGGCCTTTGAGGAAGACAAGAACCTCTAGGATGTTTCTAGGGAAGTGGAGAGGAGAATTGGGCAGGGGTTTTCTTAGATTGAAGGCTCAAAGTTTTGTGAGGAAGAGAGGGAGGAGGTGCCCTTTTATAAGGGAGGAGAGGGGCACCTTTGGAATAACTAAAAATATTATTTTATAATAAAGTCAAGTTCGGTTTTAAATAGCTCCAAATTGATTTATTTCGAGGCTAAGGTGGGTATGGGTCGAAATACTCTCATCCAATTGAATTTGGAAATGTTTATGTTCCTATTGTAACCTTATCATTTAGATTTAACATTAAGTTAAATAATTTTACTTTTACCGTGTCTTCTTCTGTTCTTACACTATAAGGTTAATAAAATTACTATAATAAGACAAAAGAACCCCAAATTGTTTATTATTAATATATATAACCTTATCTAAGTCATTTGGCTGAACCTTAGATTTTTAGGAATAAAATAACAATTAATAATATAATATTTGTTTTAAAAACTATTTTATGTCAATTTTGACACTATTTAGTAATTGATTTTTGTGAAAATCATAACAGAATGATAAGTTAGAAAAAAGTTAATTAAATAAATAATAACATGTCAAATTAACCTATAAAATTAGTGTAATTCGTAAAAAGTCGCATATTATATTTATTTGGGTATTTATACCATCAATTATGTCAATATTTCATTAATAAGATAATTACTGCATCATCTTTGTGTCATAATAAATGATAATTATTTAATCCCTAAAAATTATAAATAAATTCCTATGATGTAGATAATTGTATTATATTTTTGGAGAATATTAATGTTCGAAGTTTCATGAAGTTTATCACTAGATTAAAATTATTATACTTATATAATTTAAGAAAGTGACATGTTGTCACATTCATTGGTTTTAATAATAATTAAATTATTTTCATTGAAAAAATTTAATTAAATGAATCTAATCTGACCCTGAGGTGATATGGGTCTACCTTTAGTCATCCAATATGATTTTGACATTTTTTAGGGTAATTTTAAAATATTATATTTACCCTTAATTATCCGATTTACCTTTAACTATGGTAAATAAAATTTACCGTAGTTACTATTCATAATTTCCAAAAATAAAAAGTAGCTTATTAACCTAATTTGGACCCACTAATTCCAAATATTGAATCCATTTTTCCAAATTCAATACAAAAAAATGCAGAAATTAAATTAAAATTAATCCCGTTGTGGAAAGAAAACGGGTTTTTCTTTAAAACATTGCAAAAGATTGAATTGATTTAACCTACGAATTCAAGGTAAAATCAATGATAATGACATAAATTATATTAAATGGTAAAAAATATATTCTATTTATACTTTAAAACTATTAAATATTATAATTTAACCACATAAGATATTACGATTAAAAAAGTTGTTTTTAATTAAAATATAGCGTGTTTTAACTATTCATTAAAATATGAAAGTTATCGGAAAAATATCAAAACTTTATCTAATGTAAATTTTTATATCCTGATTCAAAAGAAGAATTTTATTTTGTAAAATTGAATATATAAACATTTCAAAAACTAGATTTAAAGTGGGTGCGCCATCAAAAGGTGGCAAAACTCCATTTTTTAAAAAATACTTATTTTACCCGAAAAAAATTATTTTGTTCTTATACCATGTTATAGAAATGTGTAAGATGAATAATAATGTTATAAAATTTAAAATTTAGTTAACACTATTCATAAAGTCTAGTTCATGACAATATTATAATAATATATCGTTGTTTATTAAAACCCAGTATTGCGCACAACACACGCTATCGAGGAAGGTCGCGATTGCGTGTAATGCAAGCCATGCCAGGGTTGCGTGTTGTGAAAGAATCCTTCGTTGTTTCGTATAACAGAATCCAACCATATTTCATTTATACATTGAATATATATATACTCAATGTTGCGTAGAATAACTATTATCAAAATTTTGTGTAACACGATCCAAGAATATTGTTGCGTATACTGCAAGCTAATACGGTGTTGCGTATAGCACAAGGTAATATTGTTGTAGAATACAACACAAGACATTAATGAAATTAAAATAATATTATTCATAAAATCTCGGGCTATTACATTCTACCCCCTTAAAATTAATTTCACCCTCGAAATTCGTTGGTGTTATAAACGGTTTCCTATTCGAAAGTTTCTTTAATAGAAACCCACATCCTAAAAAAGAATACCAAAACCAATCTTTAAAAACAAAAGTATGAAATGTAACGGTTACCCAAATAAACTAATCACTGGGTTTCCACATAGGTGAAAATATGGATATGGAAGAGAAATCTAACCATCATGTTCTGATGGAGAGTGGTAGAGAACATGGCTATAGAAAAGCTAGCAATCACAAAGCCATAAATTTGTGACGATCTAAGGTACTATCTGATTCATCAGATATAAGAGCACTAAGACAACATTTTTGGTTTTCAAGATCATTTCCCTATAGTTGATGAAATTGGAATTAGAAGAAATACTTTCTTGATTTTGGTATAGTCTCACCGTTTTTCGTTCTATGGACAAATTCCACTTCATCTCTTAAATAAATGAAGTTGAATTTGTTATTCGTGAAGTGTTAGCAGATCATGTGATAGAATGACGGGTTATTCCATCTGTCTCAAACAAAAGGTTAGAAAAAGTTATTAAATATACATAAGTCATTCTATAGTGAGATTAATCATATATGGTTCCTAAAATGGACTTATACTTCATATATCATACTGCTTAATATCATAAAACTAGTTTCTACAAAACAGGGACTTCCTGTAGGTTAGTGGTAGGAGATAAAGGCCAGTCGCACTTCAGTTGTGGGTTCGATTCCCACAACCTTGTCCGACGCGATGGGCTTTCGCCCATCATGCAGGTTGTCCTTTTTCTAAAACTATAACATCCCATCAATAATATCGAAAAAACTTCTATCCTTAAACAATACTAACTTATGTCCAACATAATCCATTCCAATATTTAGGCTTATCCATAATACTGCAGTTCACCCTCATAACATAGTGAAAACGATTACCAGAGATTTAATACCATCGTCGATCCCCATATATCATAAGATATGTTTTGTTGGTCACATTCCAAACATTCAAAGTCATTAATCATGTATTCTCTTTAATACCCATTGAGCCTTAGTGAAAACATGAATGTAGTTAAAAGTTAACAATTTACACATACAAAAATCCTCAAAATTATATATACTCAAACCATGATATCACTTAGTCCTTATATCAATCATGAGCTCATGAATACTGTCAAATATTTCATTTTCTCATTTCCCGTTATTACGCGCATATCATTCTTTTTCCAAAACTATCTCAATCACTTTCCATGGATACTGGTACCATAAAATTATAATAGACCAAAACCTAAATATTCCAATATTCCCCGATACAACATTATTTTGGAATCCCATTACATAAACACTTAATCATTCCACCACATCGTTTTCATATTCAACATCACCAATAGTGATCTCATGTGATTTCTCTTTGTCCTTTGCCTTATGTGGTTGCTCATGTTGATCATCACTAACCCTTGGATTAGGGCATTTATTAGCATAATGCCTCATTTCCTTTCACTTGAAGCATTGAAGTGTTGGTGGTGCGTTCTCTGCAGTCTTTTCTTTATTCACATCATTAGAAACCCTTTTTCCATTACCTCGACACTCAGCTGCTCGATGACCTTCTTTTCCACACTTAAAACATTTTCTAGTCCCTTTAAGACAATCTCCACCATGCTTCTTTCCACACTTTGAGCATAAGGAAACATTCATCTTCTTTTCACCATTATTCTGAGATTTATCCTTGAACTCCATCTTTCGTTTCTTGTCAAAACCATGAGATGGATATGTAACACCAACTTCCATTTCTACCGTCATAGCACAACGCAAAATTTCTTCATAGCTACTGAAGTCTCTTATAGCTAATGCCCTTCGAAGACTTGGTTTTATGCCACTGAAAAATCGATCAACTTTACTTTCAGGTTGGATGATAATGCCAGATGCATACCTTTCAAGTCTTGTAAAATTCGCTTCGTATATACCAACAGATTCATCATCCTTCTGCTTCAGCTCAAAAAACTCCTTTTCCATCTTTGTTCGAAGAATACGAGGGAAGTACTTACTGAAAAACAAGTTCTTGAACTCGTCCCATTCCATGGACTCAATTTCATTTCTTGTCCTCGTATTCTTAATAAGATTCCACCATTGATCAGCTTCACCTTCCAAACGATATACTGCTAAGATGACTTTATCATGCTCAGAAAATTGAAGAACTGAAAATATCTTTTTAGTGGTACTGATCCATTGTTCAGCAACATGTGGATCGGAAGACCCACTGAAAGAAGGTGGACGTTGCCTCATGAAGGACTCAATAGAATATTGTTCCCTTCACTGCTCATTTAGAAGTCCATAATGATTCATAGCTTGTGTAAGTATAGCAATAATATTTTTCACTCCATCTCCCATAACATTTGTTTGTTCAGGAGGGAAATCATTGCATTGTCCATTGCATTGATCAACACGGTTCCTTCGGGTTCCAGCCATCGTCTAAAACCCAAAAAGAATAGTGTGAGAGGAAAAAATCATGCTAGTGAAAACAACATAATAAAGGGGGAGTACCTTCAATATCTAACATCTTAGGTTTAATTCTATGATCTTTAGCGTAATTCTAGTACTATAACCTATACGTATACTTAACCTTAGAGACATCCCTAGACATACCTTAGAAATATCTCTAGGGATCTCACTAAAGTTCTCGCATCCTAGTTTCCAAAGGTTGACTAATCCTTTCCACTGATACCAACTGTAGAGACCCGTATCTTGACGTACATGGACATTACATTACTTTTTCGGAATACTTAGTACATAAAAAAAACACACACACAAGGATCGTAATAGTTTAGTGTCTTTGGAAACTCGGAATATAATCCTCTAATCGTTGTGAAAGATCTTCAACATCTCCCATAAAGATCTTCCTTTTTTTACCTAAAACCTTTCTTTATAACCTGGGAAAAAGAAAACATAAAAGGGTGAGCTCAAATGCTCAGTAAGGTTAAACAAAAGAAATATCAATCACATCATATTCATAAGAACATAACATTTTGGAAATCTTAACCTGCAAAAGAGAGCATAATTTCATAACATGGGATAAATCATGGCAGTGAAATGTAATCACAATAATCATAACTTAAAACATGAAACTTTGTGGCATTCACACATAATCTTAGAGAATCATTTCTTGTTAGTCAAGACTCATTGCCAAGACTATCTTAGTGCACAAAGTCCCTTTCTGAACCGAGTCACCGTCGTTTCAGTCCTGTTTCACTGAACCGGTATAACCTACCGTTCCAGCCATGTCTATCTCATGAGATATAATATCTTTACCCAATGCATTGGAGGGATATGTAGGTCCCACCCATCTCATAATGATACCATTCTTATGTGTGCCACAAAATCATAAATCATACATCATTGCATAACCCATGTAATAAAAATGGGATTCTTAAACAACATGACATCATAAAACAATTCATATAAGATAAAGGAGTTCATAAAAATAATTCCATCACAACATAATCAAATCAATGTAATAATAGGGATAAAATAGAACCCTTTATTATCTTATATGGAAAATAATTTTGATAAAATACATGAACTTCATTCTTGAGGAAAATATCCTTTCTAATTCAAAAACACTTTTCCTTTCTTAACATGTCATAAAATTTTAAAAGAAGTTGATTAAAAATAAACTTGAAAACTTGTAAAGGGATCTTCTTGGAAATAATGTTTTAAAAATCCATGCATGTCGTATAAGTTAAAAAAACATTCTTCGTACTTTTGTCGGAAAAGTCAAAAAGTACCTCGTACTAAAAACGACAAAAGATTCCTTTCATATCTTTTACTAAAAACTCACCGAAGAGTAAAAATGGATTTAAACAATTTTAGGTGGATGGAAATAATATTACATATTGATGAAACATGGATGTGGATGATAAAATACACCCCAGTAAATACTTACGAATAAACAATCTCGGATAAAAATGAGATTGTGATATTTCCCTTACCTTAGGTCCGACTTGCTTTGTAAGTGTCCGAACCTCCTGTATAATGATTTAAATAATGTTATTTACTTATTCTAGAATCATAATTATTTTTATTATATCATATATGGTCATATTCTTAGCTTCTTAGTAGTAATATTTCATTTCTACTTGTTATTCAGGTGTTTATAAATTTTTGTTCTTATGCGTGTTTTGTCGAATAAATTCTTATTCTTTTCTTTAGGTTATAGATACCTCATTTCCAGAATGGTATTAGTGTAATATATATCATATTCATTCAATTAATTTCATTTATATAATCATTATTAAATGAAGATCATGTAGAACGAGTCGCATCACATCGTGGAGACAGTATTCCGTACGTACGCATGAGTGATGATACCGTTCCTACGATCGTGGAATTGTATTGGATTATATGTATACTATTTCAGAATCAATATAACTTTATAATAGTCATATATAGTCATTATTTACACCATTATACCCATCCAAGTAAGGTGGTGGTGGAAAACAGATTACACCACGGCGTGGAGACGGTATTCCGTACATACGCACGTGCGGTGATTTCTTTTTCCGTAGGATGGATAGATGGTGAAATAGGGTTTTTTCATACATATAATAACATATCATTATATGAGTTATACTGATGTTATTACTTCATAATGAAACAACTAAAGAAGAAGAAGTGTAAGAAGAAATAAAGATGAAAGAATCGATAACGAACATTTCCTCTTCTTTGAAGTGCTTCTTTGAGACCTTCTTTTAGGGAACTAAAATTGGTCTTTGAGGAAGAACAGAACCTCTAGGATGTTCCTAGGGAAGTGGAGAGGAGAATTGGGCAGGGTTTGGCCGAGCATGAAGGCTCAATGTTGTGTGAGGAAGAGAGGGAGGAGGTGCCTTTTTATAAGGGAGGAGAGAGGCACCTTTGGAATAACTAAAAATATTATTTTATTATAAAGTCAAGTTCGGTTTTAAATAGCTCCAAATTGATTTATTTCTAGGCTAAGGTGGGGATGGGTATAAATAATCTCATACAATAGATTTTAGACAAGTTTAGGTTCCTATTTTAACCTTATCATTTAGATTTAACATTATGTTAAATATTTTTACTTTTACCGTGTCTTCTTGTGTTCTTACACTATAAGGTTAATAAACTTACTATAAGAAGCCAAAAGAACCCCAAATTGTTTACTATTAATATATATAACCTTATCTAAGTCATTTGGCTGCACTTTAGATTTTTAAGAATAAAATACCAATTAATAATATAATATTTTTTTAAAATACTATTTTATGTCAATTTTGACACTATTTAGTAATTGTTTTTTGTGAAAATCATAAAAGAATGATAAGTTCAAAAAAAAGTTAATTAAATAAATAATAACATGTCATATTGACCTAGAAAATTAGTGTCATTCATAAAAAGTCTCAAATTACATTTATTTGGGTATTTATACCATCAATTATGTCAATATTTCATTAATAAGATAATTACTGCATCATCTTTGTGTCATAATAAATGATAATTATTTAATCCCTAAAAATTATAAATAAATTCCTATGATGTAGATAATTGTATTAGAGTTCTTGAGACTATTCATGTTCGATGTTTCATGAAGTTTATCACTAGATTAAAATTATTATACTTATATAATTTACGAAAGTGACATGTTGTCACATTCTTTGGTTTTAATAATAATCAAATTATTTTCATTGAAAAAATTTAATTAAATGAATCTAATCTGATCCTTAGGTGATATGGGTCGACTTTTAGTCATCCAATAGGATTTTGACATTTGTTAGGGTAATTTTAAACTATTATATTTACTCTTAATTACCCGATTTACCTTTAACTATAGTAAATAAAATTTACCGTAGTTACTATTCATAATTCCCAAAAATAAAAAGTAGCTTATTAACATAATTTGGACCCAATGATTCCAAATATAGAATCCAGTTTTCCAAATTCAATACATAAAAGATGCAGAAATTAAATTAAAATTAATCCAATTGTCGAAAGAAAACGGGTTTTTCTTTAAAACATTGCAAAACATTGAATTGATTTAACATACGAATTCAAGGTAAAATCAATGCTAATGACATACATTAAATTAAATGGTAAAAATATATTCTATTTTTACTTTAAAACCATTCAATATTATAATTTAACCACATAAGATATTACGATGAATTTTTTTTTTTAATTAAAATATAGCGTGTTTTTACTATTCATTAAAATATGAAAGTTATCGGAAAAATATCAAAACATTATATAATATAAATTTTTATATCCTGATTAAAAAGAAGAATTTTATTTTGTCAAATTTAATATATAATCATGTCAAAAACTAGATTTAATGTGGGTGCGCCATCAAAAGGCGGCAAAACTGCATTTTTTGAAAAATACTTATTTTACCCGAAAAAATTATTTTGTTCTTATACCATGTTCTAGAAATGTGTAAGATGAATAATAATTTTATAAAATTCAAAATTTAGTTAACATGCTATCGAGGAAGGTCGCGATTGCGTGTAATGCAAGCCAAGTCAGGGTTGCGTGTTGTGAAAGAATCCTTCGTTGTTTCGTATAACAGAATCCAACCATATTTCATTTATACATTGAATATATATATACTCAATGTTGCGTAGAATAACTATTATCAAAATTGTGTGTAACACGATCCAAGAATAGTGTTGCGTATACTACAAGCTAATACGGTGTTGCGTATAGCGCAAGGTAATCTTGGTGTAGAATACAACACAAGACATTAATGAAATTAAAGAATATTTTTCATAAAATCTCGGGGTGTTACACTAGTGCCTCTCCCGGCATGAGATCAATAGAAAAGTCTACCTCACGCTCTGAATGTGAACATGAAACGTCCTCTAGAAAGGCATCCCTGAAACAATCCACCACTGGAGGAAAGTATAACTGTGAAGTCCCCCGGTCATCCAGATAATGACTAGAAATATGGGCTGTAACTCCTCCTAGAACATGATGCTCTGGTCTAGCTCTACCCACCTGGATATCCCACTCCCATCTATAAAGAAAAGATATGCCCTCTAGTGATACGAAACTCACCCTCCGGTGATAGAAATCGACGACTTCATGGAAATGAACTAACCAGTCCATACCGAGAATGACATCACATACTGTCATCTCTAGGACATAGAGGTCCCATAAAAATTGACACCCTGCAACCTCAAGAGGTCACTCTCTTCACTGACGTGCGCTAGACATCCTCATTCCCAATAGTTTATCAAGAGTCAACATGTTGGCAGACGAAAAGATACAGAGTCCAAGGCTCTCCACAACAGCAGAAGAGATAAAGCTATGCGAAGCACCAGTATCGAAAAGAGCAGAAGATAAAACTAAGGCTACTAAGATTGTACCTTGAATTTTAGAAGGGCCGAGATCCTGCCCCTCATAGGTATGCTCCACAGCGAAAGTATGGCCTGTACTGCGGCCCTAGACCCTGGATGACCACTCTGAGCTGACCCACTCTACTATCGCTGGTAACTTGGTGACTGACCACCATGGCGTCGACCTCCACCTCGGCCCGAACGGCTGGAAGAACTCAAGTTCTCAAATAGGTGATAAACTGGCGATACATCTCCTGAACGCAGGGTCATAGAAGAACCCCTACCACTAGATGTAGGTGAGAAGATCTGACAAAAACACTAAAGATGGCCCATCTTTCCACAAGATCGGTACTCCATCGGGCCCCTCTGGCACTAAGGCATAGTATGACCACTCCTACCACAATGGTAGCATACAACCTGTCTACCAGAAGATACATTCTACCTACCCTGCTCTCCATGAGAAGACTCCCTGTGGTGCTTCCTGCAATCAGTAGGAGGAACACCGACTCTGGATGTCGATCCACCCTAGACCACTACTCCAGAATCTCTCAGATTGCACTCATTGATCAACACCTTGTTGAAAATAGATGATATCGAAGTCAACCTGAAGATATTCACCTGGGAATGAATCTCCTGCCTGATACTGTCCATAAACATCCTAGAAAGGAACATCTCATCACCTTCTGGAATCGGCGTGAAGCGCTAAAGCTCGGTAAAGCGAGACGAGTACTCCATAACAGAAAGAGTACCCTACTATAGAATCATAAACTCTCAGGCTCGATCGGCCCTCAAGGTCTCCGGGTAGAAGAAATTGTAGATGATGCACCAAAACTCATCCCAAGTCATACTCTGTTGGCGTCCTGACTGTGAGATCACCTCCCACCACCTCTTGGCGGTGTCTCGGAGCATATAAGTATCCAGATTTACCCTTTTCTCTATAGGTATCTCCAGGTGCTCAATGATAGTCAGTGTGGCCTCTTGCCACGACTCTGAATCCTAGGGTCCTCTATCCCGTAAAAAATTAAAAGGATGCTGCTGCTGGAAAACCCACGTAAACTCAGCCATTGACGGGGCAAGAGGCGGTGCTCGTTGAAAGTTATGCATCATCCTCAGGAAGTTCTCCCTGAACGGCACATCGATGCCTGCAATGGGTATAATTGCTGGTTCCAAGGCTTGTACAATATGAGGATCTACGGGAAGTCCTTGATCGGCCATATCTGGTGTCTGATCACCATCTGGAAGTTGACGTAAAACCGGAGGACGTCTCAGTGGCATAGCTCTAAAAGAAAAAAAGCACACCTTAGATCATGGATATTAAAGACTGAGAACACAAGAGTACAAGACGGGAACAAGACAAAGAAACATTCATTTTTTACACAACACGACTACATGGTGTGTATAAAACAACACAGAGTGTTCTTTAAACCCATTCACATGGGTTTGTACTTGTGCCACCCTTGGTCATGTAACACCCTCGATTACAAGGCGTGTTGTCCCCACACACGGCATGTACATGGACTCTATTCCCCTTCTTGGGTCTCTTTACAGAGCTAACTCACACGTTCTCCTTAACCCTAGATTACAAGTCATGTTCACTTAGGACACATCATGTACTAGACAAGGTTTCGGCGACCCGTGTTGTTAGTTACACGGCCGGCTACACGACTGACTCTTACACGGTGTGTTCCGAACAAACACGACGTGTATAAGAGAGATAACACCGACCCGTGTTGTTCCTGACATGGATGTGTACCTAGAACAAGACTACATGATTTTTTTATACAAAACACGGTGTGTACTACACGAGCTCCCCCGACCTGTGTTGTTAGTGAAACGGCTGGGTACACTGCTCACTACTAGACGGCGTGTAACGACCGTACACGGCATGTTCCTGAAAACTTTTTCACCACCCCATGTTTCTTCTCACACAGTCAGTGACATGGTTTAAACTACACGGCGTGTAGTCAAGTACATGTCGTTTATTTTGGGTTTTTCCGGGCAGTAGCTCAAAAACTGCATCGAAACCCAGAAAACACTAAAAAAATAAACATGGAGGTGCTAAATTTCAAGCCGTGAGGGCCCATACTCCCCGTGAATCAAAGCTTGGCATCTCCTACATATCATATACAAGGGAAACAAGACAATGATCCACCATGTTTCGATTCATGAGGGCCCATAACACCTCAAGAACCAAAATTTGGCGTTCGTTTAAGAAAGGTACAATACAAACAATTTCTCTATCAAACTACAGGGATTCTATCAAAGCATCTATCACAACAGCATGCATAATCTACACAACGTCTATCACAAAAATATGAAATCGCTAATGCACCCTATATAGAATGACAAGACTGCATGGCATGTGATTTTTAACAATTGCCTATATGATGCCTAAGATGACATACCCTCATCTCATCGCGTTCTGAGAGAAATAGAACCGCAATAGTAACAACAATAACAACACAAGACATGTGAATCACTCTAGGTGAAATCATATCAACTGTAAAATCTCAAAACCAAAAAACTACAATAAATGAGGTAGATTGGCATTTCCATGTACATAAGTTAGCTAGTCCCGGGCATAGCTTGTTAAGAAGTACCGAATCCATCTTATCCCTGGATAAGGGATCCAAACAGTAAATCAAGAGAAAATAATTCCTCTAATACCACTTTGTAACATCCCGGTTCCAGAAGCCACCCAGAGGCGCCCCATACCCAGTTGGTCACATGGCCTCAAGCGCATTTCCCCAAATGCGAGAGGCTGCTGACTAGCAGTAAGGGCCTTCGGTGTGATAGTGGGGAAACTATGCCCTCATTGGTAGAGTACACAGCGGAAGTAAAAAAATCATACAATAGAAGAAGTATTAAATATTCAACAACAATATACAACAGAAGACTAAAACAATAAACAACTGGAGAACACATGTATATTTGAAATGATGCATGATACATATGTCTATGAAAGCAACCAAACAAGTCACAATGCGGAATAAAATAATAAACCAAAGTACAAATGAATAAAAGAAACTCATTATCATCGCAAGCCTCGGCTTGGTCCCATGCTCTCCAACTCTAAAGCAATCAAGTACCAGAAATAGAAGGGTTATTTCCGTTGTATATACCTGCAACAACATAGTCTATTTGGGCCCAAAAGCATGACCCAAACAAGGTGTGAGGCTAAATCCCATTAGGAAACCACCTGAAGATTTGTGCCTAACAATTAGTGTGCATATGGCAGGTAATAGTATAGTATGCAGTAAACAGTAACAGTAAACAACAGGTAGTAAACAGTATGTAGTAACAGGATGATATACAATAGTAATCTATCCATAGAACAACAAGAAGAAGAGAAGCAAACATCTAACCACAAAAGGAACCCCTCTGGGAAGTACTCGCATCCAACCCCTCTGGTCCTATACAAGAAGTACCAACAACCCTCTGGGTAGTGCACTCAACCTAAACCCTCTGTATTGGTCATACAAATTTTTACGACTCTCTGGGGAAGCTCATTCGCTCAATTCCCCTTATAGTCTAGGGTAGTAAGGGACTCTCTGAGAAAGATCACATGGTCTAACCCTCTTATAGCCCCATGGTCTAGAAACTCTCTTAGGAGGTCACTCGATCAATCCTCCTATCATCTTAGGTATATCAAAGACTCTCTAAGGAAGCTCACTCAGTCAATTCCTTCTCTAGCCTGGAAAGGTTTTAAAGAAATTCAAACAAGTAAATACTCTCTTAGGAAGCGCACTTGGTCTACCCTTGTATAGTCTATAATAACCAAGACTATCTGGGAAGCTTACTCGGTCTATCCCCTATAGTATATAATAACTGAGACTCTCTGGGAATCTCACTCAGTCTATCCCTCATAGTCTATAGCACCAGGTTCTCATGGTCCCATTACTTTCCGTGCATAATAATGCTATAAGGACAAATCACACCTACAGATCTACTTGGCTAACCAGTCTACAACATAACAATCATGTCAAGAATATCATTCCATCCTACGGTCACAAGGCATGGAAAACAGGTATAACAGCCAAAGGCTAACAAGACCCAAATGTCGTAAATAGAACAAGGCATGTGAAAAACATCCAAGCATAACAATTATCCTCAAACATGATCAACTTACCACTACACAAGCATACAATCAAGGAAAAAAACAAGGGAAAAACAGTAAACACGCAATACCCCGTTCACGAGTATTGGTGAAAATTGAAAATAAAACTCAAAGACTTCTAATGTTAAGGCACAAACCACCTAACTTGATGCTAGGAGATCAATATACTTTGACCACAGGTCTTGATTATCCATAAAACGACGTAGATCTATGAAAACACACAAAATGTTCAACACATGATATCTTGAGAAAGAAGGAAAACATGGAATGAGACTCATGAAGAAGGAAGAGCTCATCGCTGTGATTCCAACGCAATCAACGACAGTCGATTCAGAAAACAGAAGGAGGCACTGGGGCTTGGAGGATGTTGGTGGCCGTACAGACACTCTCAGTTGAAGAACCTGGAGAAGAAGGCGTTTTCGTTGATTAGGCGCGGACCTAGTCTGTTTAATGAAAAAAAAAGTACACAGTGTGTACTTCTGGGGTACACGGCGTGTACTTGGACTTTCCGTACTCCACTTTAAGCCTACTCCACATCGCCCCTACACACCGTGTGTGTTTCCTGGACACAACTAGCACACATCCTTGCCCTGCATCAAAGTACACGGTGTGTATTTTGAAAATTTTCAGATTTTCCTCTTTTTCTAAAAAACAACCAGAAAAGGAAAAACATACCTGAAACTGTAAGAACTCGGTTCTGGTTCTTGAGGTACAAGTTTCTTCTTTTCCCTTTTCCTTAAGAGTTTTTGAGAAAATAACGAATATGGGAAAAAATCCCAAAATTTGTGGGTACACTCCTTGTACTTGTCCACACGCCATGTATTTTGGCCGTGTGGGATGAATACATAAGGCGTGTATCCATTCTGGTGATGAAAGGGGTAAAAACCGATTACAAGCTGTGTAGTGGGTATTTACATGTCGTGTAGTCAATCGGCAGGAAAATAGTAAGGCGGTGGCCAGCTAAACGACAGTACATGCCATGTACTCATGTATTACACGCTGTGTACTCGGGTCGACAGATGAACAATGTCGCGGTGGAAAGAAGCCGTCATAAGAACAGTTAAAAAATGGAAAGTACACGCTGTGTACTCAATTGTACACACCGTGTAGTCTGTTTTTTTTCACTTACAATGGGCAGTAGCCTCCTCTATTCACAGAGAAAGCTTAGAACTGGAGGAGAGCTTGGGAGAGATGGCCAGAGCTTGGAGGACCTCCCGACCGCACATCGGGAACCCGTTTTATGCACTGTCGATCTCCGTGGAACCGCACATGGAGTTCCTCCTTCTCCTTGCAAAGCTCTTGACA
Organism: Viscum album; assembly: GCA_963277665.1. Classification (NCBI taxonomy): domain Eukaryota; kingdom Viridiplantae; phylum Streptophyta; class Magnoliopsida; order Santalales; family Viscaceae; genus Viscum; species Viscum album. The sequence continues at coordinate 1,458,804,770 of OY728128.1, forward strand.
ATTATTCCTCTAAAGGAAGTTATTTGAGTTTGAACGAGGTTATGTTCACCTCATATCTACATCGTTCTTGGGCGTTTCGAAGAGCGTCGTTCACGTATACCGATCAGGGGCGATCGAGGTAGGTGTTCTAGTGTTTAAATATCCAACTGTTGTGTGTTTGTGTGTACCATTATGCTACGAACTCATGTTGGAGGGTCGTGTGGATGAGGCCTTGGATGTTTTGAATACCAAGAATTGAATGGGTGATTAAATGTAATAATAAAATGTTTTCTGGGATCACTACTTGGATCCATGACCACCCTAGGGGTGCATTCCTCTGTTTAGTCATTTGTCCAGGTTTCCCAAGGGTATACCAAAAAATTTAGTATGATTTAAATTGACTTGAAAGAAATTTTATATAATTGCTTTCTTATCTGTTGGGCTCGGCCTTGTTACTTGCACCTGAGGGCAGTGTTCTATTTAGCCCGAGGGTAGTGTTCTATTTTGCCTGAGGGCAACACTTCTTATGCCTAAGGGCAGTGACTTATGTTCCTGAGGGTAATATATTGTACTCCTGAGGGAAATATTCTATATCCTGGGGGAAAGCCTAAGGGCGTGGTTTTATTATATCAGCCTGAGGGAAATGTTTGGATTGTCTTGAGGGCTTGGTTCTATTGAGCACAAAATGTTATTAAATTGAATGGTTAAAATAATATTAAAATGACAATATAACTAGAAAAGTTAGTTACTTTTGAGTACTGCTTCGTTTATTTCACATTACTACTGCACCCTGTTGCTGCACATTTACAATGACAGTTGGGAACGGGACTTTCCGCCTACTGGGATTTATTTCTCACACCCTGTTTGGGTCATGTATTCAGCCCAAACAAACTATGTTGTTGCCTGTATGGATAAGGGAAAGGGTCCCTATATAGGTACTTGATTGTTGCTGAGGAGTAGGGGAGCATGGGACCGAGCATAGGCTCTCAATGTTGCCAGTTATTCTGCTCTGTTCTGCTATATCTATACTTTCTATTATATTGTATTGAACAACTATGTTACATGTTATGGATATTTTCATAGAACTAGAGACATGTTTCATCATTATCTATATAACTATTGGTTATCTTTTACTGCAGTTTTTCATTTCAAATGTGGATGGTTTATTGCTTCTGCTATTGTTGTATGCTATTTACCTTTTACACTGCTCTACACTTTGAAAAATGAGGGCACAGTTTCCCCACTATCAGATCTGGTCCCTCGCTGCTAGTCGGCAGCATTTGGCATTTGGGAAAATGCGCTTGAGGTCGTGTGACCAACCGGGTCTGGGGCACCCGTTGAGTGGCACCCGGATCTGGGACGTTACAAAGTGGTATCAGAGGTGGTTTCTTTTCTTTGAATTACAGTTTGTAAACATAGTCAGGGATAGGAAGAAAATGGTACTTGGTAATAAGCTATTCCCAGGAGTAGCTAACCCGCGTATAGGGAAAAGCCAATCAACCTCACGTGTTGAAAATTTACTAATTTTTAAAATTTCACAGTTGATTTGATTTTCACCATTGGGTGAAAAACTTGTGATTACACTGTTAATATTTTATCCATGGGTTTTATATAGTTGCAACCCTATGAGATGAGGGTATTCCATCTCATGCATCATTTAAGAAAATGCTAGAAATCACATGCCATGCATAGTTCCATGCCATGTAGGCGCATTTGAAATTGCATGTGGTTGTGATAGTTGTTGTGCTAGAAAATAATCTTGTTGTGATAGCTGCATTGATAAATACCTACTTTGTGATAGGGTATTTTTGTGATCCTGTTGATAGGATGGACGCCAAACTTTGGTTTTAGGGAGTATGGTCCCTCAATGACGAGAATTTTGTGGATCATTGACTTGTATACTTTTGTATAACATGTATAAGATGCGAAACTTTAGTTTGCGGGGAGTATGGGCCCTCACGAATCTGAATTTTGAACTTAGTTGTTGTTTTTCAGTATATTCTGGGTTCCAGAGTAGTTTCAAAGGCTTGCTGACTAGGAAACCCAGGTTACACACAACGTAGTTCCTCATACACACTCGGTGTGTTATTTTGTTCGGGAAGAAATGAAAACATTTTGAGTACACGCCGTGTACCCTTAGTACTCGATGTGTAGTCTCTTACTGTGTCAAAGACCATGTGGACGGGGACATGGGGAATGGAAAAGCTTGGAAAAAACACACTGTTTACTAGAAGTACACGCCGTGTAGTGTTGACCTGGAGTCTGCCTGTGTAATTAACAACATGGATGGTGGAGACCTTAAGACATACACGTCGTGCCCGATGTAGAACACACCGTGTAGTCTGACCCAGGGACCCGACCGTGTAACTAACAAACACGGATCAGGGTTACCTCTTCTTTAACACTCCATGTACCTGTGGGACACACCATGTAGTCCTTACCGGTGAAAGACCATGTAGACTTAGCTTTGTGACTGGGGAAACGAGGTGGTGTACACACTGTGTGGTGTCAGCTGAGTAGTCGGTCATGTCACTAACGACACATTCACTTGGAAATTAAACCCTACACGCCATGTAGATTACAAAAACACCGTGTAGTCATGTTAAAAGTGAGCTGTGTGGCTTAGCCGTGTAGAACAACCCAAGCAGGGGAATAAAAGTTAGGTACACACCGTGTAGTTATTATACACACTGTGTAATCTTGTTTTAAAAATTTGGAATGCCTTCTTCCTACTGTTCCCTTTTTTGTCCCATCGTTTTTTCAATTTTTGATAATTTTGATCTAAGGTGTGAATTTGACCTTGTAGAGTCATGCTGCCGACATGACCATGCGTTGTTCTCCAAGAGAGCGGAAATGATTATACCCCAGAGATGGTGGGCCATGGGATACTAGTGGATCCTCCATTAGAGCCAGATGCGGTGCCAGCAGTTATACCGAACATAGGTGTGGATGTGCAGTTCCGTGAAGGATTCATGGGGTTCATATAGACCTTTCAGATAACACCGCCGGCTGCCACATCTATGGCTCAGATGACTCATATCTTCTAGCAACAACATCTACCTATGTCTTTAGGGGATGTCAGACCTCATGATACAGAGTCTTGGCTAGATTCATTACAGATTATTTCCGAGCATCTTGAGATGACTCCAGGTTAGAGGGTAAAGCTCGCGAAATATATGTTGCATGATTCCGCCAAGAGGTGGTGGGATGTTACCACTCAGACAGAGTATCACAGAGACATTGCGTGAGAAGATTTTCAGACAACCTTCTACGAATTCTTCTTCCCAGAGACGCTGAGGGAAGATAGATCTTGAGAATTCATGAATCTACAACAGGGGGCTATGTCGGTGATGGATTATTATGTTCGTTTCACCGAGCTTCATCATTTTTCACTCGTTCTGTTGGGCGATGAGACGTTGAGGGCTAGACGCTTTGAGGATGGTCTTAGATATGAAATCTGATCACTGATGAATGTTTTCAGGTTGCCGACAATGCATGATATTGTAAACCAGACATTGATTACTGAGTAGAACATGTGGGAAGCTAGTGGTGTGGGCCCGGGTGGTTCGACACCAGTCTCTGGTACTATTTCTATCGGAAAGAGGAAGGGACAAATGAGTTTCTCTCATCGTGGCAGTACTATCCAGGCGATTACTTCTGGTGGCCCGGTCATTTTTTACCAATGTGGTAGAGAGGGGCACAAGAGACCCCAGGGTACTCGAGACCTGGTGGAGTGTCGAGCTTACAGAAAGACGGGACATCTTCAGTTCTTTTTTAGGGCGTTTCCACTAGTGTCTAGTGAGAGGGGTTTTGTGTAGACTCCACGTGTGGGAGTAGGATCAGCATCTTCTTACCAGTCGAGCAACTTGGATACATCAGGACGTACAGGAAGAGATGGTGGTCATGGTCGTGGTAGCCAGACACTAGGATCTCAGAGGCAGTAGGGTGGGACAGCTCAGGGTAGGCAGGTGGTGTCGCAGGGTCGCGACACTGGGCAGGCATATGCAGTGCTACAAATCCAGCACAAGCAGGATCCCAGACCTTCTACCGTCAGAGGTACTATTCTATTACCTTCTGTTTTATCATCAGTACCTTTTGATACAGGTGCTACACATAGCTTTGTATCTATTCCTGTTGTGGAGAGCCTTGGGATCTGTGTTTCTTCTTCTTCTGATGTTATGACACAAGACACTCCGTTGGGAACTAGAATGACTGGTGTGTGTTAGTGCAGGGAGTGCCCCCTCGAGGTTGGTGGGTGTCACTTTCTATGGGACCTATATGTGTTGGAGATGATGAGCTATGATGTCATTCTCGGGATAGACTGGTTGGTTCCCTTTCGAGTATTTGTAGACTGCTATCATCGCAGGATGCATTTCACGTCACCAGAGGGCAGATAGTTTCTATACAAGGGTGAGTGGGATGTTCGGGTGAGTTGAGCTGGAGCAGAGCATCATGGGCGAGGTGGAGTTACAACCCAGATTGAGAGTTTATATCTCGATGATCAGGGGACTTGTCAGTAGGATTTCCCTCTAGTGGTTGATCATTTTAGGGATGTCTTTTCGGATGACTTTTCTTGCCTACCTATAGAGAGTGAGGTGGATTTCTCTATTGATCTTGTGCCAGGAGCGGCAACGATGTCCATTCCACCTTATAGGATGGCTACAACTGAGTTACATGAGCTCAAGAGACAGTTAGAGGAGTTATATTCAAAGGATTTTATCTGACCCAGTACTTCTCCTTGGGGTTCTCTGCTTCTTTTTGCAAAGAAGGTAGATGGTACCCTGAGACTTTTTATGGATTATCGGAAACTAAACCAGCTGACAGTTAAGAACAGATATCCCTTGGTGAGAATTGATGATCTTTTTGATCAACTTTTACCCCGAGTGATCTTTAAGATTGAATTGAGATCCGGATACCATCAGTTGCACATTAGACCATCTGATATACCTCTCACAGCCTTCAGGAGAAAGTACGGTCTATATGAATACTTGGTTATGCCGTTCAAACTTATGAATGCTCCAGTAGTTTTTATGGCTCTGATGAATCATGTTTTCCATCCTTATCTAGATTATTTTGCGTTAGTATTTGTGGAGGATATCTTACTGTACCCTCACACTCGACGCAACCATTCCACCCATCTTGAGATCATGCTGAGTACACTGAGAGTGAATCGACTATATTCTAAGCTCTCAAAGTGACACTTTTGGATGTACCAGATACACGTCCTAGGTCATATCATCTCAGAGGTAGGAGTTACCGTAGACCTAGAGAAGGTGAAAGTAGTAGATTCATAGGAGCATCCTAAGAACGTGTCTGAGATACAATGTTTCTTGGGGCTGGCTGGTTACTACAGATGCCTCATCCCAGACTTCTCCCACATAGCAGTGCCATTGACGGGTTTGACTAAGAATGGTGTAAAGTTCATTTGGACAGAAGCTTTCGAGACATACTTCCATGAGTTTAAGGGAAGGATGACATAAGAACCAATCTTGATACTTCCAGAGAAAGGGATGAGCTATACAGTTTACTGTGATGCATCGGGTTTTGGGCTGGAACTGTTTTGTTGTAGGGAGATCAAGTTTTTGTGTACGGGTCTCGGCATTTGGGGCTTCCTGAGAGGAATTACCCGATGTATGACCTCGAGCTGGCTGCATTTGTGCATGCGTTATGCTATTGCAGACATTATCTCTCGGGATAGAATTTTGTGGTTTTCACTGACCACAAAAATCTCAAGTATATATTTTCTTAGTGTGACTTGAATCTGAGACAGTGAAGGTGGGTTGAATACCTTTAATCCTTCAATTTTGAGCTTGCCTATACACCTAGAAAGGGTAATATAGTGGCTGATGCACTGAGCAGGAAGACTCAAAAACATGAAGTTCATGAGGCCAGTGGTGAATGACAGCTTATGGCTTTGTTCTCTGAGATGCATTTGGAGGTTCACGTAAGTTAGGGGAAAAAATATCATTCATCTTTAGATGTGAATTATACATTCCTGGATAGAGTGAGGATGAGACTACTATCTAATTCTGAATACCTAGTTCTACGGGAGTCGGTGGCCATTGAGGACCCTCCTCTTGGATGGACTATAGGCGATGATGAGGTACTGCGTTTCCATAGATGAGTGTGGGTTACAAGGGATATCCACGAGGAGCTGATGCGAGAGTTTCATGCTTCATCTTGGGAAGTTCATCCTGGAGTTACAAAAATGTATCGTGACTTGAGACATCAGTATTGGTGGACATGTATGAAGAGAGATGTAGTTGTTTTTGTTACGAGATGTTCCACCTGTCTGTCGGTGAAGGCAGAGCATCAGATACCAGTTAGACTATTATAATAGTTACCCATTCCGAAGTGGAAATGGGATGATTTCACGATGTATTTTGTGAAAGGTTTGCTGAGGTCACCTCGATGCAATGATTCCATGTGTGTTGTTGTGGACAGACTCAAGAAGGTAGCTCACTTTTTTCTGATCAAGGAGGCCTTTGGTGTTGATGAACTCGGGAATTTGTATATCTGAGAGATCCTACATCTTTATGGGGTCCCCAATTCTATCATTTCAGATAGGGATTCCTATTTTTCATATCTTTTCTGGCAGATTTTTCAGAGGGAATTGGGTACACAGGTGCTTCTGAGCACAACTTACGACCCTCAGACCGATGGTCAGTCAGATTGAACAATACATGTGTTAGATGACATGTTGTGTGCATGCATCCTAGACTTTGGGGGAACTTGGGAGAAGTATGTACCCCTAGTCAAGTTTTCCTATAATAATAGTTTTCGGGATACTATTGAGATGGAACCTTAAGAGGCTTTATATGGTATTCCATGCCGATCACCTTTTTACTGGATAAAGGCAGGTGTGGAAACTTTACTGGGACCACGTCTCATGCAGGAGACTTCTGAGCTGGTCCAGTTGATTTAGAAGTAGATGGCTACCACACAGTATCATCTGAAATCTTATGATGATCACTACACATGACCCCTGGAGTTCATTTTTAGGGATCATGTTTTCTTGTGTGTTTCACCGAGGTTGGGACATAGGTGGATCAGGAGACAAGGTAAACATTCACTGAGGTATGTGGGGGTATTTTAGATTCTGGAAAGATTCGGGCCTGTTGCATATCGGTTGCAGTTACCATAACAGTATTGGGCCATGCACGACTTCTTCCATGTATCTCTGCTGCACCATTATCATTCAGACCCATCTCACATCTTTCAGCCTGAAGAGGTTGAGCTTCAGATCGATGTGTCCTTTGTGGAGCATCCAATTCGTATTGTTGATAGAAGCATGAAGGTTCTCCGAGTCTGTTCAGTTCCTCTCGTACGGGTGCTATGGCAGCATGACCGAGTGTAAGACAAAACCTTGGAGTGGGAGACCGACGTACGTGCTCAGTGGCCGGATTTATTCTGAGCTTTATCTTTACCACCCTTGGAAGGGAAATTTGGGGACGAATTACTTTTAGGGGGGAAGTTTGTAAGAACCCAGTTCTTGTTCTTGATGTACGGGTTTCATATTTTCCCTTTTCCTTAAGTGTTTTTGAGAAAATAAGGAAAACAGGGAAAAATACCATACATTGTGTGTACACACCATGTACTTGTCCATGTGCCGTATATTTTGGGCATGTGGGATGAGTAAACAAGGCATGTATCCATTCTGGCAATGAAATGTGTAAACACCAACTACACGCCGTGTAGTGGGTATTTACACACCGTGTAGTCAGTCAGTAGGAAAATAAAAAGGAAGTGGCTAGCTGAACGACAGTACACGCCATGTACTCATGTGTTATACTCAGTGTACTTAGGTCAATAGATGAACAATGTCAGGGTGGAAAGAAGACGTTGTAGGAACAGTTTAAAAATGGAAAGTACACATCGTGTGCTCAATAGTACATGCCGTGTAGTCTTTTTTTTGCTTAAAATGGGATGTAGTGTCCCTTGTTCATAGAAAATGATTAGAACTAGATGAGAGATTTGGAGATATGGCCAGAGCTTGGGGGACCTCCCGACTACACACTGAGAACCCGTTTTCTGCATCGTCGATCTCCATAGAACCGCACTGGTGAGTTCTTCCTTATCCTTGCCTAGCTTTTACCAATTATTCATCTAAAGGATGTTATTTGAGTTTCAAAAAGGTTATGTTCACCTCAGATCTACCTCTTTCTCAACCATTTCAAGGAGAGTTGTTCACATATACCAATCAGGGGTGATCAAGGTATGTGGTCTGGTGTTTAAATTTCCAACTGATGTGCGTTTGTGTGTACCATTGTGCTACGAACCCATGTTGGGGTCTCATGTGGATGAGGCCTTAGCTATTTTGAATACCGTGAATTGTATGGGTGATTAAATGTAATAATAAACTGTTGTTTGGGATCACATCATGGATCAAAAACCACCCTTGGGGTGCATAACTCTGTTTAGACGTTTGTCCAAGATACCCGAGGGTATACCGGAAAATTTAGCATGCTTTAAATTTACTAGAGAGGAATTTTATATATTTTCTTGATTATCAGTTGGGCTCGGCCTGGTTACTTGAGCCTGAGGGTAGTGTTCTATTTATCCTGAGGGCAGTGTTCTATTTCGCCTGAGGGAAACACTTCTCATGCCTGAGGGCAGTGACTTATGTGCCTGAGGGCAATATCTCATACACCTAAGAAAAATATTCGATAGCTTGAGGGAAAGCCTGAGGGCGTGGTTTTATTATATTAGCCGGAGGGCATGGTTTGGATTGGCCTAAAGAATTTGTTCTGATGAGAAAAAAATGTTATTAAATTGAATGGTTAAAAGAATATTAAAATGTAAATATAACTGTTAATGTTAGATACATTTGAGTACTTCTTAGTTTATTTCATTTTACTACTTCACACTATTGTTTCACATTTACACTGACAGTTGGGCACAAGGCTTTGGTGGGTGCCTACTGGGATTTATTTCTCACACACTGTTTGGGTCATGTCTTCGGCCCAAACAGACTATATTGCTGCAGGTGTGTATAAGGGAAAGGGTCCCTATGCAGGTACATGAATTTTTCTAAGGAGTAGGGGAGCATGGGACCGAGCTTAGGCTCGCGATGCTACCGGCTGTTATGCTTTGTTCAGCTTTATCTATACTTTCTATTGTATTGTATTGTACTGCTGTGTAATGTGTTATGGATGTTTTCTTAGAACTATAGACATGTTGCATCATTATATATATAACTATTGGTTGTCTTTTACTGCAGTCGTTCATTTTAAATGTGTATGGTTTATTGCTTCCATTGTTGTTGTATGCTATTTATCTTTTCCTCTTATCTACACTTTGACATATGAGTGCATTGTTTCCCCACTATTAGACCTGGTCCCTCGCTACTAGTCTATAGCCTCTGGAGTTTGAGGAAATTCTCTTGAGGTCGTGTTACCAACCAGGTCCGGGGCACCGATTGAGTGGCACCCAGATCCGGGACGTTACAAAAATGAAGATCCGGGTGCTTACACAAACTATGTGAATATATATATATATATGAAATTAATTTTTGAAGAAGTAAATTTGATTAAACAATTGATGATTTTTTGAAGCTCTCTTTTATTTAGTTATTTATCTTTATAATATAAGGGATGTTTCGATCCCATTTATATTGGGTTATCAATATACTTTTCATTTTTTTACACAAGTACTTTGAAGCATCTCGATCATAATTATCTTTTGAAAGGAATATGTGATCTTTCACTTGAGAAATTCGATGTCCCAAGAAGTAACTCATTTTTCAATTATTGATATCTGAAATAAGTTCTTCATTTTAGTTCTACTCTCATTCTAAAAAAGTTATTCATTTCTATTAAATATTAAATCACCATCATATGCAATTTGAATGAATGGAACCTATTATTTTTCTTATATTTAGTGTTTTTTGTTCACTCTTCCTTTTAAAAAATTTACTTCCTTCAAGAATGAGTGAAGTATTGAATGTTATACCCTAAAGGTTTTTAAAATATATAATTCCTTCTTTATCCTAAAAACTCATCCTTTATCACCTCTGAGAGATAAACCCCCAATTTACTCTATGCAGACTTCCTTTTAATGTACTCCATTGGGGAAGTAATACTTGAAGTCCATTTAAATGATTTCGTATCTCTTTTGAGAATAAATAGATAGAAAAATACTTATGATATAAATTCATTCACCCATAGTGAATGAATCATTAAATTTAATTACTTCAACATCATACTATAGTTTTCAAACAATAATTTCTGTATTCTTCATAACTTTAACTTTTCCATTTTAATTATTATGGAACACACAATTTTTTTAACAATATTCTTGTTCATTGGATTAGGTAAAAACTCTCAAGTTTTATTCTTATCAACCTAGAAAAATATTTCATTAATAATATCAACCCATCCTTGATGTTTGAATAATTCACTAACACCTCTCAATTAAACTTGTTAAAAAATGAGGGATTTATTTTTGTCATTAATGTTATTTTTTTGAATATATTGTTCTCAATCACTAATTATATGCTGAAATTACACATTCTTTATCAACCTCAAATGAAAATAATTTCATAATTATTCATCACTTGATAATGTTGAATAATTTTCCTACATTGTAATATCACTGGCATCTACACTCTTTCTAGAATTCTCAACATGACATCCAATAATTTATTATTCATATCTATCAATACCAAAACTTATCCCTCATTATCCAAACTAATTTGGTGAGTATTCAATGTAATATTTAAATAGTATGAAACCACAAAATAGTGCCTATATCAGGGTTTCAAGTGACCTCAGGAACACCTCCCTATACACCAGAGGATTCTAAATATCAGTGATGTTGTAAGATGTTAACACAAGGATAATATACCATAATTTTAGATTACAAAAGTGTATAGATTACCAATCATCATCCACAAAAATAATCATAGTATATAGAATAAATAAACTACCATGCTATATCAAATGAAATGTTATATTATCGGAATACATGACAACTAATCACCCACTAGGATGATCACATAAACAAATAAATAAAAAATATATATAAGAGGATCTAATTCCATCCATGATACTCAACTCATTCAAATCATCAGAATCCATTTGAGATATCCCACATGATTATGAGAAACTAAGAATCTTCCTTACCAATAACTATAATCAACAAGTCTTACATGGGTAGAAAAGTTCCATAGCCACCATATTATGGTGTGGGTAGATCTTAATAGAAAACCACTAACATAAACCATAACATAATATGTAAAAAAATTTCATAAATGTGTGATATGATTAGAATAATAAACAAACATTAAAGTGTAATAAAATAATCATCGTCTATCCTCAGGTTCTAAGGTGACACTTGAGGATAACCATACTTGTTTTGACTAGAGTTGGTTGTATCTGAGTAGAAGAATACAACTACGGGTGTAAGAACCAATGTTTTTATGAAATTTTGTCTTGAATAATTTAATTCTTTTGATAACATGCATTACACTCAACACTAAGTTTTAACAAACCCCAATATATTGTTAATATTATTATTTAAACATGTCCCTTATAACAAAGACTTTAAATTTGGTAGTATGAATAGGAATAATTTTTTTTTGAAATTATGTATAAGTGTTTTTATATAATGAAATTATATTTAAAAATAATTACTTAATGTTTAGTAATGTCTTTTTATGCTTCAAGATACTTTTTTTTCTCAAATAATGAATTTTATTGATTTTTGAGAAAAATAAAAAAATTTAATTTTTGAAAAATTTCAAAATTAAATTTGAAAAAAGTAAAAATATTTTTTAATCAAAATTTCAAAAATATCTTATGGTGAATGTTTGAAAATTTCCTGAAAATATTAATTTTTTTAGTGAATAGTTTAAAATACAGATTTTTATTATAACCCGTTAGTTTGAAGCATTTACAAAGTTACATATTGTTTAAAAAGTTTAAAAAGTAAACTAAGTAATATAATTTTATTATTAAACTAATTTTTTAAATTTTAATAAAATTTATACTGAATTTTAATATTTAAACATTCTATACATATGAAAATATTTTCTTTGGAAAACCATTTTTTCATTGCATCTAGAGGTTTACTTTTAAATTAAAATTTTCAAATTATATGATTGGAATTTTGAAAAATTAATTTTAAATTTTGAATTATAATTATTTATATTATATAATAATTCAAATTATGTTTTTGTTAAAATGAATAGGTAAAACATTAAAAAGTAATTACTGGGGTTAAGGTTAAAATGACCGTACTGAGGGTTTAAATGAAAATTATAAGAGTTAAAATAAACTAAAAACATATATAATTTATACATTATGGACATATTTTGAGCTTATATCTTCTAAAATTTGATAATGAACCATTTTAATCCCTTTTCTAGGTTTATAACATGGGTACATTTTTTTCTTTTCAAAAATTCCACGTGTGTCCTCTCCCCACATATAAAAGGGAACAACATCGCCTCCCTAATAACATTTCCAAAACCCTTTAGTTCATCAAAAAATGACAAAATATATTCTTTAATTACCGAAAAAATATCATATATCCCTTATTTTTATTACATAACCCTCCTAATAAGGCTTTAGGTATAAACCTAAAGGGCTTCTCCGAAGAAGAAGTGTAGTCCTTAACTATGCATTTTTATTTTATTTATTCCTCTAACCCATTGAAATATTATATAAACCAGATTATATAATGAAGTGAAAAAAATAACATATAATGATATGTTGTTATATTAATAAAATTACATAAGTCTATATCATCTTCTATTACGTGTGAAATGAAACTGTCGATCGTGTGTTCGCCGAACTATCACCTCATAAACTATTGTAATTCATTTTCCATCACCACATATCATAGAAGAATACAATGAAATATTTAACATATTTATTCTATATTTATGAAATTATTATAATTATATAATTATAATATCACATATACCATCTTACTTTCTATTATGTGGTAATATGACAACATCGCACGTGCGTACGATGGACCGCCCCCTCACAAAGCAATGCGATTCATTTTTCACTATCAATTTCCATGGAAGATATTAAGGGTTTATTTAATATTATTTCTGTTATATATAACAAAATAACTAATATATAAATTTGATTTATTGTTCAACTTCCTTTCAATCCATCCATCGAGAAAATGGAAACAATGTTCATCAGTATGTACGACCTACTGTCTCCATGAAAATTGTAATTTATTTAATATCTCAAAATTTTATTGATTATTATAAATATATATATAATTAATTTAAAGTTTAGTTATATCATGGTAAAAATTATGGATATGATGGAACCATGATCAAAGTAAAAGGGATTAAAATACCATTCCAAACCAAACAAGAAAAACAGAGCAGTTTTTACTTGAATTACAATTTTAATATAGAATTTTTAATAAAAGGGTAATAAAATGTTATATGTAAATATTATATGGTAGGATATATATAATTATTTTTATTTAATATATTTATAATAAATCTATATTAATTATACATTAGGTTCAAACATGAACCATGAAATCCGAGACTTAATGTAAGATATTTTTATCCCACTTTTATTTCTGTGGGACACATGACATATTTACCACCTATTTCTTTTATGTGGTGTATATACGTACCATGAATGTTTTTTACGAATATTGATATAATTAATATGGAAAATAATTATCCACTTGTTTTTATTTCTTTCTTGGGTCATACGATTCAAAAGCTACCAAATTGATAAAAGTTTTATGTATCAATACCATTGTTTATCAGAATTGTTTATGATTATGCTTCCGATGATGATATCCTATGATATAACTCTCAAAAAACTATAAAAAACTCTTATCTAATAATTATTTATTTAAAATACATATTTTCCATTAAGTTTACTCAATTTATGTACTCAATATTCTCTAAACAAAATAAATGAAAAAACCAAATTTATTTCTCCCTTCCATTGAAAGCACTTTTTTCCATGTCCATGTTTTCTAAAATGGTTTTAAATGAATGTTTTCACTATTTTGAGATTATTGTTTAATGAAATATTTTTCCATATTTTAATTTTTTAAAAATGGTTTAGAATGAATATTCTTATTGTTTTTCCAAAAAAGGATGTCTGGAATTTTCACTAAAATTGTGAAAGGAACCTTTTTTATAACCTTTTTTGCATGAACAAAACATTCCAGCGTCATGATAGATCAATGATTCAATTATTCCTTTAATAGTTTTCAATGTTATTTTAAAATAAAATTTTATTCATAATATTTTGGGAACTTTTGTTTTTTAAAAGTTATTTTCAATGTATAAAGGTTTTTTCCTAAATAAATTTTTGGTCGGAGTTGATACTCAAGAGGGGGGGGGGGTGAATTGAGTTCCAATTAAAATTTCTGTGAAAAAGTATTTCTAAAAAGGTTTTCCCCAAAGATTAAATACAGACCTGTTAATCAAGGTTATACTTGTCATACGAGTTTAACTGTTTAAGTAACTTCTTAGAAGATTGATTAATTCTCAGTAATCTTAATTTGTGTTATTAAGATTACTTTTCAAGTTATTCTACTAAGACAAGTTAGTTATAACTTCTTTCCAAGATTAACTATCAAAGTGGAATTACTGATTTCTGGATTATATAGTAATGAAATAAAATAGAGATAACTAAATTAAGCAGTATAGTAGATATGAAACAAGTGGTTCAGTCTCAAGCCGAGACCGAATCCACTCCACTTGGTGATCACCTACCACCAAGCAGTTTATACAAATAAACATTGATCCACACCCTGTATTGAGGTTTACAGCAGTACACAGACTGTCCAGGTCCTCAGACCTCTACCACAGTTCTATGTGGGACAAAAAAAGTTATAAAGAGTTTTCCATGAGGATTTCAGTATCCTCCAGTTCCGCATATGAGTAAGTGTGTGTCCAAATAGACAGAAGCACACACTTCTCTTAATGTAAAGAAAATAATGCTCATAGTAGAGAAAGAATATAGATATGAGTTTTTAATGCTCTTGTGTGATGTCAATGCAGCTCTGGACTCCTTTGAATTAAAGCAGAAGAAGCTTTGATTCATTCTCTGGAAGTTTTGAGGAAAACAGAGTGTCGCGATTCACCTTGTGATCTTCATGAGGTTCAACGAGCGAAGATATTCTTTATGCTTCAAATATGGTTCGTGTGTTCAGCAGTGCCGATTTTCATGTTGTGGGCCTTTTTTTGAAAATTACTCTAAGTATCTTCTTTATTATTATTCTCACGACCTTGATTTTCATTTTTGTATCACACCATGATTCTTGGCCACACATTTCTTTTAACATTGAAAGCATGTGTTGGAGGCGACAGGTTTCATGTATTCTGCACGTCGTACCTTGTACTGTCCAATGATATGTCTACAAAGAAAAATTAATTATGTTAGTACATTTAAATCATCAAATATGACCGTTATAAATTAAATTGAAAGGCGACAAAATAGTTTAAGAAATGGCATTATAGTATGTCATGGAAATAGTGTCTAGATTGATCATGATGTCTAAGTGTCACGGTGTCTCATGGTCACGATGTCTCATGGTCACAGTGTCTTGTTCACGATGTCTGCTTCATTGTGTCTTGCTTCACGATTTCTTGCTCATGGTTTCTGCTTCACAATGTCTTGATTTATGGTGTCTACTTCATGGTTTCTTTCTCACGGTGTCTGCTTCACAGTGTCTTGCTTTACAATGTCTGTTTAGTGTCAGAAATACATAGCCAGTGGTAGAATCATGGTGTCTTAGACTCTTCAATGTAACTGTGTTCAGACATAAATAATGACGATAGTAGAAATTATTAGACTTAATCAATTGTCAAAGAAGGTATTTTTAGAGTAGATCAAAGATAGTATAAAGTAAGTAAACTGAAAATAGTGAAATTTAGATCATTCATGGCTTTTCATAAAGCATGAGAAAACTTTAAACATAAATACACATGATTGGATATAATGTATTGGAGTTAACTAGGTTGAATAAGATTTATGACCATTAAAACATGATTAATACATGAGGAGTCCAACAATCTCCCTCGTTTTATTGATCACAAATCATGTATAGTTAAAATGTATATTGGATTCAATTATAGAGATAAATGGAGATAAAAGGCTAGAATATAGAAACTAAGAACTTCTTCCCCTTTTGGGATTATCAAAAAGATTAAGTAAGAGAAGCCAAAAATTTACATTCTTTTAAGAGTATACAAGGTTCAGTATAAAACAAATGAGTAATAAAAAAATCAATAGCATCCCTATCAAAAAAAATTAATTACTGTACTTCCTCATGGGCTAGCCTTATCTTTTCCTTTAGTAGTAGTGGAAGAAGTGAATGGCATAGAGGCAAGGGTCGAGGTAGAAGAAGGCATAGAGGTGGTTGATAATGAGGGTAATGGAAGGCCTTCAATGACTGAGGGAGCCAAGGTAGGAGCTGTAGAAGATCTAGGTAGTTTTTGATCAAGAATCACATGGATGATATGACTTAGTTCTTTTCCGAGAGACATGGTGGTTGAGGATAGGGCATAGGAGAAGGTAGGTATCCTAGGTCTGAGAGGTGCAGCT
The DNA here is from genome assembly GCA_963277665.1 of Viscum album. Taxonomy (NCBI): domain Eukaryota; kingdom Viridiplantae; phylum Streptophyta; class Magnoliopsida; order Santalales; family Viscaceae; genus Viscum; species Viscum album. Next base: position 1,458,821,299 of record OY728128.1, read on the forward strand.
GCTGGAGCAACAATGGCTGTAATTTGGACCTAAAGATAGGGCCTCATAAGTTTGATTAAATCTGTAATGATATCTCCACCGTACTGCATGAATTTCTCAAAATCATCCTTATTATCAATAAACTTGTCCAACAATTGAGTAAACTCTGTCAGCTTCTGGACTTGGGTCTTGAAAGCGTGATTCAAAGGAAGAATCCGCCAATTTTCTTAAAGGTACTTGAAATGGTTTGTCATATTGGTCTTGGAGAATATTCTGTTGAAGTATAAATCTAATTTCTTGGAAATCTGTTGCTGATCATCATTAGAAATTTTGGAGTGGATTTGTACTAGGTCAAGAACTATATAACTATTCTTGACCGCTTCAGATAAAGAAGCCGTATTAAATCCACTGAGTACATTTTGAAGCTCTTGTTTGACAACAGTTCTGTGTAGATCACTATCCAAGGAGGATTTAAGGATTGACCATATGCTTTAATAGTTTTGGTCAGAGATTTTAGTTGATTCAAAAACTTTTTAAGACACCCTGTATACTCATCAGTGATTTTATTATGATTGGAAACAAGCTCTTTCATTTCCTTCACAATTTGTTTGTTCCTTTTACTGATCATTTCATCTAAGGATGCTAGATAAGGTTGAATCTGAGACACACCAACCTGGGGGATTTGAAGAGAAACAAGTTCTACAGGAGGAGAAACTGTTTCAAATCTTGAATGCAGCTCTCTCTGCATGTCTTCAACCATACTTCATAGGGTATTTACTTCATTACTGAGAAGATTTTTTTTCAACTATTACTTCATGAATCTCACAGATCATCTTAGGATTTATTTTCCAAATGATTTTCTCTAATAATACTGAGGCATATCTCTCACATAAATTTGTCACAGGATGAGGTTGGGTATTCATGAGTTTTCCAACTACGGATAAGAGAGTAGCACCAAATTCCTTTAGATCATCCTTACCCACAAAGGATGGTTATTCAGATGAGGGTTCAAGAGTAGGAACTGGTACAGGCTCAGGTTCCTTCTCAAGTGAAAAATTAGAGACTGATTTCAACTAAAATAGAGAGGAAATATCATGTCTGGTTGTTGTAAACTACTGAGAGTCATCCACGTCATAGAAACAAGGAAATTTATACTAAGTGTCTATAGGACATGAATCAGTTGGATATGAGGCTCCAATAGACTCAACATTTGGGGTTTTCTCCCCCTCAACTGATATCTCCTTCTCAGGACTGAGGGGATTAGGATCTTGGTCTAATTCCACAGACTCAGATCTAAGTTCCTCACTCATTTCCTATCTAGAAAGATGAAAGGATATCTCCATCCTTTCTTCAGTTGAAGGGATGATTTCAGGAATAGATTGTTCCACAGGTAGTTCCTCGTGATTGACCTATTGAAAAATGGTTATCTCTTCCACTATAGGCTCTTCTATAGCATTCTTTTCAGGTTCTTTGGACACTGATTCGGTTACATCTTTGGGTTGAGTTTCCAAATTAACAACTTCTTTATGAGTAGAGACATCTTCTACAAGAACTACATGTGGAATAGTATTCCTGTCTTCCTCAACAATAATAGATTCCCTAGGTGGAAGTTCATCCTCTTCTTCCTCTTCTTTAGGATACTCGACAATCTCATCTGGTTCCAAACCATGAAAAAAAATATCTCCTAGTCTTGAGGGATAATCCACCGGATTTAATTTCTCATAAATCTTATCATTGTCTTCCACCCATTCCTTTTCTAAAGATTCATGTTTATATTAATTATTTTTATAGTGGATTTTGAGAGACAGTACTCACAGTCCTTAATCACTTCCTCATTAGGTCCAACCATACCTTTGGAAAGAAGCATCACTGAGATTAACCGAGAGTTGAACAGAGAAGTTGACTTGGATGTGACTTTGATCAACTCACACATATGGTGTATGATATACATGCACAGGTTGAGCTTATGCCCATTTTTCATAAGGTGAATCAAAAACACATCTTGATATTTTTAAATTGTAAAATCACTTTTCCCAGGACTAAACAATTTATGTATAAACTTGAACAGAAGCCTTGATTCTCCATCTAATTCAGCAGCAATGGCCCTCCTCTGGGTTCCATTTCTATTTATGATTTTCAGGGCATCTTCTAAATCAATGAAATCGGTTGAAGTTGGAGGTCCTCTCTGATAATCCTCATTGATTCCTTCATGAGGTATCCTAAGGCATGCAGCCCATAACATCAAAGAGAATGAGCATCTCTGGCCATTAACCCAGCTTATTACAATATAAATCTCACCATAATCAAATGAGAACTGTACATACTGGTAAAACTAATCCACTAACCTAGGGTAGATGGGTCTCTCCTCCTTCGAGAACCATTCTAACCAGCCTTGTTGTTCTAACACTTTCAATACTAGAGACATACTAGACAGAAGCCATTTGGGGAAAATATATTTCTCAGGTACAACAATGTGGTTTACCAGATTTGGATTTAAAGGTCTGTCAGGTGTTAGCTTAGGTGCAATCTTCTTTTTCTTCGAGATGCCCTTCTCAGGTGTCGATGATGATGAACGTTTCATTATTGGAATTCACTGAAGGTTCAAGCGAGAGAAGGGTTTAAGGGATGAATAAGGGTTCAAAAAGAATAGGTAGAAGAAACCTCAAGTGAATATTCGAGTTATACTTACTTTGTTTTATCATTTAGTAAAACCAAACACTGCTAAAATAAGAAACATGGGGAAAATAAGGAAGGGAAATAATAATTACTGTGATATGGGTTTAATGAAAACATAAAGAATTTTTACAATGAGACAGTGTCTGGCCATTATTGTGAGACAGTAAACGAGCTTCACGGTGAGACTGTGAATGAACTTCTCATTGTGCGTTACGGTGAGATAGTAAATGTTAGATAGTAATTACAAAATACTAACTGTGAGACTGTTAACATAAAACTTTACGGTGAGATAGTAAACATGAGAGACAATAACTGAGAAACCTTAATCATGAAACAGTATAGTATAACACTGTAAGATATCGAATAGTAAGACCTGAAACAATAACTAGTTAGGTATCCATGTGATATTTATCATTCCAAGTACACGTATGATGTATTCTATCCTCTTATAATTTAATTTTTTGGTGAATATATCAGCAAGTTGACATTTAGTACCAATGAATTCCAAAGTGATATCACATTTTTGATAATGATCTCTCAAAAAGTGATGTCTTACATCAATGTGCTTTTTCCTAGAATATGAAAGATGATTTGTTGATATGTTAATAGAACTTGTGTTGTCACAACTTATAGGTATATGTCTGAATTGATATCCATAATCTATTAATGTGAGTTTCATCCACAAAATTTGTGCACAAAAACCGCCAGCAGCTATGTATCCAGCTTCTGCAGTAGATAATGCAACCGAATTTTTTTTCTTACTACACCATGATACAAGTGACTTGCCTAAAATGTGACATGTTCCAGAGGTGCTTTTTCTATCTAACATACATCCACCGAAGTCAGCATCATAATAACTAACTAATTCAAAAGATGTTCCTTTAGGACAAAACAATCATAGATTGGGTGTATGCTTGCGGTATTTGAAAATTATCTTTACAACATTTAAGTGAGATTCCATAGGGTTTTCTTGAAAACGAGCACACATACACACACTAAACCTAATGTCAGGACTACCACAAGTTAAGTAGAGTAAACATCCAATCATTCCTCTATTAGTGGTTTGATCAAAATATTTTCCATCTTCATCAAGATCCAACTTAAAATTGGTACTCATGGGAGTGTTACTACCATTAGTGCTATCCAATGCAAAACGTTTTAGAAGATATTTTTTATATTTACTTTGATTTAAACTAATACAATTTTCATTTTTAAAAACATTATATCCAAGAAAATATTTGAGTTCTCCCATTAAACTCATTTAAAATTTGTTTTGCATCATTTTAGAAAAATCAACACATAAAGAATTCTTTAAATATCCAAAAGTAATTTCATCTACATAGATTTGAACAACTAAAACATCATTAGAAATTCATTTTATAAAAAGGGTAGGATCAACTGTTCCTTTTGTAAAACCTTTGGAAATAAGAAAAGTATTCAATCTAGCATACCAAGCTCATGGAGCTTGCTTCAAACCATATAAGGCTTTTGATAGTTTAAAAATATGATTTGGAAAATGGGGGTTTGTAAATCCAGGGGTTGTTCAACAAAAACATCCACAGCTATATACCATTTAAGAATGAACTATTTACATCCATTTGATATAGTTTGAAATTAAAATGTGTAGCATAGGAAAGAAGGATTCTAATGGATTCAAGTCAGGATACTATTGAAAAGGTCTCCTCATAGTCAATTCTTCTTCTTGACTATAGCCTTGTGTAACTAGTATGGCCTTTTTTTAAACTATGTTACCAGCTTCATCAACTTTATTCCTAAAAACTCATTTAGTGCCTATATTCAAAGTGTCTTTAGTTCTGTCTACTGATTCCCAAAATTTATTTCATTCAAATTTATTCGATTCTTCTTGCATAGACATCACCCAAAAATCATCATTGATTGCATCATTGATATTTTTAGGTTAAAGCTGTGAAAGAAAAGCTTGATGTTTAAACTAGTTTCTCGAAGAAGCTCTAGTTTGTGTCCCTCTATCTAAATCTCTTACTATAGCATCTAAAGGATGGTTTTTAGAGATCCTAGTTGGTCTATAGAAGGTATGGATAGAAATTTCAGTTTCATTTATAGGTTTGGGTTCTACAGAAAAAGGTTCTAGAAAATTTCCAGAACTGTTTTTCTTAACATAAAGTTCACTATTTTTGTCATCAAGGTTTAGAATGGACAGATCTTCTTCAATATTTTCAAGAGGGGTCTTAGGTTCATGTGAATCAGTTTCATCAAATTTTATGTGTACATATTCATTCGCACATTTGGTTCTTTTATTTAATAATCTAAAGGCTTTACTCGAGATTGAGTAACCAAGAAAAATTCCTTCATCACTTTTGGAAGAAAATTTCTCAATATTATCATTAGTGTTAAGGATAAAACATTGCAACCAAAAACTCTAAAGTAATTAACCTTAGGCTTCTTATTGTTCCAAATATCATAAGAGGTCTTTTTAAGAATTGGTCTAATCAAGACTCTATTGATAATTTAACAAGATGTACTGACAGCTTCAACCCAAAAGTAAATTGGAAAACCATTTTCATTGAGAATTGTCATAGAAATCTCTTGAAGAGTCATATTTCTTCTTTGTACAACACCATTCTATTGAGGTGTTCTAGGAGAAGAGAAGCTCTTATTATAGCCACTGTGTGAGAAATAATATTCAAACTCTTGATTTTCAAACTCACGGCCATGATCACTTCTCAAGGTCTTGATCCTAAGTCCAGTAAGGTTTTCTACAGAATTGGAATATTTGATAAAATAAGAACAAGATTCACTTTTGTGAGAAAGAAAGTATACCCATGTGTACCTAGAAAAATCATCTACAAGAACATAAACACAGTGCTTTCCATTTAGACATGAATCTGTTGATGGTTCAAAAAAATCCATGTGAACCAACATGAGAGGTTGAGAAGTAGAAACTTCTTTCATTGATTTGAAAGAAACATTGCGTTGTTTTCCCTTTTGACATGGATTACACACTTTGTTAAGTGGGAATTCCTATTTAGGTAAGTCTCCTACTAAACATTTCCTAGTTAGTTTTCTAAGTGAGTGCGCATTACAGTGTCCTAGTCTTCTCTTACATAGCCAAGATTCTTTATGAAAATAATATAAACAAGTAATATTTTGTTTATCTAAAGAATTCAAATCTACATCATAAATATTTTCATTTCTTAATACAGTGAATACAAAAACAATTTTACAATTAAAAACATTACATTAATAATTTTCAAATTTTAAATTGAAACCATCATCAGACAACTGAGAAACACTTAGCAGGTTGTATTTTAATCTATAAACAAATAGTACTTTAGAAATTATAATTGAATTAGTGTTACCAATCTAGCCTAAGCACATGATTTTTCCTTTTGAGTTATCCCCAAAGGTGACATGTCCTCGATCAACTTTGATTAAGATCTTAATGCATGAGTAGTCTCTTGTCATATGCCTTGAACATCCACTATCCATGTACCATATCTTCCTATAAGAACTTTTCAAGAAAGTTTCCTATAAAATAGATTTAGACAGAAGATAATTTTGGAACCCATATTTTCTTGGGTCCAGAAAGGTTAGAAAGTAAAACTTTAGGCACCGATATTTGTCTAATGGGTTTCCAATAATTAACAGATTCAAATTATTTTGATAAATAAACTTTGTTTTATCTATAAGAATTCGAATAGCTAGATAAAGCATTAGAGTTTTCAGAACATGAACTAACAACATACTGTTCAGATTATGGAATAAATTTATTCTTAACAATCTCTCTCTGTATAGGTTGGTATACTAAACCATTGTTATACTTTGGTACAACTTGCTTTCTAAGAATTTTAGTTAGAGTATTATTTCCATTTGTGAACTTCTCTAATCTTTTTCTAAGTTTCTCACTAGAAAATTTGAGTTTAGTATTCTCCTTTATCAGTTGATAATTCTTTTCCTTTTCTATACTAAGTCATATTTAACAATACTAGTCAAGGCATAATGTTTCATTAATGATTTATACTTATCTTCTATCTCATTACACGTATCTTCTAACATATTACAATATTCAAATAATTCATCTTTAGAAATATTATCATCATAATTTGAATCACTTTCATTCCCAGAATAGTAATCATTCAGCATAGGGGAAACAGGTACCTCAGATGTTTTAGTCATGAAACAAATGATGGCATGATTCATTTCTTTAGAATCAGAAACTACAGATCCACTTGATCTGTCTTCTGAAGCACTCCATGTTTCCTTCACATCTTTCTTATATTTGTTTCCCTTTTAATCATATTTCTTCTTAATATATAATTTTGGACAGTCATCCTTAACATGTCCTTTCATTTTACATTCATAATAAGCTATCTCATCATTTTTATCAGTTTTCTTCCAATCTCTCATCCAACTAAATTGTTGGTCATACTTACCCTTATTATTTGATTTTATAAACAATTTCTTCTTTATATAGAATTTCTTGAATCTCTTGGATATATGAGCCATATCTTCATCACTGTCTGGTTCATAATTTTCACTAGTTTTTCTTTCTTCAGTTATGTGAACTTTCTCTTTTTCCTTGATTTTTGAAAAAATAGACTTAAATTCCACTGACTTCTTATTAGGTTCACCATCTTCATCTTCGTTTACCTTCATCTCTTATTCATACATCATCAATTTTATAATCAACTCCTTAAAATGTATCTTGGCATTGTCACATGATTCTCGTATAGAGACAGAGGTTCCTCTCCATCTGTCTGGTAGGCTTCTTAGTATCCTCATGATTTGCTCCTTTTTTGGAACAACTTTTCCCAGTGAGCTCATTTTATTGACTATCTCATTAAACCTGAGATACATATCAGAAATAGGTTCATCAGATTTCATTTTAAAATTATCATATTTAATAGTGTATATATTTAGTCTCATTTCATTAACATTGGTTGTTCCCTCATGGGAAATAACCAGAGTATCCCATATTTCATAAGTACTCTTACAAGTAGATATTCGATTAAATTCTTCATCTGCTAAATCACAATACAAGGTATTCATTGATTTACAATTATTATTGTAAACAGCTTTCAATGGTTTATCCCAAGTAGTTCTAATAATATCTGGAATCTTATACTGGGTCTCTATAGCAGTCCAAATGTCAAATACCATACTTTCTAAATGTATTTTCATTTTTATTTTCCATTAGGCATATTTGACAACATTAATGAATGGTGGCCTGTTGCTAGAAACACCTTCTAATCTGTTATCCATAATTAGATTTTAGAAAATGTTTTTAAAGAGATAAAAATTAAAAAATAACATAAATTTAAGATCTTTATTACACAACTAAAATCACAGTTGAATAATATTAAAGAGTCCTAATAAATTCCTCTCATACCAAATGTTGGTCGGAGTGGATAATCAAGAGGGGGTGGGGGTGAATTGAGTTCGAATTAAAATATATGTTAAAATGTATTTCTAAAAAGGTTTTCCCCAAAGAATAAATAAAGCCCAGTTAATCAAGGTTATACTTGTTATAAGAGTTTGACTATTTAAGTAACTTCTTAGAAGATTGATTAATTCTAAGTAATCTTAATTTGTGTAATTAAGATTACTTTTGAAGTTATTCTACTAATAAAATCTAGTTAAAACTTATATCCACAATTAACAATTAAAGTGAAATTAGTGATTTATAGATTATATAATAAAGAAATAAAACAGAGATAACATAATTAAGCACGACATCAGATATGAAGCAAGTGGTTTGGTCTCAAGACAAGAACTAATCCACTCCACTTGGTGATCACCTGCCACTAAGCGGTTTATACAAATAAAAATTGATCCACACCCTGGATCGGGGTTTACAACAATACTCAAACTGTCCAGGTCCTCATACCTCTACCACAGTTCTACGTAGGAAAGTAATAAAAATAGCACACGGGCTGTCCAGGTCCATTGGTATAAAGAGTTTGGTGTGAGGATTTCAGTATCCTCCAGTTTAGCTTAGGATTCAGTGTGTGTCCAAACAGACAGAAGAACACACTACTCATAATGTAATGAAATGAATGATCACAACAGTGAAAGACTATATAGATGAGTTTAGAATGCTCTTGTGTGATGTAAATGTAGCTCTGGACTCTTTTGGATTGAAGCATATGGAGCTTTGAGTCCTTCTCTGGAAGTTGTGTAGAAAACTGAGTTTCACGATTCAGCTTTTTTTCTTCGTGAGGTTCAACAAGAGAAGATGTTATTTAAGCTTGAAATATGCTTCATGTGTTCAACAGTGTCGAGTTCAAGGCAGTGGGCCTTTTTTTGAAACTTCCTCTAAGTATCTTCTTCATTATTGTGCTCACGACCTTTTTTTTATCACACACTATGATTCTTGGCAACACTTCACTTTTAACTTGGAAAGCATGTGTTGGAGCCGAAAAGTTTTGTGTATTATGCACCTCATACCTCGTATTTTCTGATGATATGTCTACAAAGAGACATTAATTATGTCAGTGCATTAAAATCCTCAAATATGACTGTTAGAAATTAAATTGAAAGATGAAAATATAGTTTAAGAAATGGTGTCACAGTAAGTCATGTAAATAGTGTCTCCTTTACACGGTGTCTAGATTGATCATGGTGTCTGAGTGTCACGGTGTCTCATGGTCACAGTGTCTCGCGATCATAGTGTCTTGTTCATGGTGTCTGCTTCACCGTGACTTTCTTCACGGTGTATTTCTCATGGTGTCTTCTTCACTGTGTCTTGCTTTACAGAGTCTGCTTAATGGTGTCTTGCTCACGGTGTTTGCTTCAAGGTGTCTTGCTTTACGGTGTTTGCTTCACGGTGTCAGAAATACATAGCCAGTGGTAGAGTCATGGTGTCTTAGAATTTTTAATGTAACCATGTTCAGACATAAATAATGATGATAATAGAAATGATTATGACTTAAGCATTTGTCAAATAAGGTATTTTCAGAGTATATCAAAGATAGTATAAAGTAAGTAAACTGAAAATAGAGCAATTAAGATATTTCATGGCTCTTCTTAAAGCACGAGAAAACATTAAACATAAATACACATGATTGGATATAATTTATAGGAGTTAACTAGGTTGAATAATATTTTTGATCATTAAAACATGATTAATACAAGAGGATTCCAATAGAAATGTTCTTTTCCATCTAATATGACATCCTTTAAAGATACTTAGGCATTCCTAGGGTTACTAAAAATGGATACCATAATTATTATTAATCTAAATGTTCAATTTTTATTTGATAAAAAGATTTTTTGGAAAACCATTCATTTTCATTAAGTACTTATATGATGAAATGATGAAATTTGAATAAAACTTGTTTCTTTTCCTCAGGTTATTCTTTTATGAAATTATTATGTGTTTATGAAATCCATTTTCTCCATGGGATATGATATAATTATGTTTTATTAAAACCCATTTATTTTAATGGGCTTTGATATGATGAATTTTTTATGTTCTTGTCGAAAAATAATATATGGATTATGTGATGGTTGGGACACATATCTCTTTCAAATTAATTAGGTAAATATAGTCATCTCCTAAAATAAATAAGAACATAATAGGGAGTTAACCAAGTTTAGTATGGAACTTTGTTCACAATGATAGTTTTGGGAGTAAAAAACTGACTCCTAATATGCTTTGGGGAGGGAACTGATTCCCTTATAATAGTTTTGGAAATTATCATTCAATCTGAAGGAAATGATTTTTCTAGGCTTATATGTATTCCAAAAATCTATATATTATGAAAATGTTATGATCTCATGGATATTGTTCTTTGATTCCATTTTATTCATGTCTTATTAAATTAAATGATATATCAAATGACTTTTTTATGATCTATAATTTGTGTGATATGGTTTTCAAATGTTATTATATTATTATCGTACCCTTATACTCACGTTATGTTGAGATATCCCTTGTTTACCCTTACTTATCATCAAAGATAACTCTTTATTAACATTCATTTCCCTACTCTATGAAGAAATTTATTTTTTATGATATATATATGAAGGGTGATAGTTATTAGGAACTTATTGGGAGACGATGTAGTTAACCTATGAACTTAGTTGTTTATCAAAGATTCCAAGGGCACTAGACCTATACAATTCTATCACAGATCATTATATTATTTATTAAATATGCATATTTTAATATCTGATATATATGTATGAGAATTTTGGTGTGTTTATAGTTGATATCAGATCATGGTTTAGTTAAACATTTGAAAATAGGATGAGAAAACATGAGTGAGAACCATATGGATAATTCAATGTAGAGGAAAATACCATGAAATTTTGTTAAAGGATATAGTGAGTGGTTTTTAAGAAATTATATCCTTATCTAAGTACTATAAGTGGATGTGTCTCTAAAAACTATGTACATAGGGATACTAACTCTGAAAAAGGAATGTTAATTTGGACTCATTCATTACATGGTGTACGATAGTGTTCCTTGCTGCACACCTCATTTTACACTCTCAGGGTATATTTTTTGGAAATTTAAAAAATAATTATGAACCATCATGAGGGATTTTAATAATGACTGTGGATAACCTAGGTTAAGCCTATGGTGTCATAGATCATAAAGAAGACTTCATGATTTAGACATCCAATTAATGATTTCCCATGATTATGTGGTTCCTCACAATGACTATTATTGATTACAATATGCTTTTTGGTTTTTGTTAATGGCTCGAAACTCAAGGAACCATGTCAATGTGTAGTGCGATGGACAATGCAATGATTTTACTCTTGAAAAACCAAGATTATGGTAGATGGAATGAAAAACATCATTGATATACTCACACAACTTTTTAATTATATGAATCATGCTGAAGTTCCAAATGAGAAAAGGAGGGAAGAACACTCTCTTGAGTCCTTCATGAGTAATCATACTCATTATTTTAGTGGTTCTACTAATCCACTAGGTAAAGAGAAATTGACCATTACCATTGAAAATATATTTTCCATTATCTAGTATTCATATCATGAAAAAATCATTCTAGTTATCTATTATTTAGAAGGATAATTAGATCATTTGGGAACTCTTATAAAGAATACAAGTCCACAAGATGATATTCAATCCATGAAATATGGTGAGTTTAATAATTTTCTTTCAATAAGTAATCTCCACATAATCTTCATATGAAATAGACAATTAATTCCCAAGTTAAATAATAATGATGATTAATATGTTGGTACTTATGAGGCGTATTTAACTAGACCTGTAAGGTTCAATTCTAGTATTATCATAAAACCTAAAAAGTATGGTTGATTGATTATTTAGTGTCATAAAACCATGTCTTTGAAGGGTTTTGGACATAAGGCACTTCTATTTTTATGAAGAAAATATTTGATGTACAATCATGGTGGAAATAGAGATTGGAATTACTCATCATTATTATGGTTTTGATAAGATAAGATGATTTATTTAAAAAGGAAACTCTAAAAACCATGGAGAAATGAATATGATATTTCCTTTATGATCAATTTATAGAAGGAAATATAAAAGAAATTTTATTAAGGGCACTGGTAAATGTTTAAATCATGGTATAGAAGGTTATTAACCAATTGCTTTCTAAATTAATGTGAATAAGTTAACAAATGATGTGGAAAGATATAATTCTCAACAAAATACACCACCCACACTTTAGTGTTTCAAATGAAAGAAGTATATGAATCATGTTAACGACTTTAGCAACCTAAAGTTTAATGATGATAATTGATGTTAGAAACCACTTATACTGAGATAAAAAGGAAAATCCCATGTGATCGCTATTTATATTTATGGGTGTGATAAATACACGGTTAAAGGTACACATATCATCCACTATATAACTGATAACGTTTATTTGAATCCTGAGAAACCCACTATTTTATATTTGAATAATTTTATAATTGTATCAAAATACCAACTCAATGACTTTATGTTGAATTAGCAGTGAAAACCCCCAATGACATGATGATCACATCTCAAGTATATGATTCTTATATAGCTGAATTTTGTAGTAAAGTGATTCCTGAAAACCTCTTTATTCAGCCTCTGGTTGGATTGGATGTTATATTTGGGATGGATTGATTTTCTATGCATAAATCCCACATTGATTTCTAAGGGAATTCATATTTTATTTTCTGAAGAAACCTATGATTTTCAACCAGTGCGAATATGATCATCCAATGGAAATTACACACATTTTATAAGTCTTGATTCCCATTAAAAAGCGGTGTTTATCTCAAATGGGTTGGGAGAAACATAACATCAATGATATTCCTATTATTCTGGAGTTTTTTTATATGTTTATGGAATATTTTCATATTGTTCGATCTAATTATGATGTTGAGTTCACAATAGAACTCATACCTGGTGCAATGCCTATTTCAAAGACTCTCTATTGAATGGCCCAGATTGAGTGTCAAGATTTTAAGAAGAAAATATAGATTAATCTTGACAAGGGATTCATTCAATAAATCATATCATCTTGGGGTGTGCCTATTTATTTGTTAAGAATAATGGTTGATTGATGGGACTATTCATTGATTATCATGAAATTAACTAGATCCCAATCGAGAACAAGTATACCCTACCCCATATTCATGATTTGTTTGATCAACTTCATGGATATCAATAATTTTTGAATATTGAAATTCATTCTGGATATCAAAAATTGAGTGTCAATAAGGTGGATATAACCAAGACAACAGTTTGTACATGGTATGGACACTATAGGTATATAGTGATTTCATTTTGTGTTATTAATTTCCCCGATATCTTCGTGAATTTAAGGAATAAAGTATTTAGAGATAACCTTTAATAGTTTTAGTTAGTATTTATAGATGATGTTATTATATATTCCAATAGAAAGTAAGATAATGAAGATCAATTTATAATTGTACTAAATACCTTAAGTAATGATGAACTATATATAAAATTTACAATGTGTGAATTTTGGTTACAAATGGATTCATTTTTAATTCATATAATCTGAAGTGAGGGTATCTCAGTTGATCCATCAAAGATAGTGGCTATTTAATGTTTCCCTAGACCAACCATGGTTGTGGAGATCCAAGGTTTTCTTGGTTTCAATGGATATTATATATTGTTTGTAGAGAATTTCTCATTACTATCAAATCCACTCACCAAGTTAAATCATAAGGGATACATGTTAATGGATGGATGAATGCAGGGAAAATTTTAAGGAACTATAGAAAATATTAGTTAGTGCAACAATAATTACATTACCATATTGTGGAGAAGCGTTTGTAATCTACAGTGATTCATCCAATATGGGATTAGGATGAATTATTATAAAGAATAAAATGGTTATAACTTATGTATCACAAAAAATGAATGTTCATGAGAAAAATTACCCAACTCTTGATTTGGAGTTATGAGTAATATTTGTTCATTAATTATACATAGGCATTATCTAAATGGAGATAATTTTGATATATATACCAATCAAAAATGTTTAATGTATATATTTAGATATAAGTAATTGAATATTATCTATAGAAGATTGTTGAAGCTGATTAAGTATTATGACTACTCAATTCATTATATCATTGGGAACATGAACAAGGTTGCTGATGCTTTGAGTTGATCATACTAAATTCTATATGATGTGGATAAAAATATATAATATTTATGAGTTTTAATGTTATGGATCTTGAAATTTTAAAATAAGGGGATAAATCTTTTCTTTATCACATAAGCTTTCATCCAACTATCTATTTGAGGGTAAAAGAGGTACAAAAAGATGATATGGAGATTCAAAATAATGTACGAAATGTTCCTGATTTTAAACTAGATCATTATGGAATGATATTATTCATGAAACATGTATGATTTCAATACATAACATATTATAAGAAAGACCTATTAGTGTAATAACATAGTTTGACATTATTTATTCATCATATAAGTAAAAATATTTATAGAGATCTGAAAGGGTTTTTATAGTGGGATGGAATAAAGAGAGATATTACAGAGTTTGAATATTTATGATTGGTATGCCGGTTTGTCAAGTTTGATATAAAAAGGTATAAGTGGTTGTCACAAGTATTACCCATACTATAATAGAAATAGAAAATATCACCATGGGTTTTGTCGTTGGACTCCATGAAACATCTAAAGGCCATTACGCTACATGGGATATCTTTTTTCTCCTTAAAAATTTAGCACACTTCATCACAATTAGAAAATATTACTATCTAGATCATCTTGATAAAATATAAATTAAGGAATTGTTAATGTTTCAAGGATTACCACATTAAATTGCACATAATCAAGATCTGAGGTTTACCATGATGTTCAAGTGAAGTCTTTAGAAATATTTGGATATAAAGATGAGTTTTTACACTCTATATCATCTTCAGACAGATGGTCAGTCTGGGATAACCATTAAAACCACATATTATATTTTGAGATATTATTTTATGGATTTCAAAGGTGGTTGGGATCAAAACCTTCCTCTATTTGAGTTTTCATAAAACAATAGATTTGACTCAAGCATTATGATGACTCATTATGATGCCCTGTATGAAAATAAGTATATAACATCAAAATACATGGATGATATAACACCCCAAAAATTTATGATATATTTATTTTTAAATAAATTACATCTTTTCGATAGATTAAGACATACATAACATCATGTTTAAATGAAACACAACACTCTACTAGGATATTATAATTTAAACATGGCAATTATAACCTATCTGTTAATATCATGACCCATCCCAAAGGGGCTCTAATCGTGACTACCCTAAGCCTATCTCTATTAGGACTAGGGATGGCTTCTAGCATCTAGTAGGCATATCACTCACATGGGAGGACTTAGCCTAAGGTACCTATACACACACAGACATACACACACATATATCTATGACCATAAATTTTTGAAATGTAAAACAAATAATAAACCATTCATGCATACATATAAATCACACTATCAGATAATGAAAAATGTAATGAAAGAAAAAAAGCCCAAATACATTACCACCTTAATGATTCTGAAAGCAAGTCCATCCTCAAATTAATGAAGGGGGATTCTATCAAGGTTACTTCTAGAATATAACTTTTTCAGTCTAGCTCACCAATTCTTTCCTGGTAATGGTCCCTCTAGATCTTCATAAAAAGTTTTATCATCTACCTAAGACCCAACATGTTCATGAAAATACCATGCACAGATGAGAATAAAAATACCTAGTATGAAACCTCGAAATCACTATGAATATTACCGCAAGAATAAAAGTTATTTTTACATACGTATGTGTCTAGAACAAAAACAAGAAAAATTTCTATAT
This sequence comes from Viscum album, assembly GCA_963277665.1. Taxonomy (NCBI): domain Eukaryota; kingdom Viridiplantae; phylum Streptophyta; class Magnoliopsida; order Santalales; family Viscaceae; genus Viscum; species Viscum album. Next base: position 1,458,837,259 of record OY728128.1, read on the forward strand.
ATACTCAATAAAGTCACATGATCTCAATGTAATGTCAAAACCATAATTCCAATCTCGAGATCCTGCTTGAATATTTCATACAAAACTCATCTGGGAGACCATTATCCTCAAATTAGATATCACTAAAGGCATCCATCTGAGATGTAATATTCATTTGGTCTCACCATTGGAGGTATATGATTGAAATATAAGGTGAATGATAGATATATGAGGATCACATCCAAGGCCATGGGGTATACCAATAATTCAATCTAGAATAACCCACTATGTAGAGGATTGGCTCCCACATACTGTTGGCCAAAAAGATACCAAGAAATCCATCTAGGGAAAGTTAATGATAATTGATCTCACTTTAGACCACATGGAAGAATTCCAACAACTCTATCAAAAAATTCAAACCTAAGGTATCTATATCCTAAGTGTAGGAAGTGATTCCATACTAACTGACAGGGAATGGATCTAGGAAATGCGCTCTGACACAACTTGTACAAGATGAAGAGGAAAAGGGATCTAATCCTTAAGTAAAAGGGTATATGGGTTGTAATGGGGGTGCACATCATGTCCCTTTAGCACTAGGTCGATCTATTGTATCCCAACCTATACCCATGTATATTTTCATGTAAGAGTACACTATGTGTTCGAGGCTGTGTACATTTCACAATGTCCATGTCCGACTGGCTATGTCCAGGTATGACTATCCATGCACGTGATCATGCATTCATACCATCCTAGATACACATAGATCTTCTAAGTCAAGTCACATTCCATGTGGCAGGGGTCACATGCAGTGAGATACTTATCTCTTTATAGAAACCCTAGTGCCTCACCAGGGGTCCAACATGAAATGTTTTTCAATAACACACATTGTGTTACCTGAAAATTTCCAAATTTTTAGATCTATTTCACACATCATATTCGCATTCTCCACCTACGGAAAATAATTTTGTTATGCTAATAACACATTCTTCCTAGTCTTTCTATCTTTTCTCAATGGATTCTAGCCATACGATTCATATGGGAATCAAATATTTCCCATATTCATCATTGTTTCACGCATCACATGATCCATATATCTCTAATCCACTAATATTTTCTCGTAACCAATCTTATATCATGATATTCACACCATTCTGAGCTTGGTTCAACAATATTAACACGTTGTGCCAAGCAATGAGTGGACAACTACTGTTTTTTTGATATTTTTTGAACCAAAGGGCAAGATATTTGCCTCCGATGAATGAAGAAACAATGAAGAAAATGAACATCTATAAAGTTGTGGAACAAAAACCATCCAATGTTCATTTTTACCTCAATCCATTTCCATTAGAACAAAAAATGAAGTGATAAATGAATAATCACAATTTAATTCCACCAATTCAATAATAAATCAAATAAATACCCATAATATGCATGATCTGTAAATTAATCTATTGGTTGATTGATCTGAGTTCTCTATTGGAATAAATAATTGGGAAATTAAACCAAAAAAATTGAAATAATAACTCAATTTGGATTAATAAATGGTGAATAATGGTTCCATTCCATTTTTATTGGTGAGATCCTTCAACTATGTTTCATGCTGATTGTGGAACCATGATCCGGTTATTATTCACCTAGGGAAGATCCTATAACGGTTACCCAAAATATATAGGGTTATGAAGATAACCTCATGATTTTATTATAGTTGAATATTTATATAACATTATTAGGTTGTTATTTTAATTAAATATATCAATTTATTTAATTTATTTATTTTGAACGTTCGACCACGATCACGTCTCAACCCAAATTCCCAATGCGTTCCAAGGTTGTGTCACACATTGGTAAAATCCAAATTCTGAACTGAAAAGTGGCCTCATATTTCTAATATAACCATCTCTTTAGAAGTTATTCCGCTTTCTTAGTAAAATTATGCGTGCATGTATTTAATGTATTTCAAAAATTAATTTTGGGAATTACAGACCTTATAATATTAGACCATATCCACGACTAACTCCGAACATTATTTACATAATATTCAAAAACAAAACATAGAAAAATCGGAGTCATTAAATTCTCCCACCCATGTTGATTTCTATCCTAGAAATCCAAGACAAAAGTACACACAACGAGATGTGGGTACTGAGTACACATTTGAGTCTCCCACTCCCAGGTTCTCTCTTGAATATTCACATGATACCACTAAACATACTCTAGGGGAATCGATATCCCACAAAGGGTCGTCTCTTTTCGATCCTTGATCTCGATCATGTAATTATTAAAGGTTGCTCCATCCTCGATGTCCATATCTTCCCAGTTGATGGTGTGTGAATAGTCGTTCACGTACCTACTCATTTGAAACATGTAGAAGATGTCATGTACCTGGTCTGACATTGTCAATAGAGCTATGTGGTAAAACACCTCACAAAATCTATATAGTACCAAGTAACGGCCAATGAATATTGATGGTAACTTTCCAGAGAATCCAAATCTTCATAATCCACATCAAGGTGAGACCCTTAGAAATACATGGTCTACCTACTCAAACTCTAGAGGTTTCCTTTATCTATCCACCTAAGACTTTAGAGGGTTCTATGTAGTCATCATCCAATCTGGAAAAACCTTCCCAATTTTTATAGTATCTCACACCAACTCTAGGCCCATGATTGTGGACTCTCCTTGATTAATCCAATAATGTGGTATCACGTAGGATCTCCCATACAAGGGCTCGAATGGTTCCATACCATTGGTTTAATGGTAGATGTTGTTGTATGAAAACTAAACTAGGGTTAAATGATCCTCCCAACTATGACCAAAGTCTGACATGCAAGCTATCAGTATGTATTATAGAACCTAAATGGTCCACTCCATCGGGTCTTCAGTCTAGGGATGAAATGCAGTGCTCAAGAAACAATGAGTCCCAAAGTCTTCCAGCAATCCCTTTCATAACAGATATGTGAAGCGAGGTTCACAATCTGAAAGAATCGTCTACAGAACTCCATAGATATAGATAATATCCTATACATAGAGGCATCCCAATATCTATATTTAACTCTGTTCTCAGATAGGTAGGAAATGGTATGACTTTGTGAGTTGGTCTACTATCACCCAGATATCATTGTTTCCCTTGAACGTACATGGTAAGGACATCATGAAGTCCATATATATATATCCCATAACACCTCCACCATGGATCCTAAATGGGTTTAGATAAACTCACTGGAACCTAGTGATCATCCTTATCTTACTGACAAGTATTGAATTGAGAGGAAAACTATGCAACTCCATTCTTCATCCATGGACACCAAAACTGATGTTGGAGATCTTGGTAAATCTTTTTCACACCCAGATGTATCAAAAAAGGAGATATATGAAACTCTCTCAAATCCTTTTCCAACAATGTCACTGGTACCATCATACATCATCTAAAAAGAAGAAAATTATCCCCACCTTTAGAAAATCCATGAGAATTATGTATAGTGGATATCTGAGTACGTAGGGTCATGTAGTCGGTATACCCAAAATATTCGTCCCTAACTCACTGTAAAAATGGAGGGTTAATAACTATACAATGGTGGGAAGATTCTCCATCCACATCCGTAATGGATATCTTTAATGTGGCCAATTGTTCAAACAATCCACTCAGAAACTACGAAGAAGATCTCTTACTGAGAGAATCTTCTACCATTTTTGACTTACCAAGAGTATAGAAAATATCAAAGTCATAATATTTGAATAACTCTACCCATCACCGCTACCTACAATTAATATCCTTATGAGAGAATATATAAATGAGACTATTGTGATCAAAATAGATGATAATCCACTCATCCATTTGGCAGTTTTACCACATATTTAGTGTAAAAAACTACCACTACTGACTAACTATTGTGGGTCACAATGTTTTTCTTGTATGGTATCAACTCAAAAGAACCATACGAAATCCCCACATGAAGTTTCATAAAAAACCTTATATGGCTCCTAATGCATCACAAAACACTATATACTAAACACCCTACTCTGTAAATCACAATATGGGAGCACTAATCATTATCTGTATCGACTCTTGGAAATCCCGTTGGAATTTCTCTATCAACATGAATGGATTCCCATTTCAGGTTAAATCTATCACGTGTGCTGATATCCAAGATTATTCATATTTGAATATTTTATTGTAGCCATTCAACTCAAATAATCTCTACACCTTTATCATGCTCTTGGGTGTACCACAATCTAACACTACCTCAACCATTTTCGGGTCTACTGTTGCACCCTTTGCTAAGGTAACATGTCCCAGAAAGTGCACCTCTAGAATCCAGAACTGGAACTTCAAGATATTCCTATAAAGTTGGTGTTCCGAACGTAAATCTAGAATAATCCTCATGTGTCTCATGTGCTATTCCTAGGACCTAGAATACACTAGGAAATCATCGATGATGTCCACCAAGAACTAATAAAGGTTGAAATATCTGGTTCATGAGACCCATGAACACTGTTGGGGCATTCATCATGCAAAATGGAATAACCAAGTACTCATAATGAGCATAGCAACATATGAATTTCATATTTAATATACCATCATCTCATACTTGTAACTAGTGATATCCTGAACTGATTTCAATATTTGATAACCATCATTCCCCTCTCAATTGATCAAAGAGGTCATCGATCCTTGGTAGTGAATAACTATTCATTATGATCCCTTAATTTAAGCGATGGTAATCCACACAAAACATCAAGCTCTCATAATCCTTGTAAAACAACACTAGGGATGCCCAGGGTGAAACACTGGGTTAAAAAAATCTCTTCCCCTATAAGTCCTCCAACTTCACCCTCATCTTGAGAACCCTTGTGAGATCCATTTTATATACAATAATTGATATCGGGGTCATCCTGAGGTGTACATCAATTCATATGTCTATCTTTAAGAAGGGATTTAATGATACAATGCCGTCATACTCCAACACTATAAAGAACTTAAAACTCATAGTATTAACTACACCAAGGTTCATTATATCCAAGTAACAAGTAATTGGATGCACCTTACTATCCATGACTCCATCCCACACTAGTTGTTTTTTTATTTTATCTCAAAAAGGAAAACCTGGTTTCATCACTATGGACACACAACTTCTTCCACATAAAACAGTCTATCTGGGAATGAATTATATATAACAAATACATACCTAAGATGACTTGATAAGGCGTTATCACTACTTCAAAGTGATCCCAATAGAAAATCTAATTTCAAAGAGTCAATTCAAACTTCCAATGAAGTTTTTGATTGTTGAGTCACTTCCCATAGGAGTATTCAAGTGTAAGGGTTGATCCAATGGATCAACTGAAATATTTATGTCTCAAAATAGATATTTGGAAAAAAAGTAATGAATAGAACTTGTGTATATCAGTACTATATATATGGTATAAAAGACAAAGATCATACCATATATCATCCGTAGACCTTCCGGATCACAATCCTTGTTCACCTATAGCTTCCCTCTAGCTCCATGGGGTTGTGGTGGTAAAGTAAAAATGTCTAACACCTCTTGTTTCTCTTTGTACACCTCTTACACGTATTACTTCCTTCATACATGACTTCTTTTAACTCTTCCTATACCTCAATGTACCACCCACTATCTCCCTGTCAACCGTATGGCAGGTTAGATGATTTCATGCAAGATGTCTCATGTTGTTACAAGTGTTGTACCACCTATCATTGGACTAACTAGACCCATCCTGTGATCCCTCAACTAAAGACCCTAAGTCTTAAGATCATGACCGGGAATTCCTCAATTGTCTAGGTCTCTGAGACTAACATTATATCCCTACTTATAATGTTTTTGAACCTATGTAGCCACTCCCAGCAATAATTGTTTGTGTCTTCTTAGAAAAGAAACTATAGAAAAACAATGAATTCCCTAGAACAACCCCTAGTATATGTAGGAATGAATATAAGTATAATGATGGCTCGAATGTCTCTATACAGTCCTCAATAGAAGGGCCAAGTTTGAAAGAACTGATCATGAACCATATCCATCAATTACCTATAGAGGTTGGTCAACCATGATGAATACTCATCCATAGTCATACTACCCTACTGAAACTATAGAATCTCTTGGATGTGTAAATCCATTAGAATATATTGAAATAAATCTTATTTAAAAAGGATCTCAAACTATGACTGTGCAATAATTGACACATCATATGAATGGGTCACTAAACACCACCATCATCCTATAGAGCCAAGGAGATAGCCTATTCCTTGGAGACCATATGATCTACCAGTGTCCTGATAAGATTGAAAATCATATCACCACACCAAAAAATCACTCATCCACCTATGGGATATGATCACCTCAGAACCTAAGGGGTCTCTATCACTAAGAATCGTAAAGTGGACTCATACTACGCTCCTCCTCTACTAGTGCTTTAGGTACCATCTGCTTCTCAATAGGTGGTGGTATAAATGGTGCACCACCTGGAGGAAAAAAATCCACAAAAGGCCCCTATATAGATGCCTCATCACTTTGGGTATAATCTTCATGAAAGAAATGCTTAAACCTGACAATAATACGTTATAGAGGAATCACATAATAGACAAGATGTACTAAGTTTGATGAGTATATCTAGAGAGAAAACTCAAGAATGAAATGGAAAACATAACCCATTCATATATGATGAATTTACTAATGTTTTCCCAAAAACAAGTTTCCACATGAACCAAGTCAAAAAGAAGATGAATAGATTCCGGGTGTGTGGATACATCAGTTGTCGTACCAAAAATGGAGTATCTATCATAAAAGAAGAACTGAAAACACATAACAATGTTTCCCTAAACCAATCTTATAGACTCTAGTCTTAAGTTAGAACCAACTCATATGATAACAATATTTCACAACCCATCCTAACATAGCTTGAACCGTAACTATCCCATGAGTTCCTCTAATAGGTCTGGGGATGGTGGCCAATGTTGAGTAAGAATGCCACTCACATGGGAGGCCTTAGCCTAAGGTAATTATACATACAAACACCCCCGACACAGACATCCAATACCAAACAATTATAAAATGTCAAAAAAATCATAAACCAATCTTACATATATCTAAATCCCACTATCAGAGTAAGAAACGAAGCACTAAAAGAAAAAAGGGCCAAATAAAATATGGCCATAATGAGTCTGAAAACAAGTCTAACATGAATGTGTAGGAAGGGAAGACTATTAAGTTAACTTATGGAATACACCTCGGTTAGTATGGATCAATAAGCTCTACCAAGTATTTGATCCTCTAGGTCTCTATCAAAAGGTCAATCATATGCATAAGACATGCATGTGTAGGAAAATCCCATGCATGGGTGAGTATAATAATACCCTGTAAGACAGCCCTAAAGCATTATGAAAATAAACTTAAGAATAAATATAATCCCTAAAACTACTACATTTATACATAAAATATTATATGATTATTGAGATATACTCAACAAAGAAAGATACTCTTAATGTAAAGTCATAACTATTATTCCTGTCTACGGATCCAGATCAAAGATTCCACACAACAATGATATGAGATATCATACTCCTCAATCCAGATATCACTGATGGAATCCATCTAAGATGTACTTAACATCAGGTGTCACTATAGGATTTATAATCTATAAATATAAATATAACGATACATAGATGAAGATAACATGTATGTCCTTGGATATACCAATAACTCAATATGAAATAACCTACTAAGTAGAGGATTAGTGCTTATATATTTCTTTTCATGATGATACCAAGAACTCTACCTAGGGAAATATAATGATAGAGGATCTCAGTTTGGTACTCATAGAAGGATACTAACAAATCTATCCAAGAAGTGTCACTGAAAGGATCAATATCCTAAGTGTTGGATGCAGTTCCATATTAACCCTAGGGACTAGAACTAGGGAATACTACATAACAATTCTTATCAAAGATGAAGTGGAAAAGATTTTTGAGCCCCCTTTGATGGGGTAAATGGAATGTACTGATGATACATGATTTTTACCTTTTACACTAGTTTATGTATGTGTATCATAGACCATGATTGTTTCTATGTCCATGTTATTGTACAGGGTGTGTCCAAGCTAGTGTACTTCTGATCTATTTTGTGTCTGGTTGGACATGTTAGTGTATGACTAGTCATGTCTCTACCCATACCCATGTGCCATATTGGGTACACACCTAGCCACCAGATCGAGTCACATGACATGTGATATGGGTTACATGTTGTGTGATACATATATCCTCATGGAAACCCTAGTGATGCACCCGGGGTCCCATATGACATGTTTCTTGGTAACACATGTCATGTAACGTGAAAAATTCCAGATTTTCAGATCTAGTTCACGTGTCATATTTATCCTCTCCTCTTACTATGAATCATGTCGGTATACCAAGAAAACACCCATTTGAACCTTTTCATCATCACCCAATGGTGTCCAGCCATTTGATTCACATGGGAATCAAATATCTCTCATCTTCATCACCATTGCATGCTTCGCTTGAACTATATATCTTCAATATGATTAAATTCACTTGTTACTATCATTTTAACAAAATCCACATGCCATACCAATCTTGGATATTCAATATCAAACTATTTTTCTCTGAAAATGGTGCACAACAATTGATTTTTTGATATTTTTTGAACCACTAACGAAGATATTTTCTCATAATGAATGATGAAATAGAGAAGAAAATGCACATCCACAAATATGAAAAAAATGGCCAATGTTTATATTGTAATCAATCTGTTTCCATTAGAATAAAATATGAAGAGACAAATGAATAATCACAAATAAATTCCCTAAAAAACATAATAACTCTAACCTATACCCAGAAAAAACTTGATCCTTGAATCAATCTGTTTTTTGATTGATCCACATTCATTGTAGAAATAAATAAATTGAAATAAAATCTAAAAAAATCAACAACCTTATTTTATTATGATCAATCACTAATGAAGAAAGGTTTCTTTCCATTGTTGTTGTTAGGATCCTTGAACCCCATTGCACCCCGATTGTTGAACCACATTCCAGTCATTGTTGGCCCATAGAATCTCCTCCAACATCTCCTCCAAATCTCCAGTGTTATGGGGTTAACCCTAGAATTTTACCATATCCTTATATTTATAGAACATTATTTGTTCGAGATTCTAATTAAATAAATAAATAAATAAATTTAATTTATTTATTTAAAAAATTCTCCCATGACTGTGCCTCAACCTAAACGCCCATCGTGTTCCAAGGTTATGTCGCAACTTGGGTGAAACCCATGCTCAAAATTCAATGGAGGCCTTAGATTTCTGATCTAAGCATTTAGAAGTTATTCCACTTTTTCAAGAAAACTGTCGGTGAATTTATTTAATAAATTTATTATATTTCAAAATTAATTCTTGGAAAACTATACCATGGAATCTCACATCATCTCTATGCCTAGCTCAAAAAAAATCTATATAATATTCCAAAAATAAGCCATGGAAAAATCGGTGTCATTATAGTTAGGTTGGAAGGTATGAATAGAAATAAATAAAATATTTAAATATTATATGGTTTACTCCTTTTTAATATAATTTCAATGGTTATATACTTATTATAAATAAAATAAGTTCTATTTTATTGAAAAAAAGAAATTTTTTCTCGAAAACAATATTTTTCTAAAATATAGGTATTTTCATGATTTGAACACATGATTCAAAATTATTTTTTAATAATAAAAAAAATTACAAAATGAAGTTTATTTTTGAAATCATCATATAAAAATTATCTTAAGATGAAGTTTTGGTATTTTTTCTAAAATGTTTCATTTTTTGATGAATAGTGAAAAATAATGATTTTTGTTAAAAGAAACCTTTTCATTTAAAGCATTTAAAATACCCATTTTATATTAATATGGTTTTAAAAGTAAAATTTGTTCAATTAAATATTAATTAATAAAAATTATTTCATTGGAATCAATTTTGTTTTTAATTTTGATATAAAAATTGTTTCTAATTTTGAATGTTTTTTAATGCTATTTTCTTGACACATATGTGAGTTTAATTTTAAATTAAATTATAACAATAATGTGAGTTTAATTTTTAAAAATAAATTCCATATTTTTAATAAGAATTATTTATATAATATAAAAGGTTTAACTTATTTTTTTACAAAAATGAATTGTGAAAACATAAAAAATTATATACTGTAGTTATGGTAAAAATGGTTTTACTAGGGGTTAAAATAAAAATATAATGGTTTAAAATGATCAAAAACATTTCTAAATACTATTTTATGGTAATATATAGACCTTATATATTTTAAGGTTTTAAAATGGTCCATTTTTAATCCTTTTTTATGAGAAAAATGTGGATGGAATTCTTTCTTTTCATAAATTCCAAGTGAGCCCCCTCCCCCACTTATAAAAGGACACCTCATCTCTTGACTTTTTTCAGTCAAAAAATCAATTGGTTTAGATAATACCTACCCAAATTACTCCATTAATTCCCTCCCCTCATCATAGAATCATTTATTTGTTCATAAAATTTGTATAGGAAGGATTTTGGTGAAAACCAAAATAAGTTTTTCAAAGAAGACGTAACTTCATTAACTGAGTGTCTTATTTTATTGATTCTTCCACATAATTTAAATATTATGAAAACTTTATGATAATATAACCTCATAATATATCATAAACATTTATTTTTTATGTTAAGTTAATTACCATCAACCATCTCATCCTCCCTCAAATGAGAAATGAAATTGTTGATCATTTGTACAACGAACTATTTCCTCACGAACCGAATTTTTTTATAATCATTTATCATGGATCGATATAGTGATATATTTTAATTTTATATATGATTTTTATTATAAAATTATACTTTTTATGTATAATATCACATATAACCTCTTAATTTCAATTCCTTAGGACATTCAGTAACTTTATTTATGTGTACGTAGGACAACCGCCTGACAAAATGATGTGATTAATTTTTCACTTGAAATTTAAATTTAAGGTAATAAGGACTATTTTAATAATTATATATGATAGAAATGAAATATTATCCATTTTTGAAGATTAATATATCACATACTTTGTTACCTTACGATCCATTGAAAATGATAATGTTGTTCGTGTGTCTGGCGGACAACTGCCATGAAAAGCGATGCGATTCATTTTTTTAATTATACTACAACAACATCAATAGTATGGTATGTGTAAGGGTATTAAATGAAAAAAATTATATATATGATATAATTATCATCTTGTAAATATTAAATTGCATTTACCTTATTTCCATCAAGATATTACAAAAATAGAAATATTAGACACGTATACATACGACGTATCATCTCCATGATTGTAACATAGTTAATTTTTCATAAGCATAGTTATTAGTTAGTTTTAAAAAATAATTTGTGTTAAAAAATTAAAATTATTAAATTTTTAACATTATTATTGTGATTAAATGACAATCTCTTTGACCTGAGTAAACTTAACAAAGTGATTTTGTACAGATGATTTTTTATCATTAAAACCTACAACATAGAATTAATTTGTTATGTAATTGAATATGAAAAGGAAAACAATAATATAAAAGGAATAATACACTTGAAAAATATTATTAATATGGTAAATAACTGACTTAATATTGTTATTCAGGGCTATAAATAAAGAACATGACAAATCATGCGTGAGATAAGGGATCTTTTTAACCCATATTTTTCTTCAAGTTATGACTATTATCTCACTAAATCACTTTATTTATCTATAAAGTTATGCAACTATTATAAATTCTATATATATTCATATTATGTGTATACTTATCCTATTATGACTTCATTCAATGGAGTAATACATTCCTTATTACCATCTATTAAAGGACCTCTTAAAGGAATCTATTTTTGATTATATTATGAGACAGGATTGTGAAACCCATTTCATTACATGGTTAATTATAATATTTAAGACTTATAATTGATGTACTTATTTGGAACACATATGCATGTATATGAAATGAATGAGATGTGTGGTTATAGAATTATATATCCCTCTATTTTACAATGTTATGTTTTAGTCTCATGTGGCATCATGTATGGGATTCTAGAGTGAACCTAATCCATTATGGGACTCTGTCAACCATGTAATTTTATATTGGACGTTATACCTGACTTATTTTTATGTCATATTTTATTTAATTTATACTTTTCTATGTTTTTATGATCTTATGACACCATATTATTTATGTTATTCTTCCACTTGATTACTCATGTACCTTATATTTAATGATATCATGTTATACCTTTGACTCACATGTCATGCTTCCTTATCATGTTTACACCCTTACTGAGATTTTTATCTCACCCCTTTTTTATGTATTCCCTGGGTTATACAATAAATATATTGGAGGATTAATGAATTTTAGGATCTCACTATAGAGAGAAAATTAAGGATTCTATGTTTTAGTTTCGTTTAATGTATTATGAGCCTTGTATTCCAATGAAACCAGTCCATTACAATCCTTTTATTGTATTAATGTATATTTATGTTTAAGAATAATGTAATGATATTTGTAAAAGTATTATGTTTCCATAGTAGGTATCTAAGGTATGGTTTAATTAACCTTTTTAAAGTAGGATGAGAAAACATTATTGAGACCCAAAGGATAAGTCAAAAGATAATTTTAAGAAGAATCCTAAGTATCATAAAATATCCTGGGATTTTTTAAATTATAAAGTGAATGGTTTTCCTCCCATTATGGTTAATAAAAGTGGCTGTGGTTCTGAAACAGATTTTCCTAGGGTTAATAACTCTAAAAAAGGTGTATCGGGCTTGACTCAGGCAATATCTAGTACACTACAATGATCCAAACTGCACACCTGGTTTGACATTCACAAGGAATATCTTCTGGAAATTAAGAAATTATTTATGAACACTTATAGAAGGAAATTAAATTTTCATAGGATTTTATATTAAAAAATATATCATGGATAACATAGGTTGAAACTTATAAATTCATAAGTTAAAGAATATATTTCATTTATGAGTTATCCTTTTAATATTCATAGTTTTCTATTTATGTGTTTAATAATATAATGGTAATAATCCTCAATTATTCTTTTCATTCATTCTATGGTATAAAAATAAAAGAAAATTAGTCAAAACCATTGTGACGGGAAATGTGATCACTCCCCATATGAGATTCCAAACCCATTTGAAGTAGGCGTTAGTAACTTCAGGATAATACATTCTCAACTAACTAATGTTTTGAATTGATAATTAACTTAGTAGGAATTACTAAATATTCCCAAGAAAGATAAAATTGAAATTTAAACCTTTATTCAATAAGGACCCCAACATTTAGTGGATCTTCTGATACATTATTTTAGAAAAAATGGATCAAATCCATTAAAAAAATCGTCTCTGTCCTTCAATGGTATAAGTAAGATAATGTTGCACTTGAAATTTATTATATGGAGGGAGAATATGATCAGTGGTGAAAATTTACCCCAAAAAATCCTAAGGTGGATATAAAAGAGATGGAGTGTATGGAATTATAGAATTTATTTGACAAATATTTTCCTCACAATTTTTGACTTAAAATGGAGTGGGATTTCATTAGCCTCAAGAAATATTATGATGAATCAGTTAGGGCATATGAATAAATCTTAAATAGGCTTGCACAATACAACTTATGATTTTTCATCTCCCCAAAATGTAAAGATTACAGCTTCTTTTATGAGATAAATCTATGTTTTTGAAAATATTTGGCAATTCCTGACTTCATAAACTATGAGGAAATTGATTTTTGTGCACATAATATTGATATGGAGATCACTGAATCTCAAGGATCTCACAGGGTAAGAAGTGGAAAATAGAGTTTTTTTCTGGTGGTATGATGGAGAAATATGATTTTGGTAATAAATTCCAATATCCCACTTGTTGAAATTGAAGGAAGAAGGATCCTGGAAATTTTTTAAATGGGACCAAGAGGTGATTTTGGTGCCCGGAAGAAGGGAGCCTAGAGAGGGATCACCGATAAGTGAAACCCACCAATGCAATGGAATAAAAGAATGGTCCAAAAAACCCTCATACTACATTCCAATGCTACATATATATGGAACATGTACACTATACAAAAAAAATTCTACATGGTAAGGTCTGTTAATGATAACTGATGACCACAACCTCCATGTACAAAAGTGAAAGCTAAAGCTTATGTCATCAGAGCTGTAGAGGAGGATCCAAAAAATGAAATGTTGTGGGTATTAAATTTATTCATTGATGAAAAAAAACACAATTTTATATTACGGTTCTATGAATTATTTCATATCATGTAACTTTAGAAGAACTAAACAAGAAAAACCACAAAACCTAGATGTAGAGTTTTTAGTGAAGATAGTAAATGTGTTAGTTATTTCATCGAAGGAATATAACTCATACGCTATCCATATTTGTGGGTGGAGATTCTGAGAAAACCCTATAATTATTATTTTATTATAATTTGATGAAATTATAAGCATGGATGGGATTTCCTTATATAGACTGATCATAAAATGTTGAGAGAAGGAAATCACCCTCTAAGTCATGAATCACCCCTAGATTATATAAAACTGAAGGATGAGGATGAATTTAGTTTCGTATCATCATCCGAATAATGGATATTGTTTCCTTATGACAAAGTGTATTTTTCTCAAATGATTATGACTAATGAAAGGATCATACTTGAATACATGTCCCTTGTGAGGGATCATACTGATATATTTCCTAAAGATTTTCTTGATCTTTCTCTAAGATGAGAGGTTAAATTTTCACAAGATCTTATACCTAGATATTTTACAATATATAAGACATTATATTGAATTACCATTTTTCAGTTTGAGGAGCTGAAGAAGCAACTATAGGAGAATCTATATAATGGTTTTATATTCCCATGTTCTTAAACATGGGGTGCACCAGTCCTCTTCATCAAGAAGAAGGATGGGTCAATGCACCCTATATTTATTATCACGATCTCAGAAAAATAATTACAAATAACAATTATCAATTTCCACATATAAAATACCTCTTAGATAACGTAAATTAGGCACATTATTTCTCTAAGTTGGGACTTTAGTCCAGATATCACCAATTAAGTGTGATGAAGGATGATATTCCCAAAACTACCTTTCAAATAAGGTATGGTCACTATGAGTTCATCTTGATTACTTTCATGATCACTACTTCTCCAGAAATATTTACGAAATTAATGAATTGAGTCCTTAGGGATTACCTTGAATTTTTTTTGGTATTCTTTATAGATGATATTTTAATATATTCCAAGAATAAGGAAGATCATGAGAAGCATTTGAATATGATGCTAAAGGCATTGAGAAAGGAGAATCTATATTAAAAGTATAGTAAATGTGAGTTCAAGATGAAGTATGTAGAATTATTGGATAATATTATCAGCATTAATGGGATAAATTGGACCCCTATAAGGAAAAGGAAGTTGAGGACAAGCCTAAAATAGTATTTGTAAAAGGGATATGTAGTTTCCTTAGACTAGCTTGTTATTATCAAAATATTTTGAAAAAAATTCATGTTTTTGAAACACACTAAAAAATTTAACATGGAAGGGATTCAATTTTTATGGACTAGTGAATGTAAATAGATATTTAATGAGTTTAGAAATATTCTTATCACTACACTAGTACTTATAATTCCATCAATAATGGAAATTTTTTATGGTATAAAAAAGTGATTTAAATAAGGGTTTGATGTGTTTACTAATATAGAATGATAATTTGATATCCAAATACTCACGGTAGGTGAATGTTTATGAAAAGAACAATCCAAAACAAAATTTGGAGTTGGATATAGTGATATTATAATTAATGATATGGTGACATTATATCTATGGTTGAAAGTGTGAAACATATATGGATCATAGGACCCTCAAATATATATTCATAAAAAAGAATCTAAACATACACCATTGAATATTGGTAGAGCTAATCATGGACTATGACTTCTCAATCCATTACAATCCTGCAGAAGTTAAAAAAGTGGAAGATGAACTATGTATAAAGGATCCATAAATTTTATTAGTAATTATAATTGATAAGGATCCAATATTATTTGATTTGAAAATGATGGATATTCTATTTTAAAAGGATATTAATCCTACATTACTCAAAAAACTAGTCAACCATCCATTCGTGAGAGGAACAAAGAGGCCCAAAAAGAGGAGGAGTTGTTATCAAAGAAGTATCTGAATATTCTAGAGTTCAACCTTTCTAAAGATGGGATTATAAGGTTTTAAACTAGGATGTATGTCCTATAAAAACTAGAGATAAATAGGGATATTATGAATGATTCATATATCTCAAACATATCTATTCATCTAGTAATAACTAATATGTATAGAGATATGAATAAAAAATTATGGTGGGATACCATGAAGTGGTAGATTGTAGAATTTGTATCTCTGTTCTTAGTGTACCAAAAATTCAAGGTTGAATGACTAAATGATAAGGGTATGATACAACCATTATCCATACCAATATGGAAATGGGAAAACGTATCCATGGATTTCATTTTAGGACTCCACAAGACACCTAAATGAAATAACACCATTTTGGTGTAAGTCGATTGCTTTACAAAGTCAACAAATATCATTTCTATTAAGGAATATTTATCTCTTGAAAAACTCAAAAATATATACATAATGGAAGTGGTATGATAAATGGAGTTCCACTCTATATTGTATTAGATTGAGATCCAAGGTTTCCATTAAGGTTTTGGAGAATCCTATTGCAAGAATTGGAGATAGAACCCAGTTTTAGTACTTCTTATCACCCTCAGATGGATGGTCAATATAAAATAACAATCCAAACCCTAGGGGATATTATGAGACATTTTTCAATGGATTTAAAAGTATATTGGTATAATCACTTTCTACTAACATATCTCTCACACAACAACAATTTCTATTCTAGAATTCAAATAACACCTTATAAGGCTCGATATGGGAAGCAGTGGTAGAAATCAACATGCTGGGAATAAGTTGGAGAGTGGAAGTTGATATGACCTAATATTTCATGATATATGATAGATAATCTACAAACCATTCATAGTCACATGAAATCCATGTAAATTCAACAGAAATTATAATCCACTCTCGAAGAGACCCATAGTTTTATGTTAAAGATATGGTGTTCCTATATATTTCACTATGGAAGAAAATCCTAAGGATTGTGAAGAAGGGAAAGATTAATCCTAGATACATCCAAACCATTGAAATCCTTCATCACATTGGGAGGTGGCCTATTGATTAGAACATCCCCTAACCTATCTCAAATACATGATTTCTTCCATGTATCCCTCTTGAGGAAGTATATAATAGACCCCTCACATATAAAAAATACTGAGGTGGTACCATTGAAGAAAGACATTTCATACGAGGAGTAGCTAAAATGATTATGTATTATCATGGCAATGTTCTATAAAACTAGAAAACTCATATAGTAAAAGTGTTGTGGTGAAACCATAAGTTTGAGGAAGCGACTTGGGAACCTGAAGAGGTGATAAATCATAAGTACCCTCACCCCTTATCACTATAGTTTGTAATATGAATTTTTTAGTGATAAATTCTTTAAGGGGGGGAAATTTTAACACTCTAAGACTTTATGATATATATTTTTCAATAAATTTCATCTCTTTAATAGCTTGTGATTCACGCAACACCGAGTTTAAATGAAATAGGATACACACTAAAACTATTATTATTTAAACATGGCCATTATAACCTAGATATTAATTTAGATGGTTTTAATATAAATAAATAAATTATGAAAAAGTTCTATTATTTAAAAATATATAAAATAAATTCTATGGTTATCTAATTATTACAAATAAAGTAAGAACCATTTGAAATAAATTGAAATGTTTTCTTAAAAATAATATTTTTCAAAAAGGCAATTTAGTCACTATTTGAACACATCATGTAAAATTAATTTTAAAAAATACACATAAATTTTTAAATCAGTATATCAAAATTATATTAGGGTGAATTTTTTGAATTTTTTCAGAACATTTTCATTTTTCGATGAATATTGAAAAATACAATTTCTTATTAAAAATAGCAATTTTAATTTATAGAATTTACAAGAAACAAATTATTTTAATATTTAATAAAAAGTATTATTATTTAAGTTATATATTAATTAATCATAATTAGGCCATTATAATAAATTTCATATTTAATTTGAATATAAAATCTATTTAACTTTTAATTTTTTTGGTGAACTATTTCTCAACAAGTCTACAGATTTAATTTTTAAATAAATAATACCAATTATATGAGTTCAATTTGGAAAAATTTATTTTATATTTTAAATTAAGAAATTTATATTATCTAATAAGGTTAAATAAAAATTTTACCATAATGAATAATGAAAATTATTTACGACGGTTATGCTAAAAATGACTTTAATGAGGGGGGTGGTAAACTAAAAAGATATTCTTTGAAAAAGATCCAAAACGTGTATAATTCATATTTTATGGTCATATTTATACCTAATATATTCTAATTTTAGAAAATGGTCTATATTGATCTTTTTGGCAGAGAAAAACATGGGTGGATTTATTTATTTTCAATAATTCCAAGTGTATCCTCTCCCCCACTTATAAATGGAAACCCATGTCCAGTACTCCAAACACATAAAAAATATATTGGTTCATCAAATATATTCCAAAATATCTCTATTAATCACCCTCATCATCCTATAATCCTTGGTTTCGTTACAAATCCCTTATCATAATGCTTCTAGTGAAAACCAAAAGAAGTTGTATAAAGATGAGGTAACTTCTTTAACTAATATTTTTATATTATTTATTTATCTAGATACTTAAAATATTATAAAAACATATTTATATAATAAAATACATATCTTTAATATACTCAAATGTTCTTATGTTAATTTAATGGACTGAAACCATCTCCTCCTCCCTATAATGGTTAACAAACCCGTTGATCATGTGTACGACAGACTACCGCCTCATGAACCGACAAACTTTGTTTTCTATCAAAAATTATACAGGATTGATATAACAATGTATATAATCATTATATATTATATTTATGATATAATTATACTCATATAATTATAATATCACATATACCTTCTAATTTTCTATCCAATAGAAAATATGATAATGTCATTCTTTTGTACGACACACTACTTCTTAACGAAGTGATGTGATTCATTTTACACTAATGATTTACATAGAAGTTTATAAAAATTTATTTAATATTTATATATAATAATATTGAAACTATAAACATTATTTAAAGGTATCATATCTTATAATTTCTTATGAATAATCCATTGAAAATAATATCTTTGTTCACATGTATGGAAGACTACCACCTTACGACGTGATGTGATTCATTTTTTGCAATTTTATTATTATAAAATAACATGAATTTCATTTTTAAGGTTATACAAAGTATTTATATAATATTTATGAAATAATAATAATCCTTTAATGATTAAAAAAACTAACCATCTTTCCATTATCATCTTCAAAAAATGGAAATGTTACTCATGCGTACATACAACAAACCATCTCAATGATTATAACATAGTTAATTTTTCATAAACATAAACTATGTTTAATTTAAAATTATAAATTATGTATAAAATGATAATTTTGGCATGGTTACCATTCATTATATTATTAAATAAAAATCTATTTTACCTTAGTCAACTTAGCAATGTGATTTTGGATATATGATTGGTTTATCTTTAAAATGTCCTATGTGGAATAAATTGGTTATATAATTTAATATGACATGATAAAAATAAAAATAAAAGGGATAATAAAAATTCAAAATGATATCAAGAATTTAATTAATTATAATAAGTTTATTATTAAGGGAGATACAGAATGTACGTGAAAGATCGGTCTTGGTTTAAGATATATTTTTAACCTAGCATTTTATTCAGGTTGGGAACATTCACTCTCAAAATCACTCCCCAAATTTCAAGTTATTTAATGGTTATAAATTATGTATATTTTTATCTTACATGTATAAAAATCATATTATCCATTAATTTTAAGGGTTAATACATTTCTTATGACCATATATCAATTGCACTCTTTAAGAAATATCTTTTCCTTATGTTATGGGATATGATTATAAAACCCATTTATTTAGAAGGGAAATTATTATATTTATGAATAATGATTGATATCATTATTTGGAATGAATATTCATGTTCATGAAATTAATTTTATGGGTGGGCCTGAAATTATATTTCCCTTCAATACATTGGGTAGTTTTTTAGTCTCATGAGATTTCATGTATGGAATTAGGGAGTGAACCAAATCCATTATGTTACTTTGTACACCATTTTATGTTGTCTTGGTAGTTTTCCTCGACCTATGTTTATGTCATGTATTTTGTAATTTCCACTTTCCCAGGTTTTCATGATCTTATGATATAATTCTCTTTTTTATGCATTCTCTTGATTACTCACATTACTTTTATTTTGTGATTTCATGATATAGCATTGACTCACATGATATGATTCCTTATCATGTTTATTTATTTTTTGAGATTTCTAGATAATCCCTTTTTTATTTATTAATAATGTTATCCAATTTAGATTTATCAGATAAATATTTTTTAGGATCTTAGTATGGATAAAGAATTAAGGACTCTATGTTTTAGTTTCATTTGATGTATTAAGAACCTAGTATTACAAAGACATTAGGCCTTTACGATCTTTGCGTTGTATTAATGCATATTTATGTATAATAATCATGTAATAATATGAATAAAAGTTTTTATTTTACATGGATGATGTTTTAATGAAATATAACAGGACCTGATCTAGTTAAATAAATTTGAGAGAAGTTTAAATCCATTCAGCAAAACATAAGGGCAACACAAAGTTGGTGCATAAGTTATGTAGATAACCACCAGTGTGATATAGAATTTAAATATGGTGATAAGGTGTTTCTTGTAATATCTCCATGGAATAGGGCAATGAGATTTTCAAATAATGGAAAACCAATCCCTAGTCATAATAATAACTTTATTCTTCTTCATTGTATCGAGATCGTAGATTATCCCTTGCCTCTTCCTTCGAAACTCTCTTTGGTTCATAATGTGTTCCATGTATCTCTAATGAGGAGGTTCATACATGATCCATAAAATATAATAAATTCAAATGCTTCTCCCCTGGTGTATGATATTTCTTATGAAGAATAACCAATGGAGATTCTAAATCGTATAGATAAATTTCTATCAATTACTACAACAAACCCAGTCTAACTTTTTTGGTGAAACCACCAGCTTGAAGAAGTTACATGGCAACCTGAGGATGTAATGGGAAGAAGAATACTCATTTTTTTGTACCAAAGTGATGATATTTTGAGGGAAATATTCATTTTAAGTGAAGTTTAATGTAAAAATATTAGTGTTTAGGATTTTTTAAGAATAATTTAATTTCTTTGATAGCATAAATTACACTCAACACCATGTTTTAACAAACCACAATATACTATAAATAGTATTATTTAAACAAGATCATTATAAGTTGGAAAATAATTTTTTTGGTATTAATAAGAATATGGAGCTTTTTAAAATTATTTATGAATGTTATATATAAAAAAATTATATTTATAAATATGTACTTAATTTTTAGTAAAGACTTTATATGCTTCCAAAATACTTTCTTTCTATAAACATATTCATACTAATTTTTGTGAACAAATAATTGAATTTTTTTTGAAACTTTTGGAAAATTTATCTGACAATATTAAATTAATTTTGTGAATACCAATTTTAAAATAATCTTAGTGGGAATTTTTGATATATTTTTTAAATATTACCTTTTCAGTGAAAAGTACAGATTTATATTAAAAACTAGATTTTCTTTTAAAAAATTTAAAAGTTTCATTTTGTTTTAAAATGTTTTAGAAGTAAAATTAGTTCAATTATGTTATTATTAAACTAATATATTTCATTGTAATAAAATTAATATATATTATATTAAAATATATTAAAATATTCCATACTTATTAAAATTTTATCTTTGGAAAACCGTTTTTTCATCACATATGAGGGTTTAATTTTAAGTTAAACATTTCCAATTATGTAAATGGAATTTAGAAAAAAAAAATTTCTTTAAAAAATTATTCATATTATATAATGGTTTAAACTTAATTTTTTGCGAAAGTGAATAGTTAAACCATTAAAAAGTAATTACAAATGTTACGGTAAAAATGGATTTACTAGGGGATAAATCTAAAATGATAAGGTTAAAATGACCTAAAACTCATAAATTTATATTGTATGCCAATATTTAAAATTTATCTCACATAATTTCTTTGTATGAACCCTATTGGATCCTTGTGTCATGTTTAAAAAGTGGGAACCAATTTTTCCTTTAAAAAATTCCAATTTTGTCCTCTCCTCCACTTATAGAGGGGAACCCCATATCCTCCTCTCTATGGACTTAAAAACCATTTGGATCAGAAATTAACCACCCAAAGATATTCCTTACCAACTTCCATACATCCTAGAGTCCTTATTTTGATTATTAAACCCTCCTATGATAAATTTAATTATAAACATGAAGGGGTTCTATGAAAGAGGTGTATAGTCCTTAACTATTCATTTTTATTTTATTTTTTTACTATAACTAAATTAAAATCTTATATAAACATGTTTATAGAATAAAATAATTATATAAAACATAATTATATGGAAATATGTTAATGTAATGATCTACATCTCTCTCTTTTTTTCAACATGTGGGAAATGAAACTATCAATCGTGTGCATGATAGACTACCGCCTCGCGAATCATTATAATGTATTTTTCATCACCACCACTCATGGATGGATTTAATTTTGAATTTATCATGATTATATGATATTTATGACCTAATTATAATTATTTATTTATATTATCACATACAACTTCTTACTCTCCATTCTACGGGAATACAATAACATTACCTGTTTGTATGGCGGACCACTACCTCGCGAAGCGATATGGTTCATTTTTCCCTTACACTCTAAATAGAAGGTAATAAGGGTATATTTAAGGAGTATATTATATATATGATATCATAATTAATCCATAATGGTGAGATATTATTTATCCTCATTTAAATCAATCTTTGAGAAAAGTAAATCAAAATTCATGTGTACATACAACCAACCAACTCCATGAACAGTTTAATTCATTTTATATCACAAAAATTCATGGATTACTCTAAATAAATGTAAACATAGTATATATAATATTTATATCATGGTTAAAATTCGTGATATTATGGAATCATGATGAATTTAAATGAACTGAAAATACTAGACCAAAACATACATGAAAAACAAAACAATTTTTATCCAAAATGTGATTTTAACATGGAATTATCAATAAACTGGTCATAAAAGTATATATGTAAATCATATATGTTATTATATATATAATTATGGTTCTATAATATATTTATAATAAAATTATTTTTTTTATACAGGAGTTTTTAACATGTATTATGGATGTTGAGACTTAAGGTAAGATATTTTTATCTCACTTTTATTTCTGTGGGACAAAAGCCATATTCCCCAGTTATTTCTTTTTTGTTATTTATATAATTCACAAGAATGTATTTTCTAATTATTATCATGAAAATTATGGGATATAAATATCAATATATGGTAATTTATTTCATGTTTCTTGTTATCCAAATGTTACCAATGTGGTAAATGTTTTATGTTATAATGTCACTATTTATTTTAATTTGTTATAAGTATGATTAAAACGATGAAATATTATGATATACCTCCCAATAAACTCATTAATTTTATTATAATATGATTTTTTAATTACAGATTTTTATTTCATTTTCCTCTATTTATGTATTCAATATTTCAATGGACTGATTTTAAGGAAAAAACACAATATTTTTATCACATCAGTCGAAAATCATTTTTCCATGTCCATGGTTTCTAAAAATGTTTTAAAGAAACTATTTTAATATTATAAAATGATTTTTTAAGTAAAAACTTTCTCATATTATAATTCTTATAAAATATTTTAAATGAAATATTCTTTTCAATTTCGCTATAAGGATCTCTTGACTTTTTACGAAGAAATGTGAAACGAACCATTATTTTAACATGCATGACATGAATGGTATTTTCCACTTTCATGAGAGCTCATTGATTCAAAGATTAATTTACAAGATTACATGGTTGTTTTAAAATAAAATATTATACATAATATTTTAGAAATATTTTTTACTTTAAAAGTTATTTTTAAAGTAGAAAGATTATTTTTGTCAAGAAATTTTCTATGTGATTTTTCAAAATAAATTTCCATTTAGGATGAAATATTTTGATGTTACTTATGATTTATAGGGGATATAAACCAAGGATACCATTATCATAATTTATTTTAAAGGTTTATGTTTATAATGATAAGATTTTTATGAAATGAACTCTTTTTCCATGGGTTATGATATGATGAAATGATGACATTTTTGTTAAACCCATTTGTTTTCCATGGGTTATACTTTGATGAAATGATGAAATAAATTTGAAACCAATTTATTTTATATCAGTTATTCTATAATAAACTATTTATAAAACCAATTTTATTTTATGGGTTATGAAATGATTAATGTTTTATGATCTTATAGAACACGAATGTATGTATTATGTGTTTGATTGGAACTATATATCAATCTAATGAATTGGGTAAATAATGATATATTAGGAGATAAACATGACTATAATGGGTCTTGTACCTAGTTAAATAGTGGAATATTCCTACTATGATAGTATTGGGAGTTAACCTTGACTATTGTGATTGTTTGAGGTTTGAACTCATTCCACTATGATATTTTTAGAAATGATCCCTGACTACTATGGAAATAATATTCTAAGATTATGTGTATTCCAAATATATATGTATTAAAAAAATATTATTCTATCATAGTTCATGCTCACTGTTTCCATTATTGTTCATGTCTTTTGATCATCCATTATTTATTCAACAACTCATGTTTATGATCTATGATATGAATTGTAACACCCTAGGTAAACAAAGAATATGACATTTTTATATTTATCCCTATCTGTTAATACAATGTTAATATTAATATAAAGGGAACGCTATGCTCGATGGCTTACCCAATACGCAACAACGAGTTCCTTTGAAATCCTATGTTGCACTCTGATAATAAAATAATATTATTTTAAATGGTAGTTAACTTATAAACATTGTAATGGAGGGAATGAACAGAACTAATTAAAAAATGATTATATACGTTTGTCAAATATTTTTACTTTTATCCAATAAATGTTATAGGCTTAAAATGAAAATGAATCCCATTTTAAGCATAAATCTTCTAATATTTTTTAAAAGGTCGATTAACCACCTTTTGATGGAGAACCGTTTTTAAATATACTTTTGAAGATTATATATGTTATATTTAAGAAAATAAAATCCTTCTTTAGAATCAGGACATCAAAGTTTACTTTGGGTAAATTTTTGGTATTTTTCCTATAAAGTTCATTTTTTTAATGAATAGTGAAAAATGTTGTATTTTAATTCAAAACCACTTTTTAATATAATTTATTTATACGATTATATTATATTTTTAATTGGTATTAATGTTAAATTAAAATATATTTTTACCATTTAATCCAATAGTGGTCATTGGAATTAATTTCACTTTGAAATTTGACTTAAACTAGTGTCAATCTTTTGATATATATTATTTCATAAAAACACGCTATTTGTCCTGACAGTGAGAATTAATTATTAAATTAATTAATGTAACTTATATGTTTTTAGTTTTGTAAAATAGACATCATTTTTGAATTCAGAATATGAAATATAGCTTAGGGTGATGTTTTGGTATTTTTTCTGAAAAACATCAATTTTTGATGAATAGTGAAACCACTAAGTGGTACTTAAAAAACTGATTTTTCATTTAAATGATATTTTACCACCTCTGTGTTTTGAATTTTCAAAAATCCGCCATACATGGTTGTCATTAGGATGTAAAATGTGGTTCAATGGGATTATAATAATTATTTGGTGAATAGTAACTTTTAAGTTTTTAATCGCGATTAGAGGTAATTAGTGTAGTTTAAGGTAAAAACAATGTTTTAATAATACAAAATGACCTTGAAACATTTCCTACCCTTATTGGATGTTTCATGGCCGACCACGAAAATCTATGGGTCAACTTGGGGATCCCATGGAGCCACTTTGGTAGGAAAATGACATTAATAACTTTTTCTTTAAAGTTAAAATTAAAATGTCACAAACATGTGTTGTTTTACTTAAAAAAATTACATGGGGTTATAAAAGTCATATTCTTAACTATAAATATTTATTAGAAAGAAAAAATATTTACTACATCATGATATTTTTTTATAATTTTTAGACATTAAATAAATTAAATTATTTATGACACCATGATGATGCAGCGATTACCTCATTATTTAACAATTTAAATAAAATGAAAATATAATGTAAAATATAAGAAATAAACTTGTCAAAAACCTATTTTATGGGTGGATTTCAAACGCTTATCATCTTATCCTCGAAATATATAATTTTGGGACCTTTAAAATCCGAAAATCATTTTATAATAAAGTAAAAGAGTATAACTTTCCAAGAGTGCCTCTCCTCTCCTTTTATAAAAGGCCCCCACCCCTACCACCTTACCCACACCTCTCAATCCTTTGGCTCAGCCAAAACCTGACTATTTCATCTCTCCACATACCTCTAATCATCATTGAAGCCTCAAATTTGGCAGAATTCTCTTCAAGAAACCCTTTTTGTTCAAACCAAGAGGAGTTACTTGATTTAAAGGTAATGTCTTCACTTGTGTTCTTTTGTTTTATTTTTCTTCTCCAAACCCCTAAACTCTTTTTATTACATTTTTTGTAACAAAACCAGTATCTAAAATATACTAGGATGTTGTTATAATAAGGATTAGAGCTACACTTTCACACACCTTCGTCTAATGGTTAAAGAACATACTGTTGCTGTGGATGGCGAATTTCTACCTCACGAAACGATGATTGTTCAATCTTCTCTTAACGGCATTAATGGTGGCCATTATGATGTCACTTTATTTTATATATGATATATATGGTATTTATGTTTCCAATATTCTTCTGTATTTTATATTTAAAACATTCTTTTATGCTTTTCTTGTTG
Organism: Viscum album; assembly: GCA_963277665.1. NCBI lineage: Eukaryota > Viridiplantae > Streptophyta > Magnoliopsida > Santalales > Viscaceae > Viscum > Viscum album. The sequence continues at coordinate 1,458,864,492 of OY728128.1, forward strand.
TGCAAATGCGATAATTTCATACGAGGAAGTGTGGACTACTGCCTCCTCAAGTGATGTGACTCATTCATGCAATACATGGAATGTATAAATAATGAAATTAATGGACATATGTGACCTGTATAACATATATATTATACTGTAATTATAACATATATATCTATCATTAATTTTTAATTCCATTAATATGACAAAGAAATGAAAGTAGCGTTCATGCGTACGTACGGCCTACGGTCTCCATGAACGGTGCATTTCATTTATTTTTATCTCCAAATGTAATGGAATAGTATAAAATTAATATATAATGGATATATATGATATTTATATCATTGATAATATTCTGGAGATGATGTACATATAACTTCATGGGAAATTCTTTTACAACAAGCTCAATTTTGACTCATGTACCGAACATCGACAAAAACGTTTGATATGAAATCACATTAATAATCCATTATTATAACATTTTAATATGTGATATGAACTGAATAATATTATTTAAAGGAGGTACTTAAGAAATTATAAATTGACCAAGGTTTATTATTCAGGAATATAAAGCAACGAACAATACAAGTCGGACTTGAGGTAAGGGATCATACCTATCTCTTTCTTTTTAAGTACACTCTTTTGTGTCATTCCTTTTAAGCTAATATTTTTTATGATTTGGATTTCAGTTTATATTACTATTACTGTACGTTCTATGTTCATATGATGAGAGACCCTATTTTCTCTCATCAATCCATTTTGGATTTTTTGAGTGGTGTTGTTAGGCTGCCGAATTTTCGTAAGGGATCCAACCTCTCTCTTTCTTTTTAAGTAATCTCTTTTATGTCATTTCTTTTAAGCTCATATTTCTTATGCTTGGGAATGTTATTTTATATTCCTAATTCTGTAATTTTTATGCTCATATTATGAGAGACCCTATTTGATCTCATAAATCCAATTTTGGAAGTTTTAACAAGCGTCGTTAGGCTGCCGAGGGTTCATAAGGGATTTTTCATCTCACTTTTATTCCCGTGAGATTAATTCTACATTTGCCACCATTTCCTTTGAGTGGTGTATGTAATTACCATTATTCTACTATTTTTGTAATATAATTTCGTTTATGAGTATTTACAACAATTATTTATAGTCCATCTTTCACGGGGTGTACGTTTCGAATGTTACCCAAGTCAGTAAGGGAACCTTTCACCATCCTCTTTTTATAAAGACTTCTTTATGTTATGTCTTTTAATTTACAACTTCTTATATTGGGATATTTTCTTCTATATCGTTATTGATGAAAATTTTATGTAAAAGTGATGAGATACCATTTTCTCTCTCATCAACTCATTTATGAAATTTAAAGTGATGCCATTAGGCTGTCAAATTTTTGGAAAGGAACTTCTTAACTCAATTTCATTTCTTTGGGTTCAACTTGTACTTCTTGAACATGTCATCCTATGAATATGTTTGAATGACCTATGATTGTGTCACACTTAATATCCAATTATATTGGGTTTATTTATATTTCTCACACATAATTATGTGATTGATTTATCCTTAATTTAAGGATACCATCTCTACAATGGATTTCATCTAAATTTACATTTCCATTGAGACTTTATTGTTGTTATGAACCAATTCACTCTTATATGGTGTATATACTATCCTATGACATATTATATCATGAATCCTTTTATTCTCATGATATTATAATGTTCTTATTAAATTTTATTTTGCAATTATTTGTATTCAAGAGTCTCTCATTTTGTTAAAAACTCTTTAACAAAAATATCATTCAAAATGTTTTAAAGATTTATTGTTATAAATCATTATCTTTAATGTAAATGTTTTTAAAATTGTTTTCAGTATTTATTTGTATGAAAATTATGGTTTTAAAATTATAATTCCATTAAAATCTTCAATGTGGTATGGGAAACTTTGATTCAAAAATCTATTTTAAATGGTTTATTAAAATGGATTGATAAATTCAATATCTTGAAATTACTTATTGTGATTGAAAATGAAATGTTGTTATTGAAATGTTTATATTTGCAATATTTTATGTGTAATTATGGTACTTGGACATTTTACGGGTGGTTACATGATAAACCATATGACGGGCGGTGCCGTGAATACTAGGACGGGTGGTTACGTTATAACCTCCAATGCATTGGGTATGGAAGTCGGACGTATGACTATTCCATTAAGTGATATGTGTGGAAGTCAACTGTATGCTTATTTAATTTAAGTATGATTATGTCCCAAGTTACCTTTATATGTTATGTGTTATTTATATAGGTTTGATGGTAATATTGTGTTTACAAAAGGGTAAGTAATGATCTTTTATTCAGTGATGAGTTTTAACTACTTCATAAAGGTGAAAAGTGTTACTTTGATAAAGTATTCATGGTTTACTTGATGTTTTGAAAAAATAATTGTTTTCCTTCTTTGTGTATCCTTTACTGAGCTTTTTAAGATCATCCCAAATTTTGTTGAAATGTTTTTCACAGGACATAAAGTTGAATAGGGTCAAAGATGGGATCCAGGAAACTTCAGGCTGTCTAAAACAAGGAACTAGACATGACTCTTTTGTTCAAGAGTTTTTATTTTTGTGAAAAAATGGAACCTGATTTGATGTGTCTACTTTGTAACCTTTTAGATGTAATCGTTATGTCCTAATTATCTAAAACTCTAAACCTGAAAAGATCCCCAATGTGAATTATTCATTTAATTAAATAATAAGTAATGTTTAAGGTCGGGGCCCTATATGAATGGTATGTTTTTTAAATTTATTTCTCTTTGTATAATACCCTTAAACTCAATTTATGTTGATATATCCCTTGTATACCCTTATTGAGAATCTGTTCTAACCCTTTTATATGTTTCGTTTTTCGAGGTTATGAAGAAAGTAATTTTTTATGATACATATATAAAGGGTACTAGTTATGAAGAACTTAGTGACATATGTGTAGTTCACTCATGAACCAGTTGTTTATGTATACAAGTTTTCAAATGCACTAGACTGATATGATCGAGGAACATATCATTATGTTATGTCATGGATATTCATATATTAAAATGTAATATATTTGTATGATAAGTTTTTTGTCATTATACATGGGGAACCATGCCTTTCCCCAAAATCTGTTTAATGTATCACCCAGGAAGAATGATCTCCCATCCTTCAAACCTACACTTAAATAATACCAAGGGGAACCATGTATCACCACCGAGCCTATGTTTAGAGAACCATCCATTCAAGGGACCTCATCTCCTACCCAGAATTATAATATATCCACCACCTGGGTGGTAGGGGTCACATTTCTTACCAAGAACTAACATATTCCCATGGTTGTTCCTCACCCAAAAAACCACATATATCATAAACCCAGGGGTTATCATCCCTTACCCAGAATTGGTACCAACCCATCATTAACTAAGGAATATTTCCCTTCTTGGTGTGTAAACACTCATTAATATATATATCATACACCAAATGGTTTGTATCTCGTACCAAAAATAGGTACCAATCCATTAGTACACATGGACCAAATCTACCCCATCACTTGAACCCTCATTCATATACACTCATGGTCATAGCTCATCTTAAACCCCATATAGCTTGTTCCCATGGCATCCCACCATAGAACCACAAATATATCATATATATATATATATCCCATATATCAGGGGAATATCCTCTCTATAGAACCTCATATAGCATGTCATACAAGAGGAAACTTTTCTAAACCTGACATCCATTCAACTAGGTTTTCCTCTGAAGAGGACAACCCATCCTTTTCACTATATCCATAGTAAGCAACCATTTAACTAGCCTTTCCACACTAACCCTCTCTAGTGTCTCTATGTGAATGGGGCACCCATTGAGGTCCCTGATGTTATATAATAGTTTAGACACAATGTGTTGGCTCCCATATTTAATTCTTAATCCTAATGATATTCCCCGTTACATATAGATAATAACATCCCTCAATATCTCCATGGTTTCACCATATCATCATCAGCCTCATAAACCATACCCTTTTGATGAATCATTATATTGATGGCATAATACCCATATCACTTCCTGTAATATCCTTGGTATGTCCTCTCATGTTCATCCTAAACAGTTCCTACCCAAGGTATACCCACCTGGGTACTCACATAACCATGGGAGAGGAACAATCACCCCACTCTTTAGTCAAATATCCTAGAGGATACTAGGAATCTCATGGTTCCACATACAACCCATCCCTATAAAAATTATTCTAATGAATCATTCTCAATCATATAGATAGAACTAATGCCGCATATATCATGTTTTATTATATTCTTATCATCTCATTGTTATGTATTTAGGGTCCAAGAATCTTAAGGAACATATTTATAATAAATCCATTAGACAATGGTTGTCAATGCAACAAGCAGGTGTCCAATGGTCTATCATTCCCCTTGAAGCCTTCATCCAATCTGAAGGAATTTTTCTTTATGAAATAGTTCATTTAATTACAGGTTAATCACCCACAATGGGGAGACCACACAACACATTTCAAATAAAAACATGCATATACTTAAGGAATATGTTTATGGATCATCTAACTCATACAAAATTATTCCCTGTAATAAAAAATTTCCATCATCACCCATGATTTTCTAAACACTATCTAATATTTCCTCATCAACTGAGATATTATATGAAGCCATTAAATTCGAATATTTAATTATAAAAATTTATAATTAGTCTTAAAACGTAAATAATAAATGAATAATCATCTAAAATCTCACCAAGTATAGTACACTTATAAAAACATCATGAAAATATAAAATAATGTATCATAGAATAATCCCAACATATCTCCAAGAAAAATGCATATTACATGTCACTTGATCACTCACTAATTTTAATCAATTCCATTTAAATCCCTAAAAAATGAATATAGTGATTTATCTATAATAAAATGGTGTGAAAAAAATCTTGATTATCATCATGGTATTTCCTTTATATTAAACATATATAATCCCCATAATTCCTACTTGATTCCTCTATGATTCAACAAAATCATTGTCAAAACCCTATCCTAGAATCCCACTGAGTCACCTGATAATGATTATAAGGAAGAACAAAGTGAAGTATATGAATAATGTACCTAAAATAAATATGGAATCACAAAAAAAATACACCCCTATACATGGGTCATAAAATGGGGGGATATAGGGGAGTATCTAATATAAATTAACCTCCCAATATGCAACAATTAACCTAAATCATAAATGGGGTGACTATAAAATGATTAGTCTACCCAGGATAAAAAATGCATCCTAGTGAATCAGTCAAGAAGTAAATAATAGAATGTCATGGTGCTCCTTAACACAAATAGGTCATGGTTCTTTACTCCTAGGTTATGTAAGTATTACCCATGGTAGAGGGTTTGACCCACATCTGACCGCTTTCATGGTGCTGACCTTCCGGAGACACAAAGTTATCATCCCTAGTTAGGGGACCCTACCTACAAACAACACCATTGTGGTACGAAACACCATTTTAGGTGTGTCCCAGCCCCTTGTATGTGTCCTAGTATATCTCACAGTGTAATAAATCTTACTCCCCTACTCTAAAACTGCTCATAAAAAACCATCGTGGAATGACCTATGTTTCCAAATGTGATCGATTTCCTAAAAAACACATGGAAAGGGAGGGGAATGCCATTTAACTGCTCTAAATACCCTTTAGAACCCATAAAAACATTAAATAACTAATATAAATCCAAAAAGACTCCTTCAGATGTTCTTACACTCAAAATCATAATATCAATACTGATTCTCGAAACATCCCCTAATCCTGTTGAAAAATTAAAATTTCTTCTCAATTTAATAACTATTAAAGAAATAAGTGTTTAAATACTCCCCATCATAATAATTTTAATCCCTGAGGAATCTATATAGTCATTAACTATCAATCATGACCAACATAAGTTTTCAATATATCACTATCTCATCATGTTCTATCCCAAAACACCTAAAGAGATTTTGTCGTTCAAACATCAAGGTGATATATTCCCTAAAATATCAACTAATAACTCCCTAAATCACCTTTAATGAGATGGAAGTCAATTGAAAACATCTATCCTATGGTACCATGGTTTCATAAACTTATTAATACCCAGGCCTATGGCTCTACCAACCGTAGAGCTCCACTCATAAAGGATTATTCCAAGCCATAGTGATCTCTTCCATAGTAATAGCCTACAAAAACATAATTTTAAAAGTACAATGTAAATATTCATGTGGCCTTCATATCGCCACACCCATTTTAAATAAAAAATGCTTTTTTTTCCTCCTCTGACTAAACATTCTAAAAATATCTCAGCAATATCCATAAAAGTATCAAAACATCACCAGATCTTGATTTCATAATTCCTGTAGGCATATAAAAAGCATACCAACACCCAAACCAAACCGTGAACCCAGAAACATAAGTAATTACATGGTTATTGAAAGATCACCCACAATATCGATCATCCTCCCATCCCATTCAATGGTGCACCTATGATATGACCATTCTAGGATCACATCAACTCCTTCCTTTTCCCAATTCCATATCTAGACTCCATTCAACAAAACATATATGTTCCAAATAATGTATTCTTTGAGGGATATGATTAAATCAGCTATACCTACTCACTAGAACCATTGTGAAATCCCAAAAATCCCCTGACTGGTATCATCTCATCCACGATCCTGTTAACTGGTGGTTTGTAACATTCGAATTGATATGAATCTACCCACCTTTATAAAATACATAAGGTAACCCTTTAAACAATAATGACCTCTATAGCTTGTTCTATTTCCACTACTAAACATATGACTAGAAATGAATGTCTCGAATATACTTGATCTCCAACAAGAAACAATAATTACTTCTTTTTACCAACCCACTAGGAATGTCATCCTAGACATCTGGAAAAACTCCATCCCTAATGAGGGTCACACCCTTCAGTGACCAATAGTTCACCACCCACCATATGTATTCCCTTATACCACTACTTGTGTACATCATTCACATGTTCCATCATTGTAGGTGTGTCTCTCCTCACTATCCATGCTCACCCATCCTAATGAACCATGTCAAGAAATAATATCAGATTGACTATTCCATTGTTCATTGGTCTATTTCCTATGCCTCATATCACTAAATAGGTATAACTAAAATTCTCACCAAAACCATAGGAAACCATTTCTATAATAATTTCATTAAATCCAGCTTTCCCCGACCCACAAATAGTTTCTCCCAAATCCATAAAACAAAAAATCACTACTCACAAGAAACTTTCACTTTTCCTAATGCATCAATAATATTCCAAAAAATAAATTACATTCATCAATATCCTCTATTAAGGTAGAGTGATCCTCTAGAGAAAACATTGATAGATTCTCATCCATTTTTAATCCAATTTTCATTCAACCCAACATGTTTACTCTCTCATAAGACTCGAAATCACCACCAAACTAATTCTCCCCTGAGTCAGGTTTCATAAACCCTAGGAAAACACGCAAAAAAATAATCATTACCCACTAAACATCATTATCATCCATCCAAGATCACCCAAGTGCTTTATTTCCAACAAGTATGAGGCATAACACTCATGCTCAAGCTAACCCCATGGTCTCACACCACCTTGGAATCATTTCAAAACCAGAAGCATCTAACCACACTAAATATAACCTAGATATAACTATAAAAGAACATAATACATGATATATATAGAATAACTATTTATATACCATGTATCTTATTACACTTCCCATGCATAATTTTCAATGCAAAGCATCTACCCATGGCTATCATCTCTAAGGTAATTGAAATGTCTTACCCAAATCTTATCTTTAGTTACACTACTATATCAAAAATCACCTAAAATAAAAAAGGAAAAATTCATTCTAATCAACCATAACACTTAGCTCACCAATATCCAAATGAATAACTCAATGCCACTAGGATCTCACACCAAGCCCATAAACCATGTCTGATGGAGGTCATAACTCGTGGGGGAAATATCTGTGCTCCCATTCTAAATATCTCAAGGTAAATCAAATTGAATTAATCCCAATATAGGTATCCAACATATAAATATCCAGAATCACATTATAATTCCACCCAGGACACCCCAATATTTTAAAATTACACAATGTTCGATACTGTATACAACACACAACTACATTCTTAAATGAACCATGAAATAATTTTATAGGACCATTATAACCTAGATTTTGAATTTGTGGGTATGAATATGATTTAATACATTATGAAATATATATAGGACAAATTCAATAAAAATTTATTGATTAATTACTAGAAAACAAGCACTCAATTTTTAGAAAAGTCATTTTATTCTTGAAATACATTTTCATCAAAAAATAGCATTTATTACTTTATATGAGAGAATATTATAATAAATTTTAGGAAAATTAAGAAATTTTATTTGATAATTGAGATATTTTTTTTGTAATAAAACTATCAAAATTATCTTAGAGTGATTGTTTTGGAATTTTTCTGAAATTATTGATTTTTCAAAGAATGGTAAAAAATAATATTTTTTATTGAGAATAATATTTTTTTTAAGGATTTAAAAATGTTCCATTATTTTTGAAAATGGTTTCAAAGTAAAATTATTTATTCTATATTATTAATAATTCAATTATGTTTACTTAAATCATTTTTATTGTTTAATTTATTATAAATCACTATTATAAATTTAAAGACATTTCTCTAAAAAACTATTTTTCATTGCATTTTGTGTTCTTATCTTAAATTAATTTCTGCTACTTATAAAAAGTTAATATCTCAAAATGGATTATATATTTGGAATCATGAGGGAAAAAGTTTGTAATTTGGACCTTTTATATTCAGTCATTATGAGTAGTAACCCTGGTAAATGTTTTTCACATTATTAAGCATAAAATGAGTAAAATAGAGTTAAAACCATGAGATAAGATTTGAAAGTCTAACCAAAACATTATTTTATCATATTTTATTAGTGTATTTTGACCATTTACATATATTTCTCAAATATAGGTCCACTTGGTCCCATTTATATTTTATTAGGACCTTCATAATATTGTTTGAAAAGAATGACACCATCTTGACTTTAGTAATTCTAATTTTTTATAAGTATTTAAATTGTAGAAGTTCTATTATAAATATTTATTTAAAATAGAAACAAATTTTATTCATCATGGAAACTTATTAATAATTTTTAAGGATTAAATAAATACATTAAATGATTATGCTACACTGATATAATATTTATTCAATTAGTAAAAAAATAACATAAATTATTTTAAAAATTCTTTAAGTAATATTTTCTCAATGAGTTACAGTGAACAATTAATTTTATTGATATATATGACATATTATAGATTTTTTAAAACTATATATTTTAATTAAGTATTTTTCTTGATGACTTTAAATTCAAATCAAATAAATAGTGTTAAAAATTATATTATTGATATTTATAACAATAATATTTTTAATAATCATTTAAAAATCATAAAAAATATCAAAATGTGACAATGTAGCTAATATTTTCTAAAAACTGTCATCCATTTTCCATTTATGGGCCAATTATTATCTTATAAGTAAAATTACAACCCTTTAAGAGTGAAAAGATGTTACCATGGTTATGGTTAAAATATGTTAACTGTGGGGTTAAACCAAAAGATAATGGTTTAAAATAGAACATAAAACTTCAAAAGTTTTTATTGGTTTATGATATTTAAATCCTAACATACATTATATTAAAATATATTTCCATTTAAAATTATTTTTCTTGATAATTACCTTGTTATATTTTTAATCTTTTATGAAATTCCAAAAGTGCCCCTCCCCTCACTTATAAAAGGACACCCATTCACTCTCTTATTTAAACCACCTTGAGAATCCTATTTAAAAAATTACCATATAATTTATTTTATAATAATAATTTTAATATTTCAAGAGGTTTATTCTTTCTAAAATACAAACCTTAGGTTCCTTAAGATAAGATCTTAAGGAGTTCTTTGAAAGAAGACGTAATCGCCTTAACTAGTTATTCTCTTCTTATTCCTACCTATACCTCCTATAAATATATGGTAATTATAATAAAATAATAAATACAATATCATAGATATAATAAAATTTTATTAATTTTATGAAACTACCATTATCAACCCACTTTTCCATAAAATTGGAAGGGAAATCATTTCTCGTGCGTAAGTACAACTTGTCATATCCAGATAGCAGTAAAATTAATTTCTCATCATTGTCTTTTGTGTATAGGTATTATGATGGTTTTAAAGTTTATATATCATAATTATGAAATAATAATGCTACATAAATTATAATATTTCATATAAATTCTATCCTTCCAATCTATTGGAAAATGATAACATCACTCGTGCATACGTCTAGATTACCACCTCCATGAAGTGATGAGATTTTTTTTCATTTCCATTTTATATGGATGGTAATAGATCTAGATTTGAAGAATATATAATATATATACGATAAATAAATTATAATGTAATATTGAGTTATTATTTACCTTTCTTTGATTCCATCCTTTGAAAAGTGAAAACACCATTCATGTGTACGTACGTCCTATCGTCTTAATGAACAATGCAATTCATTTATCTATATCTACTATTTTATAAAGGATTGTAGTTATATATATAAATAATATAAATATATATATATTATTTATATCATGATATTATATACATTATATTTCCATGATCAATGTATAAGGTCCAAAATCACAAAACCAAAACATACATGAAAGATGAAGCCATTACCACACGAAACAATGATTTAAATAAATAATCAATGATGAATGGAAAATAAAAGTGTATAAGTAAATAATATATGGTATTTTATATATGAATATGGTCATAAAATAGATTTATAAAAAAATATTTATTATAATGTTGTTTCAAACACATACGAATGAAGTCGGGCCTGAGGTCAAGTTTCATTTTTCTATCACATCATTATTCATGATGGTTCATGTTAAAGTATCATTTGGGGGAATTATTTGACATTTATTTCTTAAAAAAATGTTTTCTTATAATCTATTTATTTATATAAATTATAAGATTTATTTTCAATTTCATCTCTCTATGTACTCAATATATAGAAGCAATGTTTTTATGGAAAACCGACTTTGTTATTCTACTTGACCAGGAAATTTTTTCTTTAATATCCAGATTTTTCTTAAAATGATTAATAAAATATTTTTATTATTCTATAATGATTTACCAAAGAAATTTTACCCATGTTATAATTTTAAAAAATGCCTCAAAATGAATCATTCAGTCATATTTTGAATGGGGTATGTTTTGACTTATTTTACAAAATTTCAAAAGGAATATTTTTTAACTTATAATAAATGTATGGTATTTCTCATTTCCAAGAAAACTAAATGTTTTGAATAATATTTAACAATTTTATAAGGTTATTTTCAAAGAAAAATTTTCCCTTAATATATGGTGAATTTTTATATTTAAAATAAGAAATTTTAAATTGAGAAATGGTATTTTGTACAAAACAATTTCCCGTGATCTTTTTCAAGTATTTCCATCAATGTTAAAATACTTTATTGAATCTTTGTATTTATTAAGGATTGAATACAAATATTAAATCCACCATTTTTATGGATGTTTTATGTTCAGTTTTTTTAGGGAAAGGATTGAAATTTTGTATGCTTGATCTTCCAATATATGCAGTTATTGATTTCTAATTCATATTGATTATGTTGTATAATGTATTCTAATGATGAATTCATTTGTCATATAAAGTAATGTGTTGGGATTAAAATTACATAGATAGTTGATTTATTAGTTTGTATCATGAGAGAAAACTATTTTCTTGCCTTATTAAATGGTTTTTGGTTTACACCTACACATGCTTTAAATTTTCTTGTCACAAGGTATCAATGGTAAGTTTCAAATTTAAGGTATTAAGAATTCCATCATCATGAAATCAGTTATTATTTTCCATATGGTTATTTTGAATAATAACCATGGATAAGTATTAATCACAAATGATTATTTATATAGCATCATTTGAAATTCATTTACTCATTCAACATTGTTCTTTATGATCAAGTTATTGGTTAAATTACTTATGATTTTAGGTTTTTACTTTTCCATATATATTATTCCTTATTTAATCATGATTTATTATATTTTATGTGACCCTTAATCAATATCTGAGGTCACCATAATTTCTTTTCTTTCACCAGGACATGAAGGAGGAATATTTAAATGAATTCAAGTATGAAAAATATTTACATCCACTATGTTTTGTAATTTTATTTTTTGAAATGTAATGTGAGAATCAAGTATGCATCTAGTTTACCATAGATACTAAACTATTTTTTTATTAAGGATATGATTCCTTTCTTCTATTGAACGTATAATAAAGTAACCATGCACTTTGTAATACTAGGGTTAGGATCTTCACACCACTTCCCATTATCAAGATCCCATCCTCGAAAGGTATCCACATACCAGACTACCTCTTCAAGGATCATGGAATATCCATATTTATATATATATAATGACTTCATCCCATGACGATTCATGTCAAGTAAAATCAATTTCATGTTGTTTAATGAATTATAATTCCACTAAGAATCTATATAGGAAAACAATATATAGGTTGTTTTGGGAATTTAAATAACTGAACCAGTATCACAACCACACACAAGGGGTCCATTACTAAGGCACCTAATAACTATATTAATTCACTAAGGATTACTATACATCCCATTAAAATAGGGTATTTGTATATTTCACTATAAGGTACCTCTATATATGATCCACATAACCTATAATAACAAGAATATATTATTTCCCAGTATAATAGAGTTCCAAAAGTATGTTATATTGAAAAACACCATATATACTATTATTTGAACTTTAAATAGTTGAACCCTCTATAATTAATGATATCAATTAGAAAAAAGAATAAAAATGTAATGTGACTCATATATTTAAAAAATAAAGCATGTATATAGGCCTCTTACCACTATAGTATAAATTCCAAAATCACAAATATCAATCACAAATACAGACATCATATCTGAATAATTTTCTAAATCAAAATAGATCAAACTAAGAACAACAATCCCAAATATCTGGTAAACTAAAATTCTAATTGAAATTGATATTTGTGTAAATAATATATCAGATCTGTTATAAGATATGAAATTTCCCTATATCCATTATACTATATCCTGAATATTAAGACAAAAAAAAGTTATATTAGTTTATAACATCCCACTATTTCAAGACAACTTCAAAATGTCTCAGATAGGGTGTCATGTGACCTCATGCATGCCTCCCCATACGCTAAAGGATTTTGACTAGTAGTAAGTGTGATAGTTGTTAATGTAGGGAGAATATATCCTCAAATAATTGTAAAAAAATATCATAAATAACCAAAATTTATCCATAATAATAATCAGAGTATAAAAAATATTTTAATAAAAACCAATCTCAATTAAATGAAATATTATCAAATAATCATACATTCCAAAATATAACACACTAGTCTGATCACATATACAAATAAACAAAATCATAAAACACGGAATTATATTTACTTCGATACTTGAGGCTCACCTCAACCCAATCCTCAAACTTTATTTATGGTATCTTTCTTGAGCTTGTAACATGGGTCCTCTACCCTACATGAACATGTAAATAATGAGGTATGCATGAATGCTAATGTATTAAGAACACATGATCTTTGTGTGAGTAAAACATAATCATACAAGACCAATGGAATCCATAACATAAATATAAAATTCAGTGTATATACAATTTATATACTCAGAATAATAAACATGTATAGAAGCCTAATAAAATAAATGCTATCGATCCTTAGGTTCTAAAGATACACCAACGGTTGATCATTTTTATTTTGACTAGTGATGGATGTCTCTGATCATAATCATACACCTAAAGAGGAACAATGTCCTAACCAAGAACATGATAAGAGTATCACCTAGAGGAAACCAATGCCCTGCCCCTGAACCTACACTAGAATATCACCTAGTGGGGAAAAGTTTTACCCCAGATCTTGTGTCTAAAAACCATCCACCAAAGGTGAGGCAACCCAAAAAGAATATACAAATATATTATATCATTTTAGATGAATATTCAATACATAACCCAATTACACATGACCCAGAATAGTAAATATTTAGTGTCTTTTGAGACTTAATACAAAAAAACATCTTATTTCATAAATAATATTCAATATATTAGAAAATGTTCTTCAAATTATTACCCTTATAGATATAACATACCTATAACTTTCCATTAAATCCCAAGGAAGGAAAACATAAAAATGAGTGTTCTTAAATGATTAATAATAGTAAAAATATGAGAAATTAATTAATTATTTTACATGATCATAAGGGTATGATAACATAATAATAATATAAGTATTTCATAACCAATAAATTTAATATATTTAATCAGGATTTATGAAATAATCAGTTTTTTTAATAAATGATAAAAGTCATAAGTGTGAAGAATCATCAATAATAAATTATGATTCATGAGTGAATATCATAAACAATAGAATTCTACACATGAATAATATTATAACATTTTGAACATGTACTGATAGAAATAGTTTCACTCTTGAAGTTAATGAAATGAAATAAAGTCATCACATTAACTTATGGACATGAAATAATGTCCATTCATAAACTTATAGACATGAAACCAGGTCCATGCATAATTTTATAAAAATAAAATTAGGTTGATGCATACCATAGTTGTATTATAAGTTATTAATATTTACCCAATTCATGTGAGAGTTATAATGGACCCACCCATGCTATATTTTTTTCATATATATGCAATAATATCATGAAAACAGTTATCATTTCATCATATATTAACCCATTAGAAATGGGTTTCATGAATATATCTTCATCATAATCATAAACCAACCTTAGAATAATTAAATATGGTATATTTAGATCATATACCTAGTGAATAATAAGTAATGTAATTGGATTTTGACTTATATATAAACACCTTTAAATGGTCAATGAAACATTTTTTATGAAAATATTATTTTCATTTTGAATCTACTTATTTAAAATAAAAAATATCCAAAATGTAAGAAAAAATTTAATTTCAAAAGAACCACGGTAACATTTAATGTAATATTAAAACTAAATAATAGTCATTATTGAAAGAACATCCAATCATTACGTATGAATTAAATGAGATATTATTTTCACCATTTTGTAAAAAAGTAAAAATGAATTATTCTTAAAATGTTTCATTAAAATGATTAATTTTAGAACCTTGAAAATGATGTAAAATGTAATTAAAAATAAAATTTTAAAACATTTAATGTATTTGTAAAAAATCTCTATACACCAAATTTGAGGATATTTGTCCTGGAAGAATAAGTTCATCGACCGAAGAGGAAATACGGTCGAATTTTCTTTAAGAAAACATTATTGATCATTTTAAGTACCAAGGAAAGAAAAAAGGTACTATTACTTGAAAATTATATGAATAAATATAAAATATTAATATATAATAGTTTTAAAAGATAATGACCATATAAGTTTCCTCAATAAAAATTTATCACAAACAATTCAGAAAAGAAATGATATTATATCATAATTCCCTTACCTCATGTCTAGTCCAACCTTTTATTTGTTCAGACCTACTCTATAATAAATATATATTTAATATAAATATATTACAAAACCATATCCATATATATAATAAGATATATTATTTATATATAACATATTATCACCAATTTATAAAAATACTTTATTAAAATATCTGTTTTTGGTGATAATTATTTCATTTTGCATGAATGTTTCAACTCGATTATTCAAGATCTTGTAAGTTAATCATGATTCAATAATATCCATAATTTTATTCATTTCATAAATATATTATGTAACAATTATGTATAAATTTATAACTATTCATATAATGTTTTTATAAAAAATGAATTACACCATTTCATGGAGACAAAAATTTGTGCGTACACATGGGTGATGTTTCTATTTTTTAATGGATGGAATAAAAAATTTAAATAATAATTATACATTATAGATTCATTATTATATGATAAATATCATATATATTGATTAAATATATCCTTATTATCATCTATATAAATCAAAAATTAAAAACAATTTGTATCGATCCATGGAGGTGGTAGTCCACACGTACACACGAGCGGTTATATCATTTCAAAATGAATTGGAAGTTAAGAATGTAGATAACATATTATAATAAAATAATTATGAATATTTAATAAATATAATATTTAAACATTAAATCCAATATAATAACCAAACATGAATTATGGAGATAACAATGAATCATATCACTCCGTGGAGGCGGTAGATCATACGTATATACGAGAGAAACTTTCATTTCCCATTTGATGGAAAGAAAGAGGAAAATGGTTTTCAAATCATAATAATCGAAATTAATTATATTTAATATACTGAAGAAATTATATTATAATTTATAACATATTTTTATAGAATTTATAAGAATAAATAAAATTTAATATACCATAAGAGTTATACCACTTCAATGAGAAATCTCATTTGACTTACACCTTAAGACTTGAAAGGATAATATTCTGATAAAAACCCTATAGTAAATATATATGGAAGTTAATGAAGCATTTGGGTTGTCATTTTTATTGTAATATTCTCTAGAAGTGTAATAAATAAATAAGAAGTTGTGACCTTTTATGCGAGGGAGAGGACATACTTGAAATTGTTTAAAAGGTTAAAATATATTAATGTCTTACTCAAGAACCGTGGATCCAAATGGGAACAATTTAGAATGACTAATGATATATAACTGAAATATATTCATATATTAGGATTTATACAATTCTTTTGGTCATTTTTACTATTATATATTTAGATTAACCCATTGTTAACCCCTTTTGTCCCTTTCCATAGTAATGAGATTTTTCCTTTGTTATTATTCATTATGACCAAAAATTAATTTTAAAATAATGTATAATCTTAATTTTGAAATGAAAAAATATTGAATAAATTTATCAAATTCAATCTCTATAAATGGAAAAAATTCATTTCAAAATAAACCCACAAAACGTGATAAAAAATGATTTTTTAGGAAAATGTATTGTTAATTATAAGAAGGATTTTTTTACCACAAGTACAAATAATTTTGATTAAAATGAAATTATTTAGATATTTTTTAATAAAATATACTAATGAAATAATAATATTAATTAAAAAAATGGGACATTCTAAATTCATGAATAGACAATATTTTTTTCTATAACATCGATTTTCTTTTCATTTTTTACTGAAAAATTAATTTTTTGGGAAAACCCAAAAATATCACCTTAATGAAAATTTAATATAAAAATTTAATTTTTTTTATAATATCAAATTTAAAAAATTTGGAAAAAATAAATTTTAATATTTTCCCATAAATATCAATAAAAAAATGTTTTGAAGCAATAATATTTTTAAATTATAAAATGACTTCACTAAAAATTGAGTGCATAATTCCGAACCATAAATCAATTAATTTTTATTGACTCAGACCATTATATAGATATTTCATAAGGTGTTTAATCATATTATTACTCATCAATCAAATTTCTATTTTATAATTTTATACAAGATCAAAATTTATTTAGCCTTGATGTTGAATGTAAAAAAAGATATTGAGGAGTTAAAGTTTATTTCAATGGAAAATACATTTAAAATGATGGGGTTAGAAATTATACCCCCATTAAAATTAATTTCCCCATATAAATCTCAACACTCTAATAAAAAAATAGATATATCTTCTTCATCACATCCATGAGTTCCCATGTAGCTTCATCACATTTATGATTCCTACCAAGAACTTTATTAATGAGAGTAGAATGGTTTAGTAGAACATTATCTCTTTTATTCAAGATTTATACTGGTTATTATTCTTAAAAAATATCTTTCTATAGTGGTATAACCTATGAGTTTAGTATATTTGAAGTATCAGGCATGCACTTCCTCAAGATAGATACATGGGACTCGTTGTGAACATTAGAGAGGTTTGGTGGAAGTGACAAGTAATAAGAAACCATCCTAACATAATCAAGAATCTCAAAGGGTTGGATATATCTAGGGTTCATGTTTCCATACATTTTGAATATCATATCCTTTTCACATGGATAAATTTATTCAAATACCTTCTCATCAACATTTAATTCTAGATCTCACTAATGATTCTTCTTATAACTCTTTTTTGACTCTGAGCTACCTTGATGTGCTACTGAATGACTCTAACCCACTCTACCATTTCTTAAGCTATATCAGGTTCCAATAGATATCTTTGTCTAACTTAATACTATCACATTGGTGTGATCCAATTTTTCTATAGATGTATTTATAATGTTTCTTTTAATTCTTTAGTGAAATCCACTATTTTAAGAAAATTCCCCCAAGGGAGGTATTTATCCCAACCACCTTTAAAATATAAAGAGAATGCTCTCAATATGTAATCTAGAGTATAAATTGTACTATAAGACATAAAAAATTAATAAGGATGATATGGAGTAATAAAACTTAGCTATATATCAAGATATTATGGGTGACTTTTCGAGAATATTAAGGTAAACCTTAGATCCCGATCGGATACAATTAAGAGTGCTACTCAGTCAAATCTCACCGCAACCTTATTGTATATTCAAGTGAGTTGATCAAGACATAAATAATCTGTAATAGTATTATAATTTGTTGAATTAATAATGAGATCAAATATAACCCAAATATAATTATGGTAACATGCCCAAGAAATTATTATTTATTTACTTTTAAATAAATTCAATATCTTTTATAGCTTGCATTTCATGCTACACCAGGTTTAAACGAAACACGACACTCTATTAAAATATTATTTAAACATGAACATTATAAACAAGATGTTAAATTTGAAGGTATGAATAAGAAAAACTAAATTATGAAAGATATATACAAGTCAAAAACATCCATATTTTTTCTATTGATTGGCATAGAAATAAGAATCATTTGAACGTAAATGAATTTTTTATATGAAAAAATCTATTTCTTTAAAGAAAAATATTTTGTATCTTCATGCACAACTATGAAAATTTTTATTTTTTTAATATTTTTTGAAAATTTATTTATTAATTTAAACTTATTTTTTAAATATTAATATAAAAATTATCTTAGGGTAATTTTTTGCGATTTTTCTGAAGAGTTTAATTTTTCGATGAATTGTGAAAAATATGGATTTTTATCAAAAACTGGGTTTTCATATAAATTATTTATAGAGTTAAATAAATTTTTTAATTTTTTCAAAGGTATATTTAGATAAATAATATTAAATTTTTAAAAATTTAAGTAATTTGTATCAATTTTATATTCAATTTCAATAAAAAATCCTTCTATACGAATGAGGATTTTCTCTTCGGTGACTTACTTATTTGCTACATTTATGGGTATAATTTTAAATTATATTATAACTTTTCTTTGAATTTAATTTCAAAAAATTAACGTTATTTTGGGAATTAGAATATTTTATATTATCTACAATTTTGACTTAATTTTTGGCCATTTTGAATTCAAAAATCTCTAAAATGTTATTTGGATAAGTATGGAAAAAACCGATTTATCGAGAGTCAAACTAAGAAAATAAGGATTAAAATGAGCTAAAAAAATTTCAGCACAAATTTAATGACAATATTTCGACCTTATCATATATACGCTTTAATACTGTCACATTTTAAGGCTTTTTTAAAAATATAAACGTGGGTTTAATTTTTGTTTTCAGAAATTCCATGTGCATCCTCTCCCTTACTTATAAAAGGCCACCAACTTTCCTCCACTATTCACACTCCCAATGAACTTTGACTTGGAAAATACCTAACCAAATCAATTAACTAATTCCATAACCTCATAATATAATTCTTGTTTTGATCATAAATCTATCATAGTAAGGATTTTGGTGTTATCCTAAGGAGGTCATCCAAAGAGGAGGTAACATTCTTGAATGAGGATTTTTATTTAATTTCTTCATCCACCAATTTAAAATAAAATTAAATATTTATAGTATAATAATAACAGTATCCATCATACACTGATATGTTATTATGTAAATGGAATTACCTATATCCACATACTCTTCCATCAAATGGGATACAAAACAATCGATCTTGTGTATGGTTGACTATGGCCTAGTGAATAGATTTAATTTGTTTTCCACCACAAGATTTAAAGGATGGATATAATGATATATTTAAAACATTTATATTATATTTATGATATTATTATACTTATTTTGTTTTAATATCTTGTATACCTTTTTATGTTCCATTCCATTTTAAATATGATAATGTCGCTTGTGTGTAAGGCTGACTACTACCTCATGAATCGATGTGATTCATTTTTCACTTATGATTTACATTGAATGTAATAAGGATAAATTTGGTGAATATATATGATATATATGATATTAAATTTAATATATAAAATTAACATATCACCAAATTTCTAACCATTTCACTTATTAAGGGAATGATATCATCACTAGTGCAAAATTACAACCGACCGTCTCTACAAAGGTATGAGATTCTTTTTTCATTTCTAAAATTAAAAAATTATTATAAATATGAATCTTATAAGAAAATATGATATTTATAATATTAATATAATTCAATAGGATATTTATATATATCATATGCTTAAGAACTGAAACATTCTTGAAACAATGTGCCTGAGAGAATAGGAAAACTAACACATGAAACAATGAAAATAATAAAATATTTATTTTAACAGGTGAAAAAATGTCATAAAGAGAACATATATGATATTATAAGTATTAATATGGTTATTTTATTAATTAATAACACACTAAAATCCATATAAATTTGGTGAACTCATTTTCAACTAAAGGAAAATGTGACGCAAGGGACTTCATCTCAATTTCCATTCATTGTAGCATATTCTATTTTTGTGCACCTAATTTCAATTATATGGTGTATATAATTCCCTTGTTTTATCTAATAACATGAATAATTAATAATTCATGGTATTTGAAGTTTTCTTTGTAATTATTTCATCCAAGGGAATTTAACTTGAAAAGTACCAACTGGTAAAGAATTTCATAACTCAATTTCTTTTCATTGGGTTATATTTCATCTTCGTTGTCTATAACATTATAAAATTATGTGTATAATGAATTTTTATTATATTATGTTGTATATAAACTATTTCTATGTGTATTTACATTTTATAGAAATAATCAATTCGTTTATTAATTCTGACAACAATGTTATGATCATTGTAACATATTTTGTCAGAATTTCCATTTCATCCAGTCGTAATTTTTAATGTGCACCTATTCACTTTCATGTGGGTTATATGATATATTTTTTATGTTTTTAAATTGAATAAGTATTTATTCATGATGTTTAATATTTTAATTATATTTTATCTATATTATTTTCTTCATAGATATGAATATTTCATAAACTGTATTCCATTACTACAGATAGTGTTTTGTTAAAAGTTATTTGATTAAATGAGATAATTTGTATAAATGTGTGGTATTTTATAAATGTGGATATTTATTTATATGTAATATTATTCATGAATTAATTTTATTTTTTGATATATGAGGAATTATTTGAACATGTGTTGATGGGTGAGTACTGGAATTATATTGTCTCTCATTGCATCACCTGGTCTCATGAGACAAATCAGTTGGAGTAATAAAATTGCTTTCTACTACTATTTTTAAACTTTATAATGAATGGTCTTGATGGTAGTGGTATTGTGATACATAAGATCAGGATTTCAAATAATTAAGCATTCCCTTTATCAAGAATTTAGTTATTATTATTTTTATCCATGATATTTTTAAGGTGAAGTTATATTAGGAGACATTTCATTCCCACTTTATTTATTAAATTTAATGTGCATTCATTTATTTACATTTACATATTTATTATTCCATATATAAATATGATATACTATTTATTGATTAAATGAAATGTTTTTCAGTTATTTACCTTTCCATATTGATTATTCTTTATTAATTTCTAATGGATTCCTCTTATGTAACCCTTAATAAGAATTTGAGATCACCCCTATTTCATTTCCTATCCTCAAGATATGAAGAAGAAATCATTGAATACATTTTTAAGGATTCTGTTCAATTTTTTGTAATTTATTATGTTTTATTTTTAATTCTTAGGTAAAATGGGTATCATGTATATATCTAGTTCTCGAAAACTACTAAACACATAAGTGTTTTGGGATTCGTACCCCTTTTATATATGCCAATGTAATAAAGTAGTCACCGACTTTGGCTTTTTGGAATCATGGTTATTATAGTTGGATTTAGATGAAGTTTAGTAGAAACCATGGGAACTAGATTAAGGAAAAAAATATTATGTAACATGAATTTATGATATATATTGAGAATAAGTATAGAAGAACATAATAATTATTTTGTAAGGAAGATATTTTTTGGTTTTTACTTGAAATAAATATTTTTTTGGATACTACAAGTGAATATGATTCAAGAAAAAAAGTACAAAGGGAAATCTGTCTTAAAATGGAACATTAGGATTGACCCGATCATCACTTGTTGTATGATAACATACCTTAATACGCACTTGGTTTAACACTCCCAGGGGATATCATTACGATAATTTACATTTTATTTACAAAACATTATTAGGGATTTAATAATAAATATATCTTCAATGAAAAGAATTTCACTATTTTGATATTAACAATGCATAATTTTTTAATTAATGTTTGGTGTTAGAATATATTTGGAATTACAAATACTGATTTAAAATTAATAATTTTATGATGTAATCCAATATATTCTGTTGTTTAGAAATGGAGCCTAGAAGAAATAATGTTATCAGCACTCATGGAAAATATTGAGATTTCCCTACAGAGGAAGCCAATACCGTTGGTATTGGAATTCAGAAAATTATGGCTATATTAGGCCAACTTATTCCTGTTTTGAAAGATAACATTTCCTGTCGGATAAACCTATTCCACAACATGATTCTACTTTGTTGGATTAATTCATATGATATAATCCCCCATAATTTTTTGATGCTACTAATACAATGGTAGTTGAGAAATTCGGTTATGTATTTGGAGAAGATATTTATAGCCTTGGGATGTGATGAAAATGAAAAGGTTACATTTCACTATATATTGTTAAAGGCGATACCAATTAGCGTTGGATTATGATCTAGAATATTAGGGAGACAGGGGAACTAGAACTCATGGAATGGAAAAAATTTAAGTAGAATCACTCAAAATATACTTCCCCATGAACAATAAAATAAAATAAATATGATGTTCAACATCTTAATGAAAAATGAAAAATAATGTGTTTCTTTCTGTAATGAAAACTGTATGTGGTTATCTAGGTATGGTACAAATTTTATATACAACCCAGAGTATAAGGGTGACCATTTCATTGAAGGGATTAATCCATGTCTCTAAAGGGTGATAGTCTATCAAATTGTTTTACCATATGACGAAATAGTTTTTGCACCATAAAAATAGAGTAGTAATTCTCTAGATCTTACATATTCAAGGGAAATCAAGAGAATAAGAGTTTATCTGAACAATAAGAAAAAAATGCATCTTAGAAGAAGAATATAACAAATCAATTTCCACATTGTGAAAATTGTGAAAAGAATTATCTTTAGAAATGAAAAAAGAGCATGAGATTTTTTTATAAGTGTGGATATAAGGATCATATGGATAATTAATACATTCTGGAGAAAAATAATTAATGATGTATAGTTATTTAGTTTTAAATAAATGGGAATTATTCACACCAAGGTCTAAAGTGTTAAGTGAATCTACTACCGTAGAGGGAAAGGGGTGAAGGGAAAGTATACATAATCACTACAACTGAGGTGGAATTTCCTAATGATGTGGTGGAAGGTACTTTAATCATATCTTAAAATTTTACTAATGATTTATATTATTTTAGATCCTCTCACTCTTTTATATCTACCCAGTTCTCTATAAAATCAGACATTTCCCTTTTAATTTAAAAAGTCAGTTGTCATTTAAAACTCATAGGGGGAGTCTCATTAAAATAAGGATGTGTCAAGAAATCCCCATTATTGAAAAAATGTTCTATAATTGAATACTTACTTATTATAACAATTATTTACTTTCATATAATACTTAGTATGGAATTGATATCAAAATATTAGGAGAACATGTATCGCCAGGAACAAATTTTTATTGATGATGAAAATGTGGAATTTATTATCTTTATATTCGAGTATTAATCATTGAATTAATTTTAATATCTATCCCTAGTATCCTATTTGAATGTTATTTTTAGGGAATAAGACAAGAAAAAATCTATGGATAGAGAAGGTAATATTTAAATTCAAGAATTACCTATTCTATATGAATACATTGATGTATTTCTTGAATAATTACCTAGACATACACTTGATCATGAATCCAATTTCTCAATAAATTTAGTCCCAGATGAAAGAACAATATCAAATACCCCCTATAGAATGGACACTATTGATTTAGTGGAGTTAAAAAACCAAATAGAGAAGTCATGTGATAATGTATTTATACGCCTTTTTTTCACATTGGGGGAGCCCTTCCTATTTTAGGACAATTAATTTTTTATTTTTTTAAAATCCAATTTTGGTTAAATGGGAACCATAAAGATACATTCACAACATTATATTGAGTTACACATACCCCAAAATGAAAAATTTCATACATCAAACTTCAAACATCAAAAATTCATTCTTCAAAATTCAATCTTTAGACATCAGAATTCAAACATCAAACTTATAACTTAAAATGTGTAAATTCAAAATAAAAAAATAAAACATAAAAAAACCATAACCACCTTAGTCCATGAACTACCACCTATCATGAAACTTGATTTCAAATTTAAAATGTCAAACAGAAGCCAACATCATTTTCTCATGTCACGTACAACCTCACGTCACATACCCTAACACAAATATTTCCCATCATCAACACCGATTTTCTAGTGAGAATCACCCACCATATTTCATCATCAATACCTTTAAAAACCCCAAAATATTAAAATATAACATCATAAAAATGAATAAAACCAGGATAATTAGCTCCATAACCACCATTAAGATCAATTCCAGCTGGAACCCAAAGACAGAGACAATGATGTACATGTATCATCTACCTCACATTGATGACTTATTCGATCAAATTCACAGAGCTCAATATTTTTCAAAGATTTACCTATAATATGTGAATAATAAATTGGGAGTGAATAAGGAATAAATTTCAAATAAATCTTTCCAAATGAGGTATGAAAAATAAAATTTTATAGTAATTCAATTTGGATTGACTAATTCACCCCTAGTTTTAAGGATCTAATGAACAGATCATTAAAGGACTATATTGATGATTTTTTCTTGGTATTAATTGATTATATTTTTTTATTATAAATTTTTTTATACCATTATAATATCTTGTGTATCATTTTTGATAATATTATAATAAAATTGATATTTGGGTATTTTGTAAGTGTGATTTATGGATTCAAGATTTTTTTGGAGATATTGTATCTAAGAGTGAAATCATGGTTGATCCCACGAAGACAAAGGCATTTGGAGAATGAAATAAACCAATGAAAATAAATAAGGTATGTAGTTTCATTCGTTTTTTGGTTACTATAGGTGATTCATTAAAAATTTTCGAAATTTTTAAACCCATTAACAAAGCTTACACAAAAAGGGGTTAAAAGTTTTCTGAAAAAAGAATGTGAAGAATGTTTTAATGAATTGAAGAGGTGATTGATGAATGCTCTAGTTTTTTAATTTAATATAATGAAATGATGGGTTTTTTACATAGTAATTCATTAAATAAAGGACAGGGTTGTGTACTAATGAACAATTATAATGTTATTGCATATACATCACGGTAGTTAAAGACTAATGTGCTGAACTATCCAAACCATTTTCTTGAGTTGGAATTTGTGATATTTCATTTAAATATATTGATACATTATCTCTATGGTTAATTATGTAGAATATAAATATACCATAAAAGAATAAAATACATCATCTGATCAAAAATTTCACAATACAATGTAAAGGTGATGAGTTGTGGTACTAAATGATTATGATTTCTTAGTAAACTACCCCCAGGGAAAGAAAATAATGTAGAAGATGCATTGAGTAGAAAAAATCACGACATTACAACCCAAATGAGAATTGAGAGGGACCATATGTTCATGGATATAGTAAATATGGAATGATAATTATTAATAAATGGAAGATGCCACTCATTTTTCAAGTTATTAAAAACCCATCTTAATTGGAAAAGATAAAAAGTTCACAATTTGATGATGAGAATTTTTAGGAGAAAATTAAGTCCACAAATGAGGAGAAGTTTGTATAGTTTGTTTTTGATTATAGAATCATAAAATTTGGAAAGAGAATATATGTTCCATCTATACCTACTCTAATTATGTTATTGTTTGATGATACTCATAGCTCAAATTTCTCTATACATAATGGTGGAACCAATTTTCATAGGGATTAAATGAAATATTTTTTATTAAATTAAATAAAATCATAAAAATGTGGATTGTGCATCAATATTCTTGATTTTTCAACAGGTATTGGCCAAAATAAATAATATTATAAGATTCATGAAACATTTTCCTATTATTTAGTGGAAATAAGATGACATTACTATGGTATTTGTTATAGGACTACCAAATACTCCTTGAATGAATGATGTAATATGGTTAATTGTCAAACCCCTAACCAAATATGAAAAATGCCTTGATATAAAAAAAGATTTAACTCTTTATCAACTTGAAAGAATTTTTATTATCAATTTCTTAAGACTTCACGGTGCATCTATTTTGATTATGTCTAATTGTGATCCCTGTTTTACATCAAAATTTTGGAAGAGTCATAAGGCTCTCGATATTGAACTTCATTTGTATATCGCCTACCATCTTCAAACTTATAGATAATCTAAAAGGACTATTAAAATAATAGAATACATATTGTGGTCATTATCAATTTATTTTGAAGGTATGTGGGATCAATATATAAAATTGGTTTATTTTCCTATAATATCAGTTTCAATTGAGGTACTTAAATAGCATCATATGAATCGTTATATGGAAAGAGAAGTCATACTCCAAATTTTGGGGATAAATTTGGTGAATAAAAACTTATATCACCAGAAAATGGTGAAGAGAAAAAAAGGTAAATACTATTCTGGCTCACATTAAAGAGGATCAATATAGGAAAAAGGGTTATGCTTACAAACAGAGGAATGATATTGAATTTCATGTGGGAGATCATGTTTTATTTAAACTATCTCCATAAGAGGATTTCATAAGATTCTAAAGTCAGAGAAAGATAAGCCATAAAAAAACCTTTAAAAATATAGAAAGAATTGGATTTGTGGTGTATCCGTTAGAAATTCCACCAAGTCTCTCAAAATTACATGATGTGTTCCATATGTCACTATCACCGGAGTACATGACAAACCCAATGAATGTGATCACCACAAAAATAGAATTGGAACATGATATATCTTATTCTGAGGAACCCATAATGACTTTTTCTAACTAGATATAATGTATTTTTGAATCATACTACTTGACTGGTAAGCATACATTAGAGAAATCCAAAAATAGTGGAAGCAATGTGGGAACTAGAGGATCTATGAAGAAGAACTACACTCATATATTTAGAATCTAATATCTATGAAATTTTTTAGGATGAATTTTTTTAGGATGGAGTAATGTAAAAAACAAATGTATATATGATTTATTTATGTTTAAATAAATTAAATCTCTTCTATATCTTGTGATTCTTGCAACACTGAGTTTAAACAGAAAACAATAATATATTAAAATATTTTTAAACATGCCCATTATAACATAGATATTAAATAATAAGGTATTAGTATGAATAAATAAATTAGTCAAAATATATATTTATTTCAAAAACTTATTTTTTATCCATTTATTACAAATAAAAATATAACACATTTTAAAATAATGTAAATATTTTCTAAAAAGTGTACTTTATCAGAGAAAATTGTTTAATCACTTCCTGTGTATCGATGATAAATTTAATTTTTGAAAAATGTAATTTTTTTTGATAATATAAAATAAAATTTTGAAATCATCATATCAAAATTATCTGATAGATTATTATTTGTATTTTATAAAAAAGTTTCATTTTTCAATGAAAAGTGAAAAATGCATATTTTAATTGAAAACATCATTTTCATTTAAATTATTTACAGAGTTAAAATAAATTTTAAATTGTTTTTAAAGTTAAATTATATTATTTATAATAAAATATAACTAATTTATGTCATTGGGATAAATTTTAAATTCAATTTCAAAATAAAAACATTCTATACAAATGAGAATTTTCTCTTTTGAAACTCACTTTTTCATCATATATGTGTGTATAATTTTAAATTAGATTCTTACAATTCTATGAGTTGAATTTGAAAAATGAATCTCATATTTAGAAAAAACATAATATTTATTATATAATAATGAAAACTTATTTCTTTACCATTATTAATAGTAAAATTAATAAAATTTAATTTACACTGTTATGGTAAAACATGGTTTACTAGTGGTTAAACTATGAAGATAGGGGTTAAAATGACATAAAAAAATTTAAAGAACCCATTTTATATCAATATTTGCACCTTATAACATATTATATTGTATAATTACCCATTTTTAGGATTTTTACATGATAAAAATGTGTGTGTAATTGTTTCTTTTAAAAAATTCCATGTCTTCCCTCTCCCCCATATATTAAAGGACACCCCCTCTTCACACATTAAAATACATTTAAATCTAAAAATACCTAATAAAATAACATATTTAATTACCTAACCTAATACTAGAATCCTTTTTTTAATCAAAATGTATACAATGATGGATTTTGGTATAAACCTAAGTAATTTATCTAGAGAAGAGGTAATATTCCTAAATGACTATTTTTATTTTATTTCTTATTAAACCTCCTTAAAATATTATTAAATAACTAAAATATAATAAAACAAATTTATACCACATACTGAGATGTTATTATGTTAGTGGAATGAGATAAATCTATCTTCTCTTCCATAAAATGGGAAATCAAACTGTCAGTCAAGTGTACGACAGATTGACTCCTCGTAAACTGATTTAATTCATTTTCAATTACTACCTTTAAAGGATGGATATAATGAAGGATTTGAAAAATTTATATTATATTAATGATATTATTATACTTATGTAATTTTAATATCACATATACCAAATAACATTACATTACATTTAAATTAAAATAACATCACTCATTGTATGGCGGACACCCACCTCATGAAACGATGTGATCCATTTTTGACTTAGGATTTACAGGGGATGTTGTAGTGATATAGTAAATGAATAAATTTGATATATATATATATATATATGAGATGATATTTATTATTTAAAATTTATATATCACTCACTTACTTTCCATTTCTATTATTAAGGGAACAATATCATTGTTTGTACGTACATATGACCAATATTTTCCATGAAGTGATGTGATTCATTTTCCTAATAGAACATTAAAAAAAGGTTATAAAAATTAATATACTAAGAAAATATGATATATATATAAAGTTATAATAATTCTATATAATTAACATATATATCTTATACAAAACAACTATAACATTCATTACAAAATGTGAAAAAATAAACATGGAGATTAACACCAGAAATAATGAAAATAATGTAATATTTTTAACAAATGAGATGTAAAATATAATAAGAGGATAATATATGATATTATAAGTATTAATATTTTTATTTTATAAATTAGTAACATTCTTAAAATAATTACACATTAGGTTAAATCCCATTCAGAAAAAGGAAAGCATGAGGTAAGGGACTTCATTTCAATTTCCGTTCATTGAGTTGTATTATATTATTGTGCGCCTAATTTTCTTTATAAGGCATACCTACTACCCATTTTACATGTAATATCATGAATTATTCATAATTCATGTTATTTTATGTCTTATTTTTAATTAATTTATCGAAAGGGTTTTGACATGAAAATTACCAAGTGGTAAATAAATTTATAACTATGTTTATTTTCATTGGGTAGTATTACATCTTCATTGTATTTGGCATTATAATATTATGTGTATAATTAATTTTGATTATCATAATTTTTTATTCAAACTTTTTATATTTGGATCTAAATATCATACACATAATATATTCATTGATTAATTCTCACCTCAACGTAATGATCATTATAATGGATTTTGTCTCAATTTCCATTTCAATGTGGAATATTTGTTAATATACACCTATTCACATTCATGTGGTGTATATAATACCCCATTGATGTATTTAACATGAATACATATTTATTTATTACGTTTAAAACTTCAATTATTGTTTATCCATATTCATTTTATCATGTATATCAATATTTCATAAACCATATACCATTCTTATATACAATGTTCATCGAGAAATTTATTTTATTAACTGGGGAAATATTGATAAATATGTATTCTTTACTCAATGAGATTCTTTTTATAATTCATATTATTCATTAATTAAATATATTATTTAATATATGATTAATTCTTTGGTCATTTAGTTATGGGTGGTCCCCTGAATTATATATCTCATCGACGCATCGACGAGTATCATGTGACAAATTTGTAGGCCAAATTAAACAGGTTACTACTTATAGTTTTAAATTGTTCTTTGAATGTTATAGATTGTAGAGGTATCATGATTAATGAGATAATGATCTATATTAATTAATATTTATCTTTATTGATTATTCATTAATTATTATTATCCATGAAATTTTCACAATGATATTATCTCTGGATGCATTTAATTATCAGTTTATTGATTTAGTGGCATATGTGTTTAGTTATGAACATGTCCATATTTATTATGACTTATATAATTATTATATACAAGTTATTTATTTAATGGAATGTTTTTTATTAACCATGCCATATTGACTATTTATTATTGATTTATGATGTCATAGATTGCCAATAACCCTTATTGAGAATTTGATATCACCCTTATTTTTTCATTTCTGAAGGATATGAAGAAGAAATCATTGAGTGATTCTTCAAGGATGTAGTTCATTTGATTTTTTATGTATTATGTTTTATTTTATATCCCCAATGTCAAATGGGTATCATGTATAAACATGGTTCTCCAAAACTCTTAAACTGATTAGTCCTTTTGGATTTATCGCCTTGTATCATTTCCAATGTAATAAACATGGTATCATTTCTGGGTTACTGGAGTCATCATTATTACACTTATTCCCTTTAGATATATTTGTTAATCTTTTAAAAAATTCAATGTTTTTGTTTTTTCCATTTCTATTTAGGTACATATAATGATTGAAACATCCTCTTATACTTATATATTTGAGCCTTAACATGATGACATGCTGGGCAAAGAGATATATACTCTGTAATATAAATTTTCATGTTATCCAACTATAAATACTCTTTTATATATCTATAAGAATTCATACATCCGAGATGAATATATAATTATACACTATGAGATTTATCCAAAAACATCTTCTATAAGACTGTTATTAATGTGACACAAAATCAGTTTATAGAGAATAGTATTCCATCACCATCCTTGATGAACATTGGAATATTTATCACCTTCATATATAGTATAAAATCCACCTTCTTCACATTCTTAATAATATAATGTATGTACGGGTCAACATTCATCTGAGAAAGATAATATTTGTACCCTTTCCTCATGATTTCATGATCTATATTCTATAAATCCAAAAAATATTAATTCTCTTTCAATCCTTATTATGGAAAAACTAACATGGTCTTTCCAACTCAGAGCATCATCTACCTTATTCTCCTTATGGAAAAGGTAATGTATTGAGTAGTCATAATATTTTTTCAAATAAAATCATTTCTTTAGAATATATTCAACTCTTTCTATTTGAATATATAATTTATGATTTTAGGATTGTTATATTAATCACACCTTTCATCATACATATAATGCCTCAATATTTTCAAAGAAAAAAATTACTATTTCAAAATCTAAATCATTATTTGTGTAATTTTGTTCATGATTTTCTTATTTTTGTGAGGAATATTATAACACCATATCATTTTGAATGATGATTCATTCAAGTTATGTATTTAATTAGTATAGACTACTACACTTCTCCAATATAGGGTAATGTAAGAACAAGTTCATTGACCAGCCTTCTCTTCAGCACCTTGAAAAGTTTCTCACATTCATATATCCAATGAAACTTATATCCCTTCAACATTAACTTGGTTAGAAGATTTTATAGACATGATAAATTTATTGATAAACATTGGTAGTATTTTTATAACCTAAGAGAACAATGGATCTCAATCAGCATGGTTTATCTCATATCCATTTTTACTAGATCCATGAACATAGGATCCAATTCAATTCTTATCTTTTACCAAACTCTATGATCCTTTTTTCTCAAATCATCTGCCACCTTATTTTATCTCCCTTGGTGGTAGTGTATAGGGAAATCATAATATTTGAGTAGTTCAAGCAATAGTATTTGCCTCATGTTGAGTTCTTTTGGTGAGAAAATATATTTTAAACTCTTGTGATCCATATATATCTCAAAATTTTCACTATAGAGATAGTGTTTACATATCTTCAAAGATAATATTATAGCTTCTAACTCAAGATCATGAGTAGGATAGTTTTATTCATGAATTTTTAGTAGCTGTGATTCTTAGGGAATAAATATATCATTTTTCCTAAGTACACAACCATGTCCTTTATTTGAAGCATCACTATAAATAACAAACTCATCATTACCTGATGGTAGATTGAAGATAGGATCATTGAATAATATTCTCTTAAGTTCTTCAAAAAAGTATTCACACACTTGTGTCCAAACAAATTTAACTCCTTTACATGAGAGTGTGGTTAATGGGTTAGCCAAGAAGGAAAAATTCTGGATGAAACACCGATAATAACCTGCTAAACCAATAAAACAGCATACCTTAGTTATTCTCGTCGGTGATGGCCATTCTTGTATTTCTCTTGTCTTACAAGGGTCAACAGAGATTCCATCATTAGAGAAAATATGTCCAAGAAAAGAAATCTCCTGAAGGCAAAATATACAATTGCTAAACTTCCCATATAATTCATTTTTTCTAAGAGTCTTTAGAATAGTACGCAAGTTATTTTCATGAACTTCTTATCTTTTAGAGTATACCAAGATCAGATCAAACAATACCACTAGAAAATCATCAAGACATTCCTTGAAAACTTTTTTAATTAGATCCATGAAAACAGATGGTTCATAAGTCAGCCAAAAAGGCATTAATGTAAAATCGTAATGCTCGTTCCTGGTTCAAAATGATGTTTTTAGAATGTCTTTGTTCTTCATAGAAAAATGATGATATCCAGATCGAAGGTCAATATTTGAAAAATATT
The DNA here is from genome assembly GCA_963277665.1 of Viscum album. NCBI lineage: Eukaryota > Viridiplantae > Streptophyta > Magnoliopsida > Santalales > Viscaceae > Viscum > Viscum album. Next base: position 1,458,898,086 of record OY728128.1, read on the forward strand.
GAGCTCTATGATATTGATCAAATAAATCATCAATGTGAGGTAGGGGATACTTGTTCTTTATTGTTGTAGAATTGACCTCCCTCTAGTCAATGTACAACCTCATAGATCTATCTTTCTTATAAACAAAAAAAAAAGTTCTCCCCAAGGAGAAAAACTATGTCAAATAAATCATTTATTATTCAATTCATCTAGTTGTTTCATTAGTTACACTAATTCTATAGTGGGAATTATATAAGGGTTCTTTGATATGGGCCTTGAACTGGAAATTAAATCAATGGAAAACTCAATTTCTCATTCTAGAGGTTGTCCATGTAAATTCTCTGAAAACACGTCAAAATATTCTTGAACAATCGGTACGTACTCTATTTGAACATTACATTCCTTACCCAAAGTTATTTCACTCACTTTCTCCCCAAAAATTGAATTCAGTAGAGCTACTGGGGGTGGATCTATATAAGAATCAGGTGGTGTGTTTTTTTATCTAAAGATAAGGTACTCTTTATCATCATCGACGATTGTTACCTCCTTATTATTACAATAAATTTTCGTATCATGGTCTGAAATCAAATCCATACAAAGGATTATATCAAATTCAATCATGGGTATGATGATGTGATCAATGGATAAAGAACATTTATATTCCTTAATGGGAACTGATTCAAAAAACATTGTTGCAATGATACTTCCCTTAGGAGTTTTGACAGACAACACTATTATTAAATCAAATTGGAAATATATAATTTTATTCGAAAACTGGGAAGATATGAAACAATTCGATGATCTAGAATCAAATAATGCATTGGCTCATTTTGAGGAAACCATTAAATTATCTACCACCACGTCTTTGGGAGCTTCAACATCAACAGTAGTGATCGCATAATCTTGGCCTTGATCCCTTGGCCTTTTCTGAGGTAAGTTTCTCTGATGCTTAGGAAATTCATTTGCATAATGCCCCATTTCTTTATAACTGTAGCAATCATCATTGACAGCCTCATTCTTTCACCTGAAATCATGAGCTTGGTGCCCTTTTTCACCACACTTGTAATAGACTCCCATTCCCTTCAGGAAAGTACTGGGGTGTTTCTTCCCACATTTAATATAGGATGGATATTCAACCTTTCCCTTATTCTACTTATTTCCATTTCCATAGTGTTCAGAAAATCTCTTCTTCTCTTGCATTACATTAAAGTTGTAATACATAGAGAATTTATTTTCTTTCTTGATATCACACAGAAAAATATCTTCATATAATGAAAAGTATTATGAGACCAATTCTCAACCGAGAAATGGTTTTAACACATGAAATAATCGATCATCCTTACTCTTTGGGTTACATATATAATCTGATGCATGCCTTTCTAACCATGTAAAGTTAGCCTCATACTTTGCAACATTCTCATCCTCCTTTTGCCTCAGACTCAATTTTTTTTTTCATATCTACTCGCTGGCCATGAAGAATTTATTTTTCTAATTAAAGATATTTAAACTCCCTCCATTCCATATTTAATACTACATCGTCTTCCTTTGTGTTTTGAATTAATGACCACCATTGATTTGTATATCCTGTGAGGCGATAAACAACCATGACAATTTTTTCCCTTTCGCTACTACCCAAAACATGAAATATTTTCTCTATGGAACTTATCCATTTCTCATATACAAATGGATTTTTAGTCCCATTGAATTTTGGTGTTCGTTGCCTCATGAATCGGTAAAAAATTGATCCTCCACATTGTGGATCAGGGTGCTTCATTTGGGTACGATTATTATTCATAACCTAAGTGAGTTGTCCCAGTATGGTGATAAGCTGATCAGAACCAATTGCATGACCAACTCCACTATAATTATCTTGAGTAGAAGTTAAATACCTACATGTATTACGTGTGTTGATATGGTTTCCATTCCTTTCACTAGGCACCATTTCTATACAATGGCATACACTAGATTAGTTTATGAATCACAATACATAATTCATAACTATTAAAATACCTAACATAAATTTAACAGTTTATGGTTATATTCCATAATCATAAAAAAAATTCTTTGAGGTAGTATTTACTAATAAACCATTTAGAATGGTTTGTAATGAAAATGTGAATTATCTTAAGCATATCCCCCAGGAGTGTCGTAACCAAATGTGTAGCAAGGCCTGTTGTCATGTAATAGGATACCCCAGGTCAAGCCCAAAATTCCTTGTCGAAGTTTTCACTCCTTGGTACATCTATGCCAGATCCACCACTACCTCCTCGTATCTAGATAGGGATGTATTTCTTGGAAAATACACAAAATATCTACATTACTAATATTCTAAGAAGTTCTTCTATACTAATCATCAAAGTCTATCTTAGGATAATGTTCTCTAATCATTATTTTACTAAATCTAGCTTCCAAAGATTGTACTAAACTTCCTTTGATACCAACTGTAATCTCCTGACTATAGTTACCCAGAGGTGATGCATTATTACATAACATTGGCATGGTACAAGGAATCATGTCTTGAAAGACTGATCAGTTTAGTAGAATTTGAATCACTAGATACATTCATAAGTTTTACATTACATTAAAAAATTAAATCCAACAAAAAAATTGTCTCTATTGACCACATTCATATCCCTTAGACTATCCCTGCAGGTCATTCAGAATATACTTTTCACATCCTGGGAAAAAATAAAACATAGAAATGTGTGAGCTCAGATGCTCAGTAAGGATAACAATATAGAGGAAACATTCATAAATAAGCATAACCATTTAAGGCATTGTATAAGACTAAAACATAAGACTTTTAGACTTAAAATTCAGCATAATATGGAAAATATAAATTAAATAATTCCATTTACTTATTCACATGGATATTCTACTAGTCGAATTATCACATACAATATCAATAGAGACTTTCACAATGATGTAATGAATAATGCCATACATCATAACCACATAGTCAAGGCCACGTGCGAAGACTAAAAATAATATTTTATCAAGGCCTTGTGTCAAGACACAAGTTTGTCTTGTGAGACCTACTGATGCATCGAGGAGCTATAGCGGGCTCCACCCATCACTTATCAAGTCCAATGCATTCCTCATATGAAATGGATGAAACATAACATAATCATTTATATTAAAACTAGCATACGACATGTTAATACTTTAACCATAAACCATGAATGGTATAAAAATAACAAATCCATAGTCAAACATATCACAAAACCATCAATACAATATGGAAGATTTGTATCATAATGAATCAATTTCAAACAAGTGTAAAATCAATCAAAGGATGTTGACATAGATGAAATAAAAATTATTTGTTAGAAATATATCTTTATATTTTTGAAATCATTTAAAAGAATAATAATTATAAAAGAAACCATTTATTTTGAAAATATTCTTATAATCTTGTAAGGAAGATTCGACGATGTTATAACAACGGAAAATAGCCGCACCCGCCGTATAATTTAAAAAAGACATTCTTATATTAATTTTGTCAAAAAGGTCCTAAAGTACCTTGTTTGGAAAATAACGGAAAGATTCCATTCAAAACATATAAGGTAAAATAATATTATAAATTAATTTAACCCATAATATAGTAAATAGTTAATTATTTTTGAAATAAATTTTTAAGAAAACACGGATGTGGATGATAAAGAGGTCCTAGTAGATACTTATATGTTAACAACCTCGGATAAGTAAAGATATTGTAAAATTAAACCTTACCTTGTAATTTTCCTTGGTAGAGGGTAGGTTACCACCTATATAATAGATAAACCATTGTTATTAAATTATAAAAGAATCATAAAAATAAATATGGTATCATATATGATCTTTTAATATTTCTTTGTTAATAATATTTTAGTAGTATCATCATTTTGGGTGTTAACTGATTCATTTTCCTTTGTATGTATTGTTATGTAAGTCATTTTTTTATGGATAATATGTATTTGATTAATATGCATAATGATATTAGTTTCTAAACCATTATTTTTAACCATAAAATGAAAATTATTCTTGAATGATTACGATGGAGAATGAGTCTGATCACGTTCGTGGAGACGGTAATCCGTACGTATGAACGAGTGACAATATCATTATATTGATGGTGAAATTGTATTTAATTGGATGTTATATCATATATACATAATAATTAACATGTTATATTTATTATTTACATCTGTTTTACTCATTATTATACCCATCCAAATAATGATGTGTTTGAATAACAAACTACACCACGATGTAGAGACGGTATGTCGTATGTACGCAGGTATGGTGACATTGTCATTTATAGGATGGATAGAATAATGAATATGGTTTTAACATATTTATAAAAACATAATAGTATGTAGAAGTTACTGAATTTATTATTTTGGTATGGAATCAACAAAGAAAGAGGAAGTGGAAGAAGAAAAGAACTCGAAAGAGGGTGGTGAAATTTTTACCTCTTCTTCGGGTGTTTCCTTTTGAGTTGATCAAAAGGGATCATTAGGATGGATTTATGGTCAATTTAAGGACTATATTTCTAAGTGAGGGTAGTTAGGAGGATTTTTGAGTTGGGATTGGCCATGCCAAATGGATTTGGATGTGTGATTTTGAGAGAAGGGGAAGTACCCTTTTATAAGAGAGGTGAGGGTAACTTTAGCAAAAGCTTGAAATGTTATTTTATTATACAATCATATTCGGTTTATAATGGCTCAAAAATAATTTATTTTAAGTATAATGTGGGGATTGTCGTAAAAAATCCAAACCAAAAGGTTTTAGATAGGTTTAGGTCACCATATTAACATTATATTTTAGATTTAACTCTTAGTTAAATAGTTTGACATTTATCATGTCTCTTTGTATTTTTATATTATATGGTTAATAAACTTACTATAAACTACCAAGAGAACCCCAAGTGGTTCATTATTGATATATCTAACCTTATATAAGTACTTTGACCAATACTTATATTTTTAGTTGTAACACACCAGGTAAATAAAGAATATGAAATTTTCATATTTATCCATATTTGTGAATATAATATTAATATGACTTTAAATGGGATGCTATGCTCGATGGCGTACCCAACACGCAACAACGAGTTTCTTGGGAATCATACATTGCACTCTAATAATAAAACAATATTATTTTAAATGGTAGTTAACATGTAGTCGTTGTATTGGCGGGAATGGATAGAAATAACTAATATATGATTATATATGTTTTTAAATGTTTTTACATTTATCCACTAAATGATAAAGGCTTAAAATACGGAAAGAATTCAATTTTAGGCTTATATGCCCTAGTTTTCACTAAAGGTTCACTTATCGCCTTTGGATGGTGAACCACCATTAAATATAGTTTTGTTCACTCTTATAAATTCTATTGGACAAAATAAAACTCTTCTTAATAATTGGGACATCAAAATTTACTTTGTGTAAATTTTTGGTATCGTTCCGATGAAGTTCATTTTTTAATGAATAGTGTAAAATGTTGTATTTTAATTCAAAACATATTTTTAATCTAATTTATTTATATTATTTGATTATCTTTTGAATTGGTTTTAAAGTCAAATTATAATATATTTTTACCATTAAATCCAATAGTGGTCGTTGTAATTAATTTCACTTTGAAATCAGACTTAAACTAGTGTCAATCTTTTGATACTTATTGTTTCATAAAAACATGCTATTTTCTCTAACAGCGGGAATTAATTATTAAAGTAATTAATGTGACATATATGTTTTGAATTTTGTAAAATAGACTTCATTTTTTAATTCAGAATATCAAATATAGCTTAGGGTGAATTTTTGGGATTTTCTGAAAAACTTCAATTTTTGATGAATAGTGAAACCACTAAGTGGTACCTATAAAAACTGATTTTTCCGTTTAAATGAAATGTTTCCATCTTTGTGTTTTGAATTTCAAAAATCCGACATACATGGTTTTCATTAAGAAGTAAAATGTGGTTCAATGGGATAAAAATAATTTTTTGGTGAATAGTATCTTATTAAGTTTTTAATCACGATTAGAGGTAATAAGTGTAGTTTATGGTAAGAATAATGTTTTAATAAAATGAAATGACCTAGACACATGTCCTACCCTCATTGGATGTGTCATGGCAGACCAATAAAATCCATGGGTCATCTTGGGGATCCCATGGAGCCACTTTGGTTGGAAAATGACATAAATATATTTTTATTTAATGTTAATGTAAAAATGACACAAACATGAATTGTTTTACTAAAACAATTTTCACATGGGGTTATAAAATTCATATTTTTCACTATAAATAGTCCTTGGAAAGATAAAATTATTTCATACATCATAGTAAATTTTTTTATAATTTTTAGACATTAAATAAATTAAATTATTTATGACATCATGATGATGCAGCGATGACCTCATTATTTAACGATTTAAATAAAATGGAAAGATAATGTAATATCTAAGACCTAAACATGTCCAAAACCTATTTTATGAGTGTATTTCGAACCCTTATCACCTTATCCTCAAACTACATCAATGTGGTACCTTTAAAATCCGAAAATCTTTTGAAAAGTAAGTTACATTTTATACCTTTCCAAGAGTGCCCCTCCTCTCCTCTTATAAAAGGCCCCCACCTCTACCTCCTTACCCACACTCCCAAAGCCTTTGGATCGTCCAACCCCTTCCCATTTTGTCTCTCAACTTCCCTCTATTACTCCTTGAAGCTTCACTTTGGGCATAAGTCTTCCCAAGGAAGCCTTTGATCTCAAACCAAAGGGAGTTACCCGATTTTAAGGTAATGTGTTCACTTGTGTTCTTTTTCTTTATTTTGCTTCTCCAACCCCATAAACTCTTTTTATTAATTTATTTTGTAACAAATCCAGTATCTTCAATATACTAGGATGTTTTTATAATAATTATTCTAGATACACTTACACACACCTACATCTAATGGTTAAAGAACATACTGTTTCCGTGGATGGAAAATTTCTGCCTCTCGAAACGATGACTGTTCAACATTCTTCTAACACCTTCAAAGGTGGCCATTAAGATGACACTATATTTATATATGATATCTAATATTTTTATGTTTTACTTAGGATTCTGTATTTTTCATTTATGGTGTACCTTTATGGTTTCCATTATGGGTAAACGCGATATCTTCATTTTAGGAAGTGCGGACTACCGCCCCTCAAAGTGATTTGATTCGTTAATACCATATGTGGTACTTATAAAGGATATATTTAATGAAATTATATATGATACCATACTGTAATTAAAATACTATTATGTATCATTATGTTTTAATTTCATTAAATATGAAATAGAAATGGAAGTAGCGTTCATGCGTACGTACGGCTTACCGTCTCCATGAACGGTACATTTCATTTCTTATCTCAAAATGTTATGTAATATTAAAAGTACAAATATATAATTGATATATATTTAATATATCACATCTAAATTATGGATATAATTATGGAATTATAACATATATATATCTCTCTCATTTTGTTTTAATTCCATTAATATTACAAAAAATGAAAGTAGCGTTCATGCGTACGTACGACCTACCGTCTCCATGAATGGTGCTTTTCGTTTTTTATCTCCAAATGATATGGAATAGTGTAAAATGAATATTTAATGGATATAAATGATATTTTAATAATATTCTGGAAATTATTTACTTATAACTACATGGGAAATCTTTTTTCAAACAAGTTCATTTTTGACTCATGTACCAAATATCGGCAAAAACGTCTGATATGAACTAACATTATTAAACAATTGTTATAAAATTATAATATGTGATATTAACTGAATAATAATCTCTAAAGGAGTTACTTAGGAAATTATTAATTGACCAAAGTTTATTATTCAGGAATATAAAGAAACGAACAAGACAAGTTGGACTTGAGGTAAGGGATCCTACTCCACTCTTTCTTTTTAAGTACACTCTTTTATGCCAATCCCTTTAAATATCATATTTCTTGTTATTGGGATGTTCTTTTATATTAATCATACTGTAATTTTTATGCTCATGTGATGAGAGACTCTATTCTCTCTCATCAATCCATTTTGAAAGTTTTGAGTGGCGCCGTTAGGCTACCGAATTTTCGTAAGAGATCTAACCTCTCTCTTTCTTTTTAAGTACTCTCCTTTATGTCACTTATTTTATTCTCCTCTTTGTTATGTTGGGGGATGTTCTTTTATATTCCTCTTTATATAAACTTTATGTTAATATGATGAGATAAACTATTTTATCTCATCAATCCATTTTTGTATGTTTTATGTGGCGCCGTTAGGCTGCCGAGTTTTCGTAAGGGATTTTTCATCTCACTTTTATTCCTATGAGATTTATGCTACATTATCCACAATTTCCCTTGAGTGTTGTATGTACTACCCATTATTTTACTCATTGTGTAAAATACTTTCTTTTATGAGTATTTAAATCAATGTTGTATTGTCCTTCTTTTACGAGGTGTATGTTTCGAAAGATACCCATGTCGGTAAGGGATCCTTTCACCCTCCTCTTTTTAAAAGACTTCTTTTTTTGGGTCTTTTAATTTACATAGTGTTATGTTGGAATATGTTCTCATATATCCTTATTTATGTAAAGTTTATGTCCATTTGATGAGATACCCTTTTTTTATCTCTCATCAACTCATTTTGATGTGACGCTGTTAGGCTGTCAAGGGAACTTCTTAACACAATTTAAATTTCTTTGGGTTCAACATGTAGTTATTGAACATGTCATCCTTTGAATATGTGTGAATGACCTTTCATTATTTTACACTTAGTATCCACTTATATTTGGTGTATTCGTTTGTCACACATAGTTATGTAATTGATTTATCCTTTAACCAAGGATACCGTCTTTGTAAGGGACTTCGTCTCAATATCCTTTCATTGAGGCATATTCTGTTTTATACACAACCATCTTTTATACGGTGTATAAACACATTTTACTTTTACGTTTATTCAAAAGGAATCTTTTTTATACGAAGTGTTTATTGAACGACAAAAGGGAATGTTTTTGTCTTACGTATGCGGTGACAACGACTTCTCCGCCGTTGTGACCATTATTTGAGTTCAGGCTTCCTCTACAAGCCATACCTTCTTTTTAAAAGAAAAATAAATACCATGTTTTACTTTTCTTTTATTTTGGTAATGAAAATGGTTTTCATAATGTTTTTATATCAATGTGTTGTATTGATATCTTATGATTGAAAGGTTGAAATGTTATGTTTCCTTTATGCATGTATTATGTAGTACGATTATGTTATGGTTCTTGGGCATTGTTATGAAGACGGGTGGATCCATGATAAACTAAGGCCAGGTGAGCCCGATATAGCTCTCCAATGCATTGGTTAACACGAAGGTGTGAAACGTTAAGGTTTCTCCGAAGAGATTTAGGTAATATACTGTGGTGGGTATTCCAAACGTAACCAAGAGGGTTACTCCCTACGTAAGAATGTTATGAATGCCTCAAGTTACCTTTTATGTCTTATGATTTCTATGATTTATTAATGATTTGATGAGGTATGTTAAAGTGCCTATGTTTTATGGATAAAGTATGATTTCATTATTATGTATACATGTACTCATGTTTCCTTTCCATATTTTTATATCCCTTACTGAGCTTTTTATGCTCATCCCAAGTTTTTGAAATGTTTTTCAAAGGTCAAGGGAAGGGTACATGATATGATTATAGTGTCAAGGAAGTGTCAAGAAAGAATCCATCTTTTATTTTAAATATGATTCCATTGATGGGAAAATGAATACTATATTTTATGTAACCAATTTATTTAAATGTGGAATGTAATGCAAGTTTTATGATCTAATTATCTAAAACTCTAAACCTGAAAAGATCCTCAATGTGTAATCTTGTAGTAACTCAAGATTAAGTAAGGTTTGAGGCTGGGGACTTATAGTTGGTATTAGAGGTCGGTTTAGATAACTTTAGAGGTTAGGGTATTCTTTAAGCATAAGTGACATTACCATAATGGTTAAGATTTCAGAAAGAGTCCTAGTTTTAGATAAAGTGAATGAGTAAGTATATCTTAGTATTTATCTTCCTCATTAGTACATGATGGTTTTGTTGATATACTCACAATGACCTTTTTGGTTTTATTAAATGGATGGATATAGTAGGCACCAATGTAACAGTGGATGTGAAGGAAACTATGACAGTTTTTTGAGCAAGAAACTGAATGATATGGGAGCCACAATGAGAACTCTTGTGATTATCCTCAACCAACTATCTGGAGTCATGATTGACCAACTAAACCTTGGTGATTTCTCTAAGGCATCATATATGCGAGAAACAAATCCCTACGGAAGTACATGTAATAATCATAAAGGTAAGTGTGTTCAAAAACCTATGTGTCAAAGATGTGGAAAGGCACACCTAGGAAAATGCTTCAAAGGGACAGAAATATGATATAGATGTGGAAATGAAGGTCATAAAGCAACAACCTGCCATGGAAAAAGGAAGCATCCAGTTGACTCGAGGAAAGGGAAAGAAGTTCTTTTTTAGGGATCAATTAATGTTTTAAATGTGGTGTGCATGGTCATTATGTAAACACATGTCCTATGAAGAAGTTTCGTGAATGGGATCACCAAGAGCGTACAAATGTTCGTTTACCAATACCTAATGCCATTCCGATTGAGGATGAAGAAACTGACAATGACCAATCAAAGGTATGTATTATTTCATGACTATTTTTTTCCTATTTTGGAATCTTAGGATATGATTCATGATTTTGTTTATAGGAAAGAGGTATTTCAGAATAAGTTGGAAAGGAATGGTTAATGGATCATGAAGAATGTTGAATGAGTAAGATGTCAACATATAAGGGTTTCAAGAGTTATGGTGAAATTCTTAAGAGTATTAAGTCTCTTTTGATGATGGGGTTACATTAGAAGACTTTTTATATTATGTGTAACCCTGATGTTTAATATATGCAAATTTTATTCAAGGAATATATATCTTTCCTTTGTGTATATAGTTATAAAGAACCATTTGGTTTTATTTGATCCTTACTTTTGAGGTAATTATGGGTTACTATATGTTATGATTGAAGTGAAAGGAATGAGATAAAATTGAGGTTAAATTATGTTATGGTTATTTTTTATGATTTTATCCCTTTTTGGGGAATGATTTTAGAATTATATAGTTTTGGAAAAAGGAAAACACGCAGATCGTGTGACTACCCGTCGCGTCGGACAAAGCTGTGGGAATCGAACCCACAAACAAAGTGCGACTGGTATTTATCACATACCACTGGACTACGTGAAGTCCCTGGTTAGTTTGACTGATTCTTTTTAGTTATATGATTTTATTAATTAAGAGTAAGTTGATTTTGGGTTATTTATGAAAATTATTAACCTATAATGGAGGATATGTGATTAGGTTAATTACTTTTCAATACGAGACTTTTGGAGCAACTGATGTTGTTTGGAGATAAATGTTACAATTTAACTTGGAAGACTATGTGACTAAATCCTTCAAATATTTTGCTTTCAATCTTAGATTGGTTTAATTTGAAGAATATTATGGACAAATTTTTTATCGGATGGTCCTCGTTGAACTTTGGGTTTTGTTGGACAAATTTTGGAGATTAAGCATAGATTTTCTTTTTAAAGGGTTATCCTTTTCTGGATTATCTAGTTTTGGTTAAAGCCTAAAGACATGGGAAGTATATAGTTCTCTTTGGTGGATTAGGTGATTCTCTAGAAGTTGATTATAGTACTCTTAATGCGAACAAGTCTCCCTAAATACTCATCTTTTGGAAAAAACATGAGTTTGATTAAGGAATCTAGTAAATGTTGAAAGTCAACATGATAAGTGATTATGATTCCTTATGAATAAATTCCTCAATAAAAAGTAACTTAAAACGAAAATGTTGTCTATTAACTTTTCCTACTGGGGAATCGAATACTGTTTAACCCATCACAAGTTTGTGATTTTCTTATGGTTAAATTTCTCCTAGACATGTTTACTATCACTCTCCCTCAAGAACATGACCCTTTGACTTTTCTTCCATGTCCATGTTTTTCTACATGGAATCCAAGTATGGGTTAACTCGGGATACCTCTGTACTTATCTTCCTTTATTTTAAAGTGATTGTTTTACCGACTCTTGTTCCGATATGGGACTTTCAAGGATGTTTCCAAGATCAATTTTAAAAATTGCGAGGACGCAATTCCCAAAAGGGGGGAAGGATTTAACACCCCAGGTAAATAAAGAATATGAAATTTTCATATTTATCCATATTTGTGAATAAAATATTAATATGACTTTAAAGGGGACGCTATGCTCGATGGCGTACCCAACACGCAACAACGAGTTTCTTGGGAATCTTACATTGCACTCTAATTATAAAATAATATTATTCTAAATGGTAGTTAACATGTAGCCGTTGTATTGGCGGGAATGAATAGAAATAACTAAAATATTATTATATATGTTTTTAAATGTTTTTACATTTATCTAATAAAAGATAACGGCTTAAAATACGGAAAGAATTCAATTTTAGGCGTATATGCCCTAGTTTTCACTAAAGGTTCACTTATCGCCTTTTGATGGAGTACCGTCATTAAATATAGTTTTGTTCACTCTTATAAATTTTATTGGACCAAATAAAACTCTTCTTAAGAATTGGGACATCAAAATTTACTTTGTGTAAATTTTTGGTATCTTTCCGATAAAGTTCATTTTTTAATGAATAGTGTAAAATGTTGTATTTTAATTCAAAAACTCTTTTTAATCTAATTTATTTATATGATTAGATTATCTTTTGAATTGGTTTTAAATTAAAATTAGAATATATTTTTACCATTAAATCCAATATTGGTCATTGGAATTAATTTCACTTTGAAATCAGACTTAAACTAGTGTCAATCTATTGATACTTATTGTTTCATAAAAACACGCTAATTGCTCTAATAACGGGAATTAATTATTAAATTATTTAATGTGACTTATATGTTTTGAATCTTTTAAAATAGACTACATTTTTGAATTAGGAATATCAAATATATCTTAGGGTGAATTTTTGGGATTTTTCTGAAAAACATCAATTTTTGATGAATAGTGAAACCACTAAGTGGTACTTATAAAAATAGATTTTTTCGTTTAAATGAAATTTTTCCATATTTGTGTTTTGAATTTCAAAAATCCGACATACATGGTTGTCATTAACAAAGTAAAATGTGGTTCAATGGGATAAAAATAATTTTTTTTGTGAATAGTAACTTATTAAGTTTTTAATCGCGATTAGAGGTAATTAGTGTAGTTTATGGTACGGATAATGTTTTAATAAAATGAAATGACCTAGAAACATGTACTAACCTCATTGGATGTGTCATGTCCGACCACGAAAATCCATGGGTCAACTTGGAGACCCCATGGATCCACTTTGGTTGGAAAATGACATAAATATCTTTTTATTTAATGTTAAAGTAAAAATGACACAAACATGAGATATTTTACTAAAACAATTTTTACATGGGGTTATACAAGTCTTATTTTTTTACTATAAATATTCATTGGAAATCTAAACATATTTCCTACATCATAGTATTTTTTTATAATTTTTAGTCATTAAATAAATTAAATTATTTATGACATCATGATGATGCAGCGATGACCTCATTATTTAACGATTTAAATAAAATGGAAAGATAATGTAATATCTAAGACCTAAACATGTCCAAAACCTATTGGATGAGTGTATTTTTAACCCTTATCACCTTATCATCGAAATACATCAATGTGGGACCTTTAAAATTCGAAACTCTTTTGAAAATTAAGTTACATTTTATACCTTTCCAAGAGTGCCCCTTCTCTCCTCTTTTTAAAGGCCCCCCACCTCTACCTCCTTACCCACAATCCCAAAGCATTTGGCTCTGCCAAACCTATCCCATTTTGCCTCTCCACTTCCCTATATTACTCCTTGAAGCCTCACTTTGGGCAGAAGTCTTCCCAAGGAATCCTTTGAGCTCAAACCAAAGGGAGTTACCCGATTTTAAGGTAATGTCTTCACTCGTGTCCTTTTGTTTTATTTTGCTTCTCCAACTCCCTAAACACTTTTTATTCATTTATTTTGTAAAAAATACAGTATCTTAAATATACTAGTATGTTTTTATAAGAAGTATTAGAGCTACACTTACACACACCTACATCTAATGGTTAAAGAACATACTGTTTCTGTGGATGGCGAATTTCTGCCTCCCGAAACGATGATTGTTCAACATTCTTATAACACCTTCAAAGGTGGCCATTAAGATGAAACTATATTTATATATGATATCTAATATGTTTATGTTTTACTTAAGCTTCTGTATTTTTCATTTATGGTGTTACTTTATAGTTTCCATTATGGGTAAACGTGATCTCTTCATTTAAGGATGTGCGGACTACTGCCCCCTCAAAGTGATTTGATTCGTTAATACCATATGTGGCACGTATAAAAGATATATTTAATGATATTATATATGATACCATAATGGAATTAAAATACTATTATGTATCATTATGTTTTAATTCCATTAAATATGAAATACAAATGGAAGTAGCGTTCATGCGTACGTACGGCTTACCGTCTCCATGAACGGTACATTTCATTTCTTATCTCAAAATGTTATGTAATATTATAAGTACATATATATAATGGATATATATGTAATATATTATATCTAAATTATGGATATCATTCTGGAATTATAACATATATATATATCCCTCATTTTTTTAATTCCATTAATATGACAAAAAATGAAAGTAGCGTTCATGCGTACGTACGACCTACCGTCTCCATGAACGGTGCTTTTCATTTTTTATCTCCAAATGATATGGAACAGTATAAAATTAATATTTACTGGATATAAATGATATTTTAATACTATTCTCGAAATTATTTACTTATAACTACATGGGCAATCTTTTTTCAAACAAGTTCATTTTTGACTCATGTACCAAACATCGGCAAAAACGTCTGATATGAACTAAAATTATTAAACAATTATTATAACATTATAATATGTGATATGAACTGAATAATAATCTCTAAAGGAGGTACTTAGGAAATTATTAATTGACCAAAGTTTATTATTCAGGAATATAAAGAAACTAATAAGACAAGTTGGACTTGAGGTAAGGGATCCTACTTCACTCTTTCTTTTTAAGTACACTCTTTTATGTCAATCCATTTAAAACTCATCTTTCTTGTTATTGGGATGTTCTTTTATATTAATCTTACTGTAATTTTTATGTTCATGTGATTAGAGACCCTATTCTCTCTCATCAATCCATTTTGGAAGTTTTGAGTGGCGCCGTTAGGCTGCCGAATTTTCGTAAGAGATCTAACCTCTCTCTTTCTTTTTAAGTACTCTCCTTTATGTCACTTCTTTTAAGCTCCTCTTTGTTATGTTGGGGGATGTTCTTTTATATTCCTCTTTCTATAAACATTATGTTAATATGATTAGATACCCTATTTGATGTCATCAATCCATTTTTGTATGTTTTATGTGGCGCCGTTAGGCTGCCGAGTTTTCGTAAGGGATTTTTCATCTCGCTTTTATTCCCTTGAGATTTATGCTACATTTTCCACAGTTTCCTTTGAGTGGTGAATGTACTGCCCATTATTTTACTCATTGTGTAAAATAATTTCTTTTATGAGTATTTACATCAATGTTGTATTGTCCTTATTTCACGAGGTGTATGTTTAGAAAGATACCCATGTCGGTAAGGGAACCTTTCACCCTCCTCTTTTTAAAAGACTTCTTTTGTTGGGTCTTTTAATTTAGATATTGTTATGTTTGGATATGTTCTCATATATCCTTATTGATGTAAATTTTATGTCCAAGTTATGAGATAACCTTTTTTTATCTCTCATCAACTCATTTTGATGTGACGCCGTTAGGCTGTCAAGGGAACTTCTTAACCCAATTTCGATTTCTTTGGGTTCAACATGTAGTTATTGAATATTTCATCCTTTGAATATGTGTGAATGACCTTTGATTATTTTACACTTAATATCCACTCATATTTTGTGTATTCATTTGTCACACATAGTTATGTAATTGATTTATCCTTAAACCAACGATACCGCCTTTGTAAGGGACTTCGTCTCAATCTTTTTTCATTGAGGCATATTCTATTTTATACACAACCTTCTTTTATATGGTGTATAAACCTCTTTGACTTTTACGTTTATTCAAAAGGAATATTTTTTATATGAAGTGTTTATTAAATGAAAAAGGGTAATGTTTTTGTCGTATGTATGTTGCGACAACGACTTCTTCGCCGTCGTGACCATTATTTGTGTTTCGGCTTCCTCTACAAGCCATAACTTCTTTTTAAAAGAAATATAAATACCATGTTTTACTTTTCTTTTATTTTGGTATTTAAAATGGTTTTCATAATGTTTTTATATCAATGTGTTGTATTGATATCTTGTGATTGAAAGGTGGAAATGTTAAGTTTCATTTATGCATGTATTATGTGGTACGATTATGTTATGGTTCTTGGGCATTGTTATGAAGACAGGTGGTTCTGTGATAAACTAAGGGCTGGTGAGCCCGATATAGCTCTCCAATGCATTGGGTAACGCGAAGGAGTGAAACGTTAATGTTTCACCTGAGCGATTTAGGGAATATACTGTGGTGGGTATTCCAAACGTAACCAAGTGGGTTACTCCCTACATAAGAATGTTATGAATGCCTTAAGTTACCTTTTATGTCTTATGATTTCTATGATTTATTCATGATTTGATGAGGTATGTTAAAGTGCCTATGTTTTATGGGTAACGTATGATTTCATTCTTATGTATACATGTACTCATGTTTCCTTTCCATATTTTTATATCCCTTACTGAGCTTTTTATGCTCATCCCATGTTTTTGAAATGTTTTTCACAGGTCAAGGGAAGGGTACATGATATGATGATAGTGTCAAGGAAGTGTCAAGAAAGAATCCATGTTTTATTTTAAATATGTTTCCATTGATGGGGAAAATGAATACTATCTTTTATGTAACCACTTTGTTTAAATGTGGAATGTAATACATGTTTTATGATCTAATTCTCTAAAACTCTACACCTAAAAAGATCCTCAATGAGTAATCTTGTAGTAACTCAAGATTAAGTAAGTTTAAAGGCTAGGGCCTTATATTAGTAATATTATATCATTTAATAATATAGTATTTATTTTAAAAACTCAATTATGTAAATTTTGACACTATTTAGTATTTGATTTTTTTACCAAGCAATAAAACTTTATCACTTAGAATAAAATTTATTTAATCAACCTTAACATGTCATATTAACCTATAAAATTAGTTTAATTCATCATAAGTCTCAATTTACTTTTATTTGGATATTTATAATATCAATTATTTTAATATTTCATTAATAAGGTAATTACGACATCATAATTGTGTCATAAATAAATTAAATTATCTAATTTCTAAAAATTATAAATATAATACCATTCTATAGGAAATATATTTATATTTATAATGATTATTTAAATTATAATTTATCTTATTTGTAACCCTATATTAAAAATGGTTTATTTATTAAACATTGAATTTAACACTTTTAAATCTTCTTTAAATAAAATAATTATAAATGTCCTATTTTAATCCAAGTGGACCAAAAGGATCGTATTTTATTCCTATGGTTGTTTTTGGTTGAATTACACTTATCAAATAGAATTAGAATATTTGTTAGGGTAATTATAATATCATTTTTACCTTTAATTATCCTATTTACTTTTAACTGTGGTAAATACAAGTCAAAAGTTACTATTCACAAAAAAATATTTTCATCTTATTGAACCACATTTTACTTACTAATTTTAATCGTGTCTTTCGGATTTTTGAAATTCAACTCACAGAAGCAGTAAAAGTATGTTTTATGCAAATTTCCAAATGCTCTTAGAAGGTGGGTACAAGACGGTAAAAAGTTCAGTAAAATTTTATATATCAAAATTTATTATAAAATGACTCCAATGAATTACATTAAACATATATAGGTATGATGTATCTATTTTGAACTAAAATAAATTAAAATTAAAATATTAATTATTTCAATAAAATGTCGGATTTAAACAATAATGCAATGTTTTTCACTATGCATCAAAAATTGAAAGTTTTCAGAAAAATACCAAAAATTAACCCTAAGCTAATTTTGATATTCTGAATCCAAAAATGATGTCCATTTTGAAAAATATATTTTTTAAAATTTTAAAAATTGAGTATTACTATTCATAACTCTTAGTTTGATTGGTCGTGGTGTGTTAAATCTCCAAGTCACGAAAGCTACTGCATTGTTCAAAGGGAAAAGTATCGTGGAAGATTGGGGTGTTACAATTTATTAATATTACCAAAGATTTGTCAAGGTAATATCTAAAGACATTATCTAATAAATCCATAAATATAAAAGGATAATTGGTAAGTCTAAATTGAATTAAAATAAATTCATATTGAACATAGCTCACACTGAAGGTTGCCTTGGGTATATCCTCTTTTTTATCCTCAATTAATGAGATCCAAAAATAAGTTCAATCTTGTAAAATTGTTCATCTTCATGAATTTTATCATAGAAGTAATTAATTCAAGGTTATATTATACTTTTTTATACTAATCTTGTTAATTTCATGGTAATAAATGTAATAACTTATTAACCCATCTTTTTTTAACAAAAAGAATTATTTCACCCCATGCTGATGCACTAAGGAATATGAGTCATTTATTAAGATTCTTATGAATCTCTTTTGTTAATTACTACAAATAAATCAGGGTCCTTATATATGTGGTATTTGAGATAGGTGTATCTGTATGTATGAGTTCTATTGAAAACTCAACTCCATGATTTCGAGGAAGATAAGGAAATTATTCTAAAAATACATCAACAAAATCCCAAAAAAATTGGCATATCTTCAATGTTGAGTTTCTCCAAAAACATTTGAGATAAATGTCCAACATGAATATGTATTAAAGACCATATATAGAAAAAAATTTCAATTATATTTGTACACTCATACTCAAACCAAAAGATGTTAATAGGTTGATTTAGAATATAAAATGTGACTTCCCATTATTGGAAATTGATAAGAACTATATATAAAGAGAGACAAACCATTCCCAAAATCACACCATATTAAAATAGAGAGATAATCACAAATCTTTTAGCAATCACATTCCCACATAATTATATAATAGAGGAGCTACATACATGATATGTTAGAATCATAACAGAACGATTTTTAACCACTAACTCAACATCTAACAATTGATGTGGTAATGTAATTCCCTAATGAAATTCCATTGATATAAAAGAGAGGGTAGATCCAAATTCATATAATACATTATTTATACTACAGTGGATGATCAGTGTACCTTTTACCGCGTAATTCTTGTAACTGAATTTAAGAGTCATGATCACATGATATTTCCCTTGGTCCTTTGACTTCATAGATTATATTGGATTATTATCCTCATTATCTATTGTATTTGTTAATTGATTCATAGAATACCAAAAAATCCTTTCATCTAAAAAACTAAAGTGTTGGTGGGGTATTCAATCAAGATTTATCTCCATTAATTTCATTATCAAGCCTCTTTACATCACATTAAAGTTATTTTTATTGATGGTTAGACCTTTCACATTTGACATAACTTCTCATTCCTTTTAGGAAATTTCCTGAGTGCTCCTTCCCACATTTTTGTCAATTGGAGTTAGAAAATAATTTTCCCTCCATATGAAATATTATTGAATCTTTAATTTAACTCAATATTCCTTTTCTCATCACCAAAATCATAAGGTTTTAAAACTTCCATTTCCAGTTTCAATTCACATTGAAAAATTAAGTTACATATTCCAAAGTCCTTTATAGTCAATTAATTTTGAAGTCATTGTTTTAAACCTCTAAATTATTGATCAATTTTTATTTCTAGGTTAATTATTAAACCATAAGAATACATTAGAATTATTTTAATGTTTTCTTCATAGGTATCAATGGACTCATCGTCCTTTAGCTTCAATAAGAGAAAGTTCCTTTCTATTTTAGTACGAAGACTTTAGGGAATGTACTTATTGAGGAATACCCTCTTAAACATCTCCATTTATACAGATTTTATTTACTATGTATTATTTTTATTCGTGATAGGATTCCACCATTGATCTAATTCACCTTCCAAGTGGTATAATTATAAGACAATTTTCTCACCATTTGAGAATTATAAATTGAAAAATATATTTTCCATCACATTGATCCATTGTTCAATAACTATTTGTTCAACATAATGATATAAAACCATATAGAAACTATCACATAAATTATTTAATAGAATGTTCATACCTCTTTGGTGCATTCAAAATTCCTAAATGGTTTTTAATACCACCCATTTATTGTGAATGTTGAGTGATCATAGTCACAATATATTACAACCCATCTTGGAAGAAATTTGATTTCTCATGATTATAATCATTTCATTGTCTATCACATTAGTTTTTTACATGATTCATTCTAATTCCATCCATTAATTGAATAAGAAAAACGTAGCGTAAGTATAATTCTATAATAATTAGAGTTAATAATCATATATTCATGGAAATAGTTCCCTATATGTTTAAAATTATGACATATTATTATCAAATAATTAAAATTTCAGGTTTACCCAAGGTCATCCATGGTCATTATCTCTTCAATTACTAGTCAATGTTATATAAATAGAATTTCAAATTAACTATAGAATTTCCTTAGGGAGTTACTAGAAAGGTGTGTAGTCTTATGACCACTCATCATGCATCAGTATCGATCTAGTTAATAACAAATCTTCCCATTTTGGAGTTGTTACCACTAGGTACATTTGTGTCATAACTGCATCCCATTACTTGTATCATGACATGGATTTGTTTTCTAGGAAATCAAACAAATAATTACAATATAAAAACATTAGGATGTTATCATATACTTAGACTTATCATGAGGGTTTTTACTAATGTTTCCCAATCATATTCTCTAAAAATTACTAAACCTTTCATTGATACAAATGTATATGGATTAAACATAACATAAATAGATATTTTACTATTTTTATGAATATTAGTGAAAAAAATTTCATATTCCCCATAACTATAAATTTTTAGCTTATTTTAATACATGATACAAAAAATCTTATTTCCTAAAGTATCTTTAACATATCCCACAATGTTCTTCATATTATTACCATTCTATACATATCATAATTTTAACCTTACATCCAAATCTAGTGATGAAAAAGATAATAAAGGGTGATCTTATATGTAAAATAAGGATAAAAATAGGATATATCAATCAATGATCATATGTTATCAGAAGGGTATGAGAAAATTATCTTAACATAATAAATTTACACCAAATAAATTAAACATCTTTAATCATGAATCATTTTATAAGAATTTATCATAAGAAAAGACAAAATTCATCAGAGTGTGGAATCATAAATAATCATTCATGATCCATGATTTAATATTAAAAACATAGGAATGTGGAACAGTAATAATTTTAAAACATTATGAACCAGTATAAACAGTAACATGTTCACTCATTATGTTAAGGACATGAAATAAAATCCTTATATAAACTTATGGACATAAAAACATGTCCACACATAAATTTATGGGCAATAAACTATATCCACATAAAATATTGTGAATATGAAATTAGGTTCATGCCTAAAATAGTCATATCATGAATTATACATCATTAATGAATGAATTTTAAGGCTATTATAGACCCACCATCACACAATCCATTCATATGTAAGCCATCAGATCATAAAAATATTATCATTTCGTCATATCTTAACTCAGGTGAAATAAAATTTGTTTCATAAATATACCATCATCATGTTTATAAACCATACAAATAATTGAAAAGGATGTATCATTGGATAACATCACCAATGAATCATGAGTAACATCATTGTATGTTTTCTTAGATATAAATACCATAAAAAGTTTACCAGATCATTTTTTAAAGAAAAACTATTATTTTTATTTTACAATTACTTATTTAAAATATAAATATTTATAGAATATTAAGGAAAATATTTCATTAAAAAGCACCCTGATAAAATTTAATAGAATATTCAAATAAAAAAACCATCATGGTAGTTGAAATATCCATTCATGTTGTATATGTTTAAAAGGAACATTCTTTCCACCCTTCTATAAAAAAGTCAAAAATGACATGTTTGAAAAAAGTTCAATTAAAATTATTCATTTTAAATATTTTTAAATAAAGTAGAAGGTAATGTAAATGGAATTTTTAAAACAATTCATGTATAGGTAAAAATTACAATAATAATATTTTGAGTATAATGGAAATGGAATAAGAATTTCATCAACCAATGAAGAAATAAGTTTTCCATTTATTTAGAAAATATTTTTTGATCATTTAATTTTAAAATAGAGGGAAATTGTAATATTATGTGAAAAATACATGAATTAATATAAGATAAAAAAATTTATGGTGTTTAAAGGATAGTATCTATATAATGTTTTCCAATGGAAATCTAAAATAAACAATCCTGAAAAGAAATGAGATTTCATCGTAAATCCCTTACCTCATATTTTTTCCTGATACATATGAATTCAAAATTATTATATAATAAATACATATTTATTATGAATATATTACCTAACCATATTCCTATATATAATACCATATATGTCTTATTTATTACATATTAACACCCATTTATTAGAAAATATTTATTAAAATCACGGTTCCTTGTGAGAACAATTTCATTTTTTCTTGCATTTTTTGATTCAATAGTTTCACTACTAAAACATTGATCATGATTTAATCATATACATGTTTTTATTCATGTAATAATAACCATATTTAAAAATTATATACAATTTCATAACTATTCATATAATGGGTTGATGAAAAATTAATTACAACACTTCATGGAGATGGTAATGTGTGTGTACACATGATTGGCATTTCCATTTTTTAAAGGAAGGAATGAAATAATGGTAAATAGTAATTCACCTTTAAAATAATTTTTATTGAATAAATATCATATATATTCATTGAATATTTCATTATTACTATCCATGTAAAGTTGAAATGAAAAATGAATGACAACACTTCGTGGAGGTGGCTGTATCCATGTATGCATGAGTGACATTATTTTTTCGAAAAATATGGGAAGGTAAGAAGGTAAATAAAATATTATAATATAATTATTATAATTATTATATAAATATTTTTTTATAAATAATAAATTTATCATAATATTAAACTATTAATGATGGTGATAGTAAATGAATCATATCATTGCATGGAGGTGGCTGTCCACATATACACATAAGTGATTCTTACATTTCTCTATTGATGGAAAAGAGGTGTAAAATGGTTTCTCCATAAAAATAATAATAACAATTCAGTAAATTTAAGATAGTGAAGTAATTATTTTTTAAATGGTTACCATATATTTTTATGAGGTTTAATAAGGAATAAAATTGAAATTACTCTATTAAGGTTTATGCCACTTCATTGACTTACACCTTCAGCCCTGAATATAGGTTATTGTGATCAAACTAGGACCTTTAAAATGTGGGGAGGGATCTTAGGGAATTAATTTTTTTCTTGGAAGATATAAGAGTTTATTTATGTGTCAAATAGACAGGATACGTGGTTTCCTCTTATAAGGGAGGGAGAGGAAACTCATTGAATATTTCAAAATATTAAAATATGTTAATGTATTACTCAATCCGAATGGATCCAAAGTCGATAATGTTAGAATATATGATATTATAGGGCTGAAAAATATTTACAAAATATTATTTATAAAAAATGTTAATTCATTTTAACCCTTAATCTTTAGTTTAACCCCTCATCAACTGCTTTCAATCTTTACTGGAGTAATGATTTTTTCAACGATTACTATTCACAATGAACAAAAACTATGTTAATATTTTTATATAATATTTATTTTAATTATTAAAAATATGGAATAAATTTAATAAAATTAAATATCTCTATGTGGAATTAATTTATTTTAAAATAAACTCATAAAATGGTGTGAGAAATGATTTTTCATTAAAAAAAATTTAATTATAAAATGTTTTATACAAAAATAAAGCATAATTTCAATTAAAATGAAAAAATTTGAATTATTTTGAATATAATTAAAAAATTTAAATTTTAAAATCTAATTAAAATAAAATTTTATGTTTAAATACTTTAATAGAAAATATAGTTTTCTATAAAATTTGTATTTTGTTCACTATTCCCTGAAAAATTAAGCATTTTAGAAAAATACCAAAATTTCACCATTATCTAATTCTGATATGATAATTTAAAAAAATGATATAACTTTTATAAAATATAATATAAAAAATTGGTAGATATTAAATATAATTTTTTTAACAAATAGCAGTAGAAACCAATTTTGGAGAAAAAATATTTTTAAAGCATAAAATGACTTCAATAAAAATTGAGTGCTCAATTCCTAATAATAAACTCATAATTTTATATTGAGTAGGAAAATTATAAATATATTTCTTAATTTTTAACCCTACTTATACCCACCAATCCAACTACTTGGTTATACAGGTATATTGTGTCAAAGTTATTTTATACTCAAGGCTGTATATACATAAAGAGATTGAATTCATCGAGTTTATTTAAAAGAAAAAAGAATTTTAAAATATTGTGTCATTCAATGTGGGTCCACATCCCCAAAATTGAAATAGTATATATTCCCCACCCTAGGGGTCGAATCCCCTACATGGTACTAGCATATATTGACCACCCAGGGGGTCATATCTCCTACTAAGAACTAGCATATACCTAGGGATGTAGCTCACCTAAACAATCACATAGAACAATCCCATGGAGAATACCAACCTAGAACATAATATAAAATACTCTACAGAGGAATAATATCTTCTAAAAACCATCATATATTATACCCTAGAGGGGCCACATCCCTTATCAATAATAGGTATCGATTAATCATTTAATGAGGATCATATCCCACCATGATTCATGAAACCACATTCATATATATAAATATATAACATACTTCCAAGGGTATCATATCACAACTATGGAAGTGGTACCAGGATATAATTTCCTAGGGAATATGTCTTCTCCTACACTTTAACAATAATTCATATCCATTTGGGGCCACAGAACACCCTAGACCTCATATAGCATTCACCTGGGGTATCTGACCCTGAAACAGTAGATATATCATACATAAATATATATCAGATATACCAAGTCGTATATCCTATACTGGGAAACTGAAATAGAATACCAAATTGTTTTACCACTCACTTGAACCCAACACACATTCCACCAAGTTGTAATCTCAGTTACAAATCCAATCATTATCAATATATCCATATAAGGCCACCATCATACATACATTCCCACTATAACCCTCTCTAAATTAAGTATGATCATTGGGAACCCATCGAGGATACCATGGTAATATAATAGTCTAGAAATCATATAATGGATCCTCTATCTCATTCACAAACATTGGAATCATTCCAATTATTCAAAGGGAATATCATATATCGTATCACTATGGTCGCACTATGGCTTTATCGGCCTCATAGACTATATGCTATCGATATCCCATTAAATAAATTGAATAATGAACTTATTACTTCCCTGTTAGGATGGTATGACTCTGAGTATGATATACTCTATAATATGAAATGTAGGATTGAAATAGGAATGAGATTCCCGAATACAAGAGGGGGGTGAATTGTACACTTTAAAAATATCCTTAAACAAGGAAGGATCTATGTTTAACAAAGTTAAACTCAAAAAATTCATAACACCTCTAACACTAATTGAAAGATTGGGAAAAAGTATGAAGTTACAAACTTCTAGTTCAATACACTTCATTAAATCTGGAATTTGATTTCAAAAAACCCATTTCAGAAATATGGATCCGGAAAATGAATCTTAACCAAATTTTATAATATGATAATCTACGATAAAGAGTGTAGAATCTTACTGAATCAGAGTACAAGTGTAAGGAAATATAATAATATTATACTTTCCTCACAATACAAAATTCTGCGGAAAAACTTGTTACAAAAACAAGTAACAAGATATAAATATTTTAACCCAAAAAGAAGGGTATCCAACAACATTGGATAAAGGTCCCTTGATTTATAATTTCAAGAAAGTATGTCTTACCCACACCTAGGTAAGCCCTCGATATGAAGATCAGATTCTCTCTCCTGCTATCCCCGCAAGCCCTCAACTTTAAGGTAGTTGGATCCCCTGTCTTCCTCCGTAAGCAAGCCCTCAACTTCAAGGTGTTGGAACCTTTGTCTTTTTATCCCCAGAAGCCCTCGATTATAATCACCAACAATCATAGTCGCATGAAGCACGTCTGCATAAGGAAAAGTTTGATCAAGCTTTTCAAACTTTTGGCAAGAAGCTTTGAGAGTTGATAAGAGCCTCTCTCTCTTGAAATCACTTCAGGATGTTCTGATCACCAAAATTCGAAATGTTCCAAAAGTTGTGAGCATGTTCAAATGAGATCCTTTTTATATGTGAAGCTAAAACAGTCGAAACCCTCCTCCAATGGTCATATTTCTCCTTGAATTTCAGAGGGACCTATACACGTGTCACTTAACCAACAGTTAGTCAATAACTGAAATCACAAAATCATTTTGTAATGAAACAAGTGTAAGCATAAGAAAAACAAATGTTCATTATGTAAGAAAATAAAAGTTCTAAGTCTATCCAAAAATGGAATTCAAAGTCTATAATAAAGAGATATTCAGATTCTGTTTTGTAGGAATTCAGGACTTGAATTCTGTAGAAATAGAGAGTCTGAATTTCTAAAGAAATTCGGAGTCTGGTTTCACTAGAATTCGGCACTAGAACTTACAAAGTTCAGAGTTAGAGTTCATGGGAATTCAGAGTCAGAACTCATAAGAGTTAGGAGTCTGAATTCAGAGAACTCGGAGTCAGAACTTAGATAAGTTCATAATCAGATTCCGGAGTCGAACTATATGAGAGTTCTTATCCATAATTTGGAGTAGAACTACATGAAAGCTCGTATCCATAATTCATAGTTTAACTACATGAGAGTTCATATCCATAATTCGGAATCGAACTACATGAGTGTTCGTATCTATAATTTGGAATGGAACTTCATTAGAGTTCGTATCCATAATTCAGAATGGAACTTCATTAGAGTTCTTATCCAGAATTCAGAATGGAACTTCATTAAAGTCTTTAACTAGAATTTGGAATGAAACTTCAATAGAGTTCTTATCCAAAATTTTAAATGGAACTTCATTAGAGTTATTATCCAGAATTTGGATCCTAAAACAGAATGCTTCATATTTAAGTATTATATGATTCTGAGGTTTTTTTAGGTATTAATCCAATTTTTATACTTAAAAAAATATTGACATGAGTAGTGAAATATGGTAGGGTAAATTCCTTTGGAAGGGATATTTTCCTTATAGAAATAAAATTTGTATTTTCTTAAGTATAAGGTGTTTTTGATTTTCAAAACAAGAAGGAATGGAAAATTCATAAGGAAAACCTTTTTGATGAAATAATCTCCCCCTTTTTGGAAAGCACCAAAAAACCCTTCAAAAAAGAATATAAGGACTTTGAAAATTTTCTTTATACTTTGAAATTAAAACATTTATCCCTTTGTTCATGGATGATGATGAATACAACTAACTCCCCCTTAGGCTTAGGAACTCTAAGGATTGTATTCTGGGTTTTCAAAATGGAGTTTTCATTATCATAGGAATGAAAATATTGGTAATTAGAAACTCCCCCTTACATAAGGATAGTTCTTAACTTAGAAATTTTTCTTCTCCCTTTTAGTTTTTTCCTTCTCCCCTTTCAGTAGTACTTTTTACTTCTCGCACTTTGTGATTTTCAAAAAGAATTTAAGGGAATGGAAAAGAAATTCGGTACATGAAATATTAGTAAAGACATGCAAGGAAAACAAGAAACTATAATAATATTATAATTGGAATAATTTTTATAAGGAAGATCAAATGCAACAAAAGATTAGATTGAGTCTATTTGTCTTCCTTTTCCTTTGCGATTAGCTTCTTCAAGAGGGTTTTCAGCTTCTTTAAATCTTTAAAATCCTCCTCAGCTTGTTTCTCCAAAGCCGTGATCCTTTATTATTGATCTTTAACGATTTCTCCCTAAGCCTTCATGGCCTCTTCCTGCATCTTCAGGAACTCATCTTGGTTTTGCAGCTTCTCTTGAAACACAATCCGGAAATCTCTTTCCCCTTTCCAGTTCTGAGCAACCGAGTTAAGCTTCCCATTCAAATCTATAACCTGTTGATTCCAGGAATTTTGTTCGAGGGATAGCTTATCCTGAATATTCTTAATCATTGAATCCTCTGTGTCAAAAGCATAATTAACATCATTCTGAAAACGATCAATCTCTGCCAAGTCATCATTAACTTTTTTAGACCACAAATTGATTTTGCTGCATGATTTCATGTGTACATCATAATTGATATGGAAACTTCTATGGTCTGCTTCAATCTTCAAACACTTATCAATCACCATGGACAATGATTCTAACTTCTGATTCATGCTATGTTGAAGAATCTGGAATCTGGAGTCTATGGTGGGAAAGATCGGAATTGTGTCCACCAATTTCTTCAAAGATTCAACAACTAATTCATGTCCCAGTGCTGATGACTCTGAATCCGAAACATTGCTTGGGGATTGTTCTTCTTCAATTTCCACCAACTTACTTCTAGAAGAACCACCATCCTCCTTCTTCCTAATGATATCTTTTGTTGGGGTGTCCATAATCACTTGCTTCCCCTTATCAACTTTTGGAACTGCGTCATCAAGAGATTCTTCCTCGCTTCCAGATATTTGAACAATCTTATCTTCATCTGGTTTCTCCTTCTCTACTCATTCTTCAAGAAAATGCATCTAAAACATTCTTCCTCAGGCAACTCATTATATTACTCTTCTACCTCAACATCACCCCTTTTACCATCTTTGTCATCTCCCTTTCTCGGAGTGATAGGATTTGAGGTCTCGACCTCAGAAGATCGGAGTGGTTGTTCTTCTGAAAGGATTTCCTTCTCCTGATAATCTTCCACTTGTTTAATCAAGTCATCTAGATAACCACTTCATTCCTCTACTTCTTCTTCTTCTTCTACTTACTATTCTTATTCATCTATTTAAACCACTTCTTCTTCTACATCTTTAACAACTACATTCTAGACTGCTTCAACAACCTCTTTCCCTTGTATTTTTCCAGAGTGAAGTACTTTTTCCTGGGGGTATTTGGTAATGATTGGATATCAAAAGATTTAGGAAAGAGAATCATCTAATAAGCTACTTTTTTATCTCTTAACAGAGATTGAAAAACATTAACATCAGATAACTTCTTCCTCATCTTCTTCTCTTTTGCCAGTTTTTCTAACTTATCCGCAGCTTTTTCTCTTAAGGCCTTATCCTTATCAGGGTCCAATCCGAACTATGGATCCCCTTCCTTCCTCTTCTCCTTATCTTCTCTCCATTTAGTAGCCACCTCATATGGATATGCTTTCTGTTTCATCAGATTGGGAGGTGCAGATTGGGTTTCCTTAGCTTTTGGGTTCTTGTCTTCAACAACTACTTCTTTCAATTTTCTTTTCTAACCAACCTTCTTCACTGGCTCAGCCTTCTCCACCTTTTCTTGATTGGATTCATCCTGTTCCTCTGGAGAATTATAAAAATATCATGTTTCCATGGAATAAGACATATTCTTCCTTTCAAGGTATCATCACTTACAAGCATAACCTTGAAATTCTGAATTTTAGACTTACATGAAATCTTGAAAGAATCCATACACCGAACTATCAGCTATGATAGTAAGGCAGGGTACATGATGATTTCTGATCTCAAATTTCTTTCCTTGATGTTCTTGATTGTCACAAGAACATGCTTCATCAGATTGATTCTTCTTAGATTCAACAAGAAGTCTAAGAAGTATATATCACTTTTATTCAGGGTGTCTTTGTCACCCTTTCTCGGAACCAGGAAACCTTGTACCCAAAGCTGAAGGATCCTATTATTAGAAGATAGATGAGCAATCTTGTCTGTATTTACATCATGAATCTCAAGAAACTCCATGTACTTTACCTTAACAAAACTTCCTTTCACATCCGGAAGTTTATTTGAGCAGAATTCAGCCTCTACATCATATGCCAGCCCCACCAAGCTTGCTGCCTTGGTGTAAGTATGTTTGTAAGTCTTCCCATAAGACTTGAAAGAAAACTTTTCTCTTCCCTCTTTCCTCATAGAAGATTGATGATTCATAGACCTCCCCAAGTAACTTCAGATAGACCACATCTTGATCACCTATCTTGGATACATACACATACATCTTCCCAACCATTCAACTTGATGTTCTTGGAGATGATAGAATCGTACTTGTAAAAGTTCGGATGGACCAGTATTTCTCTGTAGACTTTCCATTTTGAAATTGGCTTCATGGAAGACATATCGTGGGATGTAGATTCTATAGAAATTCGGAATGGAGGAGCACTAAAGGATTTAGAATGGGATTTAAGAACAGAGACATAGCTTCAAGATGCGAGAGCATGGAGATCAATGTGGGACACAAAAGGGGTTGCCCTTTATATAGGCGATGGAGGTGTCCTTTCACCTTCCAAAAGAAATATAACAGTTGATAAATTCTCTGGTCTGATCTGACGGTTGAAATCATACCCACAAGGAAATCATGAATCCAATTTTTGAGGTTCTTAAAATATTCAGATTTAACTAGAAACAAATCTGAGAAATTTTAAAAGAAAAGGAAAATAACAGCGACTAAAAAATGACTACGAAAACTTGATTAAAGAAACCATACCTTTTAGATTGGCTTAGAAGTTTATTCGTAATAGGTACTGTTCTTCTTGAAGAAAATTTGACTACGAAAACCTCATTAGGAAAAACTCACTATGAAAAAAATGAGTACGAAAATTCCTATTATGAAAATTGTCCTCACGAAAATTATCAGTACAAATACTTCATTACGAAAATTCTCAGTATGAAAACTTCATTAAGAAAATTCTCAGTACGAAAATTCATTATGAAAATTTGGAAAAACTAATTACGAATTTTTTTGAAAAACTCATTAAGAAAATTTTTAAAAAACTCATTATGAAAAAATTTGAAAAACTAATTACGAAATTTTTTGAAAAACTCATTACGAAATTTTTTAAAAAACTCATTACAAATTTTTTTGAAAAACTCATTACGAGAATTTTGGAAAAACTCATTATGAAATATTTTGAAATACTCATTATGAATTTTTTTGAAAAAATCATTAATTTTTTTTTGAAAAACTCATTACGAATTTTTTTGAAAAACTCAATATGACATTTTTTGAAAAACTAACAAAGAAATGTACTCCCCCTATGAAAATAAGTTTATTACTGTAAGGAGATTATTTCAACAATAATTTAATGAAGGAATATTACCTCACGGTTGTCATTCCTAACTTCTATTTAATGTATTCAAATCAATCGGAGGGTAAATATTTTGTGAAAATGTCAGCAAGTTGATCTTGCATTCTGATATACGGAAAAATGATATCTCCTTTCATCTTGATAATCTTTTCGAAATAGATTTTGTTACTAATAATATTCCGGGAAGATTCACTATCCATGGACCATGTATTTCTGTTGGTACTTTCCCTATTTTCCTGAAAATAAGAAAAAGATAGGTTTTTGGAATCCAGACTTGCTTGGATCTGGAAATGTAAGAAAGAAAAATTTAGGATACCCACATCTTTTTAGAAAAATAAGACCTATGAAAACCTAAAGATTGGTTTTTTTAAATGAACAATTATTTTCCCAGTGACCACCACATTTACACTTGGTACAAAACGGGGCACTTTGAGGAACAAAGTAGTTGTTACTAAAAATTAGTTTATCATGGGTATAACCAAATCCGGACTTGTTTCTTAAAGGTTGTATTTTTTAATACATCTTATCAAAATTTTCTTTACCTAAAGTAAACTTTGACAAACACTTATTTAAGGAAAATATTTCGGGCTTTAATTGTATAACCAAGTTTTTATCTTCAAAATCATTAGATTTGGAACTGGAGCTAGGCTCAAAAACACTTTTATTAGAAATTACTTTTTCTAGATCTTTAGAAAGTTTATTCTTCTCAGAATTTACTTCCTCAAGACATTTTAAAATACACATAAAATTAGCATTTTTCTTATCATGATCTTTATAAAAATTTGATATTTTCTTAGTAAGAATATTATTCATTGAATTTTCCTTATCAAGTTTTTTATTTAGTTTTTAATTCTCAATCTCAAGAAGTTCAAAAAACCTATAATCTTCTTCATATGTAGGTAAAGTATTTTCTTCATCAGAAGAGTATTTTTCAGGTGAAGAGTTATAATATTTACTATCATTAGAATTTAAAGAAACATTGGTCAGTGATTCAGCATTGTGTACCTTATCCACAAAGCAATGATTATCGATAACTAGCCTGGCTATAAGACCAATATTCTCCTGTCCAAAAGATTCATAATCAGAAGATTCATCTGAAGAGTCACTAACAATGGAACTCAAGGTGTCATTTTCTTTCAAAACATTCTTAGCTTTGGACTTATAATACTTTTTTTTTGTTTCTATCAGAATGCCTCCCTCTTTTTTCTTTTCATTTCAACATAGGGAAGTCTGGTCTTATGTGTCCAACTCTCTTGCATTCATAGCATGTGACCTTTGAATTTTCTTATCTTTCCTTTCCTTGATTTTATACTTGGATTGGAAATTTCTCTATCTAGTTATCTTGTTCATCCTTCAAGAAAGATAAGCTAACTCATTTTCTGAGACTTCACTCTCACTATATTTGGATTGGATAACAACCTTCTTATATTTGGATCTAGTAACTATTTCAGGGGTCTTGGCTTTCATATGATTTGAAGTTGTAGTAAAAGAAACACTACCATTCCCATTCTTCTTTTTGATGTTTCCGGCATCTCTCTTCATCCTTGTTTCTTGTTGAAGAAGAGTTCCAAAAAGTTCATCAAAAGAAATTTGAGTAACCTTTCTATTTTCATCAATAGCAGTTCACTTTGATTGCCACACATTGGGCATGATATTTATAATATTATCCACAAGAGCTTCATCATCCAAAAATTTCTCTCCCATAGATTGTAATATATTCACGATATTCATAAATCTCTGTTGCACTTTACAAATTGGTTCTTCATAAGGGAAATCGAAACCGTGATACTCTGCTCTAAGCATGGCTCTTCTAGTCTCAATAACTTTAGATGTACCAAAATGTGTAACCTCAAATTTCTTCCATATACAGTTAGCTGTTTAACAAGAAGTGATTTGGCTATAAATATTTTTAGTCATTGAACAAAAGTAAAGTATTGTGTACCTTATAGTTGAGTTGGTATTCATTCTTTTCTTGATTAGTAAAAGCACTTACTTCCTTGTAAGGAATTTTGTATCCACCAGTAAGCATGAAAAATTTATCTACCACAGTATTGATAATAAAAGTCTACATACAATCTCTCCAACATTTTTAATCATTACCATCAGTAATTGGTGGTCAAGTAGGATTTATGATACTGATAGAACCAACATTTAAACCTGTCATCCTTAGAAAAAACTTTGGCACACAATCTTATTAAGAGTATAAGTCTGTAAAAAAGAAAAAATATTCTAAATAGGATAAAAATGTATCTCTAATCAAAGAGTGAATCCAAAATATGAGTCCAAAAAATAAAAATCCAGAAATATGAATCTGAAAAAATAGATTCCAAAAAATTCAAATCCGGAAATATGAATCTGAAACAATAGATTCCAAAAAATAGAAATCTGGAAATATGAATCCGGAAAAAATAAATTCCGAGATTTCTCTTCTAAATCTAATCGTGAGATTAATTCAGATTGAACCAAATGCTTTGAAACCAGTTGTTAGGATGGTATGACTTTGAGTATGATATACTTAGAAATACCAAACGTAGGATCGAAATAAGAATGAGATTCTGAGATACAATAGGGGTGAATGGTACACTTTAAAAATTTCCTTAAAAATGGAAAGATCTAAGTTTAACAAAGTTAAACTAAAAAAATTCAGAACACCACTAACACCAATTGAAATATTGGGACAAAATATGGAGTTACAAAATTCTAGTTCTATACACCTTCTTAATTCGTGAATGTGATTCCGAAAAACCGGTTCCGGAAATATGGATCCAGAAAATGAAACTTCACCAAACTTTACAATATGAGATTCTACCTTAAAGCATATAGAATCTAACTGAATCAGAGTACAAGTGTATGGAAATATAATAAGATTATTCTTTCCTTACAATAAAAAATGCAACAGGAAAAGTTGTAACAAAAACAAGTAACGAGAAATAAATATTTTAACCCAAAGAGAAGGGTGTCCAACAACCATGGATAAAGGTCTATTGATTTATACTTTCAAGATAGTCTATCTTACCCACACCTGGGTGATCCCTCGATATGAAGATCAGAGTCTCTGTCTTTCTATCCCCATAATCCTCCAACTTCAAGGTTGTTGGAACCTATGTCATCCTATGAAAGGAAGCCCTCAACTTCAAGGTGTTGGAACCTCTATCTTCTTATCCCCGGAAGCCCTCGATTGTAATCATAAAAAATCAGAGTCGCACGAACCATGTCTGCACAAGGAAAAGTTTGAACAAGCTGTTCGAACATTCTTCACAAAGCTTTGAGAGTTGATAAGAGCCTCTCTCTCTAGAAATAACTTTAAGAAGATCTGATCACCAAAATTCCAAAGGTTCCAAAAGTTGTGAGAACGTTCAAATGAGCTCCTATTTATAGGTGCAGCTCTAATGGTCGGCACCCTCCTCCAATGGTCATATTTCTCCTTGAATTTTGGAGGGACCTGTACATGTGTCCCTTAACAAATGGTTAGTCAATAACTGAATGCACGAAGTCATTATGCAATGAAACAAGTGTAAGAATAAGAAAATATGATGTTCGGTATGTAAGAAAATAAATGTTCGGAGTCTAACCAAAAATGGAATTCAGAGTTTATAATAAAGAGATATTCAAATTCTACTTTGTAGGAATTCAGAACCTGAATTCTGTAGAAATCTAGAGTCTGAATTTCTAATGGAATTCGGAGTCTGGTTTCACTATAACATACAAAGTTCAGAGTCTGAGTTCATTGGAATTCGGAGTCAGAACTCATAAGAGTTCAGAGTCTGAATTTAGAGAACATGGAGTCAGAACATAGATAAGTTCATAATCAGAATTCGGAGTCAAACTATATGAGAGTTCGTATCCATTATTTGGAGTCGAACTACACGAATGTTCTTATCCATAATTCCGAGTCCAACTACATGAGTGTTCATATCCCGAATTCTGAATCGAACTACATGAGAGTTTGTATTCATAATTCATAATGCAACTTCATTATAGTTCGTATCTAGAATTCAGAATGGATCTCCATTAGAGTTCTTATCTAGAATTCAAAATGGAACTTCATTAGAGTTTTAATCCAGAATTCGGAATGGAACTTCATTAGAGTTCTTATCTAGAATTCGAAATGGAACTTCGTTAGAGTTCTAATCCAGAATTCAGATCCTAAAAAAGAATGCTTCATATCTAAGTATTATATGATATTGAGGTTTTTTTAGGTATGAATTTGATTTTTATACTTAAGAAAAATATTGATATGAGTAATGAATATATGGTAGGGTAAATTCATTTGGAAAGGAAATTTTCCTTATAGAAGTAAAATATGAATTTGCATAAGTATAAGGTGTTTGTGATTTTCAAAATAAGAAGGAATGGAAAAGTCATAAGGAAAACCTTATTGACTCAACATTACCACATCATCTTAGGTAAACATTCTTATTCCCAACCTACACATATCCTAATCAAGGTATACCCACCTCAGTAATCACATACTTGTGGTAGAGGAACACTCACATCACTCTCTAGTCGACTAGTCTTGAGGATACATTATATCCCAAGGGTCCACGTACAATCTGTCCATATGAAACCTATTATAATATATCATTATAACTCACATAAATTAGATTCTGGGAACATATCCCAAGGTCTATTATGTTCTAATCATCCCACCGGTACCCCACCAGGGTCTAAGTATCTCAAGGATGTCATTTAAAATCAAGCCATTTTTTATTGGTGGTTGATTCAAAAATACATTTTTCAAGGGTCTATCGTGTATCTTAACACTTACTTTTTAAAAAAAATCTTTTTCATTATGAAATAATTTATTAAAATAAAGGATTATCCCCCATAGTTGAAATAATACACATCACATTCCACATAAAAACAAGTATATACATTAAAGGGATGTTTGGGGACCATAAAACTCATAAAAAATAATTCCCTTTAATTGAACATAGCCATCACTACATAAAATTTTCTAAGCCATCTCCAATCTTGTATTATCACTAAGGATACTATCTCAACCCATCATATTCAAATAATTATTTATAACACTGTAATTTATTTTTTACAATTTAATATACAAAGGCATTATCACCAAAAACTTTATTGAGAAGCATCCACGCATTGAAACCTCATGAAATGGCATGCCAAAATATCGTGGAACTCTGTTGTTGCATCTTTGATAAAAATACCAATCACATGAAACCCAATAAATTTCCAATTTTGATAAATTTAATTGAAAACCAAAAAAAATCATAGGGTGAAATTACTATAACAAAAGGATGCTAAATATCATGAAATCATCATCACAATAAATCATATAGCAAAGATATATAAGATCCCCACCATTACCACTCAATTCCAAGGTGCTGTAGTGGAATCCGTGCCAAATCCCTATCTTGAAATCACTCAAAATCAATTGCTAATGAATAGAATGAAGACTTAAAGGAATGTTAGAAGAAGGTACCATAAATAAGAAAAATCACCAAAAAAATAATCCTCGGTAAGGGGAATCAAATAGTAGGAAGAAGGGAATATGATAGATCATAAATAACCCACTCTGTGTGTTTGTATCTCACCAAAATAAAAAAGGGACTGAATATAAAAAGATTAGTTTTCCATATATAAAAATTTTTCCAGCAGCTCAGTCATGACGTGACCAGGAGGATCACACCATGATGCTTCTTCACTCATCCCGATCATAATGTTTCCTTCCTTAGTAATGGTGTGACCACCCAAGAGAGAGGGTCTATCCCTCGGCCGGTCTTCATCCTAGTATGAGAATTATAGGGTTTCAGTGTGACTGTTAGTACGTAAGAAGACCAGAACCCCAAAGAACACCCTCATGAAATGACCACAATGCATTGTATAATGATTCCCCATTATATGTGGGATCACTCTTCTTTCATGGGGTCATGCATCACGATCCCCCACCATGAAATCCCTCATGTAAGGCTACTATAATATGAAAAAGGTTCAATGTGTGACCTACCACCTAAAATAAAAATTAATAAACGGAGGTAGGACACCCAATCCCCACTATAAATTTCATCCAAGAACTTGAAACACCTAATAGGTTTTAATCCATATAAGAACCCTCTATGAAATGTTAAAATCCTTAGAATCCTGATCTGAATATTGATTCTTAAACAATTCCTAATACTGGGAGAAAATTTCACATTTCTACTGAATTTAATAACTAGTAAAGACATGAGTCCTTATGATTACACTGCCACAACACTTCTCATCCTTTAGATGTATCAGTGGTCCTGAACAACTAAACCCAACCCACCTTAGTCTTTGATTCACCACTAACTTCTGACATTGTATTCCAGAACATTGTAATTACTTTTTTAACAACTCTAAACGTCAAGGTATAGAATTTGACAAACTTTCATGTACTAACTTGTTCTCATATCTAAACCAAACATGATTCTCAACCACACACATATATCCTAAGACACTGTGGTGTTTTCAACTGTTCCCCCCAAGACTATGATCCTCCCCACCATAAGGATCCAATCAGAAAGAATAATTCCAATCCATGGTGTTCCCCACTATATGAATCAACTATTGAAATATACTTTCAACAATCCAATGACACAATAAATGTGGTTTCCAAATCACCTCATCAAATCTCATGAAATAACACTGATTATTCCTCCTATTGATAGAATTTCCCATAAAACAATTAGCATCAACAATCGATGTTTCATTACATCACCTGATCTTAAGACCATACTTCTTAGAGGAATCAGGAAGTCATCTAAACACCCACACTCAATCTCGAACCTAAAACATGAAGTAATTATATATTTGAAACTCCATCCACCAACACTAGTTATCATTACCTCACCCCATTAATTGGATATCCTCCAATCTAACTCATTGTTGGGTCACGTGAACTCCATCCCATGACTTATTCCACAATGAAACTCCATAGAAACCCACTTTTGAGTCCAAAATATGGTATAACATTATGTAAAGGATAAAATAGATTTTACCAAATTATTTGAACTATAGTTCCATACAAAAATATACCAACCAACCTTACATAAACTATATCCCTATTAACCTAGGGGTCATACATCTGTGATCGATAAGATGTTACCAACCTTAATTGCATCCTTATTATCACCCTCTAAACCAAAATCCTAATAACCATATCCCATGATCTGTCCATTTAAAAATGAAAGGACTAGATGTTACAATCACATTCATACATGAGAACCAACATTAGACATCCATTACTACTCGTTCTATACATATAATAAATTTCATCCTCGATAGCTTTTAAAACTCTATCCACATAATCATAAACACCCTCCAATATGCAATTGTGAAATCAAACCATATATCTTCTCTTATACCAATAATTTAGCACACCCTTAAGAGGTTCCATTATCACATGTGTGTCACACCTCTTGATCAATAATCACCCATCAAGACAACCACTATTAAAGAAAAACCCAAATTTACCATTCAATGGTATTTCGAACAATTTTCAATTCCTCCTATTACAATATAGTTACACCTTTCATTCTTATAAAAACTCCAAGAAACCATACACTTAAGATTCTAATCAAATCCAAGGGTCCTCAACCAACATATGGATTATCCCCGATCCAAAAACCAAATGGGAACCACTTATATCTTGTGAACACATTCTCTCACACATCTATAATTTTCCTAAAAATAAATTCCAACCCTCACTCTTCCCTCTTAAGGATGAGTAATCCTCGAAAGTACCCTCTCAAAAGTGCTCACTCACAATCCATCTTGGTCTCAATCAACCAAATAGATGTACACTATGGTATCAAAAAATATTATATCCTAATTTATGCTTCCATGAGTGAAATTTCATCAAACCTAAACTTATAAACCTAAACAAATGGCCATGCCCCATTACATGTAAATCTCATACAACCAGAATCACCCTAGTGCTTCATTTCCAATAATTTTGATGTATCTCACTCATGCGAAGGAAAATCACATGATAAACCACGAACTATGAATCATTATAAAACTAGAGGTATCTACCCACTCTCAATAAAATCTTGATAAAACTATCTAGGACCATGATATATGATACAAAAGGAATCTCCAAACCTAAAACACATATATGTTAGAACATACCATACATCAATATCAATGAAAATCATTACCCCATTCACCATGTCTCTAATGAATCTCAAAATTCCAGGCTAACCCCTCTATTAGGAAACCCACATATATAATAACTCACTTTAAAAATAACTGTAAAACATCTTACTACTCAATCATAAAATTCAAACTCACCAATATAATGATGATCAACTCAATTTTGTTAGGATTTCCCACCAATATGATAAACCTTATTTAATGAATGTATAAACTTATAAGGAAACATCCATTCTACCGCCATAGATATCATAAAGAAACTCATGTGTTAATACAACCACACTAGGGTTCCCCTATATACATATTAACAATCACCTATTGAGTCGATTTCAAACTCTCGAGTACTCATCCTCATTTAGCATATGCATACCTAAATACCTCTTCAATGATCATGACACATCTATTTATATATAATTACCTCAACCCATTTTGATTCATGACTTTTAAATCCATAATCACAAGGTATGTTCATGAGGAATTCCCCCGGAAAACTATATAGGAAAAAACTATATTGGTTGTTGTTAAGACTTTGACTAACTAAACTAGCATCACTACCACTAAAAGGTGTCTATTACTATGTAATTTAATTCATGAGCTGTCCTTATAAGGGTCACTATATATTCCTTGCTTATAGAGAATGTATTTCCATAACCAATGAACACCTCACTGTATGATCCACATAACCTTCCATAATGAGAAGATGTTGTGGCCTAAATGAATAGAATTTTAACAAAAAATTCTGTAGGAAAAAACACATTTTTTAATAATTTAAATAATTGAACCCTCTATCCGCAATGATATCATCCACACACAAGCATTTGATTCTTGTGTGAGTCTTATATTCCAAAGATGATGCATATATATAGGAAACTTTTCGTAATGAGAAGAAAAATCCAAAAACCAAAAATATCAGTATAAAACAAAAACATAATATTTATATAAATATATCAATCATAACAGAATAAACCAAGAACATAAATCTTACATCCCTAGTAACAATGAATTCCAAAAAAATGGTGTTTTTGAGGAACTAGTGTGGGATCGATCATAAGATCCAACATGTATCAATTAACCATATATGATAACCTTAATAGTAAGGCAAGAAAAGGGGATATTATAAAATTTTGTAACATCCTTCAAATATAAGAGAACTTATAAGGGTTCAAGATAGAGTGTCACATGATCTCAAAGATCTACCTCGGTGCACCAGGTAGTTCTGACTAGAAATGTGAGTCTAAGGTGTTACCATGGGGAAAATATAGCAACATATTAGAGTAAAAAAATAATAAAAAACTAAGAATAATCCAAAAAAAAATTTGTTTATGATTAATTGATAAAAAAATCAAATTATATAACATTTAATATTTTCATACAATCCTGCATCTGAAATAATCACCTACTAGGTAGATGCATTGTAAAAATTAATAAAATAATAAAAAATTGAAATGATTCTTTCTTATCCATAATCCTCACCTTATCCCAATATATAGACTCCATCAAATTTATCCCACTTTATCAAGGAACATTAGGCCACTACCCTACCTATAATTGTGAATAATGATATATTCTTTAGTATAAATGTTCTAGGTTTGTCCATGAAGGGTGTGAGAAAAACTCAATAGGAAACCACCAATGGTGTCCCTAACATAACCAGTAAATATAGTGTATGAACATATGATATAATCATAATATTAAAAAATCATGGAATCATAATAAAAAAATCATCCTCGATCCTCAGGATTGAAGGTGACACCTAATGTCCTCCATAACTTCTTTTAGTGGTTTTGTGTGTCTTTGAGCATAATCATTACACCTATGGGGAACTATGTCATACACTATAACATCATAAAAGTTTTACCCTAGGGGATTCCATTCCATTTTCTTGAACGAATTTTTATTTAAGAAATGATTTATTTAATTAAAATTTGATCATTTATAATGGAGAGACCACATATCACATGGAACATAATAGCAAGCATATACTTTTGGGAGATGTTCAATTACCACCTACCTTATAAGAAGTTATTATCTTTTATCAAACTTGGTCATCTTAATCCAAAAACATCAAAGCCTTGTCTAAGTTCATCACATTCTCTAAGATCCTATATCAAGACATCACTATAAAAAATTAATTACAACAATTTAGAGTTAATTTTTCAATTTAATTAAATAATGAATAATCACAAAAAACCTCACTGAGCAAAATCAACTCACCATAATATCAAGAAACAACATGTCAACATCTCATAACATGTTCTTAGAACATATTAGAGTAAAATCATTATCATACAACACTTTATCTCTCACCAATTTCAATCAATTTAATATAAATCTAGAGAGAACTCATAGTTCCACATACCTCTAAGAAAAAAATGATCAATAATTTTTTATCGTCATCACATGAAATCATCAATACAATCCATCCAGAAGAACCATGATTCTTAGTTTATTCTGCATGATCTAGTGTAATAACCCTCAAGAAACTAATAAAAAATCATAAAAAATTAGTGACTAATGAACATAAGGATTAATAGAGGGAAGAAGAAGAAGAACATACACGAAATTTTCATGGAATATACCAAAAATCAACCCATATAAATGAAGGATTAAAAATGAAAAATATAGGGCATGAGAAAAATGAAATGAACCTACATATGTGATCTCTCACCATAAAACACAAAGGAGATTTTCATAAAAATACCTGTCTTCCCCTGTCAAAAAAATACCATCAGATTATTCATGGACAAACCTAAAGGATCATGCCATGGAACTCCTTCTCCAAAAAAGCTTGTGTTCCAAACCTCCTAGTTTGCGCTGTGACAACCCCATGAAAAGGGACCAGAACTCCTCTTAGATATATCTTGGTGTGATCCCTATGGGTTACTATGTAATTACC
Organism: Viscum album; assembly: GCA_963277665.1. Lineage (NCBI taxonomy): Eukaryota > Viridiplantae > Streptophyta > Magnoliopsida > Santalales > Viscaceae > Viscum > Viscum album. The sequence continues at coordinate 1,458,940,594 of OY728128.1, forward strand.
CCCACCAAGGTTTGGCCAGCCCTCTTGGGAGTGTCCTTTCCTCACTCATGTCATTGAACCAAATGATGCCCCACTATAATAACCCTCACTGAAGCCCATGGTGGTGATACATATGGTCATAGAATATCTACCCACATAAATAAAAAATCAAAAAAGGGATAGGATCACCCCAACCCCACTTCAAAACTCAACTGATCACGCAAAATAACTCTTGGGATCCAATCCATATCCATGAAACACCTCTCAGAGAAGTTTAGACCCTCTAAATCTTGATTCTCAAAACATTATCTGCTCTAGGAGAAAATTAAAATTTCTTTTGAATTTCACAACCTACAATGATAAAGTTCATTAAATTAAATCTAATTTACCTCAAAACTATCCAAAATGATCCTATTTCCTATTAATAGTAGTGACAACATCTTCCATTTTGAGTATAAACAAGAAAAAATATTTCAACAAAACTTTTCTATCCTCTCACTTTAATGATGCAAGGGCTTCAAAACACCCTTAAGTAAATAAAGGTAGGAATATTGTTATAGTATATCTCATATTTATAAATGTATAAATGTGGATCATATAAGAAAAAAATTTTGATATGAAACTCTATGTTAATTTCTTTTCTCTAAAAGGATCACAGATTATTATGTTCTAACAATAGTTTTCAATCCATCTTCACAAAACCACTATCGACCCATTCAGTGAAATTTTTTAATTATGTGATGTATGTGACACTAAAATTATGTAAAATTATATGTTTTTAGATAATATTAAAACTTTTTCCTTGAGTAATCAAGAATATTATCCCTTTTAAATCACTTCAAAGAGAGACCACACTCTTTTTTGACACATTTAATAAAACTATTAAACATATAAAATGACATTGATTTATGTTTTATGAATGTAATACATGAAATATGAGTAAATTAAATAATAAATGTGATAAATTACTTGATTACACAATGATTAGGGCACCTTTTAATAGTGCGTCGAGTTACCATGTGGCCTTTTAATTCATATAATTATTGTTTAATGATTATTTTTTCTTGTAGATTAGTTTTATATAATAAGGGTAGATTAATCTTTTACTTTTTAGGATTTTAAACTATAAATAGGTTGTATGTTGTCAATTATAATCATATTTTATAATATTAATAAAAATATTGGGAGTGTTATCTATATTTGTGGGTGTTATTTTAATGTTCCTCTAGAGTTACACTTATCAGGACTTGTTTATCTATTTAAAGTATGTTAATTGGTAAAAAAGTGAGTTTGTTCCTCATTCACTTTAATCCGATTATGTATATTGTCCCTAGTGACCCCAACCTTTCTGAGATACATTATCTTGGAAATAATTTCTCATGGTACACAATATCATATGCAACTAATTGGAGATTCCAATTAGAGCCCTCCTCATAGTCTCACTCCAACCATAGGTAGTAGTGCAGTGGTGGGTTGAACTAAAATTCATTAAAGTTTAAAACTGACCACCAAATCAAACACATAGATCCTAACTAGCCTCCATATAAACAAATAAAAAAGAAAAAAATCATTCTAGGATTCACATTAAAACATATATATATTACTGAGTTATTCCTTATTAGCCCCTTTGAATGGAATCAATGTTTTCTCCACTAGATAAATGAGTATCATGACAACATACACCCATTATATGTGTGATGGATGTACATGATAAGGACCCACCCACCCAGATTCGATGCACCCAGACCCCTATACACTCCATTATTATGAAATTAATTCACGCCCAATTCCTTTACACAAAAAAACATTGGAAATTGGCTCCCCTTAGCATATACCTCTAACACAATCACAACCTCCATGTATAGATGAATTTATTTTACCATAGCCCTCTAAAAGACACCCTAAAACTAAGAAGCCAGAACATGCATGCTTAGGATCCTGAGATTCCCAGCCCCCCAAACTCACCCAGTGTGTGCCTAGCCTTATCGTACATGACCATGCTATAGAACTTGTAAAAAATAAATTTATAAAAGTGAAAAAGTAAATATATATATGATAAATTGAAAAAAGAAAAGAGGTTAAGCTATAATGACCCTCTAGTATTTACCCTTGTTTCACAATCTAGCCTGTCATAGCATACTGAAGACAAAAGCTCTTTCTAATAAACAATTTTATCAGATGATGAAAAAACCAACACCATCTACCACATTTTTCATGGTCAATAATGATATAATTAATTAGGTCACATCATAGTTAAAAATAACCATGAAATTAATTTGAGAAGAAGTTTATGTAAAATATCAATAATTTCATGAATAAATTCTATAATAGAATAATCAATCCTAATACTAGAATGATGCAATTTTGAGGGAACTATAAGACCTTCATATAGTGAATATTCCATAATCATGGGTTTTAAAAAAAGATGAAACCAAACATGTTGCTTCTATCCTTGGCATTAATGGAGTTTTTTATAAACTCCCTCAGCAGAGATGGATTGATAATCATATCCAAACATGATAGTTTAGGAAGTTATGAATGTAATGTTAATATAAAAACTGATTTATGAAGGCGAAGTTTTTGTCTTTGATTCCTTTTTTGAAGCTTCTAAATTCATTTAAGTAGTTAGAGGAACTTACTATATTCCACGGACTGATGACATTACTCATGTACCACCTATAAAATATTCTATCAGTATTATTTTGACTTAACAAATCATGTCATGGATTCATAGGGAGACCAATTTTTTTTGGAATACATTTCACTCCCCAATATTAAGGTTGAACCAGGGCTAAATTCAAAAGGATACAGTCACCATAAAACTTAAAAATTTGATTGGAAATTCCTACCAATCCTATAAATGATGAAACATATAATTTTTAAGCAATTAGAAGTGTTTAATGAAAGAAAGTTCTTTAAATTTAATCATACTATTCATTAGAACTGTAACATCATGATAGACCATGTAAAACTACAATGATAGAATTAATATTGGGGTCTCTTTGTCAATACACTAGAGGAACATCCTTCAAGGTATCATCCCTCATAAATAATCCATCACTGCACTTTTATTTAATTCCCAGATGATAGTTTTCCTCCAACGAGACATGAAATTGTGTCCATTATAATTCATGGGAGTGGGGGGGGGGGCTAATAAATGATTAATAAATCCCCTTCCAATGGTTTATCTACCACACACACGACCATTTATGTGTTTTAATATTTTGTTTAATTATTGTTTTTTTCCTTCAGTTAGAGTATAATTTTAATGGTGGTTTAGTATTTTTTTTTATTTTTTTAGAATTTTGTCTTTTAAATAGGCTGTATAATTTCAATTTTAATCAAAATATTCCATATTAATCATATTATAGAGTTTTTATTAGTTTATAGGTTTTTACCCATATTTTCCCTATGTTCCTTACAAAAGGAATCATTTATCTATTTTTTATATGTCTGTACTTATCATTATTTATTTATTCCTCATGGGAGCATAAATAGATAGGTATCTCTAGATTTGAGAAAACGATTTCAATGTATAAAGGGACATAATAAACCTCATATTCCATGATTAACCATTCATGAAATTAAAATCATTTGTAAAATGAGAATAAAGAACATGAATACCTATATCATTTGATCCAATGTATCCAATAATAGTGGTTTATAAAGATGATAGAGTAAAAAACAAATGTATCATCCCTTCAGGGTGTATTTGTGAGTCAAATGAATATCCAAATTCTTGAGTGGGATCCTTATCTTATCCATAGTATGATAGTACCTCACTAAAAATGGAAGAATAAAGATATAGATATAATTATGTTAATTTATATAGTTAATGATCATACAGGGTGAGCATATCGATGAAAACATTATTCATATATAAACTATTAGGGTATTCTCAAGTATTAATGTATTTACTTGACCATTGTAAGGTCAAGTTATGTATATAGTTACACTGGTTGCACCACTCACCCAACTGTCCATTTTTTTCATTTAATGAAATGTATTATTAATGATATATAATGTGGAGGAGAACAAAATATTTACCATTTAACATGTGGATACATTATTAATCATGGGGTGAAATTTAAAAAATAACCCAGCCTTAAAATATATCCTATCATATAGTAATACATGATTATCAAGAAAATAAAAGTCTATACCTATAAGGCAGGAATCATGCATTTTTATTGATATTTTACAATAGGACATCCCTTATATTGTCTCATATGATACACCTTAAATACACAGTCTTTATGATATATCTCTTTCAATATATCACTTGCACTAATAGTATTAATGTCATTTAACCTTATATAGTATAATATATAATAACTTATGGAATCATATCCAATACCCTTTAGGATATCTTCCAAAACCATTTTTTAAATATATCATCAAATTTATTGTGTATGAAATCTTATTCAATAATTTGTGAATATCCATCTAAAAATTCATTATAGATAAACTCTAAAAACCATTTGGGGAAGAAATCTGAGTATTTCAATACCCAATCCTCATTTAATCCACCATAAAGTGAGAAAACATAGGCCGTTGTATCATTTTTAATAAATATAAATTCCCAAATTTATAAATATAATAAAATAATATCCTCCAGACAATCACCAATGATACTAAAGCTATAAATGGATTTGATATGATTTTTATCAAACCCATGTTTCTCTATAATTATGTCTACCAACCATATAATATATATGATTTCATTTTCTGATAATCTTTTTTTCTAGGACATTGGATATCTATGAGAAAAAGAGTATTTCAATCTCATGAAAGTACTCATATGTTCTTGATTATATGAGTATAGAATAACCAAGGCGAAAAATACATCACATGTCATTCATAAATATGGATAATAAAATCAGATACCCTGCATTTCATAGATAATAACATGATTTGTATTATTCCGGTTCATCAATATAGTCCACAATTCAATCTCAATATATGGTCCAACTCATAATATAAGAGGTTAAATCAAATATTGGTTAAGGTACAATTAACAACATTAGGTATGGGGATATCAAAATATGAATCATAAACCAATAGTGAGAATAATTGTATGACACTCCATGCAATATATTTAGTGGGTCATCATCCAGACAAAAATATTTTATTACCTCATGAGAATGTTACCTATCTCTCTATTTCTTTTACAAAAACTGACCATATTTTTTTCATATCCTATAACACTCCATGATAAAAATTTGTTTGGGATAATCATATCCTATAATACTATATTATGAACTTTTTTTGGGATTACTCAAATTCATATGTTGAGAGGTTAATTATTAATTTTTCTACTAAGTATATACAAAAAACATAAAACAATGATAAAGTAGAGATTGATCTTTTAGTACATGATCTATTTTATATTCTTAAAATAATTTAATAATATTGAGAAAACCATACCAAATAATCTAAAAAATAATATCTTATATGATATGCTAGAAGAGGGACATTTTTTTACTTTACTTGTAGAGTTTTGTTAAAATCATTACATCTCTAAATAATTGTTGTTACATAAATATGTGACCATCTGGTAAAACCCTCCCACTAAACTGTTCTTATGAGAAATATCTATGTTGGAATCCAGTTTTAATAATAGAAAAATTTAGGAATCATATTCCCAATATTCATATCATTTAACATGATATCTAAACATATTTACTTTAAAGAAATATATTTTTTTTATGTTTATAACTTATGTTGTCTATATAGAACCCTTTTGAATTCATTATCATTATGTTTATTGGAAATAAACTATCAAAAAATTTCCTTGAGATCCTTTTGGTAATAATATTTAACTCTTTAAATTTTTTATTTACTGACACATCTTAAACTCCTTTAGGATATAAATTAATGTTTACTTTTTTATTCTAATTTGTTTATCTCTTTACTCTTCAATTTTCGATAAACCATAAAACTCGTTAAGGGTTTAATTGGAATTGAATTTATATTTTGAGAGGTATAATAAATTATTGATTATATTTTGAATTAATTACACCAGAAACATACACCTACTAGCCTATTAGAAAATATATTCTCTTCAAAATTACATATTAATATAGATAAACACTTTTTTAATAGAAAAAAAACATATTTTATCTTATTCTGAATATTTAACAAATAATACATCAACCACACAAAAATATGAATCATAATCCAATAGTTAAAATAATTTTATGACACTCCATGCATTATAATTAGTAGGTTATAAACCATTCAAAAATATTTTATTATATCATGATAATGTGACCTGTCTCTATAATTTATTTTACAAATGTTAACCATAACATTTTTTCATATCCTATAACACTTCATGATGAACATTGGTTAGGGAAAATCATATCATATGATACCCTACTATTATATTTGGTTTGGGAAAACTCAAATTCATTTGTTGATAGGTTAATTATTAATTTTCCAACTGAGTATATACAAAAAAAAACATAAAAGAATGATAAAATAGAGACTGATTTTTTATAACATGATATATTTTTTATTCTTAAAATAATTTAATAATATTGACAAAACTATACAAAATAAACGGAAAAATCATATCTAATATGATAGGCCATAAAAGAGGCCTTTTTTTCTACACTTTTAGAGTGTTGTAAAACTCATTACATCTATATATAATTCTTGCCCCATATCTATGTGACCACTGGGTAAAACACTCCCAATAAACACTTCTTGTGTGAAATTTCTATGAGGGAGTCTAGTTTGAATAATGATGACACTTATGAATCCTATTCCAAATGTTCAAATAGTTTACCATGGTATCTAAACATATTTACATCAGAAAATTATATTTTTTTATGTTAATAACTTCTGTTTTCTATATATAACCCTTTTTCAATTCATTATCATTATGTTTATCTAAAATACTCTACAAAAAAATTTCTTGATATCCTTTTGGTAATAATATTTAAGTCATTAAATTATTTCATTACCAAATCATCTTAAACTCCTTTAGTATATAAAGTGATATTGACTTTTAATGGTAAAAAATGTATTTCTTTACATTTCAATTTTCAAAATACCATATAAATCTTTAAGGGTGTTAAGTGGAATTCAATTTAAAATTTGATAGGTATAATATTTTATTGATTATATTTGGACTTATTTACACCCAAAACATACTCTTACTAGCCTATTAGACTCTATATTATCTTCAGAATTACATGTTAATATGGATAAACTCTTTTTTAATAAAAAAACAAAACATATTTTATCTTATTGGGAATATTTAACAAATAATATATCAACCACCATATCTTATATGGTGTTATATGTGTTTGGATCATTTTCTTGAAAATAATATTATTCTTTAAAATATGACACAAGAGGGTGGTGGAATAATATCCCATGTATTTTAACAAATTTATCAGATAAAATCTTTCATACAAGATTAAACTACTTTTATCCTTATCTTATTTTCAATAATTTTATAGAATTGGATAAAATAATAATGATTTGGATAAAATTGGTCATTTCATGTTGTTTAGAACAACTCCATGTTTAAAAAACATCCTTTATCATATAAGATAATTTCAGATGAAAAACATCCTTTATATAGATCCATCTAAATATACAAATCAATTTGCATTAAATTATTAAATTTGGAAACTATGTACTTCATTACATCAGTTAAATTTAAAATCATCATTAATTATTACATTGATTTAAATATCATATATATGTGAAAAAAAATTATATATTGTGTGTCATATAGAATTTAAAAATGGATGAATTTATTTCTATCACATTGAAACGTGATAAAAAAATTCCTTGGAGTTTCCCAAACTCCTTTATACATTCATAAAAATCCTATCATATATATAAAATTTCCTTCCCTTATTTTTAACTACTCGTTTCAATGATCAAGGCTCTCTATTAATAAAATAAAATCTTTTTCTTCTTTCTTGCGCCCTTACCCAATTGTATTGTCAACGTAGTGCTAAAAATTTAACATCACATACACAGTTCATTTATTTCCATCAATTAAATATATTTGGGTAAAATTTTATTGAATATAAGAACATTTCAAGGAAATTTATAATGACAAAAACATTTTGAATTTATTATATAGATCAATATTTAAAGGGACCTTTAGTCTCTCAAAGTCATTAATACACACAATCACAATGAGCACTTGAGAAAACACTATTATTCCATTTTAAATCTTGTAACTAATAATGTCAAAGACTTACGTAAATAATTCTATACTTCTCAAAAATATATATATAAACATGATGAAAAATATCAACATATGGTTACTCGAGAAGTTATTACTATTAACTCATAGTATTTTTTTTCTTCCTTAAGAACTATTCACAAGTTTCTATACTATTCTAAGGAATTTCTACATTAAACTTTTTCTTTTAAATGCTTGATAAAAAAATTATGTTTGATGAGGATGATTAAATTTTCTATAAATTATTGTTCTATTAAATAAGAATCATATTATAGATTCATTTAATAAGGACTTGTTAAATATGAATCCACTAAAAAGGTGAATCCATTTAAAATACATCATATCCATTAGTAGGACAGGATCAGTATTTCATTCTGAAATTTTTCTAGTTTTTAATTCCTCTAGACACATAACTATTTACATAGGCTATAATGTTAATTATATTGAATGTGAATCTCGGATAGATGAGTGAACATCTATTTTCCCAACGAAACAAATGGATAAACCAAAAACAATTTCTCTACTATCCTTACAATGTGTTTCAAAGCTAAGTGTAACCAAGAGAAAACATAAAAAACTAGTCACATCACTCTTAGGGTCACCTCATTACTTTTTTATCACACAAAATATAATCTTTGGGGACCCTACTTTTATAGAACCTACCCAATTAAATAATAAATGTCTTGAAAAGGTTTCACATTGGAAGAAGTCAAAAACTAATTATTTTAAGTAGGAGTTAATGTCATCATCGTATCTAATTTATTTTCATTACTTGTATGTATACTTTTAATGATTTAGTTTGGAATATCAATCTCTTTCACATGATCTATATGATCAAACCATATCAATGTGTAAACCTTTACACAACTTATAGCTTGTGTTTCAAACCCAAATTAAATCACGTTATTAGTTATAAACAAAAAGATGAATTTTATGAATAAGGAATATGAAAACCATTCAAGTAAATGCATATACTAATTTGAAATCAATAGTACTGAAAAGATTAATATTGGATCGATTGTATACCCACAATTTTCTAGACAATGCATAAGCCTCTAGGACAGTGAGTAGTCATACACATAGTCCTTATACCCAATATTTCTTCAATCAAGCGGCATCTCAATTTGATCAAAATTCTAACACCTAAATTTTGTAAATCACATTTAATTTATCAATTAAAGCTTATCACATAGTACAAGTCAAAGTCAAGGTTAAAGAAAATTAAATTGTTTATTACACCTTCCATGTAACCCCTTAAATAAATTGATATAAATTTACAAAATCAGTTTAACTATTTAATCTAAATTATATAGCTGTTCATAAAATAGAAATAATATTCATGAATATAATATAGAATAAAAAAAATGCAAAATTCATATATTTAGACATAAAATTTACAATTTATCAAAAATTCATAAATAAATAATTTATAAACACTTTATAATTTGGTCATGTATTCCAGAAATTCTATTATAAAATAAATATAAACAATTTACATTTATATATTATATTAACTCCTTTATGTTTTTTATTATATGAAATTTAAATAAATATATGATATCTGAAATATTAACATTCTATATAATAACAATTCATACATACTATGTTAACATCCTAAATATGACATTTATTATTTAAACCATTATTATATAAATATTTAAAACTCTTTTTGATATGGTTTAAATAATTTTCCAAATAAGGAAATTTTAATTTGAACGATTCAAATTAAACGTTATAAAAAATTAATAATATTAAATATAAACCTCCTAATATCTTTGCCTAATTTTTTCATTTATAAAAATATTATAAATTATAATTATAATTTCCTTATAAACATTTTATATTCAAATTATATGTTGGTCATATAATATCAAAAGGGTTTTAATATTAAAAATTAATATTATGGAATAATAATTTATTAAATGTTTGAAAAAATAATAATAAAATATATACATTTTATAAATAAATAATTTATATACACTCAAAAAACTAAATAAATATCCCAAGATACCTTTTTACATAATTTTAAAAAATATAATTTATATAATACATTAGATTATTGAAAACATAAAAAATCAAATTTATCATGATATTGGGTTTTATGATATACATTACATCATAATCTATGGATTTTCATATTATATATAATATTTTATTATGGAAAATCATTGGCTGAAATATATCCTTCAATGTTCATTTTATCATATCATATGATATCTCTTTTATCAAAATAACAATACAACGTTCGGGGCTTCACCCACATGAACAATTCATATCAATGTTGTTATACCTTATAACGATAAATATCATACACTATGACATATCAAAAATGAATAATTTGGACTATATCTCCAGAAACTATATATTATATCATTTTTAATTACCATATCCTGACGAATGATATTTTATATCATAGCGAATTCTATATAAAAATATTTTAATCATTTTTAATGATATGTAATTTGATAATCATTTGATATATGAATTATTCATTTTTAGTTATGATTTAATTGATCAAGAATCATCGTATGTATTTTATACCACTAACAGTATTCTAAGGATCTAACAAAACTTATTCAATGCAATAAAAGACATTAGAACCTCAAATCCCATGAAAACCCATTCTTGAAGCTATACCCATGTATAAACTATAAATGAACAACATGTATAACTTTTACCTTAATCATCCAAACCACTATATTCAATCATATAGCTTTATGTAAATCACCTAGTAATTGTCAATGGGATATTCCCTCCATGGTTTAGCCACTAAAAAATTGAATAATTCAACACATGGGTGTGATACTTCTCACATGCACAATACGCTAGTTCCTTGGTGAGAAATGGAAGGGAAGTGATAGATCATCACTTAAAGAGAATTTTCATGAGGTGATGACCATCTAGGGATATCATCTTGATGGAATTATACTCCATATATAGTGCCTTAGAAAATTCTTATGTATTCACGTATTTACTAGAACATTTTGTACTTTTTGAGTTATTAAAGGAGTTATATTGGTTCTCACTCCAATGGTGGTCCACCTATCATGATTATTTCTCCAAGTGAAACATATTATTAATGATAACCAAGGTTGTGGAGATCCAAATATTAACTACTTTACATTTTTCTATCTTATTTTTCATAGAGAGAAATGTGAATCCGAACATACATTTCACTAAGCCATATTATATATCCTATTGTTTAGTATTACAAGCTTGGGAAGAAACTATTAAATATCTCTTTATTATATTAAATGATATACCCATAAGGAATGAAACATGTCATTGTTTCATGGATTTAATACAATAAGATATCCTTTATATCATTATTGAGTGGATCCTTTATACTTGATCATGATTTTATAATAAATAATACCACTTAATTTAAGGAATATTATTTTTATAATTGTAAACACCTAAAATTATATTTTTTTTGTTGGAGTTATTATCTCAAGAGGGGGTAGATTGAATAACTAATAAAATTTCTATAGAAAATATATTCTTTTTAAATACCCAAATTATTAAAAATGGGATGTTTACAAAAAATAAGTGGTATGATATAGATATTAATATTTATAAATATTTCTCTAAAAATCTAATAGTTCTCAGAGGAATAAAATATTATATTATGGAATCCATTGAAATAAATTTACTTGATCAAAATACTATTTGAGCGCAAATTAAGATAAAATATCAAAGTATGAAATTTTTTATAGGTAGAAATTGGTCTGAGTTTTAAATCATAAAAGTAGTAAAACAAAACTAAAATACACAGTAGATAAATTGAATGCAAGTGGTTGAGTCGAAATTTGGGATTTAGTCCTCTCCACTTGGTGATCACCCGCCACCATGTAGTTTATTAGAAAATATTAATTATCTATTACCAAGACTGTGTTTTATAATATTCAACACAATATTGGTCACACATGAACTCTTACATAGTTATTAATGGGAGTCATATTAAACAAGACCTAAAAGGACCTCTACCACTCTTATTTGTGGGAGAAAAAAAATAAGAAAAGTGTTTGATAAGATATCTAGTATCTTCCAGTTTAGAGTAGGATACAATGTACATATATAAAATAGAGTATAGAACACACTGATCAAAAAAAAAATATAAACAAAAATGATCAATCTATGAGTGTAGAGTTTAGAGATGCTTATTCTTTTTCAATACAGCTTGTGAAACTTGATTTGAATAAACAATGAATTTTGAGCCAAGTTATTTCAAAATATTTAAAAAATAGAGTATCAAAAATCTTGTTTTTTGAGTAGAGAAAAGCACTGGATGATATGAGATTTTTCTTCATCAGTAGAATGAACACAACAGGTCAACTATTCATGTTTTCAATTAGCTTCACCTCTTTACCTCTTATATATTCATTGAATCACAAGCTTCTTCTATCCACTTGTTTCTTAAGTTTTTTTCTCAATATGACATGGTGTGTCTCTATTTCTCTATATCTATCTATATTGAATGAGTAGTGTGATTCACTTTTATCAGAAAATGGAACATCTGAAATAAAATCCTCGTACTTCACATTTTGACATGCGTTCTATTGAACATTTAAGAAAAAATTATAAAAATATTAAATGTAATTAAATTCTATAAATATAGATGTTTGAGTAATTTAATTCAAAATATGTAAAGTAATAACAAAAATGATGGTGTATTAGGTTTTGGAAGTGTCAAGCACTTGTGGTACGTTGTTGATGGTATGACATTGTTGATGTGACACTATTGGTATGAAGCTATGGAGGTACGTTGTTGGTCATGTCTCAGTTAACAATGTATGTTTTGGTGGTGTATACTTTGATAATATCTCAGAATTAATAAATTTAGTAGTGATTGTGGTGTGAGTCTAATGGTGTGATATTGATGGTGGCTCTTCTAGAGGTATGTTTTGTCACACTTTCATTATGACTACATGAAATCTGAGAATTATTTCGATCAATGATGTCTCATACATTTTCAAAACTTCAGTCAGGTGATATGATAATATGATGGAGTCTCTTTATGTTGATGGTGTTTCAATGAGAATGGTTTCTATCTCAATGGTTTCTTATACTTAGTGGAATTTACCGCCTATTCTTAAAAAACATATTTCTTATTGGAAAACATGAATTTCAAATGTATTGTTAGAATCAGGATTTTTTTATCATTAAAACTAAGAGGTCAACAATATCACCCTATTTATGATAAAAAATCATGAAATCAAGAGAATATTATAAATGTAAAAATAATTTATGAAAGATATTACATGATATTAGCCATGATATCCAAAATAAGATCCCAATATAAATAAAAACATACCAATCATAGTATGTGTATATGGTTCAAGGGAAATCATAATAAAATAGGAATTATCAAAGGGAAGTATCATAAAAAAATCAAAGATAGTAATGTTAGAAAATATATAGACAGAATTCCATAAAATACATAAAAAATTGATTAGAAACACTTATTCCATAAACATTATCCCTCATTTCTGATTATCAAAATGGTAACGAATGGCGAAAAAATATAAGTAATTATCAAAAAAGATGTATATATATTGATAATATTTTCTAGGTACATCCCAATAAAAAAATGAGGTTCAGGGAATCTCAACGGTAGGAAGGAGATGTTCTTTCCCTTTAAAATAAGTGATGGGAGTAGATTCTAAAGGCCTAGGGACAATTATCAGAACTATAAGAGGAGATGAGGTATAGGATGGAAAAAATTCTCGGTAAATAACTGGTCTCAAATGATGGAGAGACATAGTAGGATTCATGTGAAAAGGTTAAAGTGTAGGAGGTAATGGTTAAAAAGGATTGGCTACCAAGGTAGAATGGTATTGTAGATGAGGATAATGGTACATAGGTCCTTCATTAACTTCTGTAGTATTTGAAGGAATTGGAAGGCATTTGGAACTACAATGAATAATGTACGAAAATGTATATAAGGTTTCAAAAGATTGATAAATCCATAATTATCTGACCACCGCATTCCAGGGAACTACAAAATTCACCCTTCTCTTCCATAAAATTTTTCAATATAGGGGTCATCTCCTTAAGTTTTATGTCTTTCTATTTTAATGCTTGATACATTGTAGGTATTCAAAGATTCTCATCCAAGAATTTGAAATTCACTTCCATAGCATGCTTAGTATTTATTCGAGAGAGATAGTACTTAATAGATTTAGAAATAGTATATATGTCACCATGAATATATTTGTCATAGCTAGAAACCAACATGATAACATGGATTGAATTATACCAAATTCTTCTCAAGGATTATTGATATTGATCCGTGACACTACTAGTAGCATTGGCAGATGCAGCTCTGAGGTTATCTCTCACAACTAATCTCAACTGATCAAAATTGAGCACTGGAGGAGGAATAGTATCCTCATAAGAAGATGAAGAACTATCCCCTGGAATGTTAAGAATACCATCCATGTAATTTCAAAACTCAAATTTCATTTCCTCAACCAAATACTTGAGAGTATCTCATTCATAACTTATCCTATTATTATCAATTTCCACTGCCTGTATATGATGCATCATTTTTGGATGGATATGCAGGATCACCAGCTCAAATAAATTCATAAAATCTAGTTCACCATGATTTTTCCAAAGTAGTATTTGAGATATTATAGATGTTTGAAACTCAGAAATCATACTTTCACTGAAATAAAATTAAGTCAACTTGACTGACCGTATCCATTAGAAAAAATGGAGGTGATGAATCGGGTTTTGGTAAAGAAGGTTTCATAGAACATAAATTTTCAAGTAGACCTTAAAGGTCAACATGGGAAATCAAGGATCCCATAGGATCAACTTAAAACCAAACATCAGTTTTATCACTGCGTCAGAGGCTTTTTGAAAACCAAGATAATTCTCCCTACTCCTCTTCCAAATGGTCCATCCAATTGGCTGAAACAGATACTCTGGCATAAAGTACCAATCTGGTAAAAAAGCTGAGACTTCTAGATCTATATGAATATCTAAACTCCGAGTAGCCACTGTGTGATCAACACTAGAAGGTTTGGCTTTCAATAGTCTACCAATAGTGGGTGCATCTTGCATATCAACATCCTTTTGAGAAATAGCAGTAGTTGATTTACTTTCCACATTTTGATCCATAGGTGACGTATAAAAATATAGAATAAAAAACTATTCAATTCCAAATTCTTTCTCAATCAAATCATTTTTATCTTTCTTGGAAACATGTTGTTCCACAACAACTATAACATGTAACTGCTCAGACACAATAGAGTCCAAAAGTTATTGACTTGTAGAAACTGAACAATATTCAACGACATTAATAACTGGAGTTTCATTAAAAATTTCTCTTTATGGGGAATTATTCCCCTGAAAAAATTCTTCCTTAAGATCTAATGGTATTTCCACATCTTTATTTTTGATTATCCACTATTATTATGAGATTTAGAATGACCTTCATCATCACTTCCATCATCTGTAGCTTCTTTGTCATTACTATCTTCTTATTATTTTTATTATTCTTTATAATCATCATCATTTTCAGTAGATTGTTAAATTTTTTATTGATCTTATCTAGATACCTCGGTCTTCTCTTCATTACTCTTAACTAAATTCTCCCTTTTTGGAAAACTCTTAGGTGTACTAGGATCTCCAGGGGTTATGGGAGAGGATTTTGGAGAAAGGGTAGGGTCACTACTTACATCAACCAATTGTTCCTTTTCAACTTATTCAAAAAAATATTTTTCCCCACATGAGTATACCACAGCTTCATCTGGTTCCAAAATTGGACCAACTACATACTTAGGTTTGGTGTGATTATAAACTTGATTATATTCAATATACAGCTTCTTAGAATCTCCAACCCATTGTTTCTTCTCTGGGTTCCAACTTATCTTAATTATTGAACATGTGACACTAATTATGCAGAAACCACCACATTAAATTAAAGAGACTTAATCATCATGAACTAGGACCTTGGACTTTATCATACCAGAAATCATCTTAGGATATATTAAAAAAATTATCTTGTAGAAGGTTTAATAATTTCAAACACATGTACGATTAGGTATCTACAAAGATTGATCACGTGAACTTATTTCATAAGAGAGAATAGATAAACATCTATAAATTTAAGTGTTTCAAAATATCCCTTCCTCATGAAAATCATATAATGTAGAAATTTGAAAATAACCAACATTTAGTATCTTCCTCATAGGAATTAGGCCTTTTGGATGTTCCACCTCTTATTAGAATGGCTAGAGAATCTTCATAAATAAAGAAATCACTGGTTTCTGGAATGTTACCATGGTGGTCATAATCGACTCCATTGTGAGGTATGTTTAAAAACTTATCTCATTTTATTGAATAAAAACCTAAAACATATCCTTTAACACAGCTTCTAATCCAATTTTAGCTATCTTTATTAAACAGAAAATCTATGTTCTGATAAAACTCATATCACAGATTTGGGTAGAAAGGCCTCTTATTTGATGAAAACCATTCCAACCATACTTGAATTTTTAGTACCCTAAGAACTAGGTACTTTCAAAATAATATCCATTTCAAGTCTAATTTCCTTCATAGTACAATAATGCGATTAGAATTCTTGGGGTTAACTAGAGCAACTAGAGTAGGATATTCAATTCCTTATTCTTATTTTTGAAGATGTAGACTTAAATGGAGAATACACTAAAGGAATCTTTATTCATGGAATTTATATCATATTTAAAATATCATTAAAAGGAAAGGTGAAGGTTTGAACAAAGAGAGTTTAAAGGGTTTCACTGGGCTCAATAGAGATACACAAATATAACGCAGGGCTCAAGGTTTTCTAGGAAAAAACCTATGTCAATTTCATTTCATTTGTGATATTAGGTATTCTAAAATCGAAATTATACATGAAATAAAAATCAAAATCGAGATAAAAACATGGCCATGATTTCTAACTAACCACGTGAAATAACCAATGGTATGAAAAACCAAAATATTTACCCTTACTTGAAAACTCAAGCATAGGAATATCCCTAACTAACCAATTCCTAATTAGATTTCTAAGATGGTGAATATTTCAATGTTCTAGAATCCTATTACAAGGCCATGATTCTTTATGAATGAAACTTAAGGATGAAACATTTTGAGAATCTAAAGAATTTAAATCAACAATGTAAACATTTTCATTTCGTAAAATAGTAAAAATTAAATCATTTTTGGAATAAAAACATTAAAATTATCATTATTAAACTTATCATAAAAACCATCATCCCAAAACTGAGAAATTCTATGTAGATTATACAGTAAGCTATCATTATATAAATCTTTAGAAATTAAAACTAAATTTTTATTACAAATTTTTCCTAGGCTGACGAATTTTCATTTTGCATTATCACCAAAGGTGACATGCCCAACATCATCATTTATATGTATCTTGAAGCCGGAAGAGTCTCCTATAATATTTCTTGAATAAAAACTATCTAATAACCATATACATATAGTGGAGTACTTTATGTAGTTTTTCTACAAAATGGGGTTTTAAATAAGAAATGATTTTGGAACCCAAATCTATTTTGGTCCAGAAATGTTAGTAATAAAAGTTTTAGGAACCCACATTTCCTTATGTGTTTCCTATAAAAAGATTTCAGACTCTTAGAAATAAAAAAATTGTTGGGACCCTTTGTAAAATGTTTTGTAGTAGAGATTTTAGATCTGAATTTTGAAACAGAATTATTCATTATTATTCTCTTTTATCAATGTTCTTATTCTATCCTAGTAACATATTTGGGTGAAAATTTCATTACAAATATTTTGGCTAATGTATTTCTACCATTTGTAAAATTTTAAAGGACCTTATTCAATTTATCATTATACAGTTTGAGTTTATTGTTTTCTTTGAGCAGTTTTACATATTTTCCTTTATCATAGACATATTATATTTACAGTTTACAGTTAGTACATGTTGTCTTTTGAAAACATTATATTAGTAATTTAACTAAATAGAGGTGTCTTCTAGAATGATACAGTATTTGAATAATTCATTATTTTAAATATTTTCATCATTTTATTAATTATCATAATTATCAGAAATATGAAAAGGAAAAATACTAGAAGTACTAGGTAAAGTAGGTACCTCAATGAATTTAGTCATAAAGCACATATTTTCTACGTCCATATTTCCTTCAGGAAAAGAATCTGAATCACTCGATCTATCCTTGTATTCAATCAAGGTAGTATTCTTATACTTATTTTATCTTCTATTCATGTATTTATATCTGTTTTGTATTTTAGATTAGGATAATCATACTTTATGTGTTCTTTTCTTTTGCATTCATAGCAGAATATTTTCATTGAATCATCATCCCTTTTATTCAAATATTTCTTACAGCTTCCTCTATTGTTATGTGTACCTTTATAGTTTTATTTTATGAAAAAAAAATTCTTTCTATATAAATTATTAATCCTTCAGGCTAAGTGATCCATTTTTGCATCACAGTTAGAAGCAGATTCACTATCACTCAGATCTTCATCTTGGATATTTTTTTTCTTTCTGCTTATATTAACTAGATTCATTAGTCTTGAAATGTACTAACATTATCTTAGGCTCCTCTTATTCCTTATAGTTTGCCTTTACTTCTACATTGTAGATCATAAGCTTACCTATTATCTCCTTACCTAGTAATTTTCTTACATTGCTAGATTCTATGATTAGAAATGAAGTGACATTATATGTTTTAGGTAGAAATCTTAACAATATCATTATCTGGACCTTATAAGATATATGATTTACTAGAAAGATCATGGTATTAGAAATCTCATTGTGGTTGAGGTATATATAAGAAATGAGTTCTTTTGGATTTATCTTAATAATATCTTATTTTCTAGTATATGTATTAAGACTCATCTCTTTAACAATTTATGTTCCCTCATAAGAAACATACAAGGTATCAAAATTTTCAAAAAATGTTTTATATAAAAAAATACATTTGAATTATTCATCACCAAGAGCACAGTAAAGGGAACTCATTACATTATAGTTATTATTATAAGATGATTTCGTATCTTCATACCATGTTATTCTAAAAATATTATGAATTTAAAATTCATCTTCTACTGAAGACCAAATATCAAAACCCATGCTCTCTATGTGCCTTTTCGTCTTTATTTTCCATTTTTCCTAATTTTTTTCCATTGTAAAATGGAATTATTTTGGTTGAAAAACCTTCTTGGATATTATCAATCTGGAATAAATAAATTTAGAACTAACTGAAATTTAGGATACATAAAGAATAAATAAAATCAATGTTAATTTTTTTTGAAAACTTGAATACCAAATAAAGAAGCCAACATCTGAAACTAAATATTGGTAAGAGTGAGTATCTGAAGTGGGGGGTAAATTTGGTAAACAATAAAATTTATGTTAAGAATAGATTATTTTGAAATCACTCATATGATTAAAAATGGTAATTTTTACCAAAATAAGTAGTATGATATGTATTTTAATCATTATGATGATTTATCTAAAGATTTATTAGTTATTAGATGAATAATATATATTGTTATTGAATCATTTGAAATTAATTTTCATGATAAAAATACTACATGAACAAAAATTAAGATAAACTATCAAATTATGAATTTTGTTTATAGGTAAAAATAGTTGTCAATTTTAATGTATAAAATCAGTAAAACAAGAATAAAATACACAGGGGAAAAATTGAATACAAGAGGTTTAGTCTCAAGTTGAGACTTAGTCCTCTCCACTTAGTGATCAATATCCACCATTAATTTTATATCATAATCTCAATGATCCAAAACATGGAACATGTTTAACAACAGTAAACATTATCCAAGTAACACGCTACCTCTTCCATAGTTATTCATAGGAGTGAAATGAAAATAGTCACACAAGGACCTCTACCACTCTTATCTGTGGGATAAAGAAATGAGAGATTTTTTTAGAAGATATCTATTATATTCCAGTTTAACCCAATAGATAATGTGAATATATAAAATAGAGTATAACACACACTTCTAAAAAATTAATAAATTTAAATAGAAGTGAGAAATATTGGAGGGTAGAGAATAGAGATGCTCAATCTATTTCAATGCAGCTTGTGACTCTTGATTTGAACTGATAATGAAACTTGAGTCATGTTATTAGAAATATTTAAGAAAATAGTGTTTCACAAGTATTTTTTTTTGAGTAGAGAAAAGAACTGGATGAGATGAGTTGTTTCTTCCTCATTCTAATAAACACCTCAGGTTTTCTCTTCATGCTTTCAATCAACTTCAGATCTTTAGCTCTCGGATATTCTTTGAATCTCAAGTTTTTGTTTTCTATGTATTTATTTTATTTATTTCATCGTTATAAATATGAAATTTTATGTCTCCATTTCTCTATATCTTTCTAAAT
This sequence comes from Viscum album, assembly GCA_963277665.1. Classification (NCBI taxonomy): domain Eukaryota; kingdom Viridiplantae; phylum Streptophyta; class Magnoliopsida; order Santalales; family Viscaceae; genus Viscum; species Viscum album. The sequence goes on from OY728128.1 coordinate 1,458,961,182, forward strand.
TTCATGAAGTGTTTTCTCCACTTTCATTAGTAGAAGGAACATCTGAAATATTTTCCTCGTACTGCATGTTTTGACATGATTTCTTCTGAACATCTATGGAACAATTCTTAAAATAATAAATGGAATTACATTCAATAAATATAGACATTAGAGTAATATAATTCAAAATAATTAAATTAATAAATGTAGTTTTGGTGTCTTAGGTTTTGACAATGATAATATCTAGCGGTACGTTGCTAACTGTATGACACTAGAAATGTGACATTGGTGGTATAATGCTTTGGTGGTATGATATTGGAAGTGTCTCAACAAATGTTGTATGGTTCGAAATTGTATTCCATGATACTATCATAGAAATAAAAAATTTATAAGTTTTGGTGGTATGAGTCTAACGGTTTGATATTGATGGTGTCATATTGATGATGCCTCTTCTAGTGGTATCTCATACTTTGCCACATATTTATTCTAACAACATGACATCCTTGCGGTATGTTGATCAATGGTGTCTCATGAATTTTAAAATATTTAGTATTGTGGAATGAAATTATAATGATGTCACTTTATTCTCATGGTGTTTCAAGGATAATGGTGTATGTATCATTAATGTCTTATACATAGACGAATTTACCACATGTTCTCATAAAATAGATTGCTTACAAGAAAACATGACATGCATCAGTATTTTTAGAATCATGATTTTTTTATCATTAAAACTCAGAATTCAACAGTTTTTATAAATATTAAAATCATCAATTTATTCCCTCTAAAATGAGTTTTGAATAATAAACTACTTATAGAAGAAAACATTTGTTGATATTTAAATGATTATCAATTTATATTTTCATATTATATTCATATTTTTATATATTTTTTCTAAAATTATTTTGGATAAAAATAAATTTTAATATCAATTGATGAATAATACATATGATGAAGGAATTGACAAATCCATATGAAATTTTATAAATTCTTACTCAATTTAAAATCCTTATAAAATTTGTAAAGTAAAACATGTTGAGTCTGGAAGTCATATTCACTGGGTACGAAAGTCGTACATACAAAGTGTGATAGTAATATGAGCTATTTCTAAATAATTTCAAGACACGAAGTTTCAAGAGATTTATAATTATACTAGGAATATTATATTCTTACATGGAATCCCAGTTTTTAAAAGAAATAGTGTTATGAGATTTTGAAGTCATATATAGAATATTAAAGTCTTAAAATATCGAAACCTTACAAACTATCAAGTAGTATAAGAATTGTGTACGTCTTATGATATATTTTATATCATTATAATATATGTATCAGAAATTATTATTATGTATTATGATATTTTCTATTATAAAAAATTAATATAATATAAAAAATATTATATAAAAAATTATTTTATATGGGTTTTATCAATTATACATTATTTATAGTCTTATGTATTGTGTATGATTCAATTTATTATTTTTCTAAAACTCAAAATATTATTTTATATTACTTTTTTATTTCAATCTATTTCACATACATTTTTCTTATAACAATTGATTAATTATTTCATAATTTAAAGTTAATTATTTCCATTCTGGGGAAAAAATTGGGGGTTCTTTAAACATATTTAAATAAAACTCATGTAGGATAAATCATCATCAAATATTCACACTACATTCTTGGAAATTATGATATTTATATTTTAATTATTTTAATATAAAGTGTTTATCTCATTTGTTATTAGGTATAATTCCAAGGAATTTAATATTAATTCTTATGGGAATATTTATTAATTTATTAAATGTTCTAATGAGTTTTGTTGCAGAGATGTTTTGGTTCAATAGATAATCAATGTTGTTACTAAATCTATAGTAGTTCATTATCATTGGGAGAGACTGTTTTAGTTTCAAAAAAAATATAAATTAAAATGGTCATACATTTGTAAAATGTTTTAATGATTTTGGTCATGAATAAACACACTATATATTTCAGAAGGACCTGTTAAAAAACATTGGCATGGGATATTTGGAATTTTATTGTGTGATATATTTTTACTATCGCATATGGATGGACTTTTTATTAGTGAACTTCACCATATAATTCCTATACAAAAGGTATGTCTTCGGTTACTTCTTTTGTTAAGAAAATGGTATGATTCTACATTGTGCCTGTAGGTGTTGAAAAGAAGGAATTGTTCAACTATTGTTTCCAGGTGAGAAAATCATGTTTGGGGTGGTGCCTCAGGGTGTAAAAAGGTACTATATTGGGTTATGCATCCAAGTAAGATAATGTTATTGGGTAACAGTTTGTGCATCCCCTTCAAATATCTGATCACTTTTTAGTGGGTTTCATTCTCCAACATTGAGTGTGTGAATATTCGAGATAGGTTCACTATGATTGAAACAACTAAAAGATTATTATATTCCTATTTTTTCATTTCTAATAAAAAAATCATTAATTTTCATTATTTATTTTAAAATTGAAAATTAGGTTAACTCATCCCCATCATTACCATTCAACTATCTTGACCATTAAATTGTCTTAACCAAGTAAAAATAATTGGTATCATACCTTGATCCTTTGGACCACTAGATCATTTTATATTATTTATTTAATTTATCAATTATATATATTTTTTGAACATAATCTCTCTTTAAGACAATAAAAATTTATTGAAAATATTTTTAAGATGGAATGAAGGAGATCAAGTGATGGTACAATTATTTAATGACCTCCTTTTCTTTATGGTACTAATTACAGTTATTTGAAATCAATTATAGAAGCATTCCCTAAGAAAGTAAGAACTTATCACTGGACCCCAATAGTAAAACAATACAAGTTACTCTAAATTTATCCAAAGACATTAACTGGTAATAATTTTGTGATTTATAAGAATAATTTCAAGGTTATTATAATTTTAAACTATTTAATTGGAAATATATTTCCAAAGGTATTTTGAAGTGTTATTTGATTCTAGTCATAGACCACTGTAAGAATTTGGACCTCTTTGAGTTGTTTGATGTTTTGGTAAAGGCCAAAGAGTTAGCCCTGGGATTTCAAAAAAAAATTCTCTGTTTTGTAAGAATATTATTTTTCATGATTTTTTTGAGTATGAATTATGGAAGGTGAAAATATATTTTAATAAGACATCATTAAGTATGAATTATGTATATTAAGAATATCATTTAATAATACATCATTGATTATGGATTCTAGAATGTGAATCTTTTATTGAGTAACACATCATTGTCTATGGATTCTAAGTAGTAAATATTTTATTTCGAAATACTTTATTGAGTATGAATTCTATAAAATAATACTTAAAAGTCTTACTATGAAAGTAATAACTCAAGAAGTAAAGACATTAGAAGTGTTGATACCAAAGTAAGACTTTATAATTCTTACTAAGAAAGTGAGACTTTTACCATACTCTTTGGAAAAAATGAGTATGAGGAACAATGATTCCAAAACCTTCTAAAATATTAAATAAATGATTATAAACATATTTTTAAGGGGTTGGGTTGTTTCCATCAACTATAAAACATCAAATCATCCAAAATGGTGCTAGTTTTTCCCTCTTCTTCCAATAGTGGGATCTTGATTAGTTATTACCAGAATGGTTGTTTCCTAAAAGTTTGAGGGAAGTATCGGTAAGAATAACTATTTACATTTGACTAATTTTATTTATTACTCAATATTTATTAGTACCTATAGGTAACCCTAACATCAGATATTTTGTTATATTTTAGTGAGTCTATCTATTAAATCCAACCTAGCTATATATTCTTTATGAGTAGAGTCCTACATAATCCATGTAAGTGGTCCCCAGTTATTTCTTTTTTTATATGTGTTATGTATCATGCAATAAATATTCAGGGGTTAGGTCATAGTTGTGTTACCGAGAATGGAACCACAAGGGGTATCTATTATTCTTAGGAGATACCAGGGGTATTATCATGTGAGAGATTGTGGGTTTGTGTATTATGGTCTGGTTTTTTGGTTTTAGTGTTTTATGTTGATGAGTTTGTAAATTAAGGATTGGGTATTTTTGATATGTGATGTTTCTGATGATTGTTTTTATGTTATGGATGGTGATGGACATTGTTGATGGTGGTGATAGATGTTTGACGATGGTGTGTCCAAGGATGATGGTGATTTGCACTCATAGTGTTTAGTGGATGGCATTGTTTGGTCATTTTAACATAGATAACTCCCATTTGGTGGATTGGTCTACTCATTATAGGTGGTGACCTCATAAGTTTAAATGATATTGGGGGGAATTTTTGGTCTATTGATATAGTGTATTTTCAAACCATAGTGGCCATAGCTGGTTATGAGAGAGACAATAAAATGGGAGTGTGTTTCTCATCATGTTGAGAAATATATAGTTTGATTATCTTGAGGAGATAAATACTAACATTGCATAGGGTCTTCATGGAGAACCTCCAATGGTTAATCTAGTTATTAAGGGATTATTACCAAAGGTATATATATTTGATTGGAAGGATGGGGGTGCATCTGTTATGAAAGATTATTGATGTATCATTCCAATCTGACACAGTTCAATGTAGGTGAAGACTCATTATGGATTGATGAGAATAATTAGCATAAGTTTTATTATTAATTATTGATGTTTTTTAAAAAAAATCAGACAGTCATAAATAAATAAATATATATATATATTACATAGTGAAACTATTGTTGGTGTCCTACTAACTTGATACTCTCACCCCGAATCCCCCCCCCCCAATGGGATGATTTCATACATTTTCTCTAACATAAAAGGTAAAATAAAGGGATTATTTATAGGATTTTAGTTGACAAAAATATGATGATGGTGCATGGGTTGGTTGGAATGAATTTATTGATGGGTTGGGTGGTTCCTCATTGTCAGATAGGTATTTATTTTTATTCATTTTACCCATACATATATATGACTAGGCCATTGGTAATCCCATTAATCTTATAATATTTCATATCATGGTTTATGTTTATTAACTTTTACGTATGTATAATTCAACTTATTATTGATCATTATATAATTTCTTTTATTGTGTCATGTCGGTTTTATTATGATTAACTCTAAAGGGTGTAGTTTTCCCATTATCACCTCATAGACAAAAATGACATGTTGGAAGCCTTTATAATATGGGGAAGACCACCTAAATTCATGTGATGCATCACTAGTCTATACACTATTTAGTGGTGGTGGGGTTGGGGTTTTATATAGTGGCACCATAATTTCAATATTACAAGTAAGTATAATTCCATGTTGATTCTAATGTGATAATAATGTCTATTTTATACCAGGTGGTATTAAAGTTGGTTTATTAAAAAGTAAATTGTTATTTGGTGTCTGGTAGACTAAGAATCATAGATTGTGTTCGAACATTGGATGGATGTCATTTTGTGTGTTTGGCTAGCACCTTCATGTGATAAATTTGATGCTCCTTGGGAATCTATGATTTTTTTCTTATTTTCACAATTATAATTGAGTTATATTGATTTGGTTTTTATTTTATTTTATTATTGAATTTTTTCGATACTCCTCCCCTCATGAGGAAAGAGGGGGTACTCATGCATCATGGTAAGAACACAGGGTTCAAATGACATAAGTGTGGTTTTTTGTAATTTTTCTGAAATATTAATGGAAAATGAATGGTTAACCTATTTATAGTGTTAAGAACATTCTAAATAGTTTTTTATTTCATAGAATATTTGTGTATTTATAATCAATTAACCTAGGAAGGTAAATAGTTCTAGAAGTGAAAAGGGGGTTCAATTATTTAAAGTGTTACCAACAACCTATATTGTTTTTTCCCAGGAAAATTCTTTCTGAAATTGTACCAAGTAAGTTCAGTTATGAGATTATATGTGGTATTGTTGGAATGAGGATGATGGGATGTTTTTTCTTTTGATGTGTGGTGTTATACTAGTAGACTGAGTATTATTGTGATTAAATAAATGATAACGTTCAAATTGAAATGGAATGACTTGGATTAAAATTAATAAGTGACACTTGAATCAATGTGGTATTTATAGTTTTAATTTTTAATATTTATATTTTAAATAGTTGGATATATATATAAATAAATGTGTTATTAAAATGAAATTGTTTAGTAAATGGGAAACCAAGACAATATCATAATTTTTAAAGAAATAGTGGAATGTGATATGTAAATTGTGATTTGTTTATATTCTATTTTTATTTATTGGTGGTAGAAAAATTGGGGATTTTGTGAGGATAGGTGGTGATGTTGGGAGTTGGTTAGTTCTTTTTTTGTGAATTGATAGGATGGGCTTCTTTAAGGATAAATGTATAAATATACCTTGTATGTTCCTTGTGATTTTATATATTCACCCAACCCATCATAAGCATCATGTGATGACTCGTATATATGCATATGGGGGTGTCATTCCCAAAATCATGGTGATGAGGATAGATATATAGATACCCAATCTTTCATTCTCCCTCTTTTAGGAGTTGATGACATGCATGGGATGTGTTGGATATAAGTAAAAAAGTGAACTATCGATATGATGAGATGTCTTGTGGTGGGGTTTGTGCATGGTGTGAAAATGACATGATGTTGATGTCTTATATGTTCACAATACCTATAACTCTAGTTATTTCATTTCCTAGGTTTCTTCAGGTGAGATGTTATGGTTTAACCATGCTGTGAGTTAGTGAGAGGTGATGTAATGACCGTGTTGTTGGGCTGTGATAGGTGATTTGACAGTCGATGTATCTTCAGGACAGATGTTATTTTATGACTGTTATGTGGGGTGGTGTGATGTAGGTGTGATATAGAAGTGTAGGAAGTGCTAAGATGTACAACATTGGACAGTGAGAGTGTAAGATTAGTTGGAGAGCAGTGAAAGTCATTTTATATCAATATAATTCATATTATGTTATTATTATTGTAGGTGTTATTTATTAAGTGTTCCACAGTAAGGATGGGATTATTTAGCTAACCTTTTTATGTGCTATCTCATTCTACAATTTTCTAGTAGCTGCATTGGTATGTTTTTTTTCACAAATACATGAGAGACTTTCTTTACCATTCTAAGTTTATTTGTATGATCACCTTATGTATATAATTTGATTATCATGTTTCTAGGAAGATTATGCATACCCTGATGGGCATTACTAGCTCAAAAATTTGTACAGTTTCTATGATTCCACATCACCATTTATGGGGTACTTTTTTAGAAACATTTATATGTGTCAATTTTATTTAAACATTCATTGTTGGATAATTATGGGTTTATTTATATTATTTTTTGGGGTTTTCTGTGGTTGATTCATCCTATCTCCCAATATTCTTTTCTAATAAAGGGTAATTCCACCCATATCCTTAAAATTTTATACCCTCAGTGTAGGTACCCAACTCGGGGCATGTTGGAGGTAGGAATCAAGGATCATTATCTCCATTTCTTCATGGATAACCCATGAGGGGTACCTTTGGAGTTATGAGGACATGATTGAGTGGTATCATAAGTGGTGGTTGAGAGATAGGATAGATTTTGGAGTTAGGACCTATGGAGATTACATGTTATGGAAAGGAAATAATGTCAGTCAATCTTTGTGCATGAAATTGGTTAGGGAGATCAACAAGGACACATGATTTTATCCCTCCTCATTATCCAGTGCATGAATTTTTTTATATAATGAAAAAGAGATGTGGAAATTCTAGAAGGCTAGGGAATCAAGAGAGTAACATGTTTCAAAATTACTTGTGTTCATATGTGAAATTTGGGTGGTTTAGGGAACATAAAATGAATTAAATAATTATTAACAAATGTACATACTATTAAGATTAGGAAACATTTGTTTTTCTTCCATATATGGATCATGTTCATCATCCACATGTGGATAAGGTAGGGGAGGTCCAACATGGTAACTTGTTGATAAATGGATGGTTGATCTGGTAAAGAATGAGGATCAGTGGTAGTGGATGTTGCGAACTTTTTAGCAGCTAGATTTGGGAAGTACTAGGGAGGCCTCTCTGATGTAGAGGTAGGACATTGGTTTGATGATCTGAAGATCACTTTTGGTTAGATATGGTCCATGGTTGATTATTTGGTCCCATTAGTAGGGATTCACATGTCGGTAGCTATACATGAAGTGTTGAAATTATTTTTGGGTGAGTATAAGGAGGAATACATGTCACGACCCGTCCTCGGGAACCATGCCATGACTACCCCAAACCGGCCTTCCATAGGCCAGGGGCTGGCGACTTGCACCAGAGGCGTAAATCCCGATATAAGGGAAGGCATTGAATTTATGTAAGAAAAAAAACAACACAGAGTATGCAATAAAGAGAAAACAATAAGTAAACTGAGTTCAAATATAAGTGCTATAAAGATAATGGGCCAGTATACAAACCCAAACTGAAAGTAAAGTACAGCTAAAAAGAGAGTACATCAGCCGAAAAGTAAAGCAGTAAGTCCGAGCCGACCTCTGGAAATCCCACCTGAAGGGTGGGTACAAATAGTCTCCTCTGCTCCTCAGCTCTAGCCGTCCGCTCCAAGCACGTCTCGTCCAGTGATCCACCTCCAGGTACCGTCCATCTCCATGAGATCCTACCTCGATCCGTGTTTTCCATCATTTTCATCCAACACAATGTAGTGCGGGCATAGCCCGTGTAGGGGTGAGTATACGCTACTCAGTAGGGACCCCGAGACCTCCGAAGGTCTCCCAGAATCCACGAAGGATAAACCACAAAGGAATGATACAGTCACGAAGTAACAACCAACTATAATAAGGTATATTCCCATACATATACCAAATTCATCAATTCCAGTTCGACTCCAACATATGAGCCCATGTTCAAAGTAGTCCACACAGGAAAGCACAATCCAATCCACACTGGATAACTCAACCCAATCCACACAGGATAACAATCAATCATATCAAAGATAATGATTGGAAGTGAAGACTCAGTTCACACAGGTATAATTCTTCATAAGACGATTGAGATGATTAGATGTAGCCACTGATTAATCTAAGCTGTTGGGCCCACATAGGATACAAGACCAGCTAAGCTATCAGACCCACAAAGGATACAAGACCAACTACTCTGTCAGACCCACGTAGGATACAAGTACATAGTCAAATAATGCCGGACCCATAGAGGATACAAGAATAGTAGTCACGTACTGCCGGACCCACACATGATACATGAACAGTAGTCATTGTCGCCGAACCCACGGAGGATTACAGTATGGTCGTCATCGTCATCGCAGTCGCAGCCAACTCTTGGGTTCCCACACACAACATGCTCGATTCTAGGAGGGTCCGCTCCATGATCCAAGGGAGTAGATAAATCAACTGATAGGTAGTCTGGATTTTATGTATCTCAAATTTCTATCTCATCAAAAGGAACTCAATGCGACAGACAGTGCGTCAATCAGAAGCCCGGTCTGAGAGTTATTAGATTTTTCGTCCGAGGGGCCCAGTTGGTTTTTAAGTCATAACCAACCCGACCATATTACAACTCCATCCAAACCACGAGAGGAGTAATACAAATGAACCTTATCACTAATATAAATCCAACAAAGTCAATGGCACGTCAATCGGATGTCCGGAGCTCAAGTTATAAGCATTTCCGCTCCAAGGGCCCGGTTGGTTTCGTGTTCGAACCAACCGGTCGTACCCAAAGATCTGTGAAACCTTGAGTGTAATATACCGAAACGACTGTCCCGATGCAAGGATCGCTACTTAACTGACAGTGCGTTGATCGGAGGTCCGTAACCAAGGTTATGAGCGTTTGAACGAACCTGTCTGATTTTAGGGGGGTTTGGGCCCGGTCCGACCCAGCCCAATACCCCCTGGGTCGGCCCGAACCGGGCAACCAAACTCGGGTCTGGGTCCAGATCAGATGGGCGCTGCCCAACCCATCTGGCGCAGCCCAACCCAGCCGGTGTGGCATGGCCTGTCGCAGGGGTCCGACCTAGTGCAGGCGGCATGACCCGATGCGGGCGGCTCAGCCCGGCGCTGGCTGAGCAGATGCGGAAGGGGGGGGGGGCTGCCCACCTTGTTTTGAAACAGCGGCCTCCACGTTGGGGGGGGCACCCCTTTTCCAATCGTCGGGGGTTACAAACCCCCAGCCCTTCAAATTCTGGCTGGCTGTGATGGACGGCCGGTGAGCCACCGCGGGACCCCTGTGGGTCCGGCCTTCCCTTGCGCCGGCGGCCGGATTTCCGTCCGCCCTTCCCTGCATCGCCGCGGCCTTAGGCTGCAGCCTTTTTCCAACTATCATGGTGCGACTGTGCCGCGCCCCTCTGCCGCGGCCCGCCCCAGCCGCAGCCCGCCCCAGCCGCGACCCTTCAAGGTGCTCCTGTGGGGCTTGATGGCACCGCGCCCCTCCTCTGCAGCCCGACCTTGGCTGGGGCTCATCCTTCGGCTTCGCCGGCATGGCGCGACGACACCATGCTCCATTGCCGCATTTTTCCTCATTCCTACGTGCTGTCATTGCACCGCGTCACCTCGTTTCAAACCTTAATGATTTACTACAACTACGGGGAGGATGGTCGGACGTGTTTGTGCGGTCCGGACTCCTCCCGTGAATTCGATAGAAAGTGGCTAAATATTTATCGATTAAAGCCAAAATAATCACGAATATAAAACAAACCCCTACCTCGATAAATAGTTGACGATCGATGAGCGTCGTGGAAAGCGGTGTCGTGGGGTGACGCTCCGTACACGTTGACAGAGATCGTCCTAGGAGGAACAGCGTCTCCCTTCCTTTGACGTGGGAAGAAGAACGAAGGAAGGTGCATCGGTGTTATTCACATTCTTCAAGGAGGATGATGAACATATTCAGAGAAAATAACACTCCCTCTCTCAAAATCCCCAACACAAAAAAACAACCCCCCCAAAATAAAATAAGAGTTATTATTATTTTATTATAACATACCATGCATTTAAATTTTAAAAATTAAAACGCATAACTCTCAATTAATTTAAGCATTGGACTGATTTAATGTGAAGAAGGAAGTTACATCATTTAATAAAAGGGGGTTCAAAGGGGAAGAATTAAAGGGGGTTAGGGAATATAAAGGGGTGGGGTTAGTGTGGGACCCACCTCACCTTTATCCTCACTTGGTTTGTTCCCCAACTTCCACACATGCTTAGAAGTAAAAGTTTTTCCACAAATTTTATTTACTTCACAAATTAACCTCAATTTTTTTAGCAACACCTATCTAGAAAACCCATCTTCGAAAAAGGTGTTCCTAAGAAAATACTGGCGTTGCGGTTCCATCGTTTCCCTGAGATTTCGATTCCGAGAACCGGTTCAAAATTTTGGAAAAACCTCTTGTTCGTTCACTGATCGTACCCGAGCTAAACTTCGGAAATTGATTTCGGGCACACTGGGCCTCGGAATAAGGTGCCCTCATAAACTGCATACTCGTAAAATCCCAAAGAAATTATGAAAAAAATTTCCTTGAAATTTACGGCTCTTTACATTACTCCCACCTCAGGGCTTTACGTCCCCATAAAGATACATCACAAACTAGTTGAAAAAATGAGGGTAATGAGCACGCATCTGACCCTCCTGTTCCCAAGTGCTCTCTTGGAGGTTCCAGTGCTGCCACCTGATGCGCACTAGAGTAATCGACCGCCCATGTAGGACCTGCTCTTGTCGATCATCGATCTCTACCAGGACCTCCGCAAAAGCCGCCTCATCATCAATGTCTAGATCCCCATGGTCAATGATATGCGTCGAGTTATGCACGTATCTCCTCAGCTGAGATAGGTGGAAGACGCCGTGCACCCGGTGCAACTGAGGTGGTAGATCTAGGCGATAAGTCGCCTCGTCTATCCTGCTGAGAACCTGGAATGGTCCGATGAATCACAGAGATAACTTGATGCCCCGACCAAATCTCTGTAATCCACATCGAGGTGAAACCTGCAAGAAAACGTGGTCACCATCCTTGAAATCTAGTGGTCTCCGCCTACTGTCAGCATAAGACTTCTGTCGGCTCTGAGCTGTCCTCATCCGCTCCTGGATGACCTGGACCTTCTCTGTCATGGCCTGGACCATCTCTGGTCCCACAAGTGTTGACTCCCCAGGGTCTGTCCAGCACAGAGGTGACCTGCAAGGTCGGCCGTAGAATGACTCGTATGATGCCATACCGATGGTGGAGTGGTAGCTGTTGTTGTACGCAAACTCCACCAAGGGTAGGTGATCCTCCTAGCTATGACCAAAGTCGAGGACACATTGGTGGAGCATGTCCTCGAGAGTCTGAATGGTCCTCTCCATCTGACCATCCATCTGAGGGTGAAAGGCGGTGCTCAGATGTAGTTGTGTCCCGAATGCCTCCTGCAACCCCTTCCAAAGTCGGTAAGTAAAGCGAGCATCTCAATCGGAGACGATAGATGATGGCACACCATGAAGTCGTAAAATCACCTAAGCGTAGAGGAGTCCCAAGCTCTCTACTGAGCCCTGCTCTCCGATGGGTAAAAAGTGGGCCGACTTGGTGAGTTGGTCAACAATCACCCAAATGGAGTCGTGACCACTGAATGTGTGTGGATGTCGAGTCAATAAATCCATAGATATATCGTCCCACTTCCACTCTGGGACCTCCAAGGGCTGTACCAAGCCTTCTGGTACCAGGTGCTCTGCCTTCACCTACTGGCAGGAGAGGCATCGAGAAATGAACTTCGCCACAACCTTCTTCATCCCCGACCACCAGTGTTGTCGACTGAGATCCTGGTATATCTTCGCTACTCCTGGATGTACAACCAAAGGGGAAGTGTGAAACTCTCTCAGCACCTCCTCCTACAAAGTAGATGTTACCTTGGTACATCCTACGAAAAGGATGACATGCTCTCCTCCTATAGAGAATCCATCAGGTGCCTGTCCTGTGGAAATCTATGCATGTCGCGTCTCATAGTCAACGTCGCCACGCTGTGTCTCTGGCCCGCTGAAGAAGTGGAGGAGTGACTATGAGTGACTGAAGAAAGGATGCTCCATCTCTATCCACAAAGGATATCTGCAAAGCAGCTAGCTGCTCGGTCGCCTCTCCAAGTAGCCGAATGCCCATCCTCCTGCTGAGGGAATCAGATACTATGTTCCCCTTTCTAGGAGTATATACTATCTCAAAGTCATAGTCCTGGAGGAACTCGAGCCATCGCCATTGTCTCAGGTTCTGGTCCTTCTGCGAGAAGATGTACCTGAGACTCTGGTGGTCAGAATAGACTGTAAAGCGCTCGCCCATCAGATAGTGTCGCCACATCTTCAGAGCAAAAACCATTGTTTCTAACTACAGGTCATGGGTTGCATAGTTCTCCTCATGCTTCCTCAAATATCGTGATCCATAGGTGATCACTGCCCACTCTTACATCAGGACACACCCGAGTCCGGACCCTGATGCATCACAGTAGACTACGTACCCTACTCCCTCCTCTGGTAGCCTCGAGATGGGTGCACTGGCCAATCTCTATCTCAGCTCCTGGAAGCTCTGCTGACATCTGTCTGACCACACGAAGGGTTTCCCCTTATTTTTCAAAGCTGTAAGTTGTGCTGTACCTCTGGAGAATTCTGGCACAAATATCTAGAAGTACCCAACCAAATCCATGAAACTCAGCACCTCCGTCACGCTCTTGGGTGGCTCCCAAGCTAGGACTGCCTCGATTTTCACAGAATCCACTGCAAATATCACCTCAGAGATGATGTGTCCCAATAAGTGGACCTCACGTATCCAAAATTGAGACTTTGAGAGTTTACCATAAATCTGGTGCTCTTGGAGTGTGTCTAGTACAACCCGCAAGTGGTAGGCGTGCTCCTCCTTAGTAGTCGAGTATATCAATATGTCATCGATGAAGACTATGAAAAATCGATCGAGGTAAGGCTGAAAGATCCTGTTCATGAGACTCATGAACACTTCTGAAGTGTTGGTTATGCCAAAAGGCATAACCAAGAACTCATAGTGGACATACCGACATCTGAAGGTCATCTTCTGCACATCCTCATCCCAAAAGCTCAGCTGATGATAGCCTGACCTGAGGTCTATATTTGAGAACCATCGTGCTCCCTTGAGCTGATTGAAGAGGTCATCAATCCTAGGAAGCAGATAATTGTTCTTCACGGTCACCTAGTTCAGGCGATGGTAATCAACACATAGTCGTAAGCTCCCGTCCGCCTTCTTGGCGAACAAAATCGGGGAAGCCCAGGGTGAAACAATGGGTCGAATGAATCTCTTGCCCTGCAAGTCCTCCAGCTATACCCATAGCTCTCGAATCTTAGCGAGAGCCATCCGATATGATGGAGTGGATATCAGGGCTGACCTGGGGTACAGTTCAATATAGAATTCTACCTCTCTGCGAGGAGGTAGTCCTAGAACGTCCTCAGGAAAAACGTCCACATACTGATCGGCCACTACAGGAAAACTCGGACTACGCACATCCACTGCTCCTAGGATGAGGTGAGCCAAATGATGAGTGATTGGCTATCCTCTCCTATGCATGAGTCCATCCTGCGCTGAAAAGGCTCCCTTCCCACTGGTGAAGGTGAACCTGCTCCCATTGGTGCGGACACATCGCACCTTACGCCTAATACAGTTGATCTGAGCATGGACTGTAGATAACCATTCTATGCCCAAGATGACGTCGTAAGGCCTCGACGCCGCTACAAGAAGATCCCAGCCGAAGCTCTCTTCTCCTAGAGTAATCTCACACTGCCGACACTAGTGTGTAATCGTAGAGTCTGCTCCTGTAAGAGTCTCTAGCCGAAAGGATGGATCCAACGGCTCCGTCGGAATCTTCGTACTCTGAACAAAGGCAGCAGATTAAAAGAATTACTTTATTCTGTGTCTATTAGAACTGCTGAAAGGGTGGATTAGACACATATAGTACCTCGAATCATCTCTGGTGTGCCGTGGTCGTAGGCCTCCACTGCCTGAAGCTGAGCCTGCCTCTGCCGGCCAGCTCCCTGTGGTTGGGGTGGACCTTCTGGTGGTGGTGGTTGTAGAGCCACAAAGCATCGCCCATCACCTGCTGCTCGGTCAGCTCCTCTGCCACATCCACATGCTCCCTACGGACCACCATGGTCAAACCTCTACCTTGGCTTGGGTGGTCCCTCAACCGTCTGCTGCTCCTCTGCAAGGTGGGTCGGGAAGTCACGAGTCATGTGGCCCTACCCGCCGCATGCATAGCACTGTCTGCTCCTCATAAGACTGGCTCTGCGCCATGTGCCCTACACCTCTGAGCCAGTGTCTTGAGGTCGTCCGCCGGATTTTCTGGTCCGCTTGGACCCCTGTGACATCCATCGACTTCCAGCTGCAGAAGACTCAGCTGCATGTCGCCCTGCGGTAGGTCTCTTTGCTGGTGTAGGCTCAGTAAGAAAGCTCTCTACAAGAAGGGCTCACTCCAGTTCTCCTTCCTGAGTCGGACTGCTGAGGGAGATCATCGATGCTCGGATCTCATGCCTCAGTCATTGCTCGAAGGTCCAGGCCCAGAAGAATGGTTCACATACCATGTCCGTGGAATAGTGTGAGAGATCGGTAAATCTCGCCGAGTACTAGGCTTCCGCCATGCTGCCCCGCCGCAGCTATAGTAGCTCTGGAATGCGCACCGCACAAAGGGTGGCTTGAACGAACTCTGAGAGAAAGAGGCTCTCAAAGTCCGTCCAAAGGAGAGATTCATCATCGTGCACATGGAGTATCAGGCTCCACCATCTACCTACTTCCGCGTGCAGGAGACTCGCTGCAGGGATCACCATGAGGTCAGTTGGTGTCCCTACTAACCTTAAAACTTGAACTACAGCCTCCAGCAAATCCTCAGCTGCTGGAGGGTCCGTCTTACCGTGGAACCTGGGCAGTCTTTGACACTAAAACTCGTGCAGTTCACTAAGGCGATGTGCACTCTCTGCGGCTGGGGCTGGTGTCATCAGTGGCTCGGTGGGTAGAGGTACCGCCACTTCCTCCACTGTAATAGGGCCCTGCACCGAGGCCTCGTCGCTTAGTGGGATGTTGTCTCGTACAAAGCTTAGCTGGCTGCCATTGTGGGGCCATCCTGAAAAGAGACAGGTGTGCCATGTTCAATACAGTATACCTAGTGAGCTGACAAAAACTAATCACAAAGAAATCTTTGGAAACACATATGCAATCAATGTTTTTGTACACTGAGTCAGAAATCAGAAGTCAGGGTCCTGGTGTATGGATACGTCGGCCTCCACACCAACACTGGACTCACTTGACTGATAACCTCACTCAATACCATTAACACTATTGCTTCACATAGAATAACGATCAGAGTCCTAAGTTCTGCGGTAAAACCGAACTCCACTGATACCAATTTTTCACGAACCTTCCTCGAGAACCGTGTTGTGACTACCCCAAGCCCACCATCCATAGGCCAGGGGATGGCGACTAGCACCAAAGGCGTAAATCCTGATATAAGGGAAGGAATTGCCTTTATATAAGAAAAAAAAACACCACAGAGTATGCAAGCAGAAGTAAACAATATGTAAACTGAGTACAAAAGTAAGTGATGGAAAGTAAATGGGGTAGTATACAACCCCAAACTGAAATTAAAGTACAAGTGAAAAGAGAGTATAGCAGCTGAAAATTAAAGCAGCAAGTCTGAGCTGTCCTCTGGAAATCCCACCTGAAGGGTGGGTACAGATAGTCTCCTCTGCTCCTCGGATCCAAACGTCCGCTCCGAGCACGTCTCGTCCAGTGATCCACCTCCAGGTACCGTCAATCTCGATGATCTCCTACATCGATCAGCGATGTCCGTCGTCTGGATTTAACACCACGTAGTGCGGGCATAGCCCGTGCAGGGGAGAATATAAGCTACTCAGTAGGGACCCCGAGACCCCCGAAGGTCTCCCAGAATCCATGAAGGATAAAGCACAAAATAATGATATAATCACGACGTAACAACCAACTCTACTTAGGTATATGCCCAACATATACCTAAGTCATCAATTCTTGTTTGGCTCCAACATCTGAGCCCAAGTTCAAACTAGTCCACACAGGAAATCATAAACCAATCCACACAGGAAAACTCAACCCAATCCACACATGATAGAAAACAATCATATCAAAGATAATTATTGGAAATATAGACTCTTCTCACACAGGTATACTTCTTCATATGACGATAGAGATAATCAGATGCAGCCACTGATTCATCTAAGCTGTCGGACCCATATAGGATACAAGACCAGCTAAGCTGTCAGACCCACAATGGATACAAGACCAGCTACTCTGCCGGACCCACGTAGGATACAAGTACAGAGTCAAATACTCCTAGACCCACATAGTATACAAAAACAGTAGTCACGTACTGCCGGAACAACATAGGATACAAGAACAGTTGTCCTCGCCATCGAACCCACAGAGGATTCCAGTACGGTCTTCATCATCGTCGCATTCGCAGCCAGCTATAGGGTTCCCGCACATATCATGCTCGATTCCGAGAGGGTCCGCTCCATGATCCAAGGGGGTTGATACATCAACTGACAGGTAGTCCGGATTTGTTGTATCCCAAAGTTCCATCTCGTCAAAAGGAACTCAACGCGACAGACATCGCATCAATCAGACACCCGGTCTGAGAGTTATTGGTTTTTTCGTCCCAGGGGCCCGGTTGGTTTTTAAGTCAAAACCAACCTGACTGTACACCAAATTCATATAAACTTTGAGCGGAGTAAGCCAAAATAACCTTCTCACTATGAGTAATCCAACAAAGTCGATGGCACGTCAATCGGACGCCCGGAGATCAAGTTATAAGCGTTTCCGCTCTGAGGGCCCGGCTGGTTTCGGGTTCGAACCAACCCGGACATACCCAATGTTCTCCGAAAATTTGAGTTTAATATACTGAAACGACCATCTCGATCTAAGGATCACTACGCAGCTGACGGTGTGTCGATTGGAGGTTTGTAGCCCATGTAATGTGTGTTTGAATAAACCCGTCCGATTTTAGGGGGGTTTGGGCCCGGTCCGGCCATGCCCAATACCCCCAGGGTCGGCCCAAACCGGGTTGATCCGACCCGGGTCCGGCCCAGATGGGCATGGCCTGGCCTAGATGGCATAGTGTGACCCAACCGGTGCGGCAGGGACCGTCACGGGGGTCAGGACCGGCGCGGGCGGCCTGACTCGGCGCGGGCGACCCAGCCCGGCCGGTCCGGCCCAGTGCGGGCGGCTCGGCGCGGGCTGAGCGGATGCGGAAGGGGGGGGGGGGGGGGGGCGCTGCCCCCCTTGTTTTGAAATGGCAGCCCTCAAGTTGGGGGCCTGCCCCTTTGCCAGCCGCCAGGGGTTACAAACCCCCGAACTTCCGATTCCTGGAGGCTGTGATGGTCGGCCGGTGAACCGCCGCGGGACCCCCGTGGGCCCCGCATTCCATTGCACCATGGACAGATTTCCGACCACCCTTCGCTGCACCACCGTGGCCTTAGGCCGCGGCCTTTTTCTGACCGGTACGGCGCGACGACACCGCGCCCCTCCGTCGCGGCCCTTCAAGGTGCTCCGGGAAGGCGCGACGGCGCCGCGCCCCTCCGCCGTAGCCCGCCATTGGTCATGGCCCATCCATCGGCTTCGCCGACGCGGCGTGACGGCGCCGCGATCCTTTTCCGCATTTTTCCTCGTTCCCTCGCGGTGCCATTGCACCGCGGCACCTCGTTCCAAACCATAACAATCAACAACAACAACGGGGAGGAGGGTCGGCCGTGTTTGTGCGTTCCGACCTCCCCCCGTTAATTCGATAGCAAGCAGCTAAATATTTATTGATGAAGGCCAAAATAATCACGAACATAAAACAAACCCCTACCTCAATAACGAGTTAATGATCAATGAGTGTCGCGGAAAGCGGCGTCGCGGGGTGAGGCTCCGTACACGTTGACGGAGATCGTCTAAGGAGGAACGGTGTCTCCCTTCCTTTGACGCGGGAAGAAGAATAAAGGCAGGCACGTCGTTGTTCTTCGCGTTCTTCAAGGAGGATGATGAATTTCTTTGGAGAAAAGAACCCTCCCTCTCTCAAAATCCCCAACACAACAAAACAACCCCCCAAAATAAAATAAGATTTATTCTTATTTTACTATAACAAACCATGCATTTAAATTTTAGAAATTCAAACGCATAACTCTCAATTAATTTAATCATTGGATTGATTTAATGTGAAGAAGGAAGTTACATAATTTAATACAAGGGGGTTCAAAGGGGAAGAGTTTAGGGGGTTAGGGAATATGAAGGGGTGGGGTTCGTGTGGGCCCCCCTTCACCTTCATCCTCACTTGGTTTGTTACCCAACTTCCACACATGCTTAGAAGTAGAATTTCTTTCACAAATTTTATTTATTTCACAAATTAACCTTGATTTTTTTAGCAACTCCTCTCTAGAAAACACAACATTGGAAAAAGTGTTCCTAAGCAATTACCGGTGTTGCGGTTTCATCGGTGCCCTCAGATTTCGATTCCAATCACCAGTTCAAAAGTTAGGAAAACTTGCTCGTTCGTTCATTGAACGTACCCGAGCTAAACTTCGGAAATTGATTCCGGGAACACCGGGCCTCGAAATCAGGTGCCGTTAAGAAACATCATACTCGTAAAATCCCAAAAAAATTAAGACAAAAATTTCCTTGAAATTTAAGGTTCTTTACAATACATGTTGTTGTTATATTTCTAGAGGGATTTTTATTTATATTTGTAGTCATCAATGATAAAGTAGTGAATTGGTATGATTATATCTCTCTTTAGTAGGGGAGAATGTCAGTGTGAGATCTTGGGATTAAGTTCATGGATCAATCTTGTTTCACCTATGACCTTTTTCCTAATGTGGAGTCCCTTGATCAGTATCAAAAGGAGGCACTTCATCCATCTATACAGTATGAAGTGACTCCATATAGATTTCCCATATACATATATTATTAGAAAGAGGTAGTCGTGATAGAGAGGATGAACATTTATAGAGGTTTACCATTAGAGCGGGACCATCAGGGTTCCTCAAGGGG
Source organism: Viscum album (assembly GCA_963277665.1). Taxonomy (NCBI): domain Eukaryota; kingdom Viridiplantae; phylum Streptophyta; class Magnoliopsida; order Santalales; family Viscaceae; genus Viscum; species Viscum album. The sequence goes on from OY728128.1 coordinate 1,458,981,117, forward strand.
TATAGTTTCTAGCCATAGGTTTTATCTACCATGGCCTTCAAGGGTTCATCTAGCTGTGATTTTACATCATTAGCTTCTTTTTTGAACTTATGGGACTATTGGTTTCCATTATTTTAAGGGGGATTAGGGAAAAATTGACTTTTATATGGGGTTCATGGTCATCATCAGAACCAATTTCCATTAGTTATTTGAAGTTGGTTTCATGTGAGTTGTTAGATCAATTTAAATATCAAAAGGAGTTTCAAGAGAGACCATTTAGGCAGCAGGGGAAGAAGGATTATGCCCTTCCGAGGAGAGAATCAATAACTAGAGGTCAGCCTCAAGATGTTTCTCATGTTCATGGACCTCTACTTGAGTGTGGTTGTTAAGGTGGCCTTTAGTTGAGAGGTATAAGAGATGGACGTGGTGAGTTTCATGTAGGGGTGGTTGTATAACCATAAGTTATATATATCATTAGTTGTATTATTAGTTTTTTTGTATGATTTTTTGTGTGCCTTGTTTGATTTAGTGTCTTTTCAATCCTTTGTCTCACCGAATCTAATTCATTCTTTGGAACTGGATATAATGAGGCTTCCCATTCCACAAATGTTGACAACGCCAACTAGAAGCCAAACCAACATGTTTTATGTGTATTAATTATGTAGACCGATGGTTGGGATACATCAGTCATGTGGGGATATTTTCTTATTCCTTATGCAATTGTACAATTACATCATCGACATAAATTGTTTGTATTCTATGTGTATCATTATTGGCCTCTTCTTGAGGAGAGTCTAGTTCTTGGATGTGGATGAGCAGTATGAAACATTCAATGGAAATTGGAGTCACCAAGTGTGTAATAGACATGCGGAGTCCCCTATTTATTTTATGAATGAGTTGTCCATGGAATTGGTATAATTGTGATGTTGGATGTTAATAAATTTTTTAGGTATTTTCTAGATGTTTTTCTTGAGGAGTTGGGACACTACCCCCGATGTAATTATGAGATAGGGATAGATCTTTATCCTAATGATTCATCAAATATTTATGGATCCATACAATATGGAACAATATATATTTAAGAATTTGAGAGTTGAGAAATATGATATAATGTAAAAAAGTTTCATTTAGCCTAGTGTGTCACCATGGGGAGCTCCAATGTTATTCTCCAAGAAGGTGGATGGTAGTCCAAGGTTGTGCATAGACTTTTGAAGGTTGAACCTGGCGATGATCAATAATTTGTATCATATTCAAAGGATCAGTGTTATTTTAAAACAATTTAGTTGAGCTAGTTGGTTCTCTATGATTGATATATTGTCTGGATATCTCTAGTTGATGGTGAAGGATGACGATGTCCTGAAGACTTCCTTTATATGCAGGTATGGGCCCTTCGAGTTTGTGATCATGTCATTCAGTTTCATGAATGCACCACTTGTCTTCATGGGACTCATGAAATCCATGTTCCATAATTCGTAGACCAATTCATATTCATTTCTATTGATGATATATTAATATACCCATGGATAGAGTAGGAGCATGTTGATCATCTCAGAGCAGTATTTCTAGTTCTTCGACCCCATCATCTCTATAGAACGTTTTACAAGTGTTTGTTTTGTGAAAGGGAGGTCTATTTCATCAAGAATGTGGTGTCCTACTAGGGGGTGTCCTTGGACCCATCAAAGGTTGAGGAATTGTTTTCTTGGAAAGCACATAAGAACTCAACATAGGTTTATATTTTCCTTGGTCACACATGATATTATCAGAGGGTCATGTTTTATTTATCATGGATTGAAACACCATTTAACGATTTTATTAGGAATGGAATGGATTTCATTTGAAATGATTAGTTCTAGAAATTTTTTAACTACCTAAAGGGGAAATTGTTCAGCGCTTTATTTCTTTATTTTCCAGAGGAAGGGGTGATGTTTAAGGTGTATTTTGACACTTTCTTCTTGGGATTGGGATGATTATTGATATATTAGAAGGCAGTGATCTATTATGGGTCTATGAAGGTATATCCCCATGATCATAACTATGAAAACTATGTTGTATAGATAGTATTGATTGTGTTTTCACAAAATATTTGGCGATGTTACATCTTCAGAGAGTGATTTGTAGTCCTCACAGATCATAAGGATTTGAGGTATATCTTTTCTAAGTGTGATATTAATATACAACAATGGAAGTTGATGAAGTTTATCTAGGATTATGATTTTGATATGTCCTATACATTAGAAAAGGGGAACATTGTGAGTGACTCTTTGAATATGATGTTTTGAAATGATGTGGTTCATGTGTTTGAAGATGCTTGGAATGAAGTATCAGAGTTAACGTCCCTCTACTTAGATACAAGGGTGGTTGATGGTGGAGGTTTCTAGATTCATATGATAGTGTAGTACTATATGTTGCGTAAGGTGGATAATTCTCACTGGAGAGACTCATAATAATATGTGATGCTTGGTCATGTTCACCATGGTGATGCTTGGGTGGGATGGTCAGAGAAAGGTCAGAACTTGATGTTAATTCAGGGAAGCTATATTTCCTGGTGGCAATTAGTGAATTATTTCTTGATGAGTTTCATAGGTCACCATTATATTTGTGTTAAATATTTTATAATATGTACTATGGTATGAGGATATAGTTTTCATAGACCAAGAATAAATGGATGGTGGAATATTTTATGTCTCTATGTCTGGATTTCCAATAGGTAAAGGCTGAGCATCATGTTCTTGGTAAATTTTTATAGCCCTTCAATTTTCCCAAGATAAAATGGGATGAAATATCAATGGAATTCATCATAGGATTAACTTAATCTCTAATAGGTTGTTATTATATCTAGGTAATCATTTATTGATAGAAAAAATCAGATCTCATCCTAGTCATCAAGGAGTTGGGAAAAGTTGATTTTTTGGAAAAGAGGTATGTGTTTGAGGTGGTGAAATTTCTTTTGTCCGGAGGTCCATTTTCTCAAAATGGAATTCTATTTTTCCTTTTCATACCCTTAGTGTATTAAGATAATATTTTGTATCTATTTTTTTGTCTCAACAATAGTTTCCACCATCCTTTGGATAGATAGATAGAGTAGGATATCCATACATTGGTGGAGATTTTGCAGGGGTGTATCTTAGACTTTGGAAGATCCTGGAAATTTTTTCATTTAGGTATGTTTTCCTATAAAAATAATATCAATAATCCATTGACATGGCCCCATTTGAGGATTTATATGGGTGGTCATGTTTTTCTCTATTGTGCTCAGCTATGGTTGGGGAGTTATGAGTTCTTAGACTTGATGTGCTATAGAGAAAGATAGATAAATTTCAATTGGTTTGAGAGAGTATGAAAGCATTAAATAATGGGAAGAAATATTATAATGACATATGAAGAATCCCTTTGAGTTTGAGTTTGGATACCCTGTGTTCATGATGCTTTCCCCTTGATGTGGGTTGTAGAGGTTTCAAAGGAGGAGTAAGCTCTCACACATGTTTGTTGGGACCTTTAGGGTGTTGGGATTGTTTTTAGATGTGGATTACCAATTATCACTTCCACCATGAATGTAATAGATCCATGTAATCATCAACATCTCTAATATCTATAGATATCTTCATGATGGCTCGTATGTTATTGATTAGGGATATTTTGATATCGCGGATGGCATGATGTATGTGGAGTGGTTAGTAGAGATCTAGGATCATTAATAAAATGTACTATGATGATGAACAATATCAAGGGTTTGAGTTTTGTGGAGGAATAGTATCCTTGAGAGAGTACATGGTGGAGTTATATGTATATGTGTTCTTAGTACCTATATTTTTTTGAGTTGTTTCGATAATTTTCTTTCCTTAGTATGATTTGATTTGATGTTTTTACCATACAGTTTTATATGTTATGTCCTTCTTCTTGTTGGAATGATGTGTGATTAAGAATTTAATTCACATGATTAGGTATGACCTAATTTATAATAAAAATTCATTATGATTTTATGTGATTGAAACCATGAATGTGAGTTAGTTCCACCCAAAACGTATAGTTTATTTACACGAGAGATATAATTTCTTGATTTATGTGATTGGGGATATGTTGTGAGATGTTTTGGGTTGTTATTGGATTGGTACATATAGAGGATAATATTGAAATTTAGTGGTGTTTTGAGGTAATTTGAACATTTTCATTTGGTTGATGAGTTTGGTTAGCCATGATGTTTTTCTTGTAATGCGATTCTTTAGAGGTATTTAAAGAGATTGATGTTTGGAAGTCAACCCTCTTTCTATCTAGGTTAGTTATGATTCTCAAGGGAGAGAATGTTTTGAGAGTTATCTAATGTAATTAATGATACCTTAAAACCCATTACATTGTAGGAAATATGGTATTGAGGTTTTCTTAGGTGTACAAAGGTGTTTAGAGGAGGAAGGAAGGAAGACTGAGAGTTTTTGTAGAGACCCAAACATTCACGAATATAATTCCATTTTATTTTATTTAATTAAAATTCTTATGGATACAGAAAATACATGAACATTTTTTTCTTTTATCCAATTGGGATTAAATGACTGTTAAGTACAATTACCGTTTATAATATAGTTGTTGAACAGTGATCACATGACTATTATAAATTTAAGATTTTAAAAAAAATTCACTATAGAAAAGGAGAGGATGTCCCCATCTAGTAGGCTCGAGTCATATAAAGCTCATTTATCATAGATCCGATAGGAGGTAGTGTCACTGGGATTCTCTCTCGACCAATTCCAAGATGACATTAAACACATTAATCTTGAATGGAATCGCCTATGGGAGAAGTGGAAGTTAATAGAGATTACCACCCAAGTGATATTATCTAAGCCGGCCCAAGAGTCTGTCACAATCGTACACCTTAACCATAGGTCTTGTGAGAGTTTTATAAGGGGTTATGTGACAAGGTATTAGTTAATTTCTGTGTAATTGCATTTATAAATAAAATTCTTGTTCCATCAAATCCTTTATGATATTAGTTTTTTATTAAAAATATAATGAATTAAATTAGTTAACTTTTCATGTAAAATGGAAGTTTTCAGAAATATATAAATTATTAAACTGAACTAAGGTTTTATTAATAATTTTCTTATAATAGTGTTATAAGAACAATAATTTTAATTATAAATGATGATTATATTTATTATTTTACTCTATAAAATATTAAGTATTCAGTTTGATAAGAATTATTTTTTTAGATGATAAAATATAAATTGTATTTTAAATTAAAGAATTTATTTTGATAAATTTTTGAATTTTGGAAATAATTAATATTTTAAAAAAATATTATTATCAAATTACATTTATGAATAAAAAATGAGAATATAATTATTATGAAATCAAATGTAATTTTTATTAAAGTTGAAAACTAATTTTTCCAAAACCTTGTAATTCTCAGTAAATGTTAGTATTTATTTTAAAAGAGAAAATTCACAAATTTATAAAAATTATTTAGATAAAAAAAATATTATTTTTGGAATTAGGATGTTGAAATTATCCAGTGGTTAATTTTTGATATTTTTCTAAGACCGTCAAATTTTGGGGTAAAGATTAAATATAGAATAAATATATAATGTGTTTTATGACATCATAATGACCCAATAGTGATGTACTAAAATTCAAAAAATGGATAATTAGTCCAATATATGTTTTAACATTAAAATATCGTGATTTTATATATTTTTCATTATTTTTATAATTCCTTAGTGGACCCTCCAAGACTTAAAAATAATTTAACATTTTTAAATAATTTCCTTGAGTGTGTGACTCACCTCCACATAATCAAGCCTAATATTTTAATATCTTCGGAAATTGGAATTTTAAAATATTTTATTCCAATTCTCTTTAATAGAAACCATTTTCAAAAAACATTGGATGGTTTGTGGTTTTGATTAGTTTAATGTGTAGTGTACAAAACCTAAATAATAAAGAATTCCCTCTCATTCGCTATATAAACCCACCCAAACTCCCATTAATCATCACTAAAAGAATTTGGAGCTCCAAAATCCTCTATCTCATAATCCCTAGAGTCCTCTAAAGTTTACGTCAAGCTCCCAAGAAGCCTCTCCTAAGCCTTTGGGATCACTCTTCAAACTAAGGGATCCTCACTTTCCTCTCCTCCTTTCAAATTCAAGCATCTTATTTGAAAGTAGTTCTTGCAATTTCAAATGGTTATAATGTGATTATTTTATTATCATTATATAAATTTCCATTTGATCAAAGATGTATTATTTATCCTCTCTAATTTTTACCCTTACCTAAGCCTTTACTATAACAAAATTTTGTAATGGATTTTTCTCTTCTCATTTACATTCCTGCTACTCTTTTACATTATACTTCATAAGTTCCATATTTATTTAATTGGTAATATAACAACCCTATCATTTATTTGAAATGTAAACATATTTTATTACATAAAATATTTACTTGATGAAACATTGAATATTGTAATGTCTAGTGTCTTTGGATATTAGGATCATTACATAACAACATAAAAAATGAAATGCACATATTTATTGAAAACTTCTTTTCCATGACCACACGCATTCCATCGTACTTAGCATTGCATGGGATAACCTGAGGACATGCATAAGAAAAGGTTGATCAATAAATCTCATTAAGTGATTACATAAGTAATAACATTAATAATACAGTACAATTTAGGAAATAGGCATATCAATAGAGCATAATAGAAACATGAACATAAAGGCATGATATAACATGATTATCAGAACATGGAAATATGGAAACAACATTTAACATGATATTAGATTGAGCAGAGCCTCATTGAAAATGGATCATGAGTAAAACCTCATTTCACTTGAATTATGATGAGTAAAATCTCATTTCACTTGAAGTGTCATGATACTAATCTTTACATAATGCATTGGAGTGCTATCAGGGTGCACTCTTCTCAATCATTTCATTTCAGGCATAAGTGATCCACATAGATAACACAACATGGATTCATTAAACATTAGAATTTATTCCATGATAAGGTAATTTGGTATTAATACAAGAAACTATATAATAAATAATTAAATGTTCATTAAGGTGAATACCCTTGATAGATAAATGGGCATGGTATTCCCTACACAATGACTTTGGCTTAGAAAATTGTGGTACAATTTCGGCAGCATAACAACGTGACATAAGAATTTATAAAAATGTTTGATGAGAGATAAAGTGGTATATCATCATATGTACATGAAATTTATAGTAATGAGGTCATATAGTTACATTTCCCAACATATTTAATGGAATGTATATTCATAATATAAAATAATTTCCTGAATAAAAATGAGGAGAGAGAAATCCGTAACAGAATTTCGGTGTGGTAACAAGTGTACATGGGAGGAATAAATGAGATATAAAGGGGTATATAATCATTATAACATATGGAGGGAATTATGGGGGAGGTTATAAATCATACCTCAACATTTGTAATAGAAAACCTAAGGGTATAACAATATAACAAAATTTGGAAAAAAATGAGAAAGGAAAAAATCCCTTACATGGAAGTGTGATCCAAAAGGCTTGGTAGGAGCTTGAGAGAGGCTTCTTGGGATATTTGGGCACCTAGGTGTAATTTTAAAGATATGAGGTCAGGTTTTGGTTGAGATACAAAGGTTTTTAGTGAAGAGTAAGTGGGAGGTTTGGTGGGTTTATATATGAAAAAAAGGGAATTCGTTATTATTTAGATTTTGGATGCTACACATTAAAATAGTAAAAACCAAAAACCAAACCATGGTTTTTTCCAATGGTTTTAGAAAAAGGGGAGTGTAAAACATTATTTCAAAAGTCCAATGGGTGAAATTATTAAATTATTAGGCTTTATTATGTGGTGTTGAGTCACACTCTCAAGGAAATCATTTTAAAAAGATAAAATGGTTTGTTAGTCTTGGAGGGTCAACTAAGGATTTGTAAAATCAATCCAAAAAAATATAAAATCACAATATTTTAAAGGTAAAACGTATATTGGACTAAAGTCCTTTTTATAGTATTTTATTACATCAGTATTGGGTCATTATGATGTAATAAAACACAATATATATTTAAATGGATTTAATTTTTACCCAAAAATTCGACTATGTTAGTAAATTGGGAAAAATTAAGCGCTGGATAATATCATCATCCTGATTCAAATAATAATATTAATTATTCCTAAATAATTTTCATAATATTTGGATTTTTGGTTTTAAAATAAAAATAAAAATTTATAAAAAAATCATGGGTTTTGAAAAAAACAGTTTTCATATCATAATAAAAATTACAATTGTATTCATAAAAATTATACGATAATGTATATTTAATAAAACATAATTTAGTAAAAATATATCATTAAAATATTATTTCATTCATAAATCCATTAATTCATCAAAATATATTTCTTAATTGAATATTACCTAAAATACTATTTTTGATTTAAAAACTATTTAGAAAGTAAAAATAATAAAATGAATCTATATTTTATATTCTAGAAAACAATAATGCACATAATCATAGTGTTAGGGTGTTGTTACATAACACCTTATACACCCGTATAAAACCTTTGGGTCCGGATTGAGATGGTGACCGACTCTTGGGTTTCTCGAATAACATTACTCAGGTGGTAATCTCTATCAACTTACACTTCTCTAGTAGACGGTTCTGTTCAAGCTTAACACATTGAAGGTTGGCTTGGTCTTGGACAAGAGAGAATCCCAATGAGGATACCTCCATTCTGTGCTCTAAAAAATGAGCATTTTATGGAGAAATTATACTAGAGAAGTCCATCTCTTCCTTTTTCGGAGTAAGTTGGAATTGTTAAGGTCCCATATTTATACTAATCAATTGATCACTGTTAAATAGCTATATTAGAAATGGTAACAAATATTAACAGTATTTTTAAATCCAAAAACAAAAAACAAAATAATTTTATATGTTTTATATAACCATTTTACAAAATAATACATTTAATTAGAGTAAGAGGAATTTTCATTAACAAAAGTTTGGGTCGTTATAATCTTCTCCACTTAAGAAATTTCACCATAAAAAATTTTCATTTCGCACACTAAAACAGATGTGGGTAACTTTTTATCATTACTTCCTTACAATCCCTCATTACCTCTTCAAATGTGGGGTTTCTACACAACACCTAGATAATGATTATTGTCATATTTTGTAGAACCTTTTCCCTATGATCTAAGATATTCATTGGCTTCACTTCATAGGAGAGTTCATTCTCAAATGGTACCACTTATGGATTGTGTACATGTGATGGGTCAGGTATGTTCTTCCTCAAGAGTGACACATGGATTACATCATGTACTTGAGATAGGTTCCGTGGGATTTCTAGTCGATAGGCCACTACTCCAACACGATAAAGGATCTAAAAAGGGATTATTTACCTTAGAATAATCATTCCCTTCTTCCCAAATCTCATAACTATCTTCCACAGTGATATGTGGAGGAATACCATGTCTCTGACATCAAACTATAGGTCTGTACGACGATTATCATCATAGCCCTTTTGTCGATGCTAAGCAACTTTAATGTGAAATTGGATGGTATTAACATTCTCTACCATTTCTTTGACCATTTCTAGACCAATTATTTTTCGCTCCCCAACTTTAACCCAACATGCGGGTGTTCTGCACCTCTTCCCATATGGGGCTTCATAAGGAGCTATTTGGATTCTTGAGTGGAAACTGTTATTGTAAAATAACTCAACTGGATGAAGATGTGGATCACATCTTCATTTAAATTCCATCGAGCTTGATCTCAACATGACCTCAAATGTTTTGATAGTTTTCTCAGATTGGACCACAGTTTGAGGAAGATAATCCATACTGATGTTTATCTCAGTATTCAGAGCATGTTGAAGACTCTTCTAGAACATAGAGGTGAATCTTCAATCTAGATTAGATACAATAGATAGTGGTACTCCATGTTGCCTTACCACTTCTTTGATATATATCTGTGTCATTTGATCAAATGAGAAATGTTATCGAATTTCAATGAATTGGGAAGTATTTGTAAGATGATCCACAACAACGCAGATACCGTTGTTTCCTTTGGATGTGTTCCAAATTCTAGTGACAAAGTCTATGGTGATGTTCACCTGTTTCCATTCTAGTATGGTTATTTGTTGCATCATCCCCCTAGACTTCTTCCTCTCATCCTTGACTTTCAGACATACCGGCACTTTGATGTATACTCTGCGATCTACTTCTTCTTGTTATCCCACCAACAATGCTCTTAGAGATCTCGATACATATTTTTGTTTCCCGGGTGAATGGAGAAATTCTAACTATGTGAATTGTCCAAACGTTATTTCTTTATCATTGAATTTTATGGAACACATAGGCTTGACCCAAATCTCATGATTCCTTATTAATTAACATTGAACTCCAAGGATTTCCCTTTTCTGATAGTTTCCACTTTCTTCTAAATTACCACATCATCCTATTGATCATCCTTTAACCTTTCCCAAAGAGACAGTTGATAAATCATTTATGAAAGGATTTATTCTTTTCTATTCTTTATTATTCCCATATCCATCTTCATCAAATATATGAATATTGGATCCTTTTCAATTATCATAAATGATAGAGTTGTTGGATCCTTTCTCCTTAGAGCTTATACCACCAAGTTTTCTTTCCCATGGTGGTAATGGATTGAGAAGTCATAGACTTTGATCAACAGTAACCATCATTGTTGGTGCATGTTTATCTCTTTCTGTATGAAAATATACCTGAGGATTTTCTGGTCCATATATATTTCACACTTCTCCCCAAAGAGGTAATGTCACAAAATTTTTAAATAGAAGATTATTGCAGTAAACTCTAGATCATGTGTTGGATAATTTTTATCATGAACATTCAATTACCTTGAAGAATAAGAAATAAAATTTTCATTTTGCATCAACACACAGCCTAGGGCCTTCTTCTAAGCATCACTAAATACCACAAATAGTTCTCAAATTGTGGGTAGTGTGAGCATGGGTGCAGAGATAAGCCTCCTTTTCAACTCCTTGAATCTCTTTTCAAATTCATCACTCTAAGAAAATTTTACCCCCTTTCCGAGTAATCATGGTATGAGGGTTGTAAAATCATGAGAAATTTCTCACAAATCACCGATAATATCAAGCTAACGCTAGGAGGCTATGGATGTCGGTTATCAGTGTTGGACTCGTACATCCCTCAATTATAGCTATCTTGGAGGGATCCATATATATCCCATTTCTTGTGATGATATGACCCATGAAAGAGACTTCCTTCAACCATAACTCACACTTTCGGTACGTTCCATAAAGAATCTCCTTTCAAAAGGACTTTAGTATAGTTCTTAGATTCTCCTCATACTCCTCCTTGGTTTTAGAGTATATTAGAATATCGTCTATAAATACTACCAAATATTTGATGAGGTAATCTCTAAAGACATTATTCATCATGTACATAAATATTTCTAGAGAATTTGTGAGTCTGAAAAGCATTATTATGAATTCATAGTGTCGTACCTTGTACGAAAAATAGTCTTGGGGATATCCTCCTTATTCACCCTTACTTGATAATATCCAAACCACATTTCCACCTTGGAAAAGTATTTTTCTTCACATAGATGACTGAATAAGGCATTTATTTGTTGTAGTGTATACTTGTTCTTTATCGTGATTTTTTGTGCTCGCGATAATCAATGCAGAGGCGCATTGACCCATCATTCTTCTTGACGAAGAGGACTGGTCCACCCCATGGTGATGCACTTGGGCATATAAACCCTTTATCCAGATGTTATTTTAGATTTACCTTCAGATTCTCAAGCTACACAATATCTATTCTATATGGATTCTTGGATATTAGAAATTCCCTAGGTATAAGATCAATGGATAATTCAATATCTCTTCTAAGAGTAAGAACAAAAAATTACTTAAGAATCAATTAAATGAGTTCCCTCAAAATAGGTAGGTATTAATGGATGATTTCTTCCTTAGACTCAACTGTATGATCAAGATACTCATTCTCATAGGGAAGTAATATCCACTCTAGAGATTATGGTGCTAAAAAATTTCATCATCCTCCTTAAACCTGTATAGAATTGGCGGTTTCTTCCCCAAATGGAGAGTGATTTATCTCTAACAGAAATTTATGTTGGCTCTATATAAGAGAAGACAATTCATGCCATGAATTGCATCAAATTACACAAAAGGGAGTATGATGAGGTTCATTAGGAAGTTCAATCTACAAATTATGAAAGGGGAGAATTTATATTCATGGGATGCAATAATTTCCCCATTTTCCATTCTCACTGGCATCTTTACTTCCATGATTTGTGGTGGTGTTGGTATTTTTCTACTAAACATTACTAATATAAAATAATGAATAGAACCAGAATAAAAAAATATGTTCTCTATTCATGAATGAATAACTAGAATATCTGTCACCACTTTGTTGTCATGGTTCACTTTGGTAGTAGTGATGGAAAAATCTCTCCCTTTTTACCTTATAGGTTTTTGGTTTCCTCTAAAAACCCTTGGATTAGAGAACTGGTTTGTAAAGTTCCCTGGTTCTTTAAGTTGAAGCAATGAACAATTGGTTGAGGGTCAAACAGAGTGTTCCTCTCCACTGTTGCAGCCACGGATTTTTCTTGTTGGTAGTTAATGGCCAGGATCCTTTCTCTCACACACTTAAAGCATGTCCTTGTCCCCTTCAGGAAATTTCTAGGGTGCTTCTTTCCGCACCATTGTAAAGTGGAGTGCTGTATTTTCTTAGCTCTATTTGATTTATCCCTCAGACCTCCAGAATTAAAGTCCACCTTACACTTCGTATCCCCATGTTACCCATATGATTCTCTGATCTCTATTTTGACGTTGATGGAACATCAAATTTCCTTTCATTACTCTCGAAGTCATAGATCGCTAGGGCATTCCATAGGATAGTTTTTAGCCCACCAAAGAAGTGGTCACCTTGCATTCATGGGTAATGAAAAAGCTAGAGGCGTATTGGTCAAACTTTGAGAAGTTTGTCTCGTACGTCCTAATGGATTTTTCGTCTTTTTTCTTGGGGGAATGGAAGTCCCTTTCCATCTTAAGTCGAAGGGTGCATGGAAAATATATATCAAAAAACATTTTCCTGAAATTATTCCATTCGATTGCCTTAATCTACTCCCCAAACTTCATATTTTTTATCAATGTCCACCATTGATCAGATTCACACTCCATGTGATAAGTATCCAATATTACCTTCTCTTGTTTGTCTTATAAAGCTCTCAATTGAAAATAGTTCTTTCTTGGGGGGGGGGGGTTGAATGTTCCTCTTTACCCATGTTTCTATTCAAAACATGATTTAACTTGGAGAGTATAATTAGAATGTTTTCAATTCCCTCTCCCATCGGATTGAGAATGTCATTAGAAAAGTTATCACATTGATCATCGCATCAGTTGTTATCACGATTCCTCCTATTACAGGATATTGGATGGAATAAAATGAATGTTATGGTTAACACATAATGGGGAAACAAAATACAGAAAAGGATAACATATAAATTACTTTTATTTCCTTAACATATGCATTTATAGGCTTGAAACTATGTTATCCCTGATCTACTTCCCAACATATATTTTTAGGAAATTTTTTTATTCCCGTAATAATGGTTCATACTAATATTATGAATTTACCAAATCATATCCCTCGAGAGTGTCCTAACCAAGAGTGAAACAAGGACCGTTTTTGTGTACTAGTCCTAGTTTGAGTCTTTCTCAATGAAATGTTTTCAGGTTTTACCCTTAGATACATCTGTGCTAGATCCGCCTCTACCTACTCATATACAGAAAGGGATATATTTTAAGGGATATATTTTATTGATAATCCACTTACCCAATACTCACCAAAATTTAGGGATGTTTATATTATACTTAGTCTTATCTCTAAGTCTTTCACTATATTTTTCTAATCCCAATCCCAAAATAACTAAATCTATCCTCTGATACCAACAATAAAAACCATATTATTTATTTCACATTTAAACATATTTTATTAAATAAAATATACACTTTATAAAACTTAGAAGATCTATATTTCTAGTGTATTTATGGATTAGGAACATTACATAACAACTTTAAACATGAAATACACATCTTTATTGAAAACTTATTTTACCTGACCACACAAATTCCTTCGTACTTAGCATTTCAAAGGATAACCTGAGGACATGAATAAGAAAATGGTGAGCTATATAGCCCAGTAAAGGAGTAAACAAGGAATAAAATGAAGAATATAGTAAATTTTAGTAAATAATCATATCAATGGTGCATAAGATAAACATGAAGATAAATGCATGATATAACATGACTATCTTAACATGGAGATGTGGAAACAACATTTAACATGATATTAGAATGAGAAAAGGAACATCGCATATAGAGCCTGAGTAAACTCTCATTTAACTAGAATTAACATTAGTAAACCCTCATTTCACTTGACGTATCATTATACTAATTGTTACCCAATTCATTGAAGCGCTATCAGGGCACACCCTTCTTAATCATTTCATTTCATGCATAAGTGTGCCACATTAATCATACAAAATGGATTCAGTAAACATAATAATTTATTACAACATTGAGGAATGTGGAATTCACACGTGAAAATATATTATCAATAAGTAAATGTGCATAATGCTGAATACCCTTGATAGAGAAATGGGCATGGTACTCACTATACCGTGACATTGGCTTGAAAAATCATGGTGCAATTTTGGCAGCATAACAACAAGATATAAGAATTCATAAAAATGGTTTATTATAAAGAAAGATGTATCTCATCATATTTACATGAAATGGAATTTAAGGGGGTAATATAAATACGTTTCCCAACATATGTAATGGAATTTAGATTCATAATATAGAATGAATTTCTTGAATGTAAATGAGGTGAGAAGTCCCTTACGAAATTTCGGCATGGTAATAGGTGCACAAGGGAGGAATTAATGAGATATAAAGGGATATATCATCAATAAAAAATAATTATGAAAGTATATGGGAGGTTCTAAATGATAACCCAACATTTTTAATTGAAAACAAAAGGATATAACAATATCATTAAATTTGGAAAAAAATGAGAAATGAAGAAATCCCTTACTTGGAAGTGTACTCTTAAAGGCTTGGGAGGGGCTTGAGAGAGGCTTCATAGGATCATGGGGAACCCTGGGAGGATTATATAAATATGAGGTAAAGGTTTTTTCTAGCTCCAAATGTTTTTAGTGAAGAGGAAGTGGGAGCTTGTGTGGATTTATATAGGAAAACAGAGGGAAGTCTATATTATTTTGGGTATGGACACTATACATTAAACTAATCAAAACCACAAACCATAGAATGGATTTTTCTCATGGTTTTTTAATAAGGGTACTGAAAAAAATTATTCTATTTTTCTATTGTCTGAAATTATAAAAATATTAGGCTTGCTAATTTGGAGGTGAGTCACACGCTCAAGGAAATCATTTTAAAAAGTTAAAATGGGTTTTAAGTCTTGGAGAGTTTAATAAGGCTTTGTAAAATAAATAAAACAAATATAAAATCACATTATTTTAAATTTAAAACATATATTGTCCAAAAACCCTTTTTATATTATTTCATTACATAACTATTTGGTCATTATTATGTTATAAAACACATTATATATTTAAAAGGTATTTATTTTTTACCCAAAAATTCAACAGTCTTAGAAAATTGTGAAAAATTCACCATTGGGTAATTTTGACATCATGATTCCAAAAATAATATTAATTTTACCTATATAATTTTATAAATATGTGAATTTTTACTTTTAAAATACAACCGACATTTATCTAAAATTCATGGGTTTTGGCAAAAACAGTTTTCAAACCTTAATAAAAATTTCAATTGTATCCATAAATATTATATGACCATTTATATTTAAAAAAAATTAATTGATTGATAATATTTAATTAAAATATTATTTAATTAAAAAATCCATTAATTCAGCCAAATATAATTCTTAATAGAATATTAACTAAAAATACCATTTTTTCTTTAAAAACTATTTACAATGTAACAATAATAAAATGAATGTATATTCTTTATTATACACAAAAATAATGAAAATAATCATAATTGTATGGTCTTGTTATATAATCTCATATAACACCCACATAAGACCTAAGGGAAAGGTGTGCGATGGTGAGATACTCTGGGGGTGGCTCATATGACATTTCTTTGGTGGTAATCCTTATCAACTTCCACTTCTCCCGTAGGTGGTTTAGTTCAAGCTTAATGGGTTGAATCATGGCTTGGTATTGGTCAAGAGTGATTGCCAAAAAGTCTCCCTCCTTTCTGAGCTATGAAAAATTGGATTCATACAGAGAAATTCTTCTAGAGGAGGTCATCACTTCCTTTGTCTGAGTAAGTTGGATTTGTTAAAGCCATATATTTATACTAATCAATTGATCACTATTCAATGACTATATTAGATACTATAAAAATTTTAAATGGTATTTTGAAATCCAAAAACATAAAACCAAATAAGTTCATTTGTTTTATATAACCATTTTACCTAATAAGACAATTAATCAGATCAATATGAATTTATATTAACAAAAGTTTGGGTTGTTACAGGTAATGATGTTCCATAATTCCTATACTTTCCATTGGATGTATATATGATTATATCTTATTTTAACTCTCATAAATCCCCTTTATAATCCTTTATGCACACCCTTTACTTTTCCAAAGACGCATAAGGTATCTACAACCCTTCTCTTTTTTCAAGCATTCTTTTCATGTTATGTCTTTGAATTTATTTTTTTTCATATATTGGGATATGTTATTATATATCCTCCTTACAGCCCATTTTATGTATAAATGGTGAGATCCCCCTTCACTATCATTTATCCCTCTTATGAACCCTTATGTATATTTTTTACCATGATGAATTTTCATAATGTATTCCTTCCTTTATCATTTTGTCCATGTTTCTTAATGTTGTTATACCGTTTTATATTCAATTAAAAATATTGGGGTATGATTTATCACCTCCCCCACAATGAATTCATTATGTTTTAATTATTACATACCTATTTCTCTCTCATTAATCCCTCCCATGTACACCCATTACCATGTTGAAATTTCATAAGAGTTATTCCATTTCTCCTTTTTCTTCATGTTTCTTTATTATGTTATGCCTTCTTTTTCTAAATTACATTTGTTTGGACATGTATCTATATTACCACCTTATAGTCCATTTCATTTAAATATGATGAGACATCCATTACTCTCTCATAAAACATTTTTATTAATTTTTATGTCACGTCATTATGATGCTAAAATTGCACTGTGATTTTCCAAGCCGAAATCATTATGTAGTGAATACCGAACCTATATCTCTATCAAAGGTATTAAACTTTTTGGCACAATTATATATTTAATGGTATTTACATGTATGTATTCCTCATTCCCCAATCATGTAATAACTTATGATATGGAATGATTCCATGTTAGATGATCCATGTGGCACACTTATGCATGAAATGGAATTTTTATAATGGGTGAGACCTAATAGCACTCCAATGCATTGGTAAATATTTAGTATCATGATATTCCTTGTGAAATGAGGGTTTTATCTTGATAATCCATGTGCAATGAGGGTTTGATCATGATAATTCATGTGACATGATGGTTTAATCATGCTAATTCATGTCCAAAAAGGTTTTACTCATGATAATCCATGAGCAATGAGCCTTGGCTCATTCTAATACCATGTTGAATTTTGTTTCCACATTTCCATGTTATGATAATCGTTCTATATCATGCCTTTATGTTCATGTTTCTCTTGAGCTTCATTTAGATACATAATTCCAATTTTGTATTATATTCTTCATGTTATGCCTTGTTTACTCCCTTACTAGGCTTTATAGATAACCCTTTCCTTATGTATTTCCTCAAGTTATCCCATGAAATGCAAAGTACGATGGAATGTTGTGGTCATGTAATAGATGTTTTCAATAAATATGCATATTTCATATATTATGTTGTTAGGTAATTTTATTAATCCCCAGAGACATTATACCTCTCTAACTTCTAAGTTGTATCAAGTTCAAGTTTATGTAATGAATCATGTTAAAATAAGTAATAAAGAGCAGGGTTGTTATAGTTGATATCAAATGATAGGTTTAGTTATTTTTTGGGATTAGGATTAGAAAATCCTATAGAAATTCTCAAATATAAGACTAAGTATAAGAAAAACATCCCTAATTTTTTTTGAGTATAGAGTTAATTTTTTATCAAGAAAATTCATCTTTCTTTGGATACAAACAAGTAGAGGTGGCTCTTTCACAAATGTATCTAGTGTTAAAACCCAAAAACACCACATTGAGTTTGACTCAAACGGATACTGGTGCATGAAAATGGGCCTTGCTGCACTCTTAGTTCGACACTCAGGGGGGATATGATTTGGTAAATTCATAAGCTTAGTACGAACCATTATTAAGGGACAAGAAAATCCCATAAGAATATCTGTCTGGTGATAGATCATGGATAATATAGATTGAAGCCTACAACTTTATATGTTAAGGAGATGAATGTAATTTATATGTTATCCATTTAATTTAATTTCATTCCCCTTTATGTGATAAAATGTATAAGATACTCATCCCTAATTTTCCTTTTATTCTAGATAATGGCTTGAAATATGAGGGATATGGCTAACAACCAATGCAAAGGGAATCGTGATCACTGTCCCAGTGAGATTCCCAATCAAATGGTAGCCCAATTAGGACATATTGTGATTATTCAAAATAATCTATAAAAATCATTATTAACAATTGGAAATTTGTTTAATTCCCAAGTAAATCAAGGATGTTGAAGATGATATCTCATGAAAGCCCATATACTAATGTTTATCAGGGGAAGATGACCCAATTTATTCTTTACAACAAGTGTAGAAAGAGGCACCAAAGGGAATGTCACAAAGGGACTAGGATATATTTTAAGTGTGGACAGGAAGGTCATGAAGGATCCAATTTCTATGAAATAATTGATAATGTGATGGATGTAAAAATGTTCAATCTAAGGTATCTTACATAGTTCTATGATATACATGTGGAGAAGTCGGGCATTGAAAAAGACAATTCTCTATTACAAGGGCTAAGAAGCATGATGCGCATCAACAATCTCCATGATCAAGGGAACATGGGATGTACTATGCTAATATGGATAATGATGAATTAATTACATGTAACCACTAATTCAGAGTATTGTATGTCGTAATGTATTTCAATTCATATCTTTTTAGTATATATTTTATGTTTTATATGAACATTGAGACACCAATTAAAATGATATTAAATAATTAGGGAAAAACTTCTATAAATGTTGTATCACATGTTGATGTTTTTGGTAATGTTGTAATAAAAAAATTTATATGTCTCCCTTTGATCTTATTTGAGGAAAAAATACAAAGTCATTTCCGATTCCTCAAGCCAGTTGAAAATTCATGAGAAAAACTACACCATGCATGATATGGAGTTAGCAGCAGTGATCTTTGTGTTAAAAATCAGGCAGCATTACCTCTTTGGGGAGAAGTGTGAAATATATAGGGATTAAAAAAGCCTCAAGTATATATTCATATAGAAATTGCTGAACATATGCCAACGATGATGGTTAGAGATGATCATAGACTTTGACTGCTCAATCCATTACCACCATGGGAAAGAGAACAATGTTGTGGATGCTCTATATAGAAAGGACCCATCAATTCTATCATTGTAGAGAATTGAAAAGGATATAATATTATTAGATTTTATTAATATGGACTTTGGAATCACAATGAAGGGAACATAATCAATCCTTTCACCAATGATTTCTCAACCATATCTTTTGTAATGGTTAAAGGAAGCTCAAAATGATGAATTGGGAATTTAGAATAATGTTGAAACTAATAAAAAAGGTAAATCCTCATAATTCAATGTTAATGGAGAAGGAATTAAGAGATTTGGGTCAAGACTATGTTTTCCATCAAATCCAGAGTCAAAGAAATATATTTTGGAAGATTTACATAGTTCAAATTTCCCTATTCAACCAGGAAAAAAAGATATATTGAGATCTTTGAGAGAATTATTGGTGGGGTAACATAAAGAAGGAGATCATTGAGTATAAATTAATGTGCCTTGTATGTTAGGAAGTGAAGGCTGAGTGGTAGAAGTATGAGGAGACGATGAAACCATTACCCATACCAACATGGAAATGGGAGAATAACACCATGGAATTTGTCAATAGAAATCTAATTATATCCAAAGGAAACAATTCTATCATGGTTATTGTGGATCGTCTTACAAAGACTGCACACTTCATTACAATTAGGGAGGATTTCTCATTAGATCAAATGTAATGAATATACATCAGAAAAGTGTTAAGGATTCCTGGAGTACCACTATCGATTGTATCCAATCGAGATCCAAGATTTTCCTCTAAGTTTTGGAAGAGTCTCTATCATGTTCATAACATTGAGCTGAAATTTAGTTCGGTTTATCATCCAAAAATTGATGGCCAATCTACGAGGACTATTGAAACAGTTGGGGAAATGTTGAGAACATTCTCAATGAACTTCAAAGAAGGATGGTGTTAACATCTTCCTCTATTTGAGTTCCCTTTCAACAACTATTTCCACTCAAGCATCCAAATGGCTCGTTATGAATCCTTTTATGGGAAGATTTGCTGAACATCAACATGTTGGGATAAAGTTGTGGAGGGAAAACATATTGGTCCAAAAATGGTTGAGGAAATGATGTAGAAGGTTATGACCATCCTGCAGCACATCAAAGCTTCTTAGAGTTGAAAAAAATATATGTTGACAACCATCGACGAGACCTAGAGATTAAGGTTGGAGACATGGTATTCCTCCTCATATCATTGTGGAAGAGAGTTATTATATTTGGGAATAAGATAAATCTTAGTCCATGGTACATCATCCCTTTTGAGGTCCTTGATCTCATTGGAGCGGTGGCCTATTGATTAGTACTCCCACCAAAACTATCTCAACTATATGATCTATTCCATGTATCACTCTTGGGTAAGTACATACCTGACCCATCACATGTACTCAATCCAGAGGTGGTACTAATGGAGAATGACCTCTCTGATGACGAAAATATTTTCAAGATCTTATATTGTAGGGAAAATGTTCTATGAAATAAGACATACCCCTTGTCAAAGTGTTGTGTAAAAAGCACATGTTTGAAGAATCAACGTGGGAACCAGAGGAAGTGATGAGGAAAAGTTACACACATCTGTTTTAGAGTGGGAAAAGAAAATTTTGAGTTAAAAATTTTTTTAGGGGGGAAGGTTTTAATAACCCAAACATTCATGAATAAAATTCCATTTATTTTATTTAATTAAATGTATTATTCATATAGAAAACATATAGAATTTTATTTTATTTTATCCAATTGGGTTTAATTGACCATTAAGTATCATTACCATTGATAATATAGTCGCTAAACAGTGATTAGATGACCATTATAAATTTAAGGGTCTCAAAAATAATTTTTCTGACATTGAGAAAAGAGATGATGGCCTCATCCAGTAGACTCGAGATGTATGAAGCTCATTTTTTGGAGCTCATAAAGAAGGTAGAATCACTGGGATTTTCTCTTGACCAAGCCGAAGCCGAGCTTCAACAAGTTAATCTTGTATGGAATCTCCTACGGGATAATGGAAGTTAATAGAGATTACCACCATAGTGATGTTATCTGAGCCACCACAACTGTCTGTCACAATCACACACCTTACCATTAGGTCTTATGCAAGTGTTATAAGGGGTTACGTAACAAAGTGTTAGTTAGTTTTTGTGTAATACCTTCTATAAATAAAATTCCTTTTCTATAAAATCTTTTGTGAGAATAGTTTTTCTAAATAATATAATGAATTATATAAATTGACTTTTTGGAAAATATGGAACTTTTTAAAAATTTAATAATTGTTATATTAAACTAATATTTTATTAATAAAGTTATTATAATTGTTTTATAATATAACTACTTTTATTTTATAAATAATTATTATATTTAATGTATTTACTCTATAAAAAATTATGTATGATGTTTGATAAGAATTATATTTTTATACGATAAAACAAAATTGTATTTTTAATTAAAGAATTTATTTTGATAAAATTTTGACTTTCTAGAATAATTAATATTTTAATAAAATATTATTATCAAATTACTTTTATGAATAATAAATGAGTATATAATTTTTATGAAATCAAATATAATTTTTATTAAGGTTAAACACTATTTTTTTCAAAACCCAGCAATTTATTGTAAATGTAGGGTTTTAGTTTAAATGTTAAAAGTCACATATTTAGAAAATTATTTTAATAAAATAAATATTTTTTTTGGAATCCGGATGTTATAATTTTCCAATGGTGAATTTTTCATATTTTTCGGAGACAACCAAAATTTTGGTTAAAAATTAAACACCAAATAAATATATAATGTGTTTTATGACATCATAATGACCCAATATTGATGTAATAAAATACTATAAAAGGTATATTCTTACAATATATGTTTTTAATTTAAAATATTTTTATTTTAAATTTGTTTGATTAATTTTATAATGCCTTAGTGGACCCTCCAAGACTTAAAAATTATTTTAATATTTTAAAATAATTTCCTTGACGGTTTGACTCACCTCCACATAATCAACCCTAATAGTTTAATATTTTAGAAACATGGACTAATTAAATATTTTATACCACTCCCCTTTAGTAGAAACCATGGGAAAACCATGGGATGGTTTGTGGTTTTGATTAGTTTAATGTGCAGTGTCTAAAACCTAAATAATAAAGAATTACCTATCATTTCCTATATAAACACACCCAACCTCCCATTCATATTCACTAAAACTATTTGGATCTCGACCAAACTCTACCCCATACTCCATAGAGTCCTCCAAAAGTGCACCCAATCTCCCAAGAAGCCTCCCCCAAGCCTTTGGGGTCACACTTCAAAGCAAGGGATCCTCACTTTCCTCTCCTCCTTTCAAATTCAAGCATCTTATTAGTAGTTCTTATAATTTTGAATGGTTATAATTTTATTTTATTATAATAATTATATTAAATTCAATTTTATTAATTTGTTATTATTTATCCTGCCTCATTTTTACCCTAACCTTAGCTATTACTATGCCGAAATCTCATAAGGGATTTTAGTCTTCTCATTTCCATTCAAGCTACTCTTTTACATTATGCTTCTTAACTTTCATATTTATAAATTGGGTTATGGTGTTCTATAAACCCCATATTATTCATTTTATGCATATATTATAATATATTACTTTTAATCTCATAAATCTCCCCTATGATCCTTTAATCACACCCATTAGTTTTCCGAAATTCAATAAGGGATCTTCCACTCTTCTCTTTTATCATGCATTCTTTTCATCTTATGTCTGTGAATTTGTTTTATTACTATGTTGGTATATGTTATTATATATCCTCTTTAGTTAAAATTTTATTTATAAATGATGATATACCCTTTCACTCTAATTTATTACTCTTATTAACCCTTTTGTATACTCGTTATGATGCCGAATTTCTATAAGGGGTTTCTTCCATTATCATTTTTTCTAAGTTTCTATATATTATTATACCATTTTATATTAAATTAAAAATGTTGGGATATGATTTATAACCAAAAAAATACATCCCTTCTTATTTTTGAATGATTATATACCTCTTTCTCTCCCATTAATCCCTCTCATGTACACCCATTACCTTGCCAAAATTTCGTAGGAGTTATTCCATTTCTCATCTTTCTTTATGTTTAATTATCATGTTACACCTTATATTATCAAATTAAATATGTTGGGACATGTATATTTATGAGCCCATTAATATCCATTTCATTTAAAGTTGATTACATATCCCTTTCCCTCTCATCAACCATTTTTATGACTGTTTTTGTCACGCTGTTATGCTGCGAAAATTGCACCGCAATTTTCCAACCCAAAATCATTGTGTAGTGAATACCATACGAATTTATCTATCAAGGTAATTAACCTTTATTCACATATACATACTTAATGGTACTTAAATTTATGTATTATAAATTCCCTAATCATTTAATAACTTATGATGTTTAATGATTCCACGTTATTTAATCCATGTAGAACAAATATGCATGAAATAAAATGTTTATAATGTGTGCACCCTAATAGTTCTCCAATGCATTGGGTAATGTTTAGTATCATGATATGAAATGTTCAATTAGGTTCTAATCATTCTAATCTATGTTAAATTAGGGTTTACTCAAGATAATTCATGTGCAATGAGGGTTTACTCATGCTAATTCACATGCATTGAGGGTTTTCTCATACGAATCCATGTGCAACGAGCCTTAACTCATGCTAATACCGTGTTGTATTTCAGTCCCACATATCCATGTTATGAAAATCATGATATATAAGGCCTTTATGTTCATTTTACTATTATTCTCCATGGATATTCCTAATTTATAACATTTATTGTATTCTTCATTTTATGCCATGTTTACTCCATTACTGAAATGTATAGCTCAGGTTTTCTTATGTATGTCCTCAGGTTATCCCATTAAATTATATGTATTAAGGATTGTTGTGGTCATGTAAAATAATTTTTCATTAAACAAATGTATTTCATGTTTTATGTTGTTATGTAATGTTCCTAAGCCCCAGATACACTATCCCTCTGGATCTTCTGAGTTGTATCAAGTGATTGTTTATTTAATTAATCATGTTAAAATATGTAATAATGAGTAGGATTGTTATATTTTTGTAGGTTGATGGTAGCCCCAAATGGTAGCAAACTGATGGTAGGTACTAATGCTCACACAACAGTGGAAGCACCCTAGAGGTATCACCAAGTGGAAGCACCTGAACGTAGAAAACTTGCAATAGCACTTGATGGTTTCACATTGATGGTAGCACATTAGTGGTAGCACCAGATTGTAGCACACTGATGGTATCACGTGGTAGTAAAACATAGACAATAACACCATACTATATCACACTGGTGGTATCCCCAAGTGGTACCACCTAACAATATCTTCTCACAGTAGTACCTAATAGTGAAACACAATAGTATAATGTTCCATATTCTCCATAATTTCTAGTTTTTTAATTTGAACACATTTTTTTATGAAAAATGGTTTTAAATCCTCAATTAATGGAATTATAAGTATTTTTTGAAAAGTTAAGAGCTTTTTAAATGGGTATAACACATGGATTTTATGAGATCCATTTTTAATGGAAAATTAAAACCAAATCAAACCCCACTAATTTCAGATTTTACCATTCTAAAGTGAATTTATTCCCTTCATTATTTCTAAATTTTATCTTTTAATATGGGATGTTTCAGAGCCTTTTCACTTTTATTCATGAACAATGTTGTTGTAGTTGGTTCGAGTTCCCCGTAGGTGGTTTCCTCCTATGCACACAACCCATATTTTTTTCATAAAATTGTGTAAATATTCATTCTTCTAGGTGGGGGGATTCTTTCATTTCTCATAATTTTAATAAAATAGGAGGGGTTTATAATTTTTTTATCTTTGGGGAAGATGTTTGAATCCTTCTTAAAAAAGATAAATGAATTAAATAAATTTAATTTAAGTTAAAGGGTAATTATATATCCATTTTTATAGTTTCGATATTATTATTAATATTGATAAATGTATGGGATAATACACCACTAAAAATCAGGGCCATTGGGGGTCTATGAATATTGTTTATTTGAGTTGTTATCGAACCACTATTTTTCTAAATGTTTTTCATCACCCTAAATGAAATTTTTTTAATTTCTTATATCTAGTTATTGAAGGTGTTTCTACTAGAAATTTTTTATTTTGTGAGAATACAATTAAAATGAAGTATAATTGAGAAAAAGCTCATTGATAAATATGAAAAATGATATGTGACTTTTTTTGTTAATTTTTGCAATATGTGAATGTGTGATGGGTTGTGAGGTCGTGTTGTGGGAAGTTGGGATTGAAAGTGGTGGTGACATGGAAGATGTGATGGGGATGTGGATGTGGCTATGAATGTGGATATGTGAGATTGATGGATTAACGGTGATGTGATTTTTTTTGTTATGTGTGGTGTTTTGCTATTTTCTGAAGAAGTAATGGGATCAAATAGATGATAATGTTTAAATTTAAATGACATGGGATGGGATAAAAAATTGGTTAAAATGAATAATCAACACTATAATTGAAGTGATTTGTGTAGTTTAAACGGTTAATATTTTTATAGGAAATAATGGGATGTAAATATAAATAAATGGGTTGTTGAAATAGAATTGGTTTGTGAATTGTATATCTTTAAAACAAAAAATTTGTTAATGAAAAGGTGGAATGAAAAATGTGATGTGTGTCAATTTTTGTGTTATTTTTTTATTAAGTGGTTGAAGAAAAATCAGTGAAGTTGTGAGGCTTAATGGTGATGATAGGAGTTGGTTAGTTATTTGTTATTAATCCATAGGTTGGGATTTTATGTGGATATATGTATATATATACCATGTATGTTCCTTGTGTTTTTCTATATACACCCCACCCATATCAAGAACTGTGTTCTAAAACCTATATATTTATATTGGGTGTTTTTCCCATAATCCCAGGGATGGGGATGGATGGATGGCTAACCAATATTTTTTTGTCTCTCTCCTAGGTGTTGACGACCTACATAGGCTGTGATAGAGAGAATTTAGAAATACATTGTTGAGATAGTGATATAGATAGTAATGGGGGTTGTTCATGGTGAGAGTGGAACATATGTTTTATGCCCAACATGTTCATGATACACTACGTATCTAGTTATACAATTTCCTTGTATTCTTCATGAAAAATTTTATGCGATGACTATAGTGTGGGGTGGTGTGATGTCAAGTGATGCTCGTGATGTGGGGAATAGATAGGTGATGTGATGGCCCAGGTTACATTAAGAGAGTTGTTATCTGATTATATTATTGTGGGACAATGTGATTTAGCTATGATACATAAGTTATTGAAATGAGAATACATACATTGTCGGGGATTGAGAGTGGTTGTAAATCGATGGAGAGTACCCTTTATTGATATGTTTTATATAATTTTATTATACTTGGATGTGTTATTTGGTGATAATTCCCTGGTTAGGAAGGGATTACTTAGCCGATATGTTTATGAGATGTTCTATTCTTCTATTTTCTCAGTGATGTGTTAATTTTATTCTTTATAGTCACCATACTGAGCATAATTGTATAGTCTCCCTATGTATATAAACTGAATTTTAGTTTGTCTAGAATGATTATCCAGACTGTGCTGGGCATTAATAGTTCTTTCATTTTGATAGTTTTCATGTTGAAACATTAGATTTTATTTTGGTACTTATTTTTGGAGACTTTTATATGTATCTGTTATATATAAACATTCATTATGGGACGATTTTGGGTTTATATATTATTTCATGGAGTTTATTTCATTTTAGTTATCATATCTACCAATATTTTTTTCTTGGAGAGGGTAATTCCTTGTATATAATGATATTTTTATAACATCAGTTCTAGTCACCAAGTCGGTGCCTAATAGTGGAGGGAATCTAAGTTTCATTATCACTATTTCGTTATAGTCTGCCTAATAAGAGTAAATTTAGAGGGATGTATTCATGATAAGAGAGGAGAATTATTTGATAATGAATATAAAATATAAAATTATAGAAAATTATATTTTTTTATTTTTCAGAGATAAGAATTACGAGTTCATTGATAATAATAATGTAACAAATACATTGTTATGATTCATGCTGTGAATAATTCACTTTCAAGTATCTTCTTGTGAAACTTATAGTAGAATTTGGGAAAATTTAAAGGATACTCATTTATTAACATTAAGATTTTTTTTTAAACAGAAGATATATTATATTTATTAATTATGAAGGAATTAAATTTTCTTCTTGTTGATTTCGTTTCTCAGATTCATCAAATTTTTATTAGTATTTTAAATAGTTTTCAATAACATTATGAGAAGACGATTCTGAATCTGTAGTTGGTGGAAATAATTATTGACATACTTATGAAAGAGTGGGATTCTAAATATATAATGATTAATGATACAAAGAATTTAACTAAAATATATCTTCAATATTTAATAACAATTATCATCAAATGTGAGAAAATATTAAAAATAGATTCAAGGAAATAAAATAATAATAATAGTTTAATATTTTAATGAAATCAAATGTAATTTTTATTAAGGTTAAACACTATTTTATTTCAAAACCCGTCAATTTTTTGTAAATGTAGGGTTTTATTTTAAATGTGAAAAGTCACATATTTAGAAAATTATTTAGATAAAATAAATATTATTTTTGTAATCAAGATGTTAAAATTTTCCAATGGTAATGTTTTCTTAATTTTCGGAGACAGTCAAATTTCTAGGTAAAAAGTAAACACCGAATTAATATATAATGTGTTTTATGACATCATACTGACCCAATATTGATGTAATAAAATACTATAAAAAATATATTCGTATAATATATGTTTTAACTTTAAAATATTTGGATTTTAAATTTGTTTGATTAATTTTATAATGCCTTAGTGGACCCTTCAAGACTTAAAAAATATTTTAACATTTTAAAATGATTTCTTGTACAGTGTGACCCACCTCCACATAAGAAACCCTAATATTTTAATATGTGAGAAACTTGAAATAATTAATTATTTTATACCACTCCACTTTGGTAGAAACCATGGGAAAAACCATGGGATAGTTTGTGGTTTTAATTAGTTTAATGTGTAGTGTCCAAAACCTAAATAATAAAGAATTCCCTATCATTTCCTATACAAAACCACCCAACCTACCATTCATATTCACTAAAACCATTTGGATCTTGACCAACCTCATCCTCATACTCCCTATAGTCCTCAAAAAGTGCTCCCAATTTCCTAATAATCCTCCCCCAATCATTTAGGATCACACTTCCAAGTAAAGGATCATAAATTTTCCTCTACTCCTTTCAAATTCTAGTATCTTATTCAAAAGTAGTTCTTGTAATTTTTAATGGTTATAATTTTATTTTTTTATAATAATTATATTACTGTCCATTTTATGAATTAGTTATTATTTATACTCCCTCATTTTTACCCTCACCTAAGCTGTTACTATGCCGAAATCTCATAAAGGATTTCACTCTTCTCATTTCCATTCAAATTACTCTTTTACATTATGTTTCTTAAGTTCCATATTTATAAATTGGGTTATAGGGTTACATGACCACCATAATATCCATTTTATGTGTATATGATGATATATTCTTTTCACTATCATCAATACCCCCTATGATCCTTTAATGCCACCCATTACTTTGCCCAAATTCAATAAGGGATCTTCCACTCTTCTATTTTATCATGCATTCTTTTCATGTTATGTCTGTGAATTTGTTTTATTACTATGTTGGGATATGTTATTATATATCCTATTTAATTTCTATGTTATTTATAAATTATGATAGGCTCTTTCACTCTAATCTATCCCTCTTATTAACCCTTATGTATACTTGTTACCATTCTAAATTCTCTTATGGGATTTCTTCATTTATCATTTTCTCCAAGTTTCTTTATATTTTTATACCCTTTTATGTTCAATTAAAAATGTTGGGGTATGATTTATCACCTCAAAAATACTTCCCTCCCTATGTTTGAATGATTATATACCTCTTTCTCTCTTATTAATCCCACCTATGTACACCCATTACCATGCCAAAATTTCGTAGTAGTTATTCCATTTCTCACCTTTCTTCAAGTATATTTATTATGTTACACATTATATTTCCAAATTAAATATGTTGGGACATGTATATATATGACCCCATTACAATCCATTTCATTTAAAGGTGTTGAGATACCCCTTTCTCTCTCATGAACATTTTTTTTGAATTTTTATGTCACAATGTTATGCTGCCAAAATTACACTGCAATTTTCCAAGCCAAAATCATTGTGTAGTGAATACCATACCAATTTATCTATCAAGTTAATTAAATTTAATTCACAAATGAATACTGAATGGTAATTCAATTTATGTATTCTAAATTCCCTAATAATTAAATAACTTATGATTTTTAATGATTCCACGTTATATGATCCATGTGGAACACTTACGCATGAAATGAAATGTTTATAATGTGTGCACCATAATAGTGCTTTAATGCATGGGGAAATGTTTAGTATCATGATATTACATGTTCAATGAGGGTATTATCATGATAATCTATATGAATAGAGTGTTTACTCAAGATAATTCATGTGCAATGAGGGGTTACTCATGATAATTCAAATGCAATGAGGGTTTTCTCATGTGAATCCACGTGCAACGAGCCTTCACTCATGCTGATACCATGTTGTATTTCAATTCCACATTTTTATGTTATGACAATCAGGATATATAATGATTTTATGTCCATGTTTCTCTTATGCTCCATTAATATTCCAAATTCCTAACATGTATTTTATTATTCATGTTATTCCTTGTTTACTCTATTACTGGGCTGTATAGATCAAATTTTTCTTACGTATATCCTATGGTTATCCCATGAAATGTTATGTATGAAGGTGTGTTGTGGTCATGTAAAATAAGTTTTTATTAAAAATAGGTATTTCATGTTTTATGTTGTTATATAATTTTCCTAAGCCCCAAATACACTATCCCTCTCGATCTTCTGAGTTGTATCAAGTGAATGTTTATTTAATTAATATTGTTAAAATATGTAATAAAAATAAGGTTTGTTATATTTTTAGGGCTTCATGGTAGCACCAAATCGTAGAAAACTGATGGTAGGTTGTAATGGTCACACACCAGTGGTAGCACCCTGGAGGTATCACCAAGTGTAAGCACCTGAACATAGCATTCTAGCAGTTGTACTTGATGGTTTCACATCGACGGTATCAAATTAGTGGTAGCACTAGATGGTAGCACACAGATGGTAGAACATAATAGTAAAACATAGAAAGTAACACCATACTATAGCACACTTTTCGTATCTCCTGGTGGTACTACCTGATAATATCTTCTCACAGCAGCACCTAATAGTAGAACACAACAGTATAATGTACCACATTCTCCATAATTTCTAGTTTTTTAAATTTAACACATTTATTTGATGAAAATGGTGTTAAAGACTCAATTGATGGAATTAAAAGTAATTTTTGAAAACATGAGAGCCTCTTAAATGGGTATAACACATGGATTTTATGAGATCCATCTTTATTGGGAAAATAAATCCAAATCAAACACTACTAATTTCAGATTTGACCATTCTAAAGTGAAGTTCTTCCCTTCATTACTTCTGAATTTTTTCTTTTAAAAGGGGAGGTTTCAGAGCCTTTTCACTTTGATTCGTAAACTATGTTGTTGCAATTTGTTTGAGTTCCCCATATGTGGTTTCCTCCTATGCACACAACCCAAATTTTTGTTTCAGAAAATTGTGTAAATATTCTTTCTTCTAGGCAGGGGGATTTCTTAATATCTCATAATTTTATTAAAATGGGAGGGGTATATACTTTTTTTATCTTTGTGGAAGATGTTTTAATCTTACTTATGATTGATAAATTAATTATTTTAATTAAAATCATGTGAAAGGGGAATTATATATCCATTTTTATAGTTTTGATATTATTATTGATATTGTGAACTGTATGGGATAATACACCACTAAAAATAATGGCCATTGGGGGTATTTGATTGTGTTGTATTTGTGTTGTTATCGAACCACTATTTTTATAAATGTTTGTCATCACCCTAAATGAAATTTTATTAATTTAATATATCTAGTTATTGAAGGTGTTTCTCCAAGAAAATTTTTATTTTCTGAGAAAACAATTAAAGGTGAAGTATAATTGAGAAAAATCTCATAGATAAATCTGAAAAAAGATATGTGGCTTGTTTTGGAAATTGTTGCAATATGTGAATTTGTGATAGGTTGTGAGGCCATGTTGTGGGGAGTTGGGATTGAAAGTGGTGTTGATATGGCAGATGCGAGGAGAATATGGATGTTGCTATGAAATTGGATATGTGGGATTGTTGGAATA
This sequence comes from Viscum album, assembly GCA_963277665.1. Classification (NCBI taxonomy): domain Eukaryota; kingdom Viridiplantae; phylum Streptophyta; class Magnoliopsida; order Santalales; family Viscaceae; genus Viscum; species Viscum album. The sequence goes on from OY728128.1 coordinate 1,459,013,187, forward strand.
AGGGTGATTTGATATTTTTTTGTTATGTGTGGTGTTATTCTAGTTTCTGGAGAAGTAATAGGATCAAATAAATGATAGTGTTTAAATCAAAATGACATGGGATGGTTTTAAAAATTGGTTAAAATGAATAATCAACACTTTAATTTAAGTGATTTGTGTAGTTTAAATGGTTAATGTTTTTATAGGAAATAATGGGATGTAAATATAAATAAATGGTTTTTTGAAATAAAATTGGTTGGTGAATTGTAAATCTTGAAAACAAATGAATTTTTAATGAAAAATTGGAATGAGAAATGTTATGTGTGTCAATTTTTGTGTGATGTTTTTATTAAGTGGTTGATGAAAAATCAGTGAAGTTGTGAGGCCTAGTGGTGATGATGGGAGTTGGTTAGTTCTTTGTTATTAATCCATATGTTTTCATTTTATGTTGATATATCTAAATATATACAATGTATGTTCCTTGTGTTTTTCTATATTAACCGCACCCCTATCAAGTACCATGTGCTAAAACATATATATTTATATTGGGTGTTTTTCCCAAAAATCCTAGGGATGGGGATGGATGGACGACTACCCAATCTTTTTTTCTCTCTATCCTAGGTGTTGATGACATGCATAGGCTGTGATAGCCAGAATTTAGAAATACATTATTGAGATGGTGATATATCTAGTTATGGGAGTTGTTTATGGTGAGATTAGAACATAATTTTGATGCCCAACATGTTCACGACACATTACTTATCCAGTTATACAATTTCTTAAGATTCTTCATGAAATATTTTATGTGATGACAATACTATGGGATGGTGAAATGTCATGTGATACTCATGATGTGGGGCATAGATTGGGGATCAGATGGCCCAGGTTCTTTCAGGAGAGTTGTTATGTGATTATCTTGTTGTGGGATAGGGTGATGTAGTTATGATAAATATGTTTTGAAGTTACAATACAAAAAATGTCGGGGTTTGAGAGTGGTGGTAAAGCGTTGCAGAGTACCCTTTATTGATATGTTTTATATAAGTTTATTATACTTGGATGTGTTATTTGGTGAGAATTCAATGGGTAGGATGGGATTACTTAGCCAATATGTTTATGAGATGTTCTATTCTTCTATTTTCTCACTGATGTGTTAATGTTATTCTTTATAGTCACCATACTGAGCATAATTGTATAGTCACCCTATGTATATAAACTGTATTTTAGGTTTCCAGAATGATTATCGAGAATGCGTTGGGCATTAATAGTTCTTTCATTTGGATAGTTTCTTGTTGAAACGTTAGACTTTATTTTCGTACATATTTTTGGAGACCTTTATATGTATAAGTTATATTTAAAAATTCATTATGGGATGATATTGGGTTCATATATTATGTCATGGAGTTTATTTCATTTGATTTATCGTATCTACCAATCTTTTTTTCATAGAGAGGGTAATTCCTCCTCTATAATGAGATTTTTATACCCTCAGTTCTAGTCACAAAGCCTGTGCCAACTAGTGGAGAGACTCCATACATCATTATCTCTATTTATTCATAGTATTCCTAATAGGAGTAACATTGGAGGAGGTATTCATGATTAGATAAGATAATTATTTGATAATGAATATAAAATATAAAATTATATAAAATGGTATTTTTTTATTTTTCAGATTTAATAATTATGAGTTAATTGATAACTATAATGTAAAAAAATACTTTTATGATTCATGATGTGAATAATTCACATTAAAGCATCTTCTTGTAAAACCTATAGTGGAATTTGGGAAAATTTAGAGGATACTCATTTTGTAACATTGATATTTATTAATAATAGAAGATCTATTATATGTATCAATTATCAAGAATGAAATTTTCTTCTTATAGAGTCTTTTTCTCAGATTCATCAAATTTTCATAAGTATTTAAAATTGTTTTCAATAACCTGATGAGAAGAAGCTTCTAAATCAGTTGCTGGTGGAAATAGTTATTGACATACTTCTGAAAGAGTGGGATTCTATACATATAGTGATTAATGATAAAATGCATTTAACTAATCTATATCTTCAATATTTAATTACAATTATCATGAAATGTGAGAGAATATTAAAAATAGATTCTGGAAAATAAAATAACAATAATAATGGGGTAATATTTTATCTACTTTTTATAATGATTCTTATGGATTCGTTAATTCATTATCTAACTAAAAATGAAAAAATCTAAATGAATGTTGAGTTTTAGAAGAGATGAGTCATTTGAAGGTGAAATTTTATCAGTTTTAAATAAGAATAAATAAGATTATAAAAAACAAGAACTTATGATATGATAATTGGAAATATAAAAAGAAAAACATTACAAAAAATAATCTTTCAATTTTATTTTTTATGAATATAAAAAAGACTGGTTGTATCAGACTATATTTTCCGAGATTAAGGAGGAAAGAAAGAAAGTTCAGGATATCTTCTAAAATCATAAGGATGAAAAGTATGAAATCCCTAAACACATATAGTGAAAGTATAAGAGACACAACCTTTGATAGTAAATCATATGAAAGTGGTAGTGATAGTCATAAGATTGTTGGATTCCAGGTAAATATTCATATAGATGAGAAATGTATAATGTATAAGTAAAAAATGTTGAGTAATAATGGTTGTAATAATTTTTTTCATTTACATTGGTAATTCATGACACATGAAAGGATAAAATTTTAACTTTCACAACATAAAAAAGTTCAATGGTGGACATGTTACTTTTTGAAACAACACAAAGTGAGAAATCATCTATAGAAGTTTTCTATATTTTTATAGAAAATTATTATTTTAAAAAAAATATATTTTAGGACATAAACACAACATTATGAGTATATTCCATATATGAGATAAGGGTTACCTTTTTAAATTTGTGAATGAAAACTATATATTTAAAATTTCATAATCAACCATTATTCTATCAAGTTATGATCATGAGAATGTTATTACACATTTCTTGGTAGCATATATAAATTATAATTTTATTTATTATAAGTTCTCTTGAAGAATTTTATTTGATATTAAATAGAATGTTAGGGAACCATTACCATCAATGTTTAGTAAACCTTTCTAGAAAGGTATTTTTGGTATTGATTAAAAATTAAGTATATCTTAGCCAAAGTTGGCGATCCATTTCATTTTCGTAAGTAAAAAAATAATTGTTCTATACTTATTAGTGAAGTATAATCTTCCATATCCTTATATCTGGTGAAAATGGATTTATTTGGTCCTACATAAACAGATATAGTTTTGGGAAATCATTATGTGATCATGGTGGTGAGTTTTAAAATTTTTTTTTTTTTAAATTGTGTTGTGAAAAAAGTATTTCTCATTATTTTTACCACTAAAAACACCTCAAAAAATAGAGTAGTTGATTTAGAAAATATAATTCTTTAGGAAATCACTCGAACCTTATTCAGTGAATATTTTATTGCAAACCATTTTTTTGGTCAGGCTATGAGTACTTATTATTATACTGTAAATCTAGTTTTACATCATCCCTTTCATAATAAAACCCCATATGATTTTTGGAATAAATGAAAACCCTAACATTCCCAGATTACAGTATTTGTGTGTAAAGTGTGTATTTTGAATAATAGAGATCAAATTCATGAAGTTGAATATAATACGAGTGAAGGAATATTTATTATTTAATCTAAAAATAGTTAGTAACATATAGTTTCATTAAGTGATATGTTTTATTTTTTATTTTTCTAACTTTATATCTTTTACTTGACTGCTTAGGAGATAATTTTTGGAACTTATATATATTTTTCTTCCATAGTTTTTATTTGGAAGATTTTTTTTGTAATAAATTACTAATTTGTTTCTATATGCTTATTATATAAAGTGAAATTTTCTACATATTGAACACAATAATTATAATGAACCTTAATTTTTAAAAATATAAATTCTTCTTGGTATATAAATATTCATTAAATAACAGTTTAAACCATGCCAGAATCATTAATGTCTAGTATCATTAGAAACATTGAAACATAAACCATAAGTTAATAATATATCTAAATCATATAATACTTATTTATTTATAACTATCAAACCTCTTAGACATATCACACTTAATACATTTCTTTATAACATGTGTAAAGGAAACATATGATATAGATGATCTTATATGATCAGTAATGTTAAATAGGGGATATATCAATGATAATATTAGTTTAAAATGAGGATAAAGGTATAAGAACATGAGATTAAAATTTTAAATTGATACCATATATATCATAAATCATAAGATTTACTCATGGAATAAATATTTTCTATTAATAAGACATTAATCATAAAGATATTATAGAACATGATCCATGAGAGCATACCATTGGTGTTTGAAATGGAATTGTGGTATACACATAAGAATAAATAAATCAATTACTCAGTATTAAAGTATATTTAACAATAATATAATATTATAATGGGTTAACTCTCTAAAACATTATAGTAGTCAAAGTTCACTCCCAAAGCTATCATAGTGTAAAATGTCCCTTAATGAACTAGGATTACTCCCTATTCTAGCAATATTTATCTCATTAGATAGCAATCTTCACCCACTTAATGGAAGGGATATATGAGTACCACTGATAACCTAATTAAAACCATAAATATTTGTGTCGTGTGACCATAAAACATTCATTATATCATAAACCATGAAAATAAATATGTTTCATAATCTTTTCATCCTAGCATAAACTGTAGAAAAAAATGGGTTTCATAAAACTCTTATTATTATAAACATAAACCATTTAAATAAATAATGGGGATGGTATCCTAGGATCATATAACCCATAAATCATAAGTGATATTAATAATTTTTTTCCTTTATAAATATAAGTACCATTATAATATAAAAAATAATTCTTGAGAAACTATTCTTTACATTTTAAATAATATTATTTACAAAATGTACAATTTTGAAGGGAAATATTTTCTGACAAAATAATTTTGTAAAATTGAAAAGGTAGATTCAAAAAAGTAGTAATTATTTAAGGCGAATCGCGTCATTCCATATGAGTTAAACAAACATTATTTCAAAACCTTTTTCATAGGATTTATAATGTACCTCATCTTGATAGTGACAAAAATATTCCATTGCAAATAATTTGTAGAAAAAATAGGGAAAAAAATAAATTTAATGAACCACATAAGAATAGTAAAAACCTTCTTTCAAACATTTTTATGAAACATGGATATAAAATAAATTGTTTTTTTAATGATAAAAGAAATGAAGTTGATTTCCCTAAAAATAAATTTTCAGACTCATCAGCACATAATGTGAGGAAAATGAAAGTAAAATTATATTTTCCATAAATAAATAGTTTATAATATAATTCATTATTTTCTTGAGAGGTTTATTATAATATCTCATTATCAGAACATAATTATAATTAATCTTTATAAACAATGAGACTACAGCATAAAATCCCATACCATGAGTTCAACTTTCTTTGAAATCGCTATAACCTCTTATATAATTAATTTGGAATAATTATAATTCTATAAAAGATTAAATAGCATACATATAATTTCATATATTATCCATTTATAACATTTAAACACCTCATTTTATCAGTAATTCCTTATTCAAATCGCCATTTCGGAGTGTTAGTTGTTTCAATTATCTAGAGTATTTTAGTTTAGTAGTAATGGTCCTGGTACATTTATCTTGTCTAAAAAGTATCTATAATATTAATAATGATTTAAATTTAATATATATTTATATACATATTTATATTCTATCATAAATTTTAGAGAGAGAGAAATGAATAACACTGTTCATGGATACGGTAGGCTATACATAGGAATGAATGTTATTTTCATTTTTTGATGGATAGAAAAAGGCTAAATGTTCATTAAACTACATAAGATAATTATTATATCATATATATCATATATATTAATATAATTATTCCTCATTACCATCATAATGAAATATAAATGAAAAATGATTTATATCACTTTGAGGAGGTGGTAGTCCACACATATACTCGATCAACATTATTGTTTCCCAAAGGGTTGGATGGTAAGTAGGTATATGGGATATTATAATTAATAATTAATAATTATTTCATAAATATAATATATAAACATCAAACCAATCATACTACCAATCTATAAAATACGGTGATGGAAAATGAATTGTATCGCAATGTGGAGACGGTTAGATGTACGTATAATTTGATAGGAAAGATATTGTATAATGGTTTTTTCATAATAACAATAATTAAAATTCCAAACATTTATGATACTTATTTTATGATTTTATTGTGAAACCAAAATATATAGAAGATTTAATTAAGATTTAAAAATAACTTGATCGGTTAATGCGATTACCTCTTCTTTGAAATGACTCCTTTAGATATTCTATAAAGGGCTCTAGGGTTGGTCTTTTGGGAATAAAATAACCTCTATAATGTGTATAAAGAAGTTTATAGGAAACATTATCATATTTTCTTTCATATAGAATGCTCAAAGTTTCATAAATTAGTGAGGGTGTAGGTTCCCTTTTATATTTGAGGTTTGGGTATTTTTTGGAATTTCACAATATATTGAATTATAATAAATTAATTATCAAGAAAAATGAATCCAAATGGAAATAGATTCGACTCCATGGTATAATAATGTTTTAATATCATCAAATAAAATAATTTAGACCTGTTTTGGGTTCATTTTAACCATTATCATTTTTATTGATCCCTAGTTAATAAAATTTAATTTTAACTATGATAATAAATTTTTCAATATTAAATGGCTTTAATTTTAACTTATATGGATAAGATTGGCCTATAAATTGAACAATTATGACATTGATACCATATAATATCCACCTATTATTATTTCAATATTTTTGAGATTTTTAAGTAACATATAAAAATATTATTTTGATGAAATATCATTATTGTCAATTTTGACATTATTCATTAAATTTGACTTAAAAGAATAATTGTAAAAGAATAATAATTTTTTCGTAAAGAAATTATATTTGTGATTTTTATTTATTTTTAATTTTGATTATTTATATAATTACATTGAATTCATACAAAATTCCAACACTGTTTTTATTTAATTAATGTAAAAATATAATAAATGATTTTGAAAATAATAACGATATTTAAAACTATGAGAGTGACATTTTGTATCATTCATTTATTTATATAATATGTAAATCATTTTCATTGGAAAGTGTCCTATAAACAAATAAATTTCCAGAATAAGGTTATAAGGGTCAAATAAAATTCATATAATAATAATTAGGATGAAAATTTATCTCATTATCACTAATTTTTAACCTTGATCTCCCCGATTTACCCTTTTTCGATGTCATAAATTTACCACTTTCAATATTTAAATTGACTATAAAAATATAAGGGGCCTATTTACCAAATTTGAACATTATTATTTTAAATATGAAATTCATTTTATCTAATTAAATACCTATAATTGGTGGAATATAATTTTAAATTAATTGTAGAAAATGTAACAAAAACTTCATTTTAAAAAAATATTTTTTAAAAGTAAATTGAATTAATTATTATCCTATGCCTAGAAAAAAAAATTTGTTGATTTTTAAAAAATATTATTAATTAAAAAATATGTAAATTTCATTAAAATCATTCAATAATATTAATTAAATTAATTTAATAACATAAAAATATGTTGGAGGCATAAACAATTTCATAGAAAACATCACTCTTGTTATAAAATAATTGTTGTTTTTAATTATAATCCTTGATAACTAATGAATTTATTTTATAAATTTGTAAAAAATAAATTTCTCATAATTTAGTCATAACTATTCATTCCTTCTAATCCTATGTCTAGATGATAATATACACATGAAATTTTAATAATGATACATAGTTCATCAAATCTTGATGTTGTATATAATGCAATACATCCAAGAAATAAATGTATTTGAGTTTAAATATTTTATAAAATATTAATATATTCCATTATAAACACAGTAAAATTAATTCTTCCCACTAAATTCATCACTCTGATACAAATAGATGAGGATAATTATGTCTCGTGACATCCTATGGTTCCCACGTATCTTTCCCAAATTGAATGTTTCTCCAAAAAACCTTGACTAGGTGAGTGGTATTGTTTTTAGAACATTATCTATAAAATTTAGAATATATAACAGGATTTATTCATAATAAATATATTGATCCAGTGGTATTACCTCTATGTTAAATACAAGTGAAGGATCATGGATTTACTTCCTCAGGATTATATTTGGAACACATCATAAACTTGAGAGATATCTGGTGGACGAACCAATCAATAAGCCATCATCCTAATACAATCAAGAATGTCAACAAGACCAATATACCTAGGGATTAGCATTCCTTTATTTCCAAGTCTCATCACCCTCTTCTAGGGATACATTCATAGGAATATCTTGTCACCAACTTCAAACTCTAGATCTTACTGATAATTGTTAGCATAACATTTTTTTCAACAATAAGATGCATGTATATTCTATTGAATTCCTCTAACCTTCTCTTTAATTTCCTCAATTATATTAAGTCCCTATAAAATTATTTCTCCAACATTATTCTAGATTTTTTGAGTTATGCACTTTCTACTATAGAGGGATTCATAAGGATCTATCTGATTGATAGAGAGAAAACGATAGTTGTAAGAAAATTGAACCATTGGAAGGTGTCGATCCTAGCCACCTTTTAAATCCATTGATTAATATTTCATCATTCTTTTTAGAGTATTAATAGTTCTATCATATTGACCATCTTTCTAGAGATGATAAATAGTGATGAAACATTACTCTGTATCAAGATGATGAAGAATAATTCTCCTAAAACTTGAGGAAAATCTCATATCTTGATCAGATATAATTGATAATGTTACACCATGAAATCTTAAAACCTACATAATCTATAACAAAGTATGTTTATCGATAAATATGTCTTCTATAATGTAAATGAATTTTGATTAATTCATATGGTGTATAAATAAAACACAAATAACATTATAACCTTTAGATGTTTTGGGGTGTCCGATGAAAAAATACATGGTGATGTTTTACCAGCTTCATTCATGAACGGGTAATGGTTAAAACATCACCTTGGACTTCTTTATCACAGCCTTAACTTGCTTACATACCAGGAATCAAGATATATTTTCTACAACTTCTCTCTTGAAAACATATTATAATAAATACTCATTCAAATATCTATACATATTCTCACTTCAAGGATGAATAGAAAATGACGAATATGAGCTTCATCCATCATATCCTTCTTAAAATATAGTACTGAAGGGACATATAAACTATTCCTAAAACTAGTATTCCATTACAATCATGGTTTAACACTGATCAATTTTCCCCTTCTTTTATAGCTCAACATCTTCCTTTTGTGCCTCTTTATTCTTAACATGGGTATATGTTATAACACTCATTTGAGAAAGATAAGATTTCTCCCCTTCCTTCATGATTTAAAGATCCATACTTGAAATGTGTAGAAATATTGTATCTTTTATGATCATCATCATTGATGATCTAACAAGATCATTTCAACTCATAACATCTTCTACCTTGTTCTCTTTCATAGGGTGTTAATTAATGTAGATGTCATAATCATTAATTAGCACCAACCATATTCTTTGGTGCATATTCAACTCTTTTTGAGTGAAAATATGTTTCATACTTTTGGGATTAGTATATATATCACATTTTTTCCCATATTAATAATACCTCTATATCAATAATGAAAAAAATAGTATAGATAACTACAAATCATGAATGGGGTAATTTTTTCATGGATATTCATTTATGAGGTTGAATAAGCTATAAAAATGTCGTTCAACATGAGGAAGATTCCCAATAAATCCATTGATGCATCGCTATATATTAAAACCCCTTCTCCAATCTAGGGTTGTGTAACTGTAGGTGTTATGAATAGCCTTATATTCAGTTACTTAAAACATTTCTCACATTTATCCATCCAAAGGAACTTGGTTCCCATCTAAGCTAACCTAGTAATTGCATTAAATAACTATGAATGATTATCCAAAAAGTATTGAACATATCTATTAAAACCAGGAAAACTATGGATATCAGTCAAAGTGGTTGTTCTGGGATAACGTTCAATAACTTATATCTTTGAAGTGTCTACTGATATACCCTCACTTGAGATTATAAGACCCAAGAATGAAAATTTATGAAGCTGAAATTAATTCTTGGTAATTCTTTCACAAAGATTCGTCTTCCTAAGAGAATTTAGTACAAATATCATGTGATCTTCATGGTCTTCCTTAACCATCGAATAAATAAGGAAATCATATATAAAGACTACAAAGAACTGACAAAGGTAATCTATAAACACTCCATTAATTAAATATATAAATATAGAGGTGGGATTTGTAAGACCAAAAGGCATCACTATAAATTAATAGTGTAATAACCTATATAGAATGTTGTCTTGGGTATATCCCCCTTACCGAACCTCAAATAATGATATCAAAAAGGAAGATCAATATTCGAAAAGTTTTGAGCTCCACACAGTTGATCAAAAAAGTTGCCAATATGGGGTAGATATTACTTTTCCATGATATTGATCATGTTGTGTTCTCTATAATCAATGCATAGTCACACTGATCTATCATTATTCTTATAAAAAAGAATAGTTTCTCCCCATGGTGATGTAGTTTTCTAAATGAATCCCTTTTCATGATTATCCTAGAGTTGCTTCCTCAATTATTGAAACTTATTATAGGCCATTCTATATGGAATCTTGGAAATAGGTGTAGCAGCATATATGAGTTCTATTGAAAACTCAAGTTCAAAATTAGGTGGAAGATTATAAATTCTTCCAAAAGGAAATCAATAAACTTCCAAATAATAGGAATATGTTTAATGTTGAGTTTATCATCAACCATATGATATAGAGAACCATTTATAATAGTAATAATTAACCATATGATGGATGTAATTTCCATTAATATTTCATTTTTTTCTAATTTATAGGTCATTATAAGTTGGTCTGAAATATCAAATGTAACTTCCCTTCCTTAAAAATTAATGTCGGATTTATGTAAAGAAATAAATTACATACCCAAAAATAACATCGAATTAAAATATTGGAAGAATGAGAATATTTTTAGGAATTACATTCCCACAAACATCAACCATAGAAGAATAATAGACTTGGGATGTGATCATCATAGAATTATGTTTTTTTATTGCTAACTCAACACCTACTTTGTGAGGTGGTACTGAGATATCCTTATAAATGTATTTATATATAAACGAGTAGGTAAATCTATAATCAAATAATATATTATAAGTTCTATTGTGGATGGTAAGTATACCATTCATCACATCATTGTCATTCTATTCATTAGAAATAGTTATCACTTATGATTTAAATTTATCTCTGAGATTAAGAGGTTGTTGATTTCATCGTCATAATTAAAATTCAAATTGGGAACTCATTAGCATAATTCCCATACTCTTTGAATTTAAAACACTAGAGAGTTCATCTTGAATTATGTCGAGATTTTTCTCTATATTCATCATTGTATAACTTAATAAAATCACTTCAGCATTCGATTATCCTAGGAAATTATTTTCCATACTTGTAATATTTTTAAATTCCCTTAAATTAATTTATCTCATGTTTCTTTTAGTAAATTAATCATAAATAAAGGCTCATATAACTCTCTATTCGGTATTTGTAATTTCATTGGAATTTCATTTTTTATTTTCTTATCAAAACCACGAGATTGTGGGTAACTCTAATATCTATATTTAAATTGATAGTTCATTACGATATTTCATCATCTCTAATAATGTCCCTTATGTATAACTCCATTTGGAGACTTGGTTTTAAGAGACTGAAGAATAGTTCAATCAAACATTTATGTTAGATGATAATACTAGAAACATACAAAGAAATCTTTGTAAAGTTTTCTTTATAAGTACCTAAAGATTCATTATCCTTATTTTTTTACACATATAATTATTCCTCTATTTTAATATGAAGAATATTATGAATGTTGTAAAATTAGATTACAATATTTATAGAAATTCACATATCTTTAGTTGTTTTCCTATTTAATGGGGGGTGTCTTGGGATGCCCGAGGATGGAGAACATTTTTTTGGAATAAATTCCCTAAAGTTTGGGGATGTGTGTTTGTTTGAATTAGTAGAATCTAGTTATAAATTTGTTAATGTATTTTGGGGATCTCCCCAAATTTTGAGAATAAATGAGTTTGTTTAATATTTTTGTAATGAATCTATAATTTTTGTAGACTGTGGGAGAAATAAACACTATGTAATTGGGGTATATGAATTTTATGTTTTATTGGGTAGATTTTGTGAATGATTTTAATAACATGAAGTTAGTACACAATATGTAAATATTAATTTCCATGTAAAATTAAAAGATCATTTTTTAATAAAAAGGTTACATGTTTTCCAGCGTATCTAAGTCCTGAGTTTTACATGATGTATATTGGGTTTACATGTAATGAAAAGTTAATAAATAGGTATTTCAAGGTGGCACATTGGTTGGTTATTATTTCATTCTTCCATAACCCTCTATGATATCAAACTATATCCCTTCTTCACCGATTTTGGAGTCTTTATTTTATCTATATTGATTCATTTGATGATTAATCACAGTTCATGTCGGATTTCATCCCTCCAAAGGTGTAATCCTTTTCGTTTCTTTCTTTACATGATCATGGTAACACTTTTATGTTGAGTTAGCAGATTTTTTCTCCTATGGTGACGATTCTTCTTGTTTCCCTCTAGATATTTTGTGTTATATGGTTCTAGAGGTGTTATCCTTCATTGGTTTTGGTATGATGGGTGTGCATTTTTGATGTATGTGTTGATTTCTCTTATCCTACAACCCCTTTGTTAAACTGAATCAATTATAAGAGGTGTATATTTTTCCTAGGGCCCTTATTGTCATTGTCACATTCTTCTTGTGGGAGGATTCTTTTTTGGTCATGTATGACCCAAGTATTGAGGTAGGTGACTTTTTCTATATCCTGTGTTGCTAAACTACATCACTCTTGTTTTTTCTAAATTGTCTAATTAAATTAAATATAATGATATGATTATTTTTATATGTGTATGAAACTCGGTTTTTGTAAAATTTGGTTTTCCCATAGTTCTGGAAAATGAGAAATGGTTTTAAAATCATTGTTTAATGGGTTTTGTGAAATGGTTTTCATATAATGGTTTTATGGAAATGGTTTGATAAAATATTTTAAAAAAACCACACCGTAATCCTTTTATACTTAGGTGGAAGGCATAGTAATAGGTCTCTTCCACTATTGGGGGGGGGTTATCATGGGGATTTCTTCTGCTTCCCGGGCCCACTTTTCTAGAAACATATTAGACCTATCGGGAGGCTCATTTTCATGGTTTTTCCTATAATATATAGACTTGGTACTTATTTCTAGTGTATTTAAGTGTATGTGATTTTCTATGTTAGGTATGAGTCTCCTAAATGTCATGACCTAGTGTGATCTCCAACATGATGTTATTGATGCTTCTTCTTCTATTTTGTATTATTTTATTAAAATACCATGGATATGATATTTTATGTTATAGATGATTTATTTTGACATGATATGTATAGTGATAAATATTGTTTTAAAATTATTTGAAACCGAATATCCAAATTTATATGGAAATGTTGAAAAATGGGAAATTAAACTATTTCTTCCACATTTTTGATATAAAAACTCAAAAACTGTTATATTTCCTTTTTTTATTTAAAGTTTAGAATTATTATATTATTTTTTAGAGGTTTGATATGATTTACCTGGGTAAGACCCTACTAATCATGTTATCTCGAACCCTGAAATCCCCTTCAGCAATGCATTGACATGATTATGTCCTTTTATGCATGAAAATGCAAGATTCCACATTAAGGCAAAGAGGGTTTCTATTAGCCGAGTTGATTATATAGTGTTGAGATGGTGGGAATCTTCCCATGATATCACATGGATTATATGGTCTTTTACTGTTTTTGTAGTCCTTTGTGGCTAAACCTGTACACGGAGATTGTTTCTACTATTGAGTTGTTTGGTTTCTGCTGTTTGTTTTCAATCATGGCTTATATTTACACTTTTTTTCCAAAATTATCTCTATTATATATATATATATATTATATAATTACTTCAGGTTTGGGTGAAATCGTTCCCTCTATTTGTTTTTGATGCCCAAGTACTAGTCTCTTGCCCATGGGGATCAAGACTTCCCTTCAGATATGTGGTGTGTCATGTCTGGTAGTAGTTTGAGAGGGTATTCAGGTTAGTGAATTAATTTTTGGTATCATAGGTGGTATTTTTTCAATAGTCCTTTTCTTGGGACATTTAGTTTATTGGATGTTGGATTGTTAGGACTTGAGAGGTATATTTCGTTGATTGTTTGGTTAGCTCTCGCTATGATGAGTCTCATGGTACAATGGGATGTTGGGATGTGTGTCACGTTTTTTAGTTCTTGATATCAATATCAATTTTTTCTTATGAATTTTCTAGATTGATTTGATATTTTTTTGTTTTCAAATCATTTCTTTTGTTTCGTTGTGTAGCAGTATGCCTCTGAGACGTGTTTTGTGTGTTCTTTAGGAGGGTGCAGTTGACTCTCCTCAAGGGAATCCTATGATGGACTAGAACTTTACTGATGGCATTATGTAAGTTGTTTTTTTTGTTGGATATAATGTGGCACAAGTTCAAAATACTTTTTTTGAGGTACATCAAGGAGTTATAGAAAAATTATGTTGATCACAAGAGTTATTTCAAGAGAAATCACCATCCATTAAATGCATGAGTGAAATTTAGGAGGTGAAAGAATGGATTGAAATGATCGACCAGATCTATGAATTTTAGGATACAAGTTAGAGTTTCAAGGTAAAGTACACAACGTTCAACATTAGGGTCCCAAGAAATCATTTCTGTAATTCTATGGTATATGCAGATAGGGACATAAGAATAGAATGAAAGGGTTTCAAGACCCTCTTCTTTAAACAATTTTTTCAGAGTCACTAATGATGAAAAAATACCAAGAGTTAATCTCTTTGTAACAGGGAAAGAGTTCTATGTCATCAAACACAAACTAGATTCCTGATCTAATTTATTTTTAATGAAAGGTTATAAAGAAAGACTACATGATAGATCTGATGTACCTTAATGGTTTGTAACTAAATATCAGAACCAAGGTATTTATACTAAATCCTTTTACCTATGTGAAGATAGTTGACAGATATATAATTGAATAAATAAATATGGTATGAAAATTTGGATATTATTCACCATCTCTTCCACCTAGTGTAAGATTCAATGGAAGGATAGGAAAAAGAGAAATCAACAACATCACTATAGGAGTCTTGCGGGTGGTTCTCAGCAGAAGGCCTCTTCGCAACCTCCAATTTCAAAGATTGGTGTTCCTCTTACATATTTTTAGTGTGGAAATATCAGACACACACAACGTTATTGTCCTTCACCTGTGAAGATGTGTAATAATTGTGGATTCTATGGTCATCTATAGTGTTTCTGTTAAGATATTTCTACTCCAAGATATATTCAGGGATCATTGGATTTAAAGGCTACTGTTAGGAAATCATATTCTTAAAAGACTATAGGGATATAGCCACATGCCTCAAATGTGAATCACTTTCATGTTGAAGATGAGCTTATGGTGTAGGTTTATGGAGGCCCAAAATAGTGATAGGTACCATCTTTAATCCATCTTTAGTAGTAGTTTCTTTATTTGATACAACTTCTCCCTACTCGTTTATATCTAGATGTTTTTTTATTTTTCTAAACTTTTAATATACTTCCTATCATTTATTATAGAGTTAGTGACACATCATTTGAAGAGGAATGACTAGAGGCATCAATGTACTTACGTTCTATTAATAGATAATGTGGAGCTATTCTAGGATTTTCTGGTTCTCGATCTGGATCTATTTTATTTAATTATCAATATGTAATTATTTTTTCTCATCGAGATGAGTTTTATTAATATCATTAGAGTATCTCATTTCATACAACTGATGGGAGATCTCGGGTGTTTCGGGGAGAGAAGGATCTGCGGTCTTATCATGAAGGGCCTTCATGCCCTGGGGTCATGTGATTTTTATGCTATAGAAATTATACCTGATGATATATCATCTATTTTTGATCTTCCCGTGATTATTCGAGATATTCCTCATAATTTCCTTGAGGATTTTTCCTGGATTAATCCAAAGAGGGAGGTAGAGTTTACAATTATCATATTACTAGGGATGCAGCCAATTTTGATTCCTTCATATCGTATAGAAACAACAAAGATGAAAGATCTCAATATTCAGTCAGAAGACCTGGTGGAATTGGATTTTATTCTCCATTGTGTTTCACATTGATCATCCCCAATACATTTATAAGAAGGTCTACTATTAAATTTGATTAAGAATGAACTATCAAGAGTTAAATTAGGTAAAAAATAGGAACCATCATACTTTTCCTCATGTATAATTTTTTTTGATCAGTTAAAGGTGAGAAAGTGGGTTTAAAAATAGATCTTTTGTCAGATTATCATCAGCTCAGTGTTTGGGAATGTGATATACCGAAGATGGATTTCTGAAGCAGTTATATCCATTAATAATATGTTGTCAATCTATTTGGGCTTCCTTTTAATACTAAATTTTTTTTAGATTTGATTAATCATATATTCCATTAGTATCTCAAACTTTTCGTGGTAGTGTTCAAAGATGAAATTTTGGTTTACTCGATATTTGAGTATGATCACTATCACTCTATATGTATGGTATTTGAAATCTAGATAATTCCCCATTTTTATGGAAATAATTCAAAATGAATCTTCTGGATTCATGACGTGAAATCATTTGGGAACTTGATTTATAAGCATGGCTTATCTGTTGATCCTAAAATAGTAAAGGTTTTCTTTTCATGGGAAGAAACAAGAAATGTATTTGAGGTTCAGAACATATATGGTCTGGCTGAACACAATGAATGGGTTGTTAAGTATTTCTCAAACATGGCATCTCCTTTAACTACTCTTACTAGTAAAAGAGTGAAATTTATATGGAATGAAAAGTATCAAGCATTTTTTGATGACTGGAAAATAATTTTGATATAAACACTGATATTCTAAAGGGTATATTGTTTTCTATGATGATTCTAGAATTGGTTTGGGTTGTGTGGTCATTCAGGATGCAAATGTACTGGCATACAACTCTATTTAGATTAGACAACATGAGATGAATTACCCCACTCATGATTTATATCTTCTTGTAGTTATGAATGCACTTATTTTTTGGCTTAAATTTCTATTTCGATAAAATTTCATCGTCTTTTATGACCATTAGAGCTTATGCTATATCTTTTCCTAAAAAGACTAAAAACTCATAGAGAGGTTGTGGGTGGAATACCTACATATGTTTGACTTCAATATCTCTTATACCTTGTCAAGTGGAATGTCATTTCAGATGCTCTTAGAAGGAATTTTCCATCATAAACTATTATAGAATCGAATAGAGACTGAAACCTTATGTGTATTTTTTATCAGTTACATTTAGATGATTAGGAGGATTACTTAGGCATAGTTTTGAAAAATGTTCTATTATCATCATATCAATATGAGTATGTGTTTTATAGCTAGTAGTAGAATGTTGAGTTCAATAGAATTTTTGAAAACCTATATGGTAGGGATCATATTTCTGGTTGGCCCCTCTCTTCATATGATATTCTTAGTTTTGGGGATCATTTTTTTTATTTTCATTATTCTTAATAGTTTATTCAACATGACACTATAAATATGTATTATGATAGAGATTGTGATTCTTATGTTCGTGTATGAACTTTGAAATTTATGATTATGTGTCCCATTGTTACACCAACCATCAGATAAAGTAAGATATTTTGAAACATTCTAGCTTTATCTATCCATTTCTATTGCCTGTTTGAAAATGGGGTGAGGTTTCCATGGAATTTTTAGTTATATTACCACAATCTCTCGGAGTGAGGAATGCTATCTGGGAGGTGATTGATTGGTTAACAAATTTGGATATATTTATTATGATGAAAGACACCATAAACATTAATGATCTGGGTAAGATTTATATGTAGGAAATTGTGAGGTTACATGCAGTTCTTCATTCAATTGTTTCAGATATGGATATTAGGATTACATTGATGTTATTGAGGAGTGTATAAGAAGTGATTAGGAATCGAGTCAGATTGAGTATAACATAGCACCGACAGACATATGGTCAAATGGAGTGTGCTATTTAGATTTTAAAGGATATGTTTCATGCATGTGTTTGGGATTTTGTTGTTTCTTGGGATATCCATATAGGATAGTTTGAGTTTTCATATAACAATAGCCATCAATTTTCAATTAAAATTGATATTTTTGAGGATTTTTATGGTCATCAATGAAGATTTTCTAATTATTGGGAAGTGGTGGGGAAAGATTATTTGGTGGGACAGAGTTTCATTCATGATACATCTATGAGGATTGAGGATATACATCCATGTTTTTTCACACCATATAGTTGTAATAAGTCTTATATAGATCAATTACATCATACTTTAGATTTTTATATAGGTGGCTGGTTTTTCATAAAAGATTATCCTTGATTGGATCACTATAATCTAGGAAAACATGGAATGTTGGCACTAGGATATGTTGGACCATTTTAAGTTATTCAGAATCATTGGAAAGTTTCTTTTATGGTTGGAATTTCCACTTCTATTGGAAGGAATTCATGATTTCTTCCACATATCAATTCATAGAAAATATCATCATGAACCCTCTCACGTTCTAATTTGGGAAGAGATTGAGTTAGACCCATATGTTTTCAATTGTTGAGAAGCCAGTTGATATCATTTAATCTCAATTGAACGTATTATGTTGGAATTCTATTTCATTAGCCAGAGTGATGTGGCTGATGGGATCACATTTTCATGAGACATAGGAGCGTGGGTATTTCATGAGGGTTCAATGGCCTCAACTCTTGAACAGACTTCATTCTTCCACATGACTTCCCAAGGTTGAAAATTTTAATTGTGGGGAGTTTGTGCCATCCTATTATCATATTTTATGTAATTAACTTCTCTTTATATATTTTTCTCTACAATGGGGTGCATCTTGGGTCTCTTGATGATGTAATTTTTTTGGGGAAAATGACCAAAAGTTCACATATGTATGATTTCTTGAATTAATTGAATCTTGGTTTAAATGTGTTAATTGAATTTTGAGGTTCTCCCTGAGTTCATAGTATTCAGGAGTAGGATTATGATTTTTATAATGAATATGTAGTTATTGCAATCTATAGGGGAAATACACACTATGTAATGGGATTACACAATGTGTAAGTTCTCAAGGGAAGATTCCATGAAATGTTTACATAACAAAGAGGGGCTATATATAATTTATAGGTTACATGAGTTTAAATGTTAAAATATTTGGTTTTAATAAAAGGGAGACAATTTTTTAGTGTATCTGAGTCCTAATGAATAAAAAATATGTAAAGGGATTACACACATTGTAAATGTAATATATAGGTATTTTAGGGAACTTTAGTAGTTGATTTTAATTTAATTTTTCCCCATCCCTCCTTCTTATAGAGCTAGATCCATTCATTGGTGATTTTTGTAGTCTCTTTTGATCCATATTGATTCATTCAGTGATTTATAACCATTGAAATTGGATTTTGTCTCTTTGGTTGGGTGATCTTGTCCACTTCTTCGTCTCTTTGATCATGGAAATCTTATTGCATTGAATTATTAGATATTTTGACTTTTGGTGATGTTTATTCTTGTTTATATTTAGATCTTTTGTGTGATCTTATTTTAGGGTCTATTTCCTTCATTTGTTTTGGTGCAGAGGGTGTGTGTTCTTGTGGTACGTGTTTCTTCCTCATCTATGCCAACCATTTGGTTTAATATAATAAATTATAAGAGGTTAATATTCATCCTAGAGTGTTTTTTTCGTTTTTTTATTCTTATTATTGGTCGATTCCTTTGTGGGTTCATGAAACCAAAGTTTTAATGTAGGTGGTTCTATCTTTAGCATAGGTTGGGGAATTATATTGCTCCTCTTTTTGATAAATTGGTTTAAAAAATGATGATGAGGATAGTGAAATGGAATGATTTGACTATTTTTTTTGTGTTTGTGGAATAGGTTTTTATTTTAAATTATGGCTTCCTCTAGTTTTTGGTAAATGGAAAAGGTATTTTTAAATAATTATGAAATGGTTTTTGTGAAATTATTCTCAAAGCATGGTTTGATGGAAATGGTATGATGAACTGGTTTGGATAATAGATCATATGAGAAGACATGGGCACTTTTATGGAAGGTATAGTAATAGGTGTCATACACTATTAGAGGTTTTTCTCATGGGACATTCCTCTTCCCTCTAGGCATGTTGTTATGAGGACTTATTATAACTTTTGGGAGGTTCACTTTCAGGGGTGTTCCTCTTCTATATAGACTCAATTCATACGTCTAGTGGATTTATGCATACAAGATTTTATAAGTTAGGTATGATTGTCCTATATTTATTGAACACGTGTGATCCCTAACATGGCATTACTTGTGTTTATGATTTTTGTTTCTACTATATTGTTTTACTGTGATAAATCCGATATGATATGTGATGCATTATTTGTTTTGAAATGATATTTCTAATGAGAAATATGGTTATGAAATTCTTTGAAACCAATGTACCTACATTATTTAAATTGAGGAAAATGGTAAATTAAACTATTTCCCCATGCTTTTGATATAAAAAATGCTAAACTGTTATCACTATTTGTTTTATTTAATGTTTAGAATGATTATATTATTTTTCAAATAATTTATATGGAACACCGGGGTGTGACACTACTATTCCTATTTCCTTACACCATGTGTACCCCTTCGATAGTTTTTAGACCTGGATATGTATTTTGATGTAGGGAAATGCAAGGTGTCACAATAAGGTGGTGAGGTATTTTATCATCTAATTTGAGATAGTGGTGGTGTGATGGTGATAGTCTTCCAATGTTATAACATGGAATATATGGTGTTTTCTTATTTTTGTAGTCTTTTATGGTTAGACCTATATGTAGAGGTTATTTCTACTCATGAGTTATTTGGTTTTGACTATTTTTTCAGTTATGGAATATATTTACCCCTTCACTATTGTTTTATATATTATATATATGTTCCATGTTAATTATTTAGTTTTGGAGAAATCATTCCCTCTAATTTTTTGATGCCTGAGTTCTAGTCTCTATCCTTTGGGGATCAAGAACACCCTTCGGGTTTGTGGTGGGTTGGGTCATATACTAGTTTGAGTGGGTATTTGAGTTGGTTCCTTACTAATGTTATTGTTGAAAAATTAGATTTTAAATTCATCCCACTCTATAGATTAATTTTCATCTTATTCTCTCATGTTCTTGATAAGATTTTACCACTAATATGCTTCACCTTCCAAATAATCAACAACAATAATAATTTTTTCTTATTCTGAACACTAAATAACAAACAACGTATTTTCAATTGTACTAATCCATTTCCCTGTGACAAGTGGATGAGTGGACCCAATAAAAGAGTGTGGATGTTTCCTCATGAAGGATTCAACAAAACATTATTCCCCCCTTTTCCCATTTGGAATCTCAACACGATTCATAGTTTTCGAATGTTGTGTGAGGATAATAGTATACAAATTCAATCTAGCCTAATAATATTTGGGTTATTTTTAGGAAATTCATATTTTTATTTATTATATTCAAGATTAACATGATTTATTTAGGTTACAACCTTTGAATAAAACCAAAAATCATAGTGTGAGAAAAAAATCATGGTGGTAAATGAAAAAACAATGAAAAATAATTTATAGGATGTCTAAATCAAGACACCTTCTATGACACCTTAGGTTTAAACTTTCTCATTCATGAACATTACAATAACTATTGGATTTTATCCTATACCTATAATTTCCCTATGATTATTACTATAGTTTTCTCATCCAACTTTTTGAAGGTTAACTAAACACTACTATAATACCAACTATAGAGACCCATACATTTCAAACATAGATGTTACATATTTATATATGAATATTCATTACATAAAGTTTTCAACCATGCAAAAATAATTTTTTTCTAGTAACTCTGGAAACACGGAAACATAAAAATCAAGGTTATAAGATAATTACATTATTTATCACTTATTTATTCTTAAATATCACCCTTCTTATAAATATATTTATTAATGACATTCTCTATAGCCTAGGGAAACAAAACCTAAGAAAAGGGTGAACTCGTACGCTCAGGATGGGTAAACAAGGGAGATATAAATGATAATATAAGAATAACATGAGCTTAAATATATAATAATATTAGATTATCATTTGAAAATAATACCATAAAATCATAGATCATAAACTTGAGTCATGACATAATGATTGGAAATTCATAAGACATGAATCATAAATGAATCAAATAACATTATTAATGAAATCAAAACATTGGTGTAATGCATAGAAATGTGGAATACAAATAAGAATAATTTTTTTTTGCATTTTAGTTTAGAATCATTCCTAATACTATCATAGAGGAATGGGTTAACTCCCAAAACCATCATAGTAGTCAAGGTTTACTCCCAAGACTATCATAGAGGACAATTTCCCATACTGAACTAGGTTCATGCCCCATTCCAGTATTTTTTGCATTATGAGATATTAGTATTTAAAAACTTCATTGATGAGAGACATAGTTCCCACTAATCAGATGATGAAAATAATACATATTTGTTCTCTAAGATCATAATCCATTCATCATACAAGAACTCATGAAAAGAAATTGATTTCAAAAGAATTTCATCATAGCATAACCCATAAAAAATGAAATGGGTTTCATAAATAGATTTTTGTCACAAACATAAACCATCAAGATAAATAATAAATAAGGTTTAGTTGGATCATATATTTAGTTAATCATTAGTTATATCAATGATTTTTTTCCATGAGGAAAATAAATACTATTAAAATATCATTATAAATTTATTTAGGAAAATATCCATTCCATTTTGGAATAAACTATGTAAAAAAACAAGGCAATTATATAAGAAAATATTTTATTTGAAAAAAACCATGTACTCATTTAAAAAATTATTCAAAGAAAAAATTACTCATGATGACATAAAAATCCATTTATTCCATATTAGTTAAAAAAACTTACTTCAATACTTTTTTCGGAGAATCTATAAAGTACATTGTTTATACAATGGAAAAAAGATTACATTCAAATAATTTGTAAAAATTAAAAAATGGATAAAAATGGATTTTAAAAAATCATAGTATAATAGTAACAAAAATCAGAATTTGTTTCTTCAAAAATATGGATATTGAGTAAAAAATGTTTTAGCTGACGAGAAAAATAAATATGATTTTCCTTCAAAACATATTTTTAGTATATTGAGTACCTAATGTGAGGAAAATTAATGGAAAACATTTATTTTCAAGAACTAAATAGAAGAGAATAAAAATCATGAGTATATTTATGGTTTTATTATTATATGTCATCATCATATCTTAAAAATAAAGAATCTCGATAAATAATGTTATTGTAACATAAGATCCCTTACCTTGAGTTTTTCTTGATTTAAAAGAACTAATAATACAATATAATAAATTTAAATTCATTAGAATTTTATAAATAATACATTTTAATAAATATAATATCATCTATAATCCCTTTATAACATATAAACAACCCCAATTCTTAGTAATTCCTTATTAAAATCATCATTTCCAGGTGTTAACTATTTCATTTATCATGAGTATTTTAGTTCAGTATTTACGGTACATATACAAATAACATTGGTTTATAATATATAGAATATTGATGTACATAAAAATAAAATATATATTTACCATATACTTATTCATAGTCATTCATAAAATTTATTTATTGAAAATTAATTACACCGTTCATGGAGATAGTTGGTCACACGTACGCCTGAACAATATTTTCATTTTTCACAGATGGAATGAAAGAATGGTAAATATTAATTCACCTTTAAAGGATTATTATTAGGTCATATATTTTCATCAAATTATTCCTCATTAAAATCCATGTTAAATATAAATGAAAAATAAACAAATCACTTCGGGCAGTGGTAGTCCACCATACACACGAACGACGTTATCGTTTCCCAAAAGATTATATGGTCAGTAGGTAAATGTGAAATAATAAGTACACATGGATAATTATGGAATTATTATTATTATATATAATTATTAAACTCATCATAATACCCATATATAAAATATGGTAATAAAAAATGCATTGTATCTCTACGTGGTGATAGTAAGTCATGCATACACATGAGCAATAAATTCACTTCTCATTTGATGAGAAAGAGGGTTCACAGTGGAATTTTAATAATAACAATACTATTTAAGAATATTTATTATAATAAAGTTATTTTAATGATAAAAAAATATATTTATATGAGGTAAATTGAAATAGAAAATAAAGTGATCGATATAGGTGATTACCTCTTCTTTGAAATGATTGTTTTAGATATCCTATAAAGGGGATTAGGGTTGTTATATTAGAAAAACCATAACCTCTATAATGTGAAAAAATTAGGTAAAATATGAATTGGTAGATTTAGGCCAATATGTAAGGCTTAACATTCTGATAATAAGTGATGGATTATATTCCTTTTATAATTGATGTGAAGGGAACATTCAGGATTTCTCAAAATATAAAATTATAATAAATTAATTATCAACCCAAATGACTCCAAATGACAATGTATTTGAAGATAAGGTTATATAGGGTTTAAATAACATAAAAACCTAATTTAATCATGTTTTTTTGTCATTTTAGACCTTTTCATTTTGATTAACCCTTCGTTAGAAAATTTTAATTTAAACTACAATAACAAACTTTTAAATATTAAAATGTTATATTTTTTACTTCAAAGATGAAAATTATCCAATGGTTGAAATATTTATAAAATTTTAGACAATATAATTTCCACCTTTTATTATTTCAAAATTTTTATGATTTTTAATTAATTTAATAAAATATTATTTTGATAAAATATCATTATTGTCAATTTTGACACTATTCATTTAATTTGACTTAAAAGACATAAGTACGATTTTTGAATAAGAATATAATATTTTGAACCAACACTAATATTTCATATTCTCATAAAATTTCATATAACACTATATCTTACTAAAACATTATCACTTTTAATATTTTCAAAACCATTTATTTCATTTTTCCATTAATTGAATAAATATTGTTTCAACATTGTGTCTGAATTTATGGTAATTATATAATTTATAAAGATTATAAATAAATTACCATCATGAATATAATTACTTTATTCACAAATTTAGTATAGTTATTCATTAATAACTAATGTTTTACCAATGTTAACTCATAAAGAACATTTAAAACTAAGGGAGTGACATTTTGGAACATTATTTGAATTAAATAATATATGAATTATTTTCATGGAAAATTCAGTTAAACCAATAAATATCAACATTAATTAGATAATAGTCAGATTTAATTCATACATTAATAATTAGTATGAATAATTATGAACTTATCAGTTTTTTCTACCCTAGATAATCACGTTTATTTTTTACCTAAGTGATAATTATTACCATGGATACCATTCATATTTCCCAAAAAACAAAAAGGGAATATTTATAAAATTTGAACCCATGTGATTATAAATATGTAATTAATTTCATATACTTAAATACCTAAGAATTTCGTAAAATAATTTCATCTTAAGTGCATAAAATTTGACAAAAATAGTTTTTTTTGAAAAAATTAAAATTTTTAACATAAAATAGATTTAATCTTATCCTATCCATATAAAATATTTGTTGAATGTTCAAAAAAATTGATAAAATAATTGATATAAAAATTTCACTAAAATCATTCCGCAATTATTATTAATTTAATCTATTAATATAAATACAAATTTAACACATAAAAACATTTTTTCAGAGAAAACATCACTTTTATTCTAAAATAACTTTTGTTTTTAATTATAATAATTTTATAATTAATGAATTAATTTTATAAATTTTAAGAATATATGTTTTTCATAATTTATTTATTACAATATATACCTACCAATCCAATGTCTAGGTGATAATAGACACATAACACCAAAACTCATTGTTTCATGTAACAGAGGCTATAGAAAGAATAAGATTATTTAAAGTGAAATATTTTGTAAAAATCTTGGGGTGTTATATAAATATTTTTTATATTTAATTAAATCATGTGCATTTCCTTACGTGAATTTTTTATTCCAAAAATTGATAAATTTTTTATTCAATGATCCTTTTTGTATCATTTTTTTGTAAATCTCAATACACTTTATAGTGAGTTTTATTTATCATTAAATATGGTTTTGTTGTTTATTTTGGTGTGATGTATGAAAATAAAGTAAACTAAAGTTTCATTCAAAGATATATTTCTCCATATTCATAATCATTGTTGCTATGCATGATTGACTTCATTTGAATAAAATAAAGAGATATATTGAGTTCATCAGAATATCAAAATATTTCTTTAGATGAAATTATAACTACAATTGACGAATATAGATTTCAAATGTTAGAGTTAGTTACAACTTCATCTATAAAAGGAG
The DNA here is from genome assembly GCA_963277665.1 of Viscum album. Lineage (NCBI taxonomy): Eukaryota > Viridiplantae > Streptophyta > Magnoliopsida > Santalales > Viscaceae > Viscum > Viscum album. Next base: position 1,459,039,886 of record OY728128.1, read on the forward strand.
CACATCCATGAGGATCAAGAGTAACTATACCAATGAGATTTATCAGAAAGTCCTAATTTTTTTATGATCCCTTAGTTATTCATTTTATTTTTTGTTTTATTTGAAATAATATCCTTCAATGGTTTTTTATTTTAATGTTTCTAATGCCTTTAGAGTTTTATTTACTCAATTTATAATAAATTTAGTCTTAGACTTTCTAACATTAATTTTTTCATTACATGAATCCATTATTGATGGAACTATGAATTTTTTCCATACATGACTCCATTAGAAATGATTAAACACTACCTTGAGTGAAACACTAAGATTTGAGAGGTGAAACTAGGTAGACTTGAATAATTTCCTATAATTTACTTTTCCTAAAGACATACATAATTAACCATCATATTCCCAAGAATGTTTTTTCATAATAAAAAGAAATCATAATTTGACCTGGGGAAGAATGTGTAAAATGATCTTGTAATAAACTATTGAACATCCATAAATTTTGTCATATTAACTTCTTATCAATCCAAATAAAAATTTGTTGATAAAGACATAACACATTTTATAAATTGATTTTAATTAAGATAAACATTTATCTAACAATGTATTTACCATATGATAAAACAATATTAATCCTTTTAAATTCATATCAAAACGTTTTATATAAGGATTTTTTGGATTTATTTATAAAATTCCACATAAAAATTATAAAAAAAATCTAAAAGTATCAATAATAAATTAGAATATTTTTTAAATTTTAAGGGAAAAATTTATAACTGATATAACAAAACCATAAATAAATAAAATAAAAAACTACATCATTTTCAAATATATCACATATAAAATTTTATAATATAAAATATAATTTAAAATAAGAAAACATCAAAGGAAATACAAAATTGATTAAAGTGGTATAGATCCCTATACTTAATCTTTTTTATCCTATTTTAACATAATAAATAATCGAAATAAAATGATTTATCAATAACAATTTAAGAAATCAAACGTCATGAATATCAAAAAATATTCTCAAATAAAAATTGTAGAAAGAGGAATTTCCATTTGAAAATTACTATGTAGTTAAAGTGTCCAATATTCATCCATTGAGGTATAATGAACATAAATCGGCACCCCTTGGCCCTCCCAAATAAAAGACCCATCATTTTTTGGGGTGGTATAAACATGTTTCAACCAAACCCTAACTCTTAAATCCCTATAATTAAAAATATAAAAACTTATATATTTTTGAAACTATAAGAAGGGGGAGGGGTATGAGAGGAAAAAATATAAGGGAAAAGGACTAGGAACACCCTTATCAAGAAATGAGTCTATCCATGCTGGTAGAGGTGTGAGGGGAGGAAAACAGAGAGGGGAGGTCAACACCATCACTTTTGAGAATTCACAATACAATACCCACCATTATTTTATTGTGAGTTATTTATTTACCCTTAATAAACTAACCCATAAAATATTAATAACTATATAATTATTATTATTAATCATAATCAGAAAAACTATAATAATATTTATTAATCATGCATATAATACATTAATAACAATATTTATAATAAATAAATATAACAACTTACTCTCAATAATTATACACATGACAATTATATTGTTAATATTATTTATCAATAACTTGGAAAACAATTTCGTAATAATGACTAACCAATATTATTATTCATGACAATAATGTTACTTAACGATAATAATAAATTTATTAGTTATAGTATCACATATTAAAATATCATTAATATTTAAATATTTTATAATCAAAATTACACAACATAATAATTGAAATAAAAACCAAAAATGAGGACAAAGATAAGGAAAAATTTTCATTATTCATAAAAAAAAATCAATATCTTATAATAATATCAATGGCAATAGAAAAAAATAATATTTAAAGTACATATGATATGGTTTCATTTCCTAATAACCAATCAACATAATTAAAATAAATTTATAAAATAATAATAAAACCCATATTTAAATTTTAAAATAAAAAATATGACCATTTTGATATCTTATTGTTTTTACATTAAATTATAATTAATATTATGAATTTAATTAATATATATGTATATATAGTGTGTGTTACACCTAAAATGTGAAATAAATTAAAAAATAGTAGAGATATAAAACTTTTCTGGCCAAAAACCCTGAATCAGAAACTAGAAAAATATTATCTTCACTTATTAAGACAAATAAATAATATTATTAAGAAAATTATGATTAATTCAAAAACAATAAGTGACATAAATCTCATGGATCCGTCACATAGATCAAGTAAAAAGTGATCCACTGATCACTATGTCAATTTGATATAACCACAAATCAAATCATTTTTTCATTCCCTTTATATTTTTAGCATGATTTATATAAATTGGAAACATGAGTATCTAAAATTGGTGTTCAAACCATTCTTAAATAATACATTTTATGTGAAAATTATTTAATGATTTAATTTTATTAAAGCAACCAAATTCAATTCATACCCAAAAAAATGAATTAGTTCATGGTGAAAATGATAGGGAACATGATCTACCAATACCCTTTCAAGTGACCACCTCAAAGAATATCCCCTCCTCCTTATTAAACAAATATGTTAATGTTTTTTGTAGAGTTGTTTTATATGAACATGAACTACCTCTGCCTACATAAGTTCAAAAATCATGGAAGAGATTGGATCCCTATTATTAACAAACTCACTAACGTTGGATTATGGTGATATCATAAGTACACATGACCTTTAACTATCCAAGTGAAAAATTATGAAGTATATAAAATTCTAAAAACCATCACATTCACGTAAATAAATATAAGATTAATGATAATGTATGAACAGACCATGCTCTTTTCATCTTCAAAAGGGCTCAACCATCATGAAGACTACTTTCTATAAACATCACAAGTTATAAAATTATGTACATATATGGAATTGTATAAACACGATTAAATGACATTCATAAGGTTGAGGCATCATCCCAAACCCAACTATAATTTTATTTTTATAACCAACTAATTAAAAAATGACTGCGTGTGTGTTAATGAAAACAAAGAAAAATTGTATTTAAATAAAAGAACATTTTATTAAAATTAATATAAATTTAAAAAACATTATGGGATGTTCAATAGTGATTTTAATCATTCTATTTCATCTTTCAACTCATATAATGTATGATAAAATTAATTGATTTATTCTTAAAGCATTGATAGATAAGAAGTGATCATTTTCTATTGAGTCTAAAGCTACGACACATCAGTGGTTTCTCCCTACTTGTCTCATTGAATGATCTATTACCAGGAGGATATTCTATTATGATCTTGTTTTTCCTCTTCCATCAGATATCTCATTTCATTAATTATTTATTTTGGTTTATTCATAAAATTCTATAGTCGATATTGATCCTCCAATTTTTATGTTATAACATTTTCCCAAAGTTTTGAAATATTTATTTATAATGGATGGAGATAAGCTTCCAATGATCATCAGTAAAAAAATTTATACCAAATAATAAAATTAAATAATGAATCTATAGAAGATAAATGTGAATGTTATATGATGGATTTTAAGATGTATCCATAGGATAACCACTACTAAAAATTACCCTCATTTCCATATTCAACAGAGTCATGGAGGATATTGGTATTATGGTAGGGTACATCCCTTCCTTGTCAATCCATGGTCATAGACATAGGTCCTCCAACACTCTAGTTCCTTTTACCATACTAAGATCATAGTCATTATTGACTATTCCCATCGATTTTGAAAGAGAATGAATGTGACATGTTTTGAACATGAAAACTCATTTTAAGCATGTAAAAATATTTACCACTCACCCACTTATATATATATATATATGTCCATATAAATAATAATTGATAATTAAAAAATATTATTATAAATCCCTATATCCACAGTTATGGGGGTCATATTCCCCTTACATCCACAGACAAAGGTTGAATGTGGTCGTATTCCCTCCTTGGAAAGTATACTACCATGGTTTAAGGATAATTGTGGATGTAAGTTTCCCAATCATGGAATTTAAAGACATTCGCCATTTTACAATGGAATTAGTCTTCATAGTGAGGTAATACATCCACGGTCCAAGGGTGAACCTGACCATAGGTATTTCTTATGACCACCCACATTTTTAATACAAATTATTTAATAGTTATTTTTATAAAGATACATATAACATAACCCAATAATATTTTCAAGACTAGTGTAATTGATTAATTAGGTAAATATAATAGCAACATGAAACGACAATAAAAACACATAAACTAAAACTCTATAATATGAATGTAAATTTCCCTGATCATTTAAAACTGCACAGGATAACTTAGGGATGTATATACGAAAGGGGAGACTTATAAAGCCTAGTAATGGAATGATAAATTTATATAATAATGAAATTAACACATGTGAGTAAATAGTAATATAATGGTAACCTAAGAGATGTTAATATCATAATATTTAATATCAAATCATGTTTTAAGATGATAACATAAAGGAAACATTGGAATGTTGAAACAACATTAAACAATGAATCATAAGCACAAGCCAAGACTAACCACCAAGAAATAATAAAATAGTGTTCTTAAGAAAACATCCTCTACAAAATAAATGGAATATCATGAGATAACAACATTTCCCAATGTATTTAAGGTTTATATAATTTCGATACCACCCATCACATTAATATCTTATATATATATAAGTGTTCCACATAGATCATTCAACATAGAATCATATTTTATAAAATTTAATACCTTGATTAGGGAGTTTGGGTTATATAAAATAAATTCACCAATAAATGATGTATTGATACATCTAGGTGAATACGATTGAGTGGAAATTGGGATAGGTATTCACTATACAGAGGTTTGGCATGGAAAAACCATAGGATAATTTTGACAGCATAAAAGGGATATATAAAGATTCATGGTAGGGTTTATTGAGAGTGTATGAGGTATACAATAACTTAGAAATATTAATTCTAGTAAGGTGGATTTTTGAGAACATATTCCAACATGAAAAAATAGAAATCAAAAGTCATAGTTTAAATAACATCCTTGAAAAAAGAGGAGTTAATTTCTTAATTTGACTAAGTAAGGGATTATGTTAAGTTTATAATGAGAGGGGATAAATGATATCTCATTATAATAACATCAATTGGAATTTAAATTGGTTTTTATAAATTCACAACAACATGATCAATTGATATTTTAAATACCAAATACAAAGAAGGTGCTTCAATTGATGAGATGATAAGGATTCCCTTACCTTGAGAGGGAGCATCTAAAAGGTTGGAAAGATCTTCTTAGGAGATCAAGGGCATCGTTGGATGGATCTAGAGAGTGAATTTAATAGTAAATTATTTATATAAGGGGTTTTTTAAGAGTAATCATAGGTTATGCATGTTTTTATACATAATACATAAGAATTATTTATTAATTTTAAAATGTAGGTTTCAGAATCTATATGATATTTTAATCCAAACCACAAACAATCCTATGGTTTTTCCCACAACACCTAAAAAAGAAGTTTATTTAATTTTTTTATAATTCAAAGAAACAAAAACCATAAAATAATACCAATAAGGATGTGGAGGTGAGTCATGTTTATTAAAAACTTTTTCTAAAACCTAAAAAATAATATAGGTTTTGGATGATTATTGTTGGGTTTATAAAAATAATTACATAATCTAAAAAAACAATTTATTTTAAAGTTAGAACATATTTTTTCTTATGTATACTATTTAAAATATTTATTAAATTCATTTTGGGATTTTATGATGTCATAATACATACTGTATAATTATACTACATTTAATTTTTACCCCAGATTCCAAATTATTTCCAAAAATTATGAAAAATTGACCATTTGATAATTAAGATATTTATATTTCAAAAATATTATTTATTTTATCAAAAAATTTACATAAATATGACTGTTTACAATTTTAAATAAAAAATACCCATCTACTAAATTGTTTTTATAATAACAATTTTCTAACCCATATAAAAATTATATTTGTCCTTTTAAAATTAAATAATAATTTATATTAAATAGATATTATTTAAACTTAATATCTTATTGAAATATAATTGTTTTCCAAAAAATATTTAATTCCTCAAAAAATATTTTCTTGATTAAAACTATAAATCACTTAAAAATACAAATTATGTTGCATCGTATCAAAATATAATTTTCATCAAAAATATTATTTAATCATTATAAAATAATAAATGATAAATATAATATTTATTTAATAAAAAATAAATATTTTAAAATCCATACTATAGGGGTCTAGATACATAGAACATTATTACACTAGAAAATTATCTAAGGGTAAGGTGTATGATGGCGAGACTTTCATATGGTGATTCAATGAACATGGTTTGCCCCATGATCCCAATGAGATTGAAATTTTCTTGAAAACAACTCCACACATGATTTAGTTATTGAATATCTACTTGGGATTGGTCAAGGGGAAATCATGGTGATGATATCTTCCTCAGATGCTCTAATAAATGGGATTCATATTGTACAACCCTACTAGTCTAGGTCCTCATTTTGTCTTCATAAAATGGAGTTTTCATAACCCTATATATATACTAATCATGTTATAACTATATAAAAAATATACCATCAATGGGTATTATTCTTAACGATCTTTTAAATTCGACATGATATAACTTATAACCGTCCAAAATAACCAATGTAGTGCATGTATTTTCTATACTTTCATTTCGTAATTAATCTTATACTCATTTAAATGTGTAATTTCATTTATAAATGTTAATGTTGTTACATCATTACTACCATTATAAATTTCACCATTGAAATTTAATTCCTATACTAAAATGGGTAAGGTTACTTTTATTTCGTCACCACTTCTAGTTCCCAAGTTGCTTCCATAAAATCGTGGTTCCAAAAAAATTTACCATGCGAGTTTTATTGATTCATATAACTTTGTCTCTATGGTTGAACATAGTCATTTAATTATCATCATATGATATACAATTCACCAATAGTAACAAATCAATATTTAGTACATGTGAGGGGTCTGGTATATTCTTACTCAAGAGGTATACATGGAACCCATCACGTACTTGAGATAGGTCAGGTGGGGGTGATAATAAATGGACCAATGATATGATTAAATAAAGGATCTCTAAGGTGATGATGTTTCTTGGAATAAGGATTACCTTCAACCAAAAACTCATGACATTATTCTATTGTGATATAAAATGGAACTCTTTATCGCTGACCTCACACTCTAGATCACATCCATAATTTTCTACAAATATTTTATATTGACTTTTTTATATTTCATATGATATTAAATGGTTTGAAACTTATTTATCATCTATTATATATGGTAAGGTCCCATATACTTATGATCTCAAAATTTATCCAATCATGTTGGATTTTGACACATCTTCCCATGAAAAGCCTTATAAGGTTCCATTTGAATTGGAAAATAGAAACTATTGCAATATGAGAACTGTTAGAGGGGAATGTGTTGATCCTAATATCCTTGTAAACCCATTGAACAAGATCTCAACATATCATCTAGAGTTTGAATCGTTCTTTCATATAAAACATCTATCTGAGGAAGATAAGTTGTGTTGAAATTAAATTTTGTATCCAAGTCTGGATAAAATCTTCTACAAACCCTCAAGGAAAAACTTGGATATCGATTAGATATATTATAGAGTGAATCTCTATATAGTGTTACGACTTACCTTATATATATCATGGTGATTTGGAAAAGAGAGAAATATTGTTTGGTAGAAAGTAAATGTACTAACATGGTAAGGTGGTCGACTACAACATAGATGTCATTTTTCCCTTTAGGGGACTCCAGGAGTCCTAGGATGAAATCAATAGTTATGTTTCCCCATTTCAATAATATTATATGAGGTGGTCACATCATACTCTTATACTTCTATCTTTCATCCTTGACATATAAGAATATTAGGCATCGAGATAAAAATTATATAATTCCCATTTTCAATATATAACACTAATGGTTTTTCTTCAAATCTCTATAAAACATAGGGATTCATGGGATAATAGATGTGGATGATCTATGAACGTCATCTAGAAGTTCCCTCAGCAGTTTTAGTTTTTATGGAACACATATTTGGGTTCCAAAAAGTATAGCTCCTTCTTTAAAAAATTTGAACATCATAATATTTGATACCTTTTTCTGTATCTCCTCATCATCCATATGATCCTCCCTGATCATCTAATGAATATAGGATTTAGTATTCATTTGAGAAAGGTAGGATGAAAATCAATTCATTATTCCATAGTCCATATTTTATATGTCCATGTAGATTGGATCCCTTATCATACTCGGTATGGAGAGGGTTTCCAGAACCTTTCTACCTAGATCATATTCAACATTTTCATTCTTTCCAAGATGGTAATATATTGAAAAATTATAATACATGATCAGATATTACGACCTTTGTTTGTATATATTAACCTACTTTTTTTAATATATTCTTGATTATTTTATAATCATTGTATATGTCACAATTATCCTTATAGAGGTAATGTCACCAAATATTCAGTGTAAAGAATGATGTAGTGAATTATATATCATTTTTGGGCATTTATTCTCATATATATTTAATTTGTGGGAGATATATTCCATCATGTATTCATCATAAATGATTACACAACCCGATCCATTTTTAGAGGAATCACTATAGATTAAAATCTTTCCCCATTTGGGGTAATGTGAGTACATGTGAAGTGATTAAACTCTTATTAAGATCTTTATATATTTATTCACATTCATAATTATATAAAAACATCACCACTTCTAAGTTATTTTGGTTATTTGGATTTTCAATTGTTATAATTTTCTCCCAAATTGATGATATTATCTAGATAATCCAAGGAAACTGTGGATTTTTGTCACATAGGTTGGTCTGGTTCATCCTTCAATTGCTTCAATTTTTGAATGATCCATTAATATACATTTGTTGGAGATAACAATCTCTATTAATGTTACTTTATCTTGGTATATGCCCAATTAAGAACTCAAACTCTTGTGTAGATTGAATTCTAGGACATTAATTAAGTAAAAAATTCTCTCACAATGTCCATCTCATTAAGGATGATTTTATCCTCAATATCAATAAAATTTTCAAGACAAGATTTATCATAAGAAAATAATTTCAATTCATGAGATTCTAATTACAATGGTGATCTTTCCCTTTAATTTCTCTTGTATAAAATTAATGGGTGATTCATGGCAAGGAGGATGAATTCCTTCGCCCTAAAATTTATATTGCCTCTATACATTGGAATCCAATCAAAAACAAGGATAACATCAAATTATAACAAAGGTATAATGATAAGATTTTGAAGAAGAAGATTCCAAAAAACTTAATATTCTAATATAATAATCATATATTTTCCCCCAATGATATAAAATCATTTCAGGTGGTGAATTTATGTTCCTATAAAACTTACAAGATATGCTAGTGTGGCATCAACTGAAATAATGAAATACATAACCACCTATAGAGTAAAAGTTACATATAATTCAATCATTATGATCCATATCATCATATGACCATTATTTGTCCCTTACACATAGATATTTAGGGTTCTCATTATCTTTTTTATACCCTATAATAGAATATTTTGTGGGATGATTACCACGTTCCCCAAATTTTTGACAAGGAACAATTAAGATAAAATTTGATTGAAATTTACTTCCTTCCATAATGTTATCTAAATTATTCATTTATTTGTGAAAATTAGAAACATTATTCCCTATTTTTACACTCTCAAAACATCATCCATTTTATTTATTACATTTCTATTAGTGCATATTTCAATATTTTTGTAATGTAGGAAATTGAATGTTATTTCTTTTATCACCATTGTCATAGGAACATACATGATATTTTATCCTCATATTCTATTATGTGTTTAACCAAATAGCCCGAACGCCTTATTTTGTATTGATTTTTGATAACCCCCATTTCAAGGGGTGAGGGGGAACCCTTACAAGGCCCGAAGGCATAGAGATTACATGACCCATAAGTCTTAGGAAATATACGGGCTATAAATACTTGAAACCACACCTCCATGAATCTTCATCGGGATGTCAGCTCTCCACCTTCGCATGGCTCGTTAGGCAAGGCTTCCCATACAACCACATGCTGGTCCCGATAGAAAACTACATATCCTCTGTTTCTAACAAATCTACTTATGCTTCGACTCTAGTGAATGAGCCTTCTCTAAATCCTCATCTGGAGTCTCCTCCTTGTAGAGTATGCATGGTTGTTAAGAAAAATTTCATGTTTCTCGAAGGCCATGAGGTGGCCCGAAGGCCTTGAGGTGGCCCAAAATCCTTACTTTCCTGAATGCCTTGGGTGGCCTGAAGGCCTTGATGGACCCAAGGCCAAACCATTGTCCAAAAAGCCCAATAAAATGAAAATAGGGTTAAAATTTTTTAAAATATTAAACACATAAATCAATAACCATTAAAATTAAAGGGATCACTCATAAATTACATATATTATTAAAATTGTGGATTTGGAGGTTTGAATATAATTTATTGATGATTTACTTCATAACATGAATTAAAATGGTTATTTTTTACCCTTAATAATGGTTTTTAATGAGCTTGTAAATTTACAGAAAAATATCCCTGAGGAGTTTTAAAATAGGTGTGCAACAATAACTCTTTATTTTGAATTAGTTGGTGATCATGTTCAGCTCAATGTGACCTTCTCAAAGTTATTACCCCTATGTAGAAATATGCCCAAGAAACAACCATTTGTAGTATCCTGATAGGGATATATTTTATTATAAACAACTTACTCTATTCTTTACACAATAATTTAGGTACATTTTTTTAATTTTTATTATACCTTAGTATTTGATGAGGTTTTTTAATCATAGTCCCTAAAAAATACTGATATTTTCTCTGATACAGCCTAATATAGATCATATACACTTTATTTATTGATTTATTGCATAAGGATACACTTAATATAACCCCATAATATTGTAAGGACTAGTTTATTAGGTGAACTATTTATTTAGCAGAACAAATTGAAATAAAAAATGAAAATACATAATCTAAAACTCTATAGCATGCCCTTTAATTTTCTTGATCATTTAAAACAGTGAAGAGAACCCTAGGGACATACAAAAGAAAGGGTTGAGATATTAATCCCAAAAAGGGAATAATAAAATAATAATAAAAGTGTTCCCCTTAGATAATTTAACTTATGAACATATATATTCAAATTTAATCCAACAATTAGGGAGTGAGATTTTCATCCATGTAACTCCCAAATCAATTAAGTATACCTTCATATTGGTGGATACCATTGGGTGGAAATGGTATGGATATTAACTATACAAATGGTTGGCATGGAAGAATCACAAGATAATTTCAGCAATATAAAAATGGTACAAAAAATTAAAATAATTGTTTAATGAGAGTAAAAGGTGTATCTTATCACTTGATAATAAAAATTATATTAATATAGTTATATAATAACATACATCAACATGAAAAAATGGGAATAAAAAGGCATAATATAAATAGGTGTTTGAATAAAAGGAGGAGAGGATCCCTTACTCTAACATAGTAATGGATAAAATAATGATTATAATGATAGTGGAGAAATAGTATCTAATTAGGATAACATAAATTAAATAGTAACAGGATATTTATAAATTCAATAAACATTATCAATTGATATTCAAAATGATAATTTTAAATATGATGCTTGAATGGATAAGAAAAGAAGGGGATCCATTAACTTGAGAGGTGCATATAAGAGCTTGAGAAGAGCTTGTTAAAATATTGGGGAAACATGGGAGGTCACTAGAGAGGAAAGGTAATAGTAACATAATTATTCAACTACTTTTATTGAAAAGTAATATTAGGTTTGGTGGGTTTTATATAATATAGAGGATAATTCTTTATAAATTACTAAATAAATGTTTTGAAATCTATATGATAAACTAATCCAACCGCAATCCATACCAAGGTTTTTACCATAGTTTATACCATAGAGGAGTTTATTTCATTATTATATAAGTATATGAACCTAAATCTTTAAATTAACAACCTCGGTGATGTGGAATTGTATCATGTTTATAAAAAAATTATTCTGAAACATTAAAATATAATATAGTATTTTTAGTATTCCCTAAGGGTTCATAAAATTAATCAAATAACATAAAAAGCACATTATTTTAAATTTTAAACTTAATTATGGTCATTTATGATCATTATATCATTAATTACATCAATTTCTTGGATTATATAATGTCATAATAAGTACCCTATAATTATACCGTATTTTATTTTTACCGAAAAAATCAACTATCTCAAAAAATTATGAAAGGTTCACCGTTATAAAATTTCTATGTTATGATTTAAAAATAAAATTTTAATTTTATCAAAATAATTCTATAAATATGAGAATTTACACTTTTAAATAAAAAATCACCATTTACCGAAATATAATTGTTTTTATAAAGATAAAAATTTTCTAACCCTTATAAAATAAGTATATTTGACATCATAAAATTATATTATAATTAACAAATAATAAATATTATTTAATAATAATATTTTAGTAAAATATTATTTATCTCAAAAAATACTTCAATTTACCAAAATCTATGACTTGTTTGAAACTATATATTTCCTAAAAAAATACGATTTCTGTTTCATCGTATCAAAATATAATTTTTTTTTAAAATTAATATTTAATCATTATGAAGTAATAGATGATAAATATAATCATTAGTTTATTAAAAATAAAAAATATAAAAAATATATACTCTTAGGGTTTAAATAGATTGTCTTTTATTACAGTAGTAAATACTATATGGGTAAGGTGTACGATAATGAGATTTTTTTAAAGCGGTTTGAAGAAAATGATTTGTGACATGATCTTGATGAGACTAAATTTATCCTATAAATGGTTTCCATTGTACATTAATTTTTGTATATCAACTTGGTCTTGGTCAAGTTAAAATCATAATATTTTCATGTACCTCAAAATATCTGATAAATGGGCTCCATAGGATATGATCCTACTGGTTCAGGTCATCACTTCCTTTTTCACTGTAAAATAGATTTTTTATAACCCTATACATATACTAATCATAATATCACTATATAACCATTATATTATCAATTTTTATGATAACTAATAGGCCTCTAAATATTAAATTATTTAACTTATAATGTCCCAAATTAACAATAGTAGTGTATGTGTTTTCAATAATATCATATTTTATTTGAAATTTACTCATTTACAAAGGATATTTCATTTATAAATATTCAGTACGTTACATTTACCATCATACTACTTTGAAAAATATTTTCCTATAGGAATGTGAGGGTTTTGAAACATCCAAAATCACCCTTGGACAATGCATATAACCCACCAAATTCCATGGTCCTAATATTTAACTGGGCTATATACGAGTGGTCATGGGCTAAATTTCTACTTGTGAAGCCCTCAAATAAGTATGCATAGATTTTCTTTTATATAGATTAAAAGCCTATAATACATACCAAAATAAGAATCCACCATATAATTATGGAGTTTGTTATAAAATATATTTAACTAATATTTGAAATGGGTATTATATAATCCATTTATGAATTCCAATGGTTCAATCACCTTCATTTACTACCCAAAAATAATAGACAAACAATAGTGAATAATGATAAAAATAAATTATGTTCCATGAGGGTTTGAAAAAGTTGGATAATATTTATGAAACATTTATGTTCCCATTGAAATGGATAACTAAGAAAAGATAACATTCACACATATTTATGTTACCATTTTTTACATCAAAATTCCATTTCAATTCTTCAACACACCAGATATATTTCAAATATGAACTATAACTATTTTCTCTGACCTTATTTTGGAATGTCTAGAAGTTTTTACGAATGAATTCAATATGTTTGGAAATTATTCTAAGCACTGTTTGGAAGATTTGGAAACTTTTTGTAAAAAAAATATAAATAAATACTAATAAGTTTAAAATTCATGTTACAAATGCATTACCATACCCAAAATGTAGTAAAAATGACAGATAAGTATTATAATATGTATGGTTTTACATAAGATTCAACAAATTATTCTCTATGATTTTATTTCCAATTTCTATATTAAATTTCAAATATATTGAATTTACTTTAGATAATCCTTATGGTAAATATTTTTTGATAAGTTTAAGTGTAAAATAACAACACTACCAGTTATGAATCTACTTAATTTGGATGGCCCATTTGAGCTAGTATGTGATGCTTAAAACCAATCATTGGGAGAAGTTTTGTCTCTAATAATTGAATGAATTCATATAGTAATTAAATATTATTCAAGAACACTAAATGAATCCCATAACCATAATAAAAATACTAAAAAATTGTTTGTACTTGTTTTTTTTGATAAATTTATGTCATATATGGTTTGTAATATGGTGAATATTTTCTCTCATCATGTACCCTTAAGTGCATGAAGAAGAAGAAAAAAGAAAACCCAAGGCTGATAAGTTGGAAGCTACTTCTTCAAGTGTATTATCTAGAAATAAAAAGACATGACATAAGGTAGAAATCTTGTGGTATAACACTTGAGAAGTCTTTCTCACACAATTGAGGTGGAAATCCCAGAAAAGGATAAATTTTATGACACCATTCAAAGTGACTAGGTACATTTTATCAGGGTAGATGTACCATGGTTTGATGATATGGTAAATGTCTTATTAGAATATCATGTTTCATATCACCTAAACTAATAACAAACCCTTAATTTCAAATATTAATAGAGGTTTTATTCTTGGGAAAACCCATGTTATTGAAATATTTGTAAATATCAAATGATAAAGATATGTTTATCTGATAATGAGGTACAATATTTCCTAGAATTATTATTTTGACATTATCTTTTGGAGGTTAAATTGTACTTAAAATAGTTTATATGAATGTTTTAGAATTAGGAATATACTCTACCATATTTTTTAATGATGATAAGGAATTTTATTATCAACTTGAGTAGTGTCAATTCATTATAAACATATCCAAGAGATAATAAATTCCAAGAAGACCACTATCCTTTTGTGACATATGTAATGTATGGTGAATATATTTCTTTGGGAACTTCCTCATGTCCTTTGAAAAATATTTTATTCTTTTTGGTTTTGGATTATGTTTCAAAATAGGTGAAATAAAAATCCATTTAAATAGATGCATCTTCTAACTTTTATGATTTTTATGACTAGTATTATCTTTAAATTTTGAATACCAACAATAATCATCTAGGAACTATGAATCCACTTTTTCAACCGGACCATGGAATCTTTAATGAGAATGTATGATGTGAATCAAAGGACATAAAATTTGTACCATCCATACACTAATGGAAATTGTGAACTTAAAAAAAATAAAAGAATATTTTAAAGGAATGTAAATCCAAATCAGAAATACCTAAGACAAATGTTGATGGCCACCTTATTGGATTAAAAAATAGTTTGAAAATCCCCAAGTATAAGGATCCCATAAAAATTTATCTACGGATAAAGTTTCTATCTATATATAGAACTAGAATAAAAGGACTACTGGGAAATATGAGAGATGAATATTTTCAGAAAGAGATAGATAGGAAAGATGATTATTGATTTAGGAGTTGGGATAAATTAAAATGGGTGAATTTATAAATTATAAAATTGACAAGGAGGGGACAGGAGTGTGCCAAGAAAATTAAATTAAACAAAAATAATTCCATCATGGGTAAAAATTTCTACTATAAAGGTGAAGAATAATGCTTATGCAGGGTAAATTGAATTCTATATAGGAAATTCCACTTACTTTAACTATTATGTATCTATTTGGTTGCGTGAAAATAAAAAAATTACTAAATGTAGAAGTACAAAAGAAATTTTACGCAGGTATTAGTAGAGAATACGCCACCCCTCTAAGACTTATAATCATATAACACCTAAGTTATGCCTTTCATTATCCTTTTTAACTTCTTTCCTCATATTAAAACTACCCAAATTACAATCACTATTAGAATTATTTGGGAAATATTCACATTTAATTATGAGGGAGGAAAACTATTTTATTTTTAGGAAGATAATGTTTTACCGTTTTCAATCCTGTTAAACTCATCCTAAATATCCTAAAAAAATTTAATCTTATTAAAATTATGATATAGTGATTTGGCCTAGGAAAAAAATTTATATTATTAATAAATTGATTTTTTCTTCAAATTTAATGAGTTATAAATTCATGAAAGGCCATTAATTTTCTAATCCTATTTATCAAATTTCTGTCCAATTTTATAATCACTACATTGAGAGGATTCTAAATCATTTTTGAAAAATTCTATACAATACTATTATTTATTGAGAGTATGAAAAGCCATATTTTAATTCACATTATTTATTGATTTATTAAATAATGATACAATTAATACAACCAGAGAATATCAAGAGGCCTAGTTTATTTTGGTAATTAGGTATAAAACATAACAACATGAAACATGGATACATTAGTATTATCTAAAAACTCCATTACATGCTCTTAATTTACCTTGATCTTCTAATACAATATGGGGGTAACCTAGAGATGTATACTTGGAATGGGAGATCTATAAATACGGGTAACAGTGTAATCAATGAATAACAAGATTAATGTAATCCATGTGATTTAACATGCATATTATAGTAATATAAGAGGGTGGTAATTATAAATATGAATATCAAAGCCCAATAAAATATGACAACATAAAGGCACCATGTGAATGTGGAAAAAACACAAAACAAGATATCATAATCATAACTCATGGATAAAATCGAAGGAATCATAACATACTATAATTAATATAACCTTTATTGAACAATACGTGGCACCTTGTGAGATAAAAACCTTTTCTGATAAGTTGGGGGTATATAATTTTGGTACCACCCGTAACATTCATATCATGTACATGCATAAGTGTTCCATATAGATCATTCAAAATATGAATATTTTTCATCACATGTAATACCATGAATAAATAGTGTGGGTTACATACATGGAATTCCATAAAAAATGAATGATAATAACATCTTATTGAAAATAATAGAGTAGAAATGGGATGGGTATCCACTACACAAATATTTAGCATGGAAAAATCAAAGGATAATTTCGGCTGAATAAAAGTGTAAATAAAGATTCATGGAAGGGTTTAATGATAGTTAAATGGGTATATCATCACTTTTAGATAATAATGATAGTATGTGGGAGTTATAAGAACATATTCAGACATGATATTTTTTGAATCAAAAGGCATAATATAAATAAAGTGCTTGACTAAAGAAGAGGAGGAGACAATCCATTACCTTGAGATTGTACATCTTATAGCTTGGGTGGAGCTTCTTAGGATATTGGCGAACCATGGAATCAATAAAAAGATGGAAGATAATATTAAATGTATGCTAAAAGAGTTTCTAGTTAATATGAATGGGTGGTTGGGTGGGTTTTTTATATAAAAAGTGAGGGGGTTATTTATTAATTTCTAAACATCAGTTTTAGACTCTATGTGTTAAATTAATCCTAACCATAAACCACCACATGTTTTTTGTCCATGTTAGAAACCAATGTGGAATTTATTCAATATTTTATTTGGATAAAAACCGAATTCCTTAAAATAATATGTTTGGTGTTGTGGAATGAGTCATGTTTATAAAGAATTGATTTTTAAAACTAAAATTATAATATATGTTTTGGATGATTCATTAAGGCATTATAAAATTAATGAAATGATTTCAAAAACACATTATATTAAAGGTTAAATATATATTTGATCACTGTTACCTTTTATGGAAAAATTTATCACTTTTGGGTCATTATGATTCCATAATACATAGGGTATATTTATACTATATTTAATTTTTACTTAAAAATTAGACTATATCAGAAAATTATTAAAAATTAACCATTGGATAATTTCAACAAGATTATTCAAAAAATAATAATTATTTTATCAAAAAAATTCTCTTATTATACTAATATATAATAAAATAAAAAATAAACATACATTGAAATATTATGGTATTTTTATCAATAATAGCCTTTTGACCCTTATAAAAAATACATTTGATTTTGTAAAATTATATTATTAATTATATTTAATAAATATTATTTAAAAATGATATTTTATTAAAATTTAGTTTATTTTAAAAAATTCATTATTTTATCAAAAATAGTTTATTGATTGAATATATTTATTTCAAAAAAGTACAATTTTTGTTTTATTATATCAATTTTTCTTCAGATTTTTCATTTAATCATTATAAATTAATAAAAAAGAAAAATAAAATAATCATTTTATTTAAAAAAATTGGGAAAATTCATATTCTTAGAATCCAGATACATGCACCTTTATTACACCATCGAATTCCCAAAGGGTAAGATATGTGATGCTAAGATTTTATTATGGAGGTTCGAAAACCATGGTTTGGGTTGTTATCTTGATGAGATTAAACTTATCCCATAAATATTTTCAGTCATGCTTTAGTTATTGAATAATGTCTTTGTATTGATCAAAGGGAAAATCCTAGTTATGCTCTCTCGTCAAAATATAATATAAATGGGATTTTTAATGTATTATGTTATTGTCTGAGGACATCCCTTCTTTTGTCTTCACGAATTAGATTTATGATTACCCTTACTGTATATTAATCATAATATCAATATATAATGGATATACAACAAATGATTATGATACTTATTGGTGTCTGAAATATGACATGAAATATTGTATAATAGTCAAAAATAACCAAATTAATTCATGTGTTTCCTATAATTTAATTTCTTACTAATTCATTTACTCATTTCAAAATTGAATTTCATTTATAAATGTTCAATCCATAACATTATTCCCCCATTAATAATATTTACATTGAAATTTCATTTGTAAACTAAAATAAATGAGGCTACTTCTATTTTATCACCTCTTATAGTTCTCAGGTCACTCCCTCAAACTTATGGTTCTTCCACAACACATTGACCAAGTGAGTTATCTTATTTTATATAACATTGTATTTTCAATATATAATTTTTACTGACTTCTCCTCATATGAAATATAATTATCTAATGGAATAACCTCTGGACTAAGTAAGTTTATTGTTTTGGAATATACTTCCTCAAAAGAGTTATATGCAACACATTATGTACTTGAGATAGGTAAAGTGGTAGTGATACATGATAGGATATTTCTCTGATGTGATAACAGATCTCTAGGGGATGATGTATTTTGGAAAAATATTTTTTTTATTACCAAACCTTATGAATTTCTTCCAAGGTAGTATATTAAGTAACACATTATATCCAACGTCAAACATTATGTCTCATCGATGATTGTTTATATTGATTTTATGTAAAATCAGAGTAGTTTTCATATGACGTTGATTAGGTTAATCCTTATCTATCACCTCTTGTATAAGATTAGGTCTCATCATCTTCATCTCTTCTACTTTATCCCATAATGTTAGAGTCTATAACCTCATCCCATATAGATCCTCATAATTTTAAATTTTAATTCTATAATGGAAACAATTGATATTTGAGAATTCTAATAGGGGACGGTATTGATCCAAACATCCTTATAAGTCTATTCAATAAGACCTCATCATACCCTATAATGCTTAAATAGTTATTTCAGTCTAACCATTCATCTAAGGGTTATAAGAAATGATTTGGATCAGTTCTGTAGCTGACGCTTATTGAAGGCTTCTTTAAAACATCAAGATAATCATTGAATATCGATTTTATTTAGTATAGAGTGGAACTCTCTATAATATTACCACTTCCCATATATATATATATATATTAGTTAATTTTTTAAGAGATAAATATTATATGGTAGTAATGAAATGCACTGACTTAGTAATGTGATTTATTACTACCTATATGGTGTTGTTTCCATTAGGTGTCCTTGGGAGCCTTATGATGAAATCCATGGTTATTTTTTCACATTTTCATACCGGTATGGGTAAATTTTGCATTAAACCCATTGAATTTTTCCATTCAACATTGTCTTGTTAGCATATTAAGCATCGAGAAACAAATTCTACAATCTCCCTCTTCATGTTATCCCACCAAAAGTTTTTCTTTTGATCTCAACAAATCTTAGTGATTCTTTTATGAATGGAGAAGGATGATATATATGCAATATCTAAAAGTTTACCCATAATTTTGGTTTTTATGTGACATATATTTAGGATTCAAACTTTATGACTTCATATTTAGAAAATTTGAACTCTGAAATATTCACAACCATTTTTTGTATCACCCCATCATCCTTCTGAGCCACCATGACCTTCTCAATAATATATGTTTGAAAATAATTTTTAGTTAGTTATGATTAATATCATTTTAATATTCCCATGTCCATCCTTTTCATGTCCAAAAATATTGGATCCCTTTAAATCCACTTCATGGATAGGGTTGTAGGATCTTTTCTTCTTAGAGAATATGCCTCTTTTTTCACCTTCCTAGGATGGCAATGGAATGAAAATTCACAATCCTTAATCTGGTTTAACCAACTTCATTGGAATATTTTAATCTCATTTTTTAAAATATATACTTATTGTTTTTATAATCCATATATATTTCCAAATTCTCCTGATAGAGATAATGTTACCATATTATTAGCATGAAGATCATTATAGCTAATTCTAGATCATGTGTTGGGAAGTTCTTCTCATGGATATTTGATTGGTAGGAGGCATAAGCTATTAATTTTTTATATTTCATGATAACAAAACCCAATACCTTTTTGGATGCATCAATATCGATCATAAATACTTCCCCAGTAGTGGGTAATGTAATTATAGGTGTCATTATTGTCCACTTATTAACTATTTAAACATTTCCTTATATTTAGAATTCTGTAAAAAGTTTACCTTCTTCCATGTTATCTTGGTTAGCGAGAATTAAAATCATGAAAAGTTTCTCAAAAATAGATCTTAGTATCTAGTGAAACCACGGATACTATATATCTATATCATAGAGATTCATCTGAGCCATTCTTCAATTACCATTATTTTCAAAGAATCCATATATATCCATTTACTGGTGGTTACATGACCCATACTGTTACTTTCTCTAACCAAAATTTTCATTTACTATACTTCTCATGCATGTTTTATTTCTGAAAGGTCTTTAGTATAGAGGTCAAATTCTCCTCATGTTCCTCCTTACATCTTGAGTATAAAATATAAATTTTTATAAGGACTACCACAACATTGTTGAGTTAATCCCAAAGGACTCTATTCATTAAGTCCATAAAGAATATCACAACATTATTCAGTCCAAATTGAATCACTATACACTCATAGTGATCGTACCATGTATAAAAAGTTGTATATGAGATATATTCCATCATCACCTTTATATAATTATATACAAAACAAAGATCCACCTTAGATAAGTATTTGACTCAACAAAGCTGACCAAAAAAATCCCCAATATACAAAAACTGATACTTCCTCTTTATCATGATTTTTTTGAACACATAATAATAAATGCAAAGTCACATTGACCAATCCATGTTCTTGACAAAGAGGACTGGTGCACCCCACAGTGAAGCATTTTTCTTGTAAAACCTTTATCTAGATTCTCATGTTGTTTCTTGTTTAGAACCTCAAGTTCAACAATATACATTCTATGTAAAGCTTCAGATATTTATAAATCTCTAGGTATAATTTCAATTGAGAAATAAACCACTATATTAAGATAAAGATCAAGATATTATTAGGGAAACATATTGGTAAATTCCTTTACAATATCCATGTCATCAAGGATGATATTTTTTATATTATCAATCCTTTGAACTGGATACTTTTTCTCACATGGAAATGATATCCATGTCGTAGATTATGTTAAAAAAATATATTCATCCTTCTACATGAACATGTATAGAATCTAAGGGTCATTCGTCATACATGTGTGATTTCTTTCTCTTATAAATTTATGTTGGCCCTATACAAGGAAATTAAATATATGACTAGAATAGAATAAGATTATTCTAAAGGGAGCATCACAAGTTTTTCATGGAAATCTATGAAAAAAAATTTAACAAGGGAGGATTTATATACTTGGAATGCCAAAATTACCCCATTTCCACCTTCAATGATAAATCTACTTCCATTATTTTAGGTGGGGTTTGAATAGTTCTACTAAACATGTTTTGTATGAAATAATGAATAGGGAAATAGTCGATCAAGATATTTGGTGTTCATGAATAGATGATAGGCCTACCATTCACTATTTGAGTCTATTTATCATAATTTAATTCATTCCAAATAGATTTGGGGATGAAAATTTTTAAACTATTAAGAATGAAAAACAAAAAATATGAACATTAAAGGGATAAATCAAAAAATGAAAAATATTACATAACCTATGAAATTATAGTTTTTAATATAAGTTATCCATAATATATTTCCTAACATATAGTCTTATGGTCATTTTGGTCCCATTAATAATGTTCAATACTAGAAATATAATATATCTTAATGGATTCAAACTATTGGGATAGAACCCAAAACCATTGGTATACACTTTCCCAATAGTTTCAGAAACCATTACCATGTGGCATATTCAAGTATCTCTATACCAATGGTTCATTACAAAAAATTGGAATTGAGAGGTTGGAATTTAGATTACCCAATGGTTCAATATAAATAGTTGGGAAAGGCATATTCCAATGATTTTAAACCATTGTAATAGATGTAAAGAATCAGTTCAAGCCATTGGTATAGATTTATCCTAATGATTTGAAACCACTGGAATTGGATTATGCCAACATTTTAATTGAACAGTTTTTATAAAGGTTGTAATATATAGATATCCCAATAGTTCACCTTGAACCATTTGTACAAAATAGTGAATGCAAGAGCTTATAGTCATACCTCACCTCAGGGATTCTCTAAAGGAGTATGTGTTTGATATTGATAGATCAAGAATGAATAGAATTATCTTTTTTCTTCTTGAATGACATAATATTCAAATAAGAATAAAAAATCCCTCGAGAGTTTCCTCAATGGTGAATGAAATGTATTTTCCTACACAACATCCAAACAGTCCTTCCACCTATTATTTGGGTGTGAATTGATCTTCAAGAATGACTGACTAACTGACTTAATGGCCCAAAGGCCTTCATTTTTTTATTATTTCTGATAATACACCTTTAAAGGGGGTGAGGTGGAACCCTTACAAGTCCCTAAGTCGTAATAAAAAATTACTTGACTCGTAGGTCTTAATGGAAATCACCTAGGCATGACAACATGGAACTACTCCTCCCCAGTAAATGTCATGATATCAACACTCCACCTTTGCAAGTCTAGTCAGCTAGCTATCCTGTACAGAGCTACACAAGCCTAGTACAACTATAAATGGAATACCCTCTCAATGTTATAATTCTTATTAGCCCTGCTCTAGTGAATATGACTGCTCAAGATCCTCATCTAGAGAATCATTACTTGTTACCTGACGGGTACATCTGCATATTTTCATTTGTCCAGTAGGCCTTGAATTGGCCGAAATGCCTTGAGGTGGCCCAAAGTCCTTGAGATACAACTATCACAAAGGTCTTGGGTGGCCCGAAATCCATGATGGACCTGAGAATTCATAATCAAAATATAATAAGAGGTTGTGAAAAAATACATACAAAAAAATAGGCTCTATTAAATACATACACAAAATAGGCCCTATAAAAAAATAAATACGCAAACAGAATAGGAGGTTGGGACAAAATCAAAGTCTAAGCAGTATGTATTGGGAAATACATCAGCCCTATATAATACTATGGATTCTATTTCAAGCCAAGGAGTGTGTAATGGAAAATAAATAGGCCAATGATAGATCTTGTGGAACTTTTATATACTGGAAAAAACATTTGAAAATGGAGAATGATGGTCACTACATGAGAATGTTTATCCTAAAAATACAAAAACTAGATTTTTTAGGGTCTCCATTTCTATTTCTTAGTGGTCCCATGTGAGAAATAATGTGAGGGGAGGCTATTAAAAAGGGAGGGCTGGAGAGATTAGGGGGTGAAAATTATAGTCTACCTCAAAAAACCTAAGATACCTCAAGATAAATTATATTTTAGAGATGTTTGAATAATAATATCAAATACATAATTATGTCTCTATCTATGACGAATATAAATGGATGTATTGAAAGGAAATTTAATGAATATACAAAATAACTAGGAAAATAAGGAAAGTAAAACTATAAAGTAAGAGAAGGATCAACCACTTCCTGAAATTGAACGAAGTTCTAAGGGTAGATATGTAGAATCTATTTGTAGATACCCTTTTGATAATTCATATATCAAATGTAGATAGTATAATGAGGTAAAAATAGTTAAATACCTATACTCTCATATGATATATTATTTGAATAAGGATATAATGTATTTGTAATCCGATATAAAACTAGTAGCATCCAGCCCAAGAAAACAATAGGTACCACTTCCGGCCAGAACATTCCATCCAGAACCTATAAAATAATTACAACCATGTAAAAAAATTTAACTGGTATCATCATGATCAGTGGATGATTTGGAGGATTCAATGATATTTTTTTATGCCAACAATTTGGACCAAAATTCGAGACTACATGTTCTAATTGGGAATACCATAAGATGTTTATATTAAAAAATGCAGTGCATATGGTTTATGGAATATTTAATTTCACTGTATGTTAAATACCAGAAGACACATTGTGTACATATAGTATACATCCTGACATGAAAAGGGAGTATACTCTGTGAAGATCATTTCAATGTAAACATGATAATGTACATGACCAAACTCCATGTACCATGGGTGGGAAATGAATTTGGCTCCTCTCTAAGTACTCATTGACTAAACATTTGGAGTTATAGTTTGTGTGTTATAGAGGTACACATCATGTATATATTTTTACATTACATAATAAGCAAAGGTACATTCCAAGTACCTCTCTTGGGTTTACACACCCTGTATACATTATTACACATTGTTTATTTCTTCCAAATTCATGCACATGGTATATCACTTTGTACAATGTTAAATCATGACATGTATGAAGTCTATAATGTGTAATATATACACATAGATTTTTATGGTTACCTTTTCTTATATATTAGATATTTTACATGAACTGATATTCAAATTATTGTCTCATTTAGATTGGATACCAGAAAATAGATATCAAGCATGTAATTCAAGGAATTATTCAGCAGATAGAAACATTTTTTGGATGTGAAGCTTTATTAGAATGTGGATCCCTTTCATAATCCTAAAGAGGGGTTAGTATTCCCATCTGACTTAATATGTAACAAGGATCCTCAATATGTAATTTAGATAGGGTATGTATTCTTCCAAATTACATAATCCTTTGATCTTATTTCAATAGAGTTTTTATTTGGACTAACTAAGTGATAAAAAGGGAATGTGATCCTCCGCTGGAGTTAATATTCACCCAAAACTATTAGATATATCCGATGATGCACGTATAAGATGTTTAAGTCCCATTTTCAGCAATTGTAAATAAAAGTATGATTCTTGTTTATTTTTCAAGGAGATACATTCTTATTTGAGTGGGTCATATTTATTAAATGGGATGTTGCATATTATACTTTATTGTTAATAATTAACATTCTCCATCATGTTGACCATTATTGATAGATAAGGGTTTTTCTTATTATGTGAATCAACTAGATACCATTTTATCATAAATAAATGCATCAGTTTGGGGTAAAAATGTTTAAACATAGTTCTAAAACCCTATCTATAATCTATATTATGAACTGATAGGGGAAAATAAGGTTTATAAAATACAGGGTGAAAACTATAAGAGGAGTCTCACCATAGTTTGGTACTGAAATCAATTAAATTAAAATCACAACACTTATCCATCCCTATGTTCATAAACCTAAACCTACAAAATCATAGTACACTAATCTCATTTTTATTAAAACAAAACCAAACTTCAATATTTTGTTTTATTTATGGGTTTAATCAATTTCAGTCATTTCTATACCACTCATAGTGAATCAACATCAAATTCAAGATATTTTTTTTAATTAGTTAGTATTTCTCAGACTTTGTAAATTTTTTACTTCGGTTTCTTCAAGAGATTTAACAATGTCTTCCAAGCATATAAAAGTTGGTGTCATTAATGGGGAGCAATTACATGAATTATTTATGATTTTTTGAAATTTTCCATTTTTTTACTTTCCCCCTTTTTACCTTTATACTTTTCTAGATTTAGTTAGATAATCCACTTTAGTACACACATATTCAAAATGGGGGTAAAGGAATTGGGACACACATTTTATCATAGGATTGAAAGGAATCTGAGAAGTCTAAATAATAACAAACTAGAAGAGAACATCGTGACCAGAAGATAACTAAGAAAATAAATGAATATCTAGTTAAGATGTTATAAGGATTGTGTCTTTTATTTATTTATTAGATAGTATATGTGAACCAGACTAATGGAAGTATATAATAGTAAAGTTGTTCCCAATCCCACTCCAGTTATTCCATGGTTCCTAAGCGCTCCCATGGTTCATACATTGTATTGACGAAGTTATACTATAATATAGGAATGAATTGGATGGAGGAAGGTGGATGGGATATGCCCATAGGTTGGCAAAAGTGTCTGAGCATCATGTAATCACTACATGGTAATATTTTCACCCATAATCATTTAATTAAAATTGCATCATCAAATAAATAAAATTTTGTAATCACCCATACGTACATCAGTCGTCCACACAGAATCAAAAGAAAATAAATAGAAGAAACAAAATATAAAGGCAGGAAAAAAATAAAAACATTAATTAATATCTCCACTACCACGATATCCCTCCCCTAAAAAAATCTGCATAGCTACCTCCAGTGCCATTATTTCCCCCTTTGTAGAATATAACTACCCTTTATCTGTAGAAAGCGGTAAAAGGCCTAAGTGGAAGATGTGATAAAGAAAATAAAATAAAACAATACTAAAACATAATAGTCTCCCATTACTATACATGTCACCACCCAAAATATAAGAACCAAAACTCCCTGGGGGTCAAATCATGTTTCAGCTAGTAAGGGGGAATACAATTTGAATAATTAAATTCATCAAAAATTACTACATATTCTCGAAATACATTACTCTATGTTTTTAATCACAAAATGAATCAACTTTTTTTTACTATAGAACAAAGGATCAATGGTGGTAATATATTATACCACTAGAATTTACCTCGTAAAGTGAATAATACTAAACTTCCCAAAACCATCTAAAAAATACCGTTACTAGTAGCTATATTAACCACATTTTTAATCTGACTCCTCAGTAAATCATCCTATGCACTAATCTCACCCCTAACAAAGAATATGAATGATCAAGATAAATAAGTGTTGGGTACAAATAAAAAATAAAAATATAAACCTCTTTAGTCAAATGGGGGACAAAAAATTATAAATTGGTAAGTCTCTATTTGGTAACATTAATTCAAAAAATGCTTCTACGCCTTACTACTTATAGTATATGTTTATATATTACTTTTGAAATGGTATTTGTATTTTTTTTGAAACTTATATAATTAGTTTTTTATTCTATATCATAAGTGTATGTTCTTAAGAAACAAAAAACCAATTATTTTTTCAAAATATATTATTTTAAGTCATTTATGAAATTTTATCCAAAGGAGTGAAATTAAAGTATTTTGCTTCGTAGGTCTAATACCTGCATCAGTTGAACTGAAAATACATCACTGACTGTAAAAATATCCAGGCATTTTCACCTCTTAACAAATTCACCAAGGGGTGGATAGGTTCAAGTGTTTTCAAAATAGAGGTTGGGAGAATATTTTCTATTATATCGACTAATTTCTTGAGTAAGATAACCAACATTTATCAAGGAATCACCCAACCCACTTTTTCTATGAATATAAAACCCCTCAATAATCTCCATTATAAAGAATATGCACATTATAAATGATAGAGAAAAATTAAAAAATTGGGCCTAGGCCACCCAAAGAATCATTCACGTTGGGTTCAGGTTCATCCTAACCAATACAGCACTAGACCAAAATTCACTATAGAAAGACCAATCAGGAAAATAGATCCATTAATCAATATATAACACACACAAAAGGAGATAATGATCAATGTTTGTAGGCTCTTCAAATTATTTACACAAATAACATAAATTAGCCTATGGAAAATATTTTAATGTTTATGAGCATGTTTGTTTCTGTTTAAAAAATAACTGATGTTGAGGTTGCTAAAAAAAGTTATTTTTACAAAAAAGTGATTTTAGAAGAGGTTGTGTTTGTCTTATAATAAAAAATGAAACTTGTACTTTTAATCTCAAAATAATTTTTTCAATACGTTATTGGACTAATTTACAAAAAATGTTGGAGTATTTTTTTATCTTAGACAAACAACCCTATTTGGTAGATGAAAACTAAATAGAAAGAAGGAGTAAAATTACAAGATGATCATTCATAATTGATAAAAAATATGGTAATTTAAAAGCATTAAAATAATACGTTATATTTAATAAAAGAAATAAAAAATAAATAAAAAAAAATTAATTTTTATTTTTATTAATTTTAATTGTTCATCGGTTTCCTATGGTTTCCCTCATACGAGGGAATGTCGGGGCATGCATGGAAACACCATTTTTCAATAAAACATGCACTGATGAAGGAAAACTTCATATTTTCCTTCTAATTCCATTTAACCCCATGCAACAAAACATAGCCTAAATTTTAGATAGGTTTTTTCAATTTTTATAGAAAAAAGAGTAAATTTTGGCTTAAACAGATGCTAAATTTAATGAAGACAAAACAAAATCCATCTGTAAATTGCATCATTGCAAATAACAACGGTAAACTTTTCGAGAACATGAGATTATGTATTGGTTAAATCAAAATAATATATCACAATCCCTGGTAACCATAAAGTAAAATAAGAAAACATAAATATGATGTCAACAACTACCCCAATATCTTAAAAGCATAATCATACCCATTCATGGTATTTGAACATTAAAATTATTATCCAGTTTTGATGACTTTAAAGACCTGCAATAAATTAGAAACGCCTTTGATCAGATATATCATCTTCTTCAGTCCATATATCTTAAATAGATTCCATCATGACAAACATAATAAAATATTCATGTTATTTTTTATATATTAAATAAGTGTAATATCCTATTCCAATATAGAAAGAAGAATAAAATAACAAAAATCCTCAATTTTTTATCCCTGTAGTGATTATCTCGAATTGAACAATGAAAATAATCAACATTTCTTCTTTCAACAATAAAATCAAGAACATATTCTCTACTAATATTTTGATAGAGAGATATCCAAATACCATCCCCCACTGGTAACAATCTAACATGAGTTTAATATGAAATATTAAAAAAATCTGTCAAAAAAGAAGATCGCCAATTTTATAAATTGTAAGAAAATGTGTATGAAAACTTTTATACAAATAAGCACACATTGATTTTAATTATAATTTGGTGATAGATATTCACCAAAAATTTCTTCAACTTTGATCTAAAAAAATAATTCGTCAAATGAAATTCAACTATTTCATGAGAAATATGAATAAAAAATCAAGTAAAAAGAAATTATCCTTTCATGCATAAGAAAAGGAAGATCAAATAACCAAAAATGAAAAACACAGATTAAAGAACTGAGTCTCTTTGGATACATCCCATAAAAATAAAACAAATTGCAGAAATGCAATTTATTAGTAAATGATACATAAATGAAACTAATAATTTTCGTAATTTTCCATATCCAAGACCCATTCAATCCCCTCTGGAGGTGGTCCAGTGGTTAGGGATGGGGGCTCTGTCCTTGAGGACAAGATTTCAATTCCCACAGGTTGGGTTTGGCTTAATATTTATATGCCCAGTGATTTAACTTGTCTGACAATGCATGGAAACATGGGGGGCGACTATTTTAACCAATTTAACAAGTCACTTCCTTGACCTGGGGTCATGTACCTGCTTCGGTGGGAATTGGGTTGCACTAGGGAGTGCATGAATTTTAATAGGGGAACTGGGAGTTTCTGTTCAAAAAAATACCCATTTAATATTTTTTTAATTAGAAAAAATCAAAACTATACTATCATAGGAAATTATTGGGCAGGTGTAATATATGATATCAATGTGAAAGACAATTTAATAGAAAAAGAATAATTATCAACATTTTCCCATTTATAAAGGTGTCCCAGTCTCCCAATCCTAGCTTAATAACTCCACATCAATAATAATAAAACATCATTAGTAGAAAAAATAGTAAAATATGCTTGTGAAATGTTCTAGACATTTAAGGAGGGATGAAATGAGACTTTAATCATGTAATAACAAAAAATCAGACTATGTTGACAATACTAACCCCTGAGTGGAATTTTTTTCAGACAATCCAATACTAAGACCACATCATTAAAATCACCAAATTTTTCACCCAAATTCAATAGTGGTGATGAAAATACATTCAAATTGGATTTCAAACAACCTTTATCAATATCTTGAACATGATCATCCTAAATAAATTTAATGACTCTAGTTCCTCTATACATGTCTTGCAAATGACCTGTGAGGAGAAGATTTTTTTTGGGGAGGGATGAACCGTGGCTACTAGGGCTTGGGATGGGAGGAGTGGAGTAGCCAGTGGTGAGGGGGATTCAAGATTAGAGGATGGGAGCATGAGGGGTGTGAGAGTGGTGGAGAGGGAGAGTTGGGAAGGGAGTGGCAATGAGGAGGGGGGAGGGGAGAGATGCTATTGGAATTAGAGAAAGGGGTGTGAGGGGAAGTCAGAATGGGATAAGGGGATCCGAAAATACAGTGGGTGTTTAATGGATTTAGGGAGGTCTATCCCAATGGTTTTTATCCAACCGTTGAGATATCCTAAAATATATTACCATATCCTAACAGTTATGAAAAACTATTGGTATAGTGATGTGGGGATAGCCCCTGTTTCTAGTGCTGTTTCATAATGAGATTTTGAATTTACTAAATAATATCCCTCCAGAGTGTCAAATCAAATGTAAAGTGAGGCCGATTTTTCATACACCAGGTTGGGATTGATTCCATCTCAGTGCATCATTTCAAGGTTTTTACCCCTATGTATGAATTTTCAATGACCTAGGCCCAATCTTCCCATATGTAACTGAATCTTGATAGAAACATGTCCTCAAGCGCACCTCCCCTTGTACCAAATGCTTTCAACTATTAGTGAGGGTCTGTGATGATATGGTGGGGATATAATACCCTCATGAAAAGAGTGGAATAAAATGATTTATAATAACACTAAGTTGAATAAATAGTATTATAAATGAATTTCAGAAGAATAATCCATCCAGATATAATAATAGGAAGTAGTAAAACTAAAATCATAAAAAATTGGTAGAAACCATATCCATTTTCATATAAAAAATTATTCTCATTTCATAGTGATAAAAAAATAGGGACAATAAATGGGAGATAGAGAAACAAACATATACAACATACCATACAAAAACAAGGAAAGACCCAAAATCTATATCCACTAGAAACATGGCAGTAATCTTGGTTCTCTACTCCTATACTATAGCGTAGTACAAACAAATAATCCAAAATTGGAAAATTTCCCTTGTACCTACCTCTATCCATGAATTCTATCTCGATACTAATCAGTGGACCAAATAGGGTGTTAGATATTCTTAGTAGGCCACCACCACCCATGTATTATTCCATACACTCCATGAGATTATAATGAAGCAGTGTGCATGTATTAATGAAAGTTGTAATTGAATTGTTTAATACCCATATTGGTCCAAGTTTCCAATGGGACACTTGACTTATGCCACCTACTTTATCCTATATCATAATTTCCTTAAGTGTTTATTACATATGATTTAATTTAAAATGGAGGCTTAGGAACCCTCTCATAGCTAAGGCATCCCCTTTGGATCATATCATTATAAGGGATGAAAATTTCCTATATCATTTTCACTAGATAAAGGAAATATAATAATGTTTTCATATATGTAAAGTATTTACTGATTCCACGTATGTTCTTTAACTTCCAAACTATGTCACTTTGATTAATTAGTCAATTAAATTACTGGTAACTAGAGCCCATCTAAGGGGTTCTTTATGAGGAACCTATGTATTTCTCTAGGTTCACTTTGTACTTGTCACCCTAAAAGCATATACAATGAATTACTTATAGGAAACTAGGTATATAAATAAGTGTGGTGTAAATTCATCACCCTCTATATCTATTTTCAGCATACCACAAAAGATACACAAGTGTTACTCATGTAATAATATAAAGCACTTCCCTTAGAGACCATCCTTATGAATTCCATGTAGTGAACCCAAGTGTCACTCATGGACTAAATAAATCCATCCACACTAGTGTGCCCATCCATGGAGTTCACATAATAACCCATGTGTCTCTCATGATATGGTATAAATCCATTTAATAATTCACTTTAATTCAGTAATCCTAATGAGTCCATAAAAGGAATTCTATGTCGAAACTCATGTTTCACCAATGGAAAGGGATAATTAATGGTCATGGTATATTATTCTAACCATTCCATTTAACATCTCATTAAATTTTATTTTCAATTAAATTTATAAATAGTAATTCAAACTAACCTCAGAATATAGTTCAATTTTATATAGTAGGTTTATATTTCCTAGTAATTCTTAATTAATTTCATTCAATTTAATAGACCAGAACATTTAATAAATAGTAACCTCATAATTACTAGGGTTAAAGCACACACCACTAAGGGTGTATTAATTCATATTTAAACATGGTCAATAAATATAATTTATAGTTCACCTCTAGGGGGATATAATATATGTTCCTAACATCCTTAATGATCTATGTCCATACAACTCAATATCACACATTAAATTAAAGAAAGACTCCATTTAAGAGGTGATACATTGATTGTATGGTATATGGAACAATTATGAAACATATATATCACTAAAATTTTAGTAGAAATCATGAGACCATACACCATTGGATTTTTGTGTATGCCTCATCCATTATTGTCCTCTAATCTAGTATAAATGTGGGAAGTTTAAGAAATAGATGAATATTGTAAAAATAGGGAATATTATCTTGAATTTATTCAGCATTCCTTATAGAAATATAAAAGAATGGATGAATCATGTTTAATATAGATTTTAATGGTAAAGATCTAATGTGACTAACAAAAAATTATTTTGAGCTCAGATGAAGAAGACATTCTAAAACCTGATGAAGGAGAACCAGGGAGATCCAATAAGGGAAAGAAATTATGTGAAATAGAGGATTAAAATTTAAGTATAAATGCTGGAAAAAGGTAAATTAAAACTTTAAAAAAGGGTCACATGTTTTGGAAACATTTTTTGGCTAAACCGTGCACTAACCGTGTGGGGTCCCTACCTATATGGTACTACAAATGCGGGCTAGGTGAATGGTTTAAAAAACCATGCCCAACTCATACTGATCACTTATGCAATTTCTCTATATCTCCTCCTATGGTTATGTAGCCTACTTTTAATAGTCAATGTAACTATAAAACTCCTCTTATAAGGCCATACAGTTTATCCTCATGGTTACTCTTAATCGGGTTCCAACCTAGATCCATATACTATTTCTCTTAAATCATGGGAGTTGTTCTCTAAAGAAGGCCCATACACTCATAAAACCTTACATAAACCTTTATGTAAATTAATTAGGAGAAAATCTAATATTTATAAGAAAATTTAAATTTTTATACCACATTAGAAAATCTAGGGTCTTATAATCTCCCCTCCATAAAACAATTCATCTCTGGGTTTCTCTTCTAAGTATGGTAAAGAATCCTCTAAGAATAACTATGACCATTGAGAATTTATATTAGCCTTTAACTCAAAGGTCTCATCATATACATTTTTTTTATTCCATTACACCAATACTAGAGGAAGAGACCTACCTTAGAGAGGTTGTTTTTTTGTTCAATGATACATATAGTAAGCTCCTAAAAGGATGTATATACCTCTAAATCAACGTCATCATGTTGAAGAACCTAAGATAGGTCTGAGTGATAATGAATTAACTAAGATACAAGGAAGTCGTCATGAATGGCATGGTACCATTGAGGTAACTACAACTTATAGGATACATTACCAACTTTATCTAAAATATCAAAGTTCCTGATATAATGATACGATAGATTAACCTCTCTCTGAATCTATCTATACACCAATCTATTTGAAAAAAAACACAAGTTCTCCCACATCAAAATATAATGGCCAGTGGTGATGATTAGCATAAAACATATTCATATAATAATCGGTAGCCATATTCTTACTAATAGGTTTTACCTAATCGGAAGTCTCCTAAATGAGATGAGGTCCCAAAAGTACTAACACTCCTACCACTAACTAGTATTTGGGTAAACAAACCGAAAATCCATATAGAGCCTCATCAAAGGATAATAGTATAGTTTCTTAAAATATATTATTATAAAATTATTTAGCAATTGGAACATGTTTTTATCAAAAAACTCAAAAATATAGGAGGCATTCACAGACAATGTTCTCTATCACCTATATCATACCCTTGAACTGACCATCGGTCTCTGGGTGGTAGGACTTACTCAGCAATACCTGTGAAACTAGTTCCCTCTATAACCCCTAGTATAATCATGAGGTTAAATTATAGTCTATATTAGACATAATATTAAGCGAAACTCCAAGAAGGCATATGAAATCTATGATATATAACATTCTAGGATTTCCCACTTAAAAGGTCTCTTTGATAGGTATAAAGTGAGATACCATTTTCATCCTCTCTAGGATCACCCATAATACATCACATCCTTGAGGTGACCTACATTATCCAATAAAAAAATCAATAGTGATGTTATTAAATTTCCACATAGGAATGGGAAATGATTATAAAATATTTACTGATCACTGGGATTCCACCTTTACAGGATCATAGGTGGAACATCAAGTGATGAAGCTAGCAATATCACTTTTCATACTAGGGCACTAGTACTGGTGGTGTAAATCATGATGCATCTCCATTTGACCAGGTTTTACTATCCATGTATAGGTAGGAGAATATCACATCAATTCTACATGTATGTATTCAATAACCAATACACTCCTAAGAATTTTCAACATTTCATCCTCATCGATGATCCAACCAAGTGGTGGTCTTTAACCGAAACACTCTCCCATATGAAAAAATCCCAAGGATCAAAAATACACATCATATTCACTATATAAATATTTGATTAAAGATTATTCATGATTTTCCTCAACCTCCAAATGCATTTCATAAAAGAGGGCCATCAATATAAAATTACCACAAGCCTTATGAACTGCCTATTTCTTAGTCTTTCGGATCAGATCATTAGCAATAACAATCTCGTTACCAGACATATAATCTAGATAAATGTCAAAAAAACATTATCTATTCAACCCATATTCATTTTCATATGTTCATCTCATGTTTTTTAATGTATACTTGGGTATTTTGTGTTCCATATATGAAAAAAAAAATCCATTCCTACAAGTAATTCCACTAACAACACAAGTTATGAACCACAACTACTAGATTGAGATCATGTTTTATGTAATTAATCTTAACATTCCTCCACTGACTAGACCCATATACGAAAACATGATCTTCCTACATCGTAATGAATCCCCACCTGATGCCAGATGCATCACAATAAATCATGTAGCCTCTACTAAGATTAGGAAAAACCAAAATCAGTACTGAATTCAGTATCCCTTATATCATATAAATGGATTTCTCACACACATTTGACAATTTGAACTTCATATCATTCTTGGTAAAGAAAAATAGTTTTTCTAAAAGTCATGATAAATAATTCTTGAAGTACCTGCTATATTTAGAAATACCAAGAAACTCTATATGTCAAATCGATTATTGGGATGCTCCTAAGAAATCATGGATCTCGCCATCGGCAAGTAAACTAATAATATTATCTCTAAGATAATTTGACAGAGTAATTGGATCTTATGAATACAAAATTGGGATTCTGTGAGCTTAGCATAGTGATGGTGCACACTCGATGTGCTCAAAACGATATCAAAATGTTCAGTATGTTCATGTTGACTATATGAGTACACCAAGATTTCAACCATGAAGACTAACAAAATGAATCTAGGAATGGGTGAAAAAACAAATTAATAAAATCCATGAATACTACTAGTGTATATGTAAGACTAAATGTAAAGACCAACTACTCATACAAGACATGTCCACTAAGGAATGTTGTATGTGGAATATTTGATGGTCTAACATGAACATGATAATAACATGAAATTAAATAAATGTAAAAGAAAACCCTTGATCATTGAATCTAGTTGAATAGGTCATCAATACATGGAAATCGATATTGATTCTTAATGGTTACCTTGTACAACTGATGGTGATCTAGGAAAAACCTTAGGGTACCATATTCCATCTAGTAAAAAAGTACAGGTGAACCACATAGGTAAGTACTCGGTAATATAAAACCCTTAGCTTCCATGTCCTCTAAATTCCTCTTGATCTCTTAAAACGTATTATTATCCATCCTATATAGAGAAATGGATACTGGTGATACTCTTGGAACTAGATCAATAGTAAACTCAACCACTCTACCATGAGGTTTTCCAAAAACATTTTCATGGAATACATCCTTAAAACGATATACTACATGAGGGAAATCTTCCTGATGTTTTCCGTGATCATCCATATAAATACTAGAAATCTGGACGGTCACCCTGCTCAGTCCATGATGCTAAGTTGTAGCTTGACCTCCTGGGAAATGTCATTCAACCGTGGTAATATAACTACCTCCCTATGGTCATGTAAATGGTACCATATGATGATAAAAACAAAAAAACAAAATTGGTAAGGAACTGAAAAGTCCAACATGATAGTTATATCAAAACCTTTCACCTAGAGGATGAAGAGGTCCCATAAGGAATGATACTCGCTTACCTGAAGGGGCATTCCTTGAAATGGAATACACTCTCTAATCGAATTCCCCATGATGTATCAAATTTCATCACACCACAAAAAACCTAATCTCAATCCCATGGATGTTTAAAATAGAATCAAATAAAGGAGTGTAGGAAGCGCATGTATCAGATAAAGTATAAATGATTGTAAATGATACTAATATCATAAATATATCCATATATGGGATGTCACTCTTATCCTACAGGGTTAGATATACTACATATAAAAATCCATGACTGTGTCCCTGAGATAGAACTAGCCTACCTTGTAATATCCCACTTTTTAGGCACTATAAACCTGTTTATTAACTCCCTTGTCCATGTCCACTACCTCGACCAGAGTATCTGATAGTAATCTAGATCCCTGACTAAGGAGGATCCGTTGACCCCACTCTCGAATGTGGATATTATTAAAATATTATATCACTAGTCACTAGTGGAAAATATCTAAAAAATAAAAAAATGTGATCCATATTTCCACAAGTTCTGCACCTAACTAGATCCTCAATAAATTGGGTCTTTATATGTAATGTGCTACCACACTGATGCCATACCTCATGGATACGACATCACACACTCCAGACATTTTTTCTCCCATGATAACACTCAAAATGATTTTCCTTACCACTAGTTGAATCATTTTTGGGTCTAGGAGATGAACTACACTGGCTCACACCCTCATCCTCTCTAAGGTTACGCTCAGTAATGAGGTTCTGGTTCATTATCCTCGATACAATAGGGAACATGAATATTTTCACATGTTATCTGATTTCATGACTATGAGAATCCCATAATCTCTTAGACCTAGATAACTTATCACCTACAAGTATATGTACGAAGCACTAGAGATTCATGAGATGTGTGGAGTATCCCATAACTTATAATGTTCCATACTCTATGTGTATAAACTCTCTAGATGTATTGGCCCTGAATGCCTTGAGATAGAAATTATTTTATAAGGTTATCTAGAAATCCCTACAAACTATATCTATAAGAGGATATTCCAAGGTAATAATGTCCCACCATTGATGGGAAGAATATAATAGAATATACATCATGGGATTTACTCTCCTCTCAGGAGGTGTCCTGATAATATCAAAAATAGATAGCATGTACTCCATCCACGACTCTATAACTTGTGGACCGCCATCCCTATAAAAAAGTGGATGGATCATTCTAGTAAAAATAACATGTAAAATCTACCATATTTATGGAAAATACTATGTCTCCATACATATTCTTAATGACCTCCAATAATTCATCTAGAAACTAGGCATTAGTTTCTCGACTATGTATACAAAGTGGTGGATCAAGTGGAACTACTGGAGTTAAAGATAGTGCCTCGGGGCCTGCCACCTATAGAGCATGGTCATCACCATTCTATTGGAGAATGACTCAAGGAATTCTTCATTTCATTGATCTACAAATTCCATGGTCTCACCTCAAATGAGGTTTAAATTGATATAGATTATGGGAAAAAATAGGATTGGCACTAACCTTCCAATACAAGAGCCACACCCATATTCCTACATCTAATGTTATGTCTAAGTGATATAATAGATCAAAAAATTTAGGGGAGACACTCCTTACTACCCACTACTAAGGTCATGTCAGGGTAAACTTCTATGTTTCAAGTTAGGGGTTCTGGTATACATTGTGTCAATTTCAAGTTATAGAAGAAAAGGTGCCTATATGTTTTAATTGGAAACACTGTTTAATGAGAACCATTTCATTTAGCTTTTATAAATCTATAGTTAACAGTCATATATAAATATAATGGTCTACTTATAAGATTCACCGTTCCCATGTTATAATGTACTACACTTAATAATTTTTAATTGGCATGTTATATAAATGCAATAAGGATTTTACCTTCAATCTACGAATATAACAAGATCATATAAGATTGTTTTGTTATATGGATTACCCATCCCAATTTAGGAAGGAACATAAACCTTTTAGATTTTTATGGGAACTGATATAATCAAAACCATAAAATTTAAACCCCATGAAACCAGTGGTATATGGTTCAAACATGTCATAATCGGTTAATTAAGGTGACAACATCAAGATATAAGGTAAGACATCATTTATGTTGATTTAGACACTTTAATATATAATATTATATCATAAAAACCATAATTAATGCAATCAGAGTTCAATAATACAATTATTGAAATAATAATAGAAGCATGGTATATAAGTAAACAAGGAAGATAATGAGGCAATCAGGCAATACAATCAACATTCAATTGAATAATTATGAAATATGAATCTATAAGTTTCAACAATGATTCATGAGTCCTATAAACCTTTTCATGTAGGGCCAAGGTTAAATGTGAATCCATATCAATGATAATAAATTCCATATATCATGTTTGTTACCCAATAGTAAAATCAATACAACTGTAATAGGCATAATCTTGAACAATGATATTTCATCCCATGTAATTTGGATTTTCCCATTATGTGGGTTACCCACTCTTAGGTGTAGGCTCATTTCAAAAATTCGACGCATTCCTAGTCTTCTGTATAATATCTTAAATTATAAGAGAAATGGAAATAATTGCTCTAATACAACAATGTCACATCCTAGACCGAGTCCAATTATAAGTAACCAAACTCGATTGATCACATGGACTCAGGAACACCTCCCCATGTGCTATAGGTTTCCAACTAGTAGTGGGTGACCATGATGGTAAATTCGAGAGACTATACCATCTTGATTAGATTGGAACATCGTGGTATATAATAATAGTTTATAGTGAAAATTTTATAATAAATGATATGCAAAAGCTTAATATATCCAAATAAAATAACATGTATAAGGAGAACCAATATCATAAATAAAAGGGTAGAATCCATATCCACTATCATATAGAAAATGATTCTCATGTAATAGAAATATAAAAAAGGGAAAGTACATGGATAATATAAAAACATATATATATAAATAATTTATAAAAATTGTGAAAAGTCCTAAATGTATCTCCATTAGCATCATGAGCATATGCCACGTCATCTACTCCAATACTCTATCCGAGTGTAGAAAATAAAACATCCAAAGTAGGATACATTTCCTTATCCCTACCTACATCCATAAAGTTATTCCGTTTACCAATCGACGACCCAGATAGGGTGTGATATATACTTAGTAGGCTACCACCAACGGTGTTAATTCCAGCTAGTCCATGAGTATATAATGTTGTAGTGTGAGGGTAATAATGAAAGTTGTAAATGAAATATGCAATACCCATGCGGGTATGATTTTCCAATGGGACACTTGACTAGTACCAAATACTTCATCCTATTTAACAATGTATCTAAGTGTTTATCAATTATGATTTATTTTATAGTAGATCCTTGGGACTCGACTCATAGCCAAGTTATCCCCTGCGGATCATATCAGTATATGTAATGAACATACCCCGCTACATTTTAACTTTATAAAGGAAATATAAAAAACTCATCAAGTATGTAATGTATTGACTAAATTCAATAATGTTCTTTGACTTGGAATGTGAGACAATTTTATCAATTAATAAATTAATTTACTAAAAACTTGATCCCATCCAAGGAATTCCATATGAGGAACCCTGGTATTTCTTAAGGTGTACTATGAACCCATCACCCTATAATCTTATCCATGTAATTACTCATAGTAACTCATAAATCTCTCTAGGAGTGGTATAAAGTCATATCTATCTGAGTCTATCCTTGTCCTCCCATGTAAGAGACCAATGTGTCATCTTTGGCATAATATAAAACACTTCCAATAGATTCTATCCCAATAATTCCATGTAAAGAACCATAGTGTCACTTATGGACCAATGTAATCCATCCACCCAAGTATTCCCATTCATGGTGTTTATATAAGAACCCATTTTCTCTCACGGTTTGATATAATTCCTTTTTATAATTTAGTTTATTTCAATAAACCTAATGACACCATCCATGGTGTTTCATGTCAAAACCCATGTTTCAGGAAATGAAATTCATAAGGATGTTCATGGGATCTCATTATAACTATTCCATTTAATGTCTCATTCAATTACATTTACCTTTTCATTTATAAAGAATAATTCTAAACCTACCACAAAAGATAGTTCAATTTTATATCCTAGTCGTAGAAGGCAGAGCAGGGCATAATTAATTCCATTCAATTTAATAAGCCACTTCACACAATCAATTCTAACATCCCAATTACCTAGGGTAAATCACAAACCTATATAGGTGGATTAATTCATAGTTAAACATGGACACTAAATATGATTTAATAGGTCACCTCTATGGGTGACTCTAATAGAGGCCCCTAAACTCATTCAATGATTAAAGGTTATATAACATAGTATCATGCATTTAATTTATGAAAAAGTCTCTTTAAGAGGTGAAGATAATATGGTATGGTGTGTGAAATACCAATGATATATATATTTAAATACTTTTATACAAAGTCATGGCACCACATACATTAGATGTATAGTGGGTTAGATATCTTATATTGGCCTCTAAATTAGGTTAGAATATGAGAAATTGAGTAAATAGTTGAATATCCGGAATAAATGGAATATTATATATCATGGAATTATTATTCTATACATAAAGATAAATTAACAAAAGAATAAATAGGATTTAAGAGATTATCGGTATGGATCCATCATGATTGACGATGAATAATTCCGAGCTCGGATGAAGAAGTTATTCCAAATCCAATGGGAGGAGAACTTGGGAGCTCCGATGTGGGCGAATTGATGTGAAAAAGAATGGATAAGATATTATTAAATTTAAGAATAAATGATGGAAAAGGATAATTTTACTATTTAAAAATGTGACACATGGTTTTTCCACATGATTTATCCAAACCATGTGCTAACCATGCTAGATTAGAACTTTTGTAGAACTACCAGTGCAGGATTGGTGCATAGTTTGAAAAACCATGCATAGAAAATGCAGATTCTATGTATAATTTATATGTAACTGTTTTCACGAATGTGAAACCTAAAATTAACATATAAACTAACCATGAACATACTCTTATACAGCTACATAGTTGAGCCACATAGTTACTCCTAACCATGCACCAACTGCGAACCTCATACTATTCCCCTAAACCTAGAGATTTGGGCTATGAATAATACCTGGAAACTTATTAATCATCCCTTAAACCATTACACACTTCCATTATAATAAATAAATATTCATACTAAAATTTAAATGGTCCATACCTCATTATAAAAGTTGGAAACATAAAAAATATGCCAGATCTACATCCACTTGTAGTAACCTGATAGGTATATATTTTATTGAGTACCACTTATTCTATACATTACTAAAATTTTGAGATTTTTTCCTATGTTAATTCTCCCCTTGAAGTGTTTCACTATAATTTTTGAAACCTAATCCCTAAAAAGGAATAGAATTTTCTCTAATACGAACTATAAAAACACATATTTTAGTACACATTCTTTCATGATTTATTACACAAATATCCACTTAATAAACCTGAGAAGACTGTGAGGCCTAGTTCCATTGATTAATTAGGTATATTTAAAAATAAATTGATACATGTTTACATGAAAATTATTTAAAAACTCTATAACATTCTCTTAATATTTGTTGATTTTATAAAACTACATGGGGGTAAACTAGGGATGTACAGAAGGAAGGGGTAATCTATAAATCACAGCAAGGAAATAATCAAAGCATAATATGATGAAATTGATACATGTTATTCAATATTAATATATTTTTAACATAATATTTGTGAGAATAAAAATCATGAATCTGAAATCGTGATAAAATATGAAAACATAAAGGAAACATTGTCATATAGATACAACATTAAACATATCATCATAAGCCTATTTAAAGGATAACAACTAAGAAATAACAACATAGTGTGATTATGACAACCTCCCCTACACCATATATAGATTTTCATGAGAAATATCCTTATCCAATGTGTTGGTGGGATATATAATTCAGATCCAAGCCGCCATATTCATATCCTGTAAATGCATAAGTGTTCCACATAGATTAGTCAACATTGGGTCACATTTCATCACATTTAATTCCAAAATTAAGGAGTGATAGTTATATAAATGGATGTCTTGAATAAATTAAGGATAGTTACATATATGTGAACAAAATTGTGTGTAATTGGGGATGAGTATTCATTATAACAATGCTCCTTGAATAAATATGTGATGGGGAGCATCCCTTTCCTTAAGAGGGTGATTATTAAGACTTGGTGGGATATTTTAAAGATATTTGTGGCACCTTGAGAGGGATATAGAGAAGTAATAGAAGACTAAATTCATTATAAAAGAGTTTTTAGTGTAGAGGAATGGGTGATTAGGTGGTTTTTTATAGGAAAAGGTTTGGGAATTCTCTATTAATTTCTAATCTTTTATTTTGGAATCTATATGATAAATTAATCCAAAATACAAAACATACCATTATTTTTCCCATTGATTTTACAAAATTGGAGAGTTTTCCATTATTTTATCTGTCTAATAACTAATTTCATTTACATAATACCCCTAGTTATATGGAAGTTATTCATGTTTATAAATAATTCATTTTAAAACCATAGAATATAATATTGGATCTAGAGGATTCACTAAGGAATTATTAATTAAATCAAATATTTTTAAAAACAAATTATTTTAAAGGAAAAATAAATATTTGGTTGTATATTCCTTTTATTTCATATATTACATCAATTTTCTGTCATTATGGCGTCATAATACATATCATATTTAGTTTTTACACAAAAATTAAACCATATCTGAAAATAAAAAAAAAATCACCATTGGATCATTTTGATGTGAATATTTTAGAAATAAATTATTTTATGAAAAATAATTCTCTAAAAATTAGAATTTACAATTTTAAATAAAAAATACACATTTAGTGAAAAATGATGATTTTTTTTACAATATTGGTTCTCTGACCCATACAAAAATTACATTTGGATTTATGAATTTATATTATGATTTATATTTAATAAATACTATTTAATAATAATATTGTATAAAAATTTAATTTATATTTGAAAATTCTTTAATTGATTAATATATATGTGTTGATTGAA
Organism: Viscum album; assembly: GCA_963277665.1. Classification (NCBI taxonomy): domain Eukaryota; kingdom Viridiplantae; phylum Streptophyta; class Magnoliopsida; order Santalales; family Viscaceae; genus Viscum; species Viscum album. The sequence goes on from OY728128.1 coordinate 1,459,084,092, forward strand.
ACTATATATTTCTCAAAAATACAATTTTTATTTCATCGTATCAAAATTTAATTTAAAAAAACGTGTTATTTAAAAATTATAATATAATACTAAAAGATAAATATAATAATTATTTTATTAACAAAATAAAAAATTATATAAATTCAGACCTTCATGGTCTAGATAAAAATCCCTTTATTAGACCTGCAAGTACCCTAAGGGCCATGTGTGTGACGGTGAGATGTTCTTATGGTGTTATGGTGAATGTGGTTTAGGTAGTGATCTATATAATATTGAACATAACCTATTCACTCATTTTTTAGTTTTTGAATCTCGTATTTAGCTTTTTCTAGGTCAAATCCTAGTGATGATATCTCCTTCAAAAGCTCTAATAAATTGATCTCATAGGGTATGATCCTACTGGATGAGTCCATCACTTCCTTTGTCCATGTTAATTGGATTTATCATAAACCTATATGTATAATAATTAAACGATCAATGTATAATGGATATAATATAGAAGACTATGTTTCTTAATGGTTCATTACATTAGATCAGATATAACCTATAAAGGAAAAAATAAACAAATTAGTTCTTGTAATTTATATAAATTTATTTCATAAAAATGATTTTATTCATTTCACATGGGAATTTCAATTATAAATTATTGGGTTATTATAGAAGAACCTATTTATTTTTGATTTATTAAAATTTTGTAAGAATTATATTAAAAACTATAGAGTAGTTTGGAAATTTTTCTTAAAAAGTATTGAATAATTATTTTGATGTAAAATTGCTTTTTAATAATAAACTTCAATTCCTTTTTACATTATAATATTACCCTTATTATACCCCCTATAAGCCGTAAATAACATTATTATGTTGATAAAATACAATAACAAATATCTATCTACATACCACTAAATATTAATGAATTCTCAATGTTAAACTCAATTATTGGGGAGGATGTTTGTGAATAGAATTTTTTTAAATGGAAAATAAGTTTATAATTAGACCACAAAAATTAAACATTTATCAGTTTGAAATTATTTTTAAAAACAATTGGGGGGAGCAATTTTTTAATTTTTTTGGGAGTAAAATCATGAATGAGATAGATGGATTGGATAAAATCATTGAACATGGGGAAATAAAGTTTATATGATTTGTTAAATATCAAATATTTATCTCATACTACAAAAATTCAAATCTAAATAAAACAAAAAAAATAAATATATTAATGGAAATAGAGGGAATACACATTTACAACTATTTATGTTGTCTATCTATGAACATTTAATTATAATTTATAAGTATTGGTCATATAAATAATTATAAGGGAAGTTGAATAGAGGTTTTATTCAAGAGTGTGATCTAGAAATCATTAATTTTTCTTCAACTATATATAAAACACTTCAATCCACCTTAAAAATTTAAATATAGAAACCCTACCAACCCTTAAATACATTACAAACATGGAATGTCATCATAACAATTAAACGTACTTGAATCATTGGGTGGAGACTTAGAGACTCATTAAGACTATGGTGATTCCAACATGTATATGGAATAATAAAAACATTGAATAAATTCATCGTTTTTAGGATTAAAATATATCATATAATGATTTTATTAATTTAGGGGGTGATTGGAAAATTGTAAATCAGTTCAATATATCTCACAGATATGATGGAATTAATGAAAAGGAGAAGGTATGATAAGTTAAGGTGTCTTATCTTTTGAAAAGGGACTCATATTAGTTAGTGATTTATATTTTTCTTGGATATTATATTTGATGTTCACTTGTTTCAGAGTCCAAGATTTAAGGGAAGGAGGATTTACAATATCAATGAATTCAAAATATTTTGATTATATAGAATCCATTTTATTCCCTTATATTTATTATTAAATTAATTTTTATTTTGTTTTTGAAATAATGTTTCATTCTAATAGATTTTTTAATATTGTTTAAATTATAATTTTTTTGAATTTAATTTATTTGTATAATTTTATGAATAAAATGAATAGATATCTATGGATAATAATTTTCCTTATTATTTTGAAGGAAAAGTAATTGGATGAAGTAGTTCAAGGTGAAGTGGATTATAGTTATAGTATTATAAGAGAGTCTTATTATATGTATGTTTTATTTTCCTCAATGCCTATGATTCATAATTGGAATAATGTTCATGAATAAATGTCATCACCTAAGTACATAAAAATACTTCTGAGTTCACATTGAACATTTTATAATGTGAATTACATCTCCTCCAAAAAGAATACAAGTAACTCCGGTAAGGAACTGCATACATAAAAGAATCTAGTGTGCATTCATAAGAGTAACTACATTATGTGTGAAAGTCAAATCTTCTTACGATGTAGGAGGATTTGATGTAGTGTTTATAAAAGTAACCAACGAATATTTGTGGGAGTAACTTTGGCTGATATGTGAGAGTGACACTATGAAACACCCTATATACCAGAGGTAATTATTTTGAAATAGGTATGTAAATATTTTCTACCTTGTGATGTTAGAGGATATCATACCAATTTTTTTGTGTATGTAGAAGATGAAACATAGAAGTCTAATAGAACATTCCTAGAATTTGTAATTATAATTTTACTAAAATGTATATGCCATTCCCATTGTAAAAAAACAAAGAAATTTATGACATGTGGAAAAAATATATTTTAAAATACATAGATATAATTTCAATTGGGGAATTCACATGATTGTCATGGGAGATTGTACATAAAAAAGGACCAAAAAAATAACATCAAAATCGGGAAGAATAAAGATCACCGAGTAAGTATTAATTGAACAAAGGAGGAAATAAATCATGTTATTGAAATGTACAGGAAGCCTAAATCTCATTAGATTTAATTGGAATCTAATAAGTGAAAAAAAATTCAGTTGTTTTCTGGAAGGAATTTGGAAATAATGAAAATATTAAAGGAAGATAAAGGTTTAATTAAGAAGGGGTCAATTGAGGTTTTGAGATATAATTTTTTATTTGTTCTACATAGCTTTAATTTTTTGTTTTCATCCTTCTCCACTTTTAGTTACCTCACTAATGGATGAGTAAAACATATTGGTGATTGAGTAAGGGTAAGGATAAGTATTTATAAATATTAAAATCTATGATTAAAATAATAAAACCATTTTTATGATTAATTTATTTTTTTATTCAATAGAATAATATTTCATTTAATGATATTGAATTCATTTTATTATTTATTTGAATTTATTTATACTTGGGTTGGTAATATTAGTCATCCCTCCATTAATTTGTACTTATATACAATTGAATAAGCAATAATGAGTGGTTAATATCTAGAAATTATTTAAATATATGTGAAGGTAGAGAAAAGTCCTTGAAATTTTTGGGAGAAACTACACCTGATTTTGTTTTTTCTAGACTAGTTTCGGGTTATTTTATTTTTTTGTGACTTCCAATATAATTCACACACATATAATGGAGGGTCAGTTATCATTGATTAATATTGGTAAATCCTCACAATTTTTATTAACTTATGATTTTGGATAATGATATTGTGGATTTATTTACTAATTAGTTAAAAAGAAGATGAGTGTATTATTTTTAATAAATGGACAAAATTACAATTGGTAATCTTACCCTTAACCCCAACACATCACATCTCATTGATAAAAATATATTATTTTAAACTTCTTTCAAGTTCCTAAATTTTAATTCACCCAAACCATCCCATTTTTAGTAAAATTGACAAGATGATTTTTGAAGCCTAAATAAAGAGAAAATATATTTTCTATTATACTACAAATAATAACATTTTGTATTAAAAGTTTCTTGTATCACCCTGGGATAGGTTTGTTAGCACTCTATAACTTTATTAGTCAAACTAGACATCAAAAATAATTATAATAAAATAATCTAATCAATGAATAAATTAATTCAGATATTGATCACCTCTTAGTACATGAAAACCAATATCACTACATCTTTGATCCTCCCATTTATGTACCACAAAATAACCATCCCTCATTATATTATTTCTCAAGATAATCACCCCTTTAATGTTTTGAGAAATATCTTCCATATTATTGAAAAAAGTCTCTCCCCCTTTTTCAATGTACCAAAAGTTTACTGATTTAGGAATATTAATGGAAAGAACAGTCACTAGAACACTTAGAAATCCACAGCATACCTAACAGACTAGGGGCGTAAAATCCACACAAGTTACGTTTCGTGTGTCGGCTAAGCTGCAAGAGCTAGCTGGTGCTTCTGAAATTTATCATTAGGTAAGGCATTTTCCATGATATCCATGATTCAAATATATGTAGGAACATACTCCAATTTTACTTACGCATAATCAAAAGTCCCCATTATAAAATAATATTTTATTTCAATGGGATTTTTACTTGAGTGATAGATGATATTTTTTCTAAGATTAATATAACTTTAATTTCCAAATTTGATCCCGATATTATACTTCACTTCGAATCACATGTCCCCAAGCTGTTACTTTATCCACTACAATAGTTTTAAAGGTTGAGTGGTAGATATATATTAATCTTTCAAAGTTTTGAATTTAATACAGTCTTGTTACTTACTATGAAATAAATGAACAATCCTTTAATTTATAATTCACAACTAGTTTAATTTTTATAAACTTATAAACTTGACCAACTTACATATTTATATCCTAATAACATTAATTAAGATATTTCACTATAAAAACCAATAAAAGATTGTTACTTTTTTATAAAATATTATTCCCTTCACCATATGTAAGTAAATTTTTTAGTGACTAAATTCATACCATACATATTGAAATGTGGAAAGAAATCTATTTCCTATCATTGTTAAGTACAGAAGGAGCATGATAATATTTATATACTTCTTGATATTGACCTAATTTCCATATTCATCACTTAATAAATTTATCTAGGTAGAAATTTGAGTTTTCATTATTTATAATTATTTATGCCAAATCATTTCAAAATAACTGTGACATATTTGGACTATAAGATAAATTTTCCATGACTTCCTTTCATAACCTAATACTACGAAATATTGTCAAATTCCCAATCATTCAAATTTCACACTCACATCATATCTATTATGGAAAATTTGTTCATGATGATTCATTCAATACATTAAGTATTTTTTATTCAATATAAATTAGAAATTCCATCCTTTGGTCACTCACCTTATATATATATATATTATGGTCAACTCTTAAATGCTGATAACTGAGATTATTTCTGTGCAGATCAATTCAAGAATACAGTTACCTTGATGCTGGATGTATCCCATAAAGTGAAATATTTAAATAGGAAACCTTTTTCTAATATTCATTAATAAGAAAACCATCCAAATATTTTATTTACACCACTACTCAAAATAATATTTTTTTACATTTTTATCTCAAATTAATCTAGAAGAACTTGAACAAAATTTCATTTCAATGGTGAAAAATATTCAAATTATTTCAAACATAACTGTTAGAAAAAATTTATCATGTATATATTGATGCATTGAATCAGGGAGTCCACCTTTCTCACAAGTTAATCATTGTTGTCAATGACAATTCCATATTTATTTACTTTATTATTGAAAGACCCATTTTTGTCCTGGTGATGTTATTATCAATATCCTTGAAACATAATATCATGTTTGATTATTCCTTATGTATCCAATATCATCACACATAACATGGACCCAATTATCATTTTTAATAAATTATTCAAAGCACTTTGTATCTTCCAATGATTGGAATGAATTTTTTTACATAGTTTTTTTTTCTTTTTCACTAGTGTGTGTGGTCATTGATGAAATTATTCTCATCAAATTAAACTATTCTTTATTTTACATATATTTATTCCTATCTTCATTATTTACATCACCAGTGTGATTCTCAAAATTAGAATTATCACCTTGTGATCCCCCAACACTACCCAACTCCTCATCACTATCTTGAGAATATTTTCACTACATCTCTAAATTAACTACTGAATTTACATATATTAACATCTTGTAATTAAAAAATATTTCCATGAATTTTACTGAAACAATTCCAAAACTTTTCTATGGATATAAAGTTAAGGAAAATACCTTCACCTCTATGAGACTCTAACTTTCTGTGCTTCTCCTTATTGAGAATAAATCAATTACTTATAAAGATATAAATGTATTTCAATGCTGACTAATTCCTATAAGACATATCATAAGTAGTAATTTATTCTTCTATCCATAACAAATATCAGTTAGTAATGGAAAAAAATTTCATGGATACCAAATTACAATAATATATTAATTATTTCTCAATAAGATTCATTTTGGACTTGTTTTTTATGATCTCATTTCTCCTCTCAACTACTCTATTTTTTACAGTGTACTCACATATAAAGTATAGTTACTAATCCCATAGAACATAATATAATACTCCAATTGGTTATTTTTAGATGTTTTGAATGTATTGGTACATAATTTTAGATCATTCTACCCAAACCTCATTTCAACCACCCTCTGATATTGAATAATGTAACTAAACACCACAAACATGACAGTGATTTCCAGAAACCCTACCACACAATTCTATTCATCATAGAGAAATAAATAGTATTTATTCTCATTAATAGTTTTAGGTGATATTAGTCCAAACACATAAAAATCTACCAAGTCTAGTAACCACATTATTTTGATGTCTCTTCCCTTTTAAATATTCTGTATATTCATCATTTTTTTGAATAAAATCACACATGTGTGTAACACCCCAAGGTTTTAAAAATAAGTTGAAATTAATGAAACACTAAGTATCTATATAATGAAACTCTTTTTAAGTATATAGTTATATAAAAGTTATTAAATATAATTTTTATGCTTCTATGATTTGAATTTTGAAGAACGAACATCTATGGTTGTGATCAGAATGTTATTTGGAGTTTGATAGAACCAACTTGTTTTTTTAAATGAATAATAACATACCATTATAAATATTAATATGAATACTAATATGAACCTTATGAATAGTAAATCATATTATTATTTTACTTTCTTATGGTTATAAGACAATGAGACTTAGATTGATTTTTCATGGTGTTATAATATCAGTTATAGTTTTAAATTATTTATTTTTTGAAATAAAATAGGATTTTAATTGAAAATTAAACTAATACTATTTATAAAACTATTTTAAAAAATATATTTCAATTTTTAATTATACACATAAATTTTTTTTTAGAGTTAATCTTTTAGATTTTTCTGAAATACATGGATTTTTTTTGAATAGTGAAATTTGATAATTACGAAATATTCTAAATAAATGAATTTATGCATAATGCATGAGTCATAAATGATGTAAATGGACATTGGATTGAAATCAAATACAATTGTCACTGTCTTTGGTCACATTAATCAAGACTATTCATAGCCCTAAGAAAAAATATTAAACAAATGATTAAAAGAATTGGGAACCCCTCCTCTCATCCACTAAAAATGCAACCCTCATCCTCCCATCTACTCACACCTCTCAAGATTTGAGAATTATCCTTATTATTCACAATATTTTCCCTATGTATCTTACCCACTTCCAAGACCTCCCGGTCTCACAAAAAGTCCCAAATTAATGACTTTTGGAGGATCTCATGGAGAAAATATCAAGAGGTAAAAATCCTCTTCCTTTTTCTTCCTTTTTCTTTTCAATTCTTTTCTTTTGTTATACTTTCTTCACCTCACATTACACTAGATAAATGAAATCTATAGTATTATACGTATTATTTATTTTTACCATTTTTATGAGAAAATTCTTCATCATTCTTTCTATCATATTCTTCTTATTCTAAAAATAAAAACATTGTCCGTGATGTATTGATTTACCGACATCATGGATGACATGTCTTCAATTTCCATTACTTCCTTAAAATAAGGTTATAAAACCTTTTTAATTCTTGAAACTGATTTCAAAGTTGATGATATAACCTCTCTTATGTTTTGTAATTAAATTATATTCATTATATTAATGGTATATGATGAAAAAAGTTTGTTATTATCGAAGAACCACCAAAATGAACTAAATGAATACAACTAATGATTAATCTAATGATACATCCTCATACCATAAAACCCAAATTATTTATGGAATCATTTAATATTATAGAAATATATTAACACTATTTATTTCAACCTTTGGATTTTCTCTTCTATTCAACAAGAATATCCATTACGAACAGACCATGGAAATCATGTAAAGCATGCACTCAAAAAATGGAAATATCAAAATATTATTAATAAATGGGTTGAATGATGATATAAAATGATCATATAAGGTGTTATAAAAATTATTATGCTTTTTTAAAAATAAATAAAACCATTTTTCACCATTATACTAGAGGTTTAATTTTTTTTTTACTTAATATGAACCTGAGGTAAGGGAATTCTTAACCCAATTTTTGTTCTTTGGGTTAACCTTCTATTTCATTGATTATGTTGTACTAAGATTATTTATACATTTAATTTTGTTTATATTATTTCATATTATGTGGTTTTAAATTGTATACACAAATTTATTTCATTCTACTATTTCTCACCCCAATTATATAATATTTGTAAGGGACTTTTCTTTAAAAATCCCCTTTAAAAATTCTATTTTACAAAATTCAAAAGCAATGTTTTTATACATTTATCCATGTTTTATGATTATGTTCTGGTTCTTATGAATTGTTTATGATGAAGTTTGGGGCCTATATATCCCACCAATTCTTTGTGAATGTGTATGTTTTTGGTTGGTTATATGGTCATTCTATGCGTAACTATGATGGTTACACGATTAGGTATACATGGTGGTTACATTTTAAGGTAGTAGCGAGGATTAAAAATCATAATGTAGTTTAAAGGGTTACTATATAAGTAATTAATTCCCCAATATAACATTATAGATTTTTATATTTTATTTAATTTTTTTATGGAAGTCAAATGTTTCACAAATTAATTATATATGGTTGAGAAGTATGTCTTTGTGAAAATTATTTCATATGTTTTTACGTATTAATGGAATAATGGTTTCTTTCTTTATTTTTATACCACTTAATAAGATTTTATGACCATCCCATGTTTTTAAATTTTTTCATATTTTATAAGGATATATAATAGAAATAAGGAAGTTATTATTTTTCAAAGAAATCATGCTGGTTTTTTGTGTTAAAATATTTATGTTTTGGAAGAAATAGACACTAATTTAATGGTTCCCACTTTGTATTCTAGTGGGTTGATATTTATATGTTATGTCCTAACTTTCTAAAACTATAAACGGGAAGGATGTTTGGGAATTTAAAGAAGTCAAATATATTTGAAATATCTATATTATGTAATGTTTAAGAATAGGTAATTATATGTATGTATGAAAACTTGAAAATATAGGCACAAAATTTGCTCCATCATTCATCTTTTTATTCTTCTAATGATAATCAGCTCAAGTGACAAAGACTATTTTTCCATAATCCATTTTTTTCTTCCTTATAAAGATGGAAATTATCTTATTTGAAATAAATGAGGTAGTGATTATTTTCTATTATTTAATTTTGTCACCATTTTACCATCCCTCTTATTTATGATATAATTCTTCTTGGTGCAATTTACTACATTACCTAAGTCAAACGATTGATTTACACTTATAAATTTGTGACCAATACCTTAAAAAACCAAAATATTGATGTATATCAGGTATTTTCCCCCAAATTTATCATTTTTATTCCAATCATCATTAGTTATTCATTATTTCCAAATCAGACAACACTTTCCTTGTCATACTTGTTAAGTATGACAAAATCCTAATTTTATGTTAAATAAGAAGTGGATTCACTATAAATGATTATAAATCAATAATGATCCATTCATTTCAATTAAATATTCAAAAGCAATTCCTTCTTAATCCATTATTTTTAATTTATGTCTTTGTATTCATACGAGGTGATGATTTTATTGTATTACCCTCTTTTAAATATATTGGACCAACCTCATCTTGAAATGCTACAAATCCATTTTTTTCCAGACAATTTTTTTCCTTTAATTGTTATGATGATCCTCCATAGTCATATTTCTCTATAAAATTGATGATAAATTGTATAAAATACATATATTGAGAGAAAACTATGTTCGATAGTGTATACGATACAAAACACTGAGCTTAAATGAACCATGAAGTATTATTATTTAAATGTTACAATTATTACCCTACTATTAAAGTTGAATGTATAAATAGTAATAAATATATTATAAAAAATATGTATAATGTTTTTATATAATTCAAATATATTGATTAATTCATAGAAAATAAGAACTCAATCTCTGCGAAATCTATTTTATGCTTCGAATGTATGTTTTCCTCGAAAATTATTTTCATTGATTTTTTTAAGAAAATATTATAATTAATTTATACTAATTTTAGTAATATTATTTGATAAAATATATATAATTTTTCAATTCATATTATCAAAATAATTTTATGGTGAAATGATTGGATTTTTATGAAATTAATGACTATTGAGTGAATAGTTAATAATATCAATTTTCTAAAAATGTCATTTTTATTCATTAAAATTTTACATTATGCATTAAATTTAATATTAAAGTAATATAGGATTCATTTAATTTTATATAATCAAATAAATAAAATTTTAATCATCATTATACTTGATTTTTATTTAAGTTTGTTTTTTGTGATAAAAGCACATTTTTCAAAAAAAAATCTTCTCCATTGCATTTTAAGAATTTATATTAAAATTGATTTATATCACTTTTAATAGATGAATATTGAAAAATTTATATCATGTTTTTAATCATATTTTTGATTTTTTTTAATAACTACCTTTTATTTTTTGTCATTCTTAACAATAGTAAATATTTGTCACCTCGATAAAGGTAAATCATGTAATTATGTTCAAAAATAATATAATGAGAACTAAAAATAACCCTAAAACTTTCTTTTAATATATTTGATGATTGGATATAAAAACTTCTCACCTTTGATTATAATTTATGTAATTAGTATTTCATTTGAAAATGGATTATATATTATTTAATGTAAAAAAAACAAAATGTCACTCTCTTGATTTTATATATTTTCTATATTTTTGTATAGTGATAAAAATAAGTTTTGAAAAAATATTAAGGGTTTTTTTACAATAATTAAAATATTTTTATTATGTTAAAATATTTTTAAATTTTAGTGATGAATTAATTGTCTTAAATTCTTAAGCAAGGTAAACATAGTGCATGTGAAAGTAGTATAAGAATCAAATTTATTATATTAATAACTATAAAATCAATTTTTTTGAATGATTTATTTTGTCCCATGAATTATATATATATATATATTATCTTTTTTAATTTTATATTCTAATTAAATTTTTATCTTGATGACTTTAAATTCATATTAAATCAACAGTTCCAAAAAAACATTAATGATAGTTTATAATGAATAATATTTGATTAAGGTATTTAAAATTCATTAAAAAATATATTAGACCATTTTCGTGGTATATTGTTGAACATATCAACCATATTCCATTTATGGGAGACCTTAACATTTATAGTAATTTTCCTAACCCATAAATAGTAAAAATAATCGATATCATGGTATTCGTAAAAAGGGTTAACTTGGGGTTAAAATAAAGTGATAAGAATGAAAAAAATAACCAAATCATTGAAAAGTTTTTCTAGAATAAATTATTTAGACTCATAAAAACCCTGTATTCTAAATATATCTATTTTATACAAATTTTTAATGAAATGTAATTTATGTTAACTTAATACTTTATGTAATTCCAAAAGTGCCCCTCCCGTAGCTTATAAAACGGGAACCTCCTCTCTATTCTTCCTCACACATTTTAGAACTATATTTTAGTTAATAAATTACCAAATCCCTTACTAAAATCTCTAAACATGTTTCATAGGTCTTAGTTTTGTCATGATACCAACCTTATATTGCTTAAGGTGTAAAGAAAAGAAGGTACTCATGCAAAGAGGTGTGGATTTTAACCGAATTTTTCATGTTTATTTATCCTTATACTAACTTAAAAACCCTTATTAACAAAGTGATATAATCAAATAATAATATAAATTATATAAATTATTTTTTAATTTCAATTAACCTTAATTTATCTCTTTCTTCCATGGAATGGGAAATGAATACGTCGTTCATATGTACATTAGACTACCCTCTCAAAAACAAGGTAATCATTTTTTCATCATCACCTCTCATAGATGTTTATAATTATGGATTAAGAATATATATAATATTAATTATATAATAATAATTTTGGGAATTTATTAAATAGTATTTTTTAATAATAATGTCATTCATGAGTCTATGTGAATTACCACCTTCGTGAAGCGATGTGATTGCTTTTAGTCACTAAATCACATGGATGGTATATTTAATGTATTTTAAATTATATTATTATATTTATAATGTAATAATAATTATATAATTGTAAAATAATACTGACCTTCTTTCTTTCATGCTTTTTTAGAAGTGGATTGGTTACTGATGTGTACATACACCCTATTGTGTCAATGATTTTTACATAATTCATTTTTCATAACCATTTTCATGGTTGGGTTTAAAAGTATAATTAATATATAATTATTTTACTTATATCATAACTATTATTCTACATATGATTTAATTATGACTAGTTTGAACATGGTCAATATACATAAGTTGTTTTGAAGTTATGAATGGACGTCACTAATTATGTAATTAAATATTTCATTAAAATAAATGAAATAAATTGTTTATGGTTATGTGATAAATCATGTAAAAGGTTATTATGAAATAAATTATTGATATATGTATATTATACAGTTGTTAAAGGATATACATAAAAAGTTTGGACTCCAGTTAAGGGATTTCATCCCAATTTCTTATTATTGGGGAATGTTTTAGTGTCATACACATAATTTACATCATAAGGTGTATATACAAACATTTTACAAGTTATATCATTAATCCATCTGAATTAATATAATTTTAAATTCAAATTATTTCATTCAATGGGATTTGGAATGAATGTTACAAAGTTGTAATGAGTTTCTTAACTCAACTTTCTTTCATTAGTTCACATCATTTCTTCATTTATAATATTATTTCAATATTATGTGTGAAATAAACATTTTTTATTTATTTTTTATTTCCCCTTTATTTATGTGTATTTATATTTTTTACATGTAATATATAGAATAATAAATTTTTAATCTGATCATATGATTTTATTAAGGTTTTTTCGTCTAAAATTTTCTTCTTCTAACATACGTTTTGTTACGAACCAATATTATTTTATGATGTGTATATATAGACCCATTGAAATTTTATATCACGTATCCTCTTATATCAAGGATACTTAATGTTTAATTTGATTTTTTTCATCCATGAGGCTTATGATTCATGATTTACCAAAGTGGTAAAGAATTCTCAATTCCATCCCATTTTTATCACGATTATTTATTCTTGAATTTCCCACGAGAAAATTATATTATTATTATTTGATAAGTATTTTTTATTTTTCTACAGCTATATATATTTTTATATTTTTGATGTTTTACTACCATATTAATATCTTTGGTACTCAAAAAGGTTTATAAAATAATCTTAAGAAAATATGACCTTGTTTCATGTCCTTTGGTCGAATTGTTTTGTATCATATCTATGTTTTATGATATGTTTTCAAGAATATTTTTAGCAACTATTAAATTATTGGTTAATTACATTTTTATAAATGTTTTATGTTTTATAAAAAAGTTTAAAATGAATATTATTTTAATTTTTTGACACCATACCTTTTACCAAAGGTGTAAACATAATAACTATTTCAACGACTACAATGCAAACTAAATTTTCATCCATCATGAATGATTAATTTTTCAAAGATTCTTTTACAATTTTCCATGTTTCCTTTCAAATAAAATTTTCTTATTAGTATTATAGAGTTTTATATTTTTAAAAAGTTATTTTTCATGTTGTAAAGGTTGTTTTCCTCAATAATGGTTTAATAATCATTTAATGATTTTTATATACATCAATGATATCGACTCTAGAAATTATTTATGCTCTACTGGGAATATTTTGTAATGATACCATGTATATTTCTTCTCAAGTTGGATTATGACTGTTTTAGAGATATTTTTATGGAACCCATTTATTTTCTCTAGTTTAACAATGATATAAACGAATGATGGTTGATTTCAAGGGTTTCACATTGAAAATCACAATATTATATATGTTTTATTCACAATGAAATACTTGGGAATTATTCATAATGATGGGTGTTCCTGATATATCCCATAATGATCGGTGATCCCAATATAGCTCACGATGATAGGTGAACCTGATATAGATCTCCAAGGCATTATGTATTGGGATTGAGTTAACCAGCCAAAGGATTATCCTAAGAGTTTATTGAAATTTAACATATAGTTTCTTCTATATTTAATAGTTATTATAAGAGTGATAATAAAATTATCTTATGATTCATGAATATTTTTTCATTATGACTTCATAAAGTTATAAAACATCTTTTGATTATGTATGGTTTTCAAATGGCTTGTGATTGTTGAATTATATAACCCTTTTCTTATGTTAAAGCATTATTCCATTTTATATTTTTTATTATCTGGGTTTTGATAGGTTTGAATTCTCTTATGTTATTCTTGTGCACATTTTTTTGTCACCATACCCTTATACCCATATTATACTCACTGAATACATTAAAGTTTTAATTCTTATACTACCCTTACTACAAATTTGATCAATCCATTATTATGCATTCTATATATCCAGTTTATTAATATTCATGTTAAATGATTTTTTTCTATAAACGATTCATGTGTGAATAATTTTATTTCATAAGATATATAATTTGGTGGACTAATTATTTAGGTATCCATTTTTTCAAGTTATATTTTTTCCTAATTCTCTAAATTTCTAAAGCTAAAAGGTCTTTAGGTAAGAAAATAATCAGATATTTGTTTCTTAATTTTTATTTTTTGAATAATTAAAATTAGGTGACATTTATATATATCAAATCCATAAATTCAAAGATTATGTTTTATCACCGGATCTAGTAGTGAGGATTCACCGCTATTATATAAACACATATCCATATGTTCATATCACCCAAAATAGAATCATTCTCCAAAAAATTTGTATTCAAATTTTTTTACTTTTTTTATTTCTATTATTTATATAGAACCCCATTTATCTTGTTTATATGGACCTCACACTTTGAGTATGTCCCATGTAACACTAGATCCTTAATTATAGTAAGTGAAAATTCTATTTTAATAATACTAAAATAAAACTAAAATTTTAATATTTCACATAATAAAATAATAATTTGATAGGACAAGTATCAATTTCGATTTTACAAGATCAATATAATACTATATTGAATCTTAAAAATTTTCTACTAAAAAAACAACTTTTATGAAAAATAAAAAATGTAATATTTAAAAATTTCCCATTTTATTTAAAATAATATGTAATAATTTGAATAATTACTTATTTATTAAAAAAAAGTAAAATAAAAATATCATCATTTTGATGTAAGAAGGGTTATTTTTTAGAAATTTTTTTTTGAGAAAACTATTTTTTAAAGGCATTATGTCTACCCATTTTAATTAATAAAAAAATATTTAATGATAAATTATTCAAATTAAATATATAAATTATAGATCTGAATATGTGATATTAAATATATCTAATTATTATTAATATTTATATAGTTAAAAAACGATTATCTTATGCTTGAAAAATGAATTTCTTGAAAAATTGTTTTTCGACACGATTTTCTGGTTTGTTTTAAAACAAAATTATCCGACTTTTTTTATTTGAATTTAATAAAATTGATTCCTTATTTTTAATCCAAATAATAAATATTGTTTAATAATTTTAACTTATATTTTGTTGAGAATGAATAATAAAAATGATAAAAATTAATTTCTATAGTTGAGGCCAAAATGAGGGTTTTTTCACTACATGCGCTTGTGTTAAAATTAATTCACAACACACATTGAATTTTTATTTGATAAATTTGATTCATAATTTTTTATAATTAGGTACACGTTATCTAATAAGGATCATTTTATATTAGTCTTAAAAGGTTAATTTCCTAGGATAAAAAACAATTTACTATTGTGAAAACTAAAATGGTGAAAGTAAACTTAGAGAATAAGGTAATAAAAATTTTATAACATGTTATATTTTTTTATTTTATAGATGGATATCAACCTAAAACACAATAAAATATATTATTTATTAATTTTTGGTGATATTGGGATGGGATTAACTTCCCATTATTGAATGGTTTTGGGTATTAAAAAAATGCAACTCCTCCTCAATTATAAAAGGACACTACATTTCCTCAATTTATCACACCTATCAATCCATTTGGATTAACCAAACCCTAATAAATTATTTCTAAAACATCCTTATAAACATAATGTAACTTTTTTTATTCCCTAAATTCCAACCCTGTGGTCTTTAATACGTGATCCAAATGATGTTCTTCTAAGTGATTGTAATTGTATTCACTAAGATACTTATTTTTTACTTATTTATTTTACACATTTAACTATGTATTAATAATTAAAATATAATATAATAGAATATAAATTATTATGATATATTGTTATGTTTATTTCATAAAATATATCTATCTCTTTATCTATTAAATGCGAAACAAATCCATCGGTTGTGTGTACAGTGGACTACCGCCTCATGAACTAATGTAAAGTTTTCCATCATCAACTCACATGGATAGTAAAAATGATAGAAATAATGAATATATAAAATAAATATAACATGATATTAATAATTTAAAATCAATATATCATCTAATTAATTACCCTTTAACCCATTAAGTGAATGATATTATTGGTCGTGCATACATACGACCTACCTTCTCCACAAAGAGATGTTATTCATTTTCCAAGTACAAAAATCAAGAATGGTTATAAGAAGATATATAATGAGTAAATATGATATTTATATCTTTAATTATAGATATTATGTATCAATATTCTTTGTAAAATAACAAAAAAAGTTTACAACAAAATATGCATGAGAAAGTAAGGAAATTAATAACCGAAACAAAATTAATAATAAAATATTTTTAACAAATCGGTGGTATGATATTAAAAGAGGATAATATGTGATATTATAAATGTTAACATGGTTATGGTAAAAAAATAATAACATTTTTAAAACCGTTATACATGATGTTAAATCATGTTCTAATAAAGGGAATTGTGAGGTAAGGGGGTTTGTCTCATATTCCTTTCATTGAGGCATGTTGTAATGTTATGAACATAATTTCATTAATTTATAGTATGTACTTTCCCATTTATATTTAATACAATGAACATCATGATTAATTGTATTTTATATTTAAATTTGAATTATTTAAACTATAATTATTCTAAATTAATGTTTTCAAAGCGGTAATGGAATTTCATCCCAATTTCCACTCCATTGGGACATATTTATTATTTTGAACCTATTCAATTTTATGTCTTTTATATACATAAACATTGATATTTTTAACATGAATTATTATTTATTAATGGTATTTAACATTACAATTCATTTTTATTTTATCAATGGGATATAACTTTAAATTTATCAAAGTAGTAGGATGCTATTTTACAATCTCTATTTCTTTTGGGGTTTATTTTACTTTAATTGATGAAATATTATCATTTATCCTTTATAATAAGTAATAATTTTCTGATACTCTTAATATTTATGGATTTTAAATATTTTATTCCAAATTTTCCTCCATCGGTACTTGAATCAAGTAAACAAATCTTTAACGGAATATCTAATTTTATATCTCTTTTAATAAGACATATTTTTTCCAATTTAATGTATGTTAATTTTTTTAAAAAAATTACATTTATTTACCCAAATAAACCATTAAAAAAATATTATATTATACTTGAATTTTAAAAATGTTTTGACTAGAATATTTCTACAGTTTTTGAAAGTTTTGTTTTTAGCAAAAATCCAAAAGGAATATTTTTTTTAATGTATACGATGATAAAAGACTTCCCCGACTTACTAACTGTTTTATGAAATGCATATTATTCTACACATTTTAAATGATTTTACAAAAGAAACCCCATTTTTATAAGATTATGAATACTTTAATTCCATTCCCTTTATTAATCCAAATCTTATGATTTTATTTAAAAACTAGTATTCATGAGGAACCAATGGCCACCTCTCATTTCTTTATAAATTTAAGATTGTTAAATTTCTATTAAGAAAATCACTTTCTTTTGAAAATTTATCACACAACATTAAATTTAAATTATATTTAAAAAATTTAATCATGGATAGGATTATTGCCTAAAATATATATAATTTTTATATACTATGTTTACATTAATTGTTATTTGATTAATTGTTGAAATATAGATAAATATATATTCTTTACTCAATATGTACATTTGATGATAAGTCAAATTATTCAAGAATGAAATTGATCATTAAATATATAAGAAATGTGTTGGGGATTATATTAATGGTTGGGGACTCAAATTACATATCCCATTGATGTATCAGTAGGTTTCATGAGAAAAATATGTTGGCTAAACTAAATTAGTTTTTACCCATAATTATTATGTGTCCTGGTACATGATATTGATGGTAAATTTTCCATGTCATTTGAGACCATAATTTCAAATATTAAGAATTTACTTCATTACAAATTCAGTTATTATTATGCATGATATAATTACTAGGATATTTTTCATGTATTCATTTTGTGCTCAATTTTTTTATTAAATGGAATGTGTGTCTAGTTATTTACCTTTCCATGTTGATTATGGATTATAAAATAGCGATATTCATGTTATTGATTAAATGGAATGTGTATTAAATTATTTAAATTTCCATATTTATTTTGACTTGTTAATTCATGATGGAATATCTTGTACATAGCCCTTATATAGAATTTGAACTGAAATTTATTTTTTTCTTTTCAACAGAATATGAAGATTAATTCTTTGAATGTGATTCAAGGATGAAATTCATTTTATCTTTTTATGTGTTATATTATTTTCCAAATATAAAATTGTTATCAAGTATTTATTTTCTTCTCCAAAACTACTAAACTAATTAGTATATAAATTTATCCTTACATTTATACCCATGTAATAAAGTAAAATACTAGCTCTTGGTTACTAGAGTTAGGTTTATTATAGTTGGTATCATATAAATTTTAGTAGAGACCAACATAACTTAAATGAGGAAAACATTGATTGAGTAACATCACCATATGGTAGAATTTATGTGTAAGTATAGAATTACATCTTAATGATTAGTTAAGTAATAGATTTTGTGGGTTTCCTACAAATACATCGATTTTTGGATACTAAAATTGGATTTGGTTCTTGAATATCTATAAATAGTCTTAATAACTATAGAAAGAGAAAATTGGGATTTGAATTGGTCACCACCTGGTGCATATAAATAATCCTACTGTATGCCTAGTTTGAAACAACTAGAGGACATGGTTATGATAAGACATATTTTATTTAAAAACTATTATAAAAGACTGTAAAATATATATATATCCCCAAATAAACCATCTTTATGATTATGATATTAACAACGCATTAATTTTCAATTATACATTATGACATAAAATTCATAATGTTATAAACTAATTTAGTATACTTCATTTTATATAAATGCTTTCTAGAAGTTAGAATGGTGTCAAAACTCTTGATCAATATAAATATTTCCATACTAAATAAGCCAATAAATATGGTATTGGATCAAAGTAGACCATTAATCTATTAGGGAAGCTTACTTATGTTATGATGAAT
Source organism: Viscum album (assembly GCA_963277665.1). Taxonomy (NCBI): domain Eukaryota; kingdom Viridiplantae; phylum Streptophyta; class Magnoliopsida; order Santalales; family Viscaceae; genus Viscum; species Viscum album. The sequence continues at coordinate 1,459,103,942 of OY728128.1, forward strand.
AACCCTTCCTGAATAGAGCAACATGTTGTTTTATAATGGGATTATATTTTATCTAATTTATCTATATGATATAATCCACCATAATTTAGTTTGAAAACCAATCCAATGGTAGCTGATCAATGGATTAACTTCCCTAAAAAATACATTATTGTCCTTTCAATTCACTAACAAGGATAATTTTACACATTTAGTGTATTATCTCAAGGGAGATGCAAATAAATTGTTGTATTTGATCTAGAATACCAAGGAGGATTAAAAAATATAACAACATGGAATTGAGATCCTTTAAGGAAACATTATTTGAAAACTATTTCCCTTGTGAACAATGAATTGAAATAAACAGAAAGTTCATTATCTTGAAGAAAAAGGAAAACAAATAATAAAGAGTATTAGGATACCTTTAAAATATTATCTAGGTATTCTACAAATTATATATGGAATACATAATAAAACATTGACCATTTCATTTAAAGTTTTAAACTAAGTCTCTGATTGGAAATGATTTATCAAGAAAATCATCATATAATTGAATACATTTATGCACCATCAAAATAGATATATAATTCTCTAGATCATATAAATTCAAGGTGAACCAATAGAATAATAGTCCATATAAACACAAATATAATGAGAATTCCTAAAATAAGTATAATAAGATGATGTAATTATAATGATGTGAAAAATTGTTGAAAGAAACATCCAGGAAACTGAATGAAACAAATAGGATTTTTTTAAAATCATGGTGTAATTGTTCAATTTGGTCATGAATTTAATGTAAAATGGCCAATATTATCCATTGCTTAAAATTCAAATAAAAAGATAATTATTCAATCCACTAGTGGAAAAAAAACATTTCACATGTCAGCATTTTTCACGTCTGTTCTATATAACTGACGTGCAAAGATTAAATGATCTATATATCACGCTGATTATTTTATAACCGATGTGATATATCGATAAGGATCCATATTTTATGTCATTTATAAAATAACCGACATAAAATATATGGAGATTAGCTTTCTTACGTCAGTTATTGTTTAACCAATTTGAAAATCAAATCTGGCACGCTTTATAACGTCAGTTATAAAATAACCGATATGATAAAAGAAAGCTTGGCTCTTTATCACATAAGTTATTTTATAACCGATGTTATAAAGGAATGCTCAGCACTTTAGTTCATCAGTTATAAAAAAACCTATGTGATAAATCCAATATCATTAATTTATCACGTCGGTATAAAGAGACATATATCACGTCAGTTATTTATAAACAACATGATATATTGTTTTATACATCGGTTATTAAATAATAGATGTTATAAAAATTAAAAAAATAGTTTACCACGTCGGTTATTAAATAACCGACGTGCAAAATCTTTTAAATGATTTATTGCACTCTTTATTTAGTCATTCTGTTTTCTTCGATCGGGCGACCTATGACTCGTCTCTCTCATGTGGAAAACCTAGAAACAATTTTTCAAAGTCGTGCCCTCTGTCCTCATTTTTTCAACATCATTATTAATATTTATTATTATCAGATCTATCAGGTCGAGTCAGAATACTCAAGTAAGCCTCACATGACTCCTTTAAAGTTTTTATTTTCCACGATGCCCAAATCTAATTTTTTTGAGATGTTATTTTTCTTTATTCTTTCTATAATCGTAAGTTTCATAGTGTTCATATATACCATGCTAAATTCTTTTCTAGTAAAATAAACCTATGGATGTGTTATCATGAAGGTTTATGATTTTTGTGTGTTCTATCATGTGTGTGTGCATGTACATGGGGTTTCCAAGGGGGTGGGGGGGTTGTGCAAGTGGGTGGGGTGTCTAGGGGGTTGGGTGGGATTTCCAGTGGGGTGGGGGTGTCTAGGGTGCGTCAAACTGGGTGGGGGTGGTGTCCAGGGGGTTCCAGGGCTGTCCAAGGTGGATAGGGGTGTCCAAGGGTGTGAGGGGGATGCCAAAGGGGGTGGTGTTCAGGGGTGTCCATGGGGTGTGGGGACTGTCCAAGGGGGTGGGGGATGTCCAGAGGGTTTGGGGGGCTGTCCATAGGGTTGGGGGTTGTCTAGGGTGTCCATGGAGGTGGGGGGAGTCCAAGGGTGTGCGTGTGGGGGGGGGAGTCCAAGGGGGTGGGGGTGTCGAAGGGTGTGGGGGTGTCCAAGGGGTGGGGGGGTTGTCCAAGGGGGTGGGGGCATGTCTAGAGGGTTTAGGGGGTTGTTAGGGGTGTTTTTTTCATATGGTTGGGGGTGTCCAAAGGGGTAGGGATGGGGGTGGTGTCCAGGAGGGGGGGGGGGGTGTCCAAGGGGGGGTGTCTAGAGGGGTGGGGGCTGTCCAGGGGGTGGGGGTTGTCCAGAGGGGTGGAGGGTGTTATCCAAGGGGGTGGTGATGACTAGGGGTTGTCCAAGGAGGTGGGGGTGGTGTCCAGAGGGTTTGGGTTTGGGGGTTTCTAGGGTTTCCATGGAGGTGGGGGGCATTCCAGGGGGTGTGTGGGGGGGGGGAAAGGGGGTGGGGGCATCAAAGGGGGTGGGGGGGATGTCCAGGGGGATCTCTAAGGGGGTGGGGGGCCTTTCCATATGGTTTGGGGGGGTTGTATGGGGGGGGGGGGGTTGTCCAGAGGGTTTGGGGGTGTCCAAGGGGGTAGGAGGTAAGAGTGGTGTCCAGGAGGGGCGGGGGTGTCCAAGGGGGGGCAATCTAGAGGGGTGGTGGTTGTCCAGGGGGTGGGGGCTATCCAGAGGGGTGGGGCTATCCAAGGGGGTGGTGGTGTCTAGGGGGTGTCCAATGGGGTGGGGGGGTGGTGTCCAGGGGGGGTTGTTTAAGGGGTTAGTGGTGTCCAAGGGTTGTCCAAGGGGGTGGGGTGGTGTCCAAGGGGGTGGTGGATAAGTGATAGCCGGGATTGACTACTGCATCGTGGTTTTTGAGAGTATGACATGATGATTGTATTGTTTCATGGATATTAGGGTATAATTTATTACTGTTGTTTAAGGGGGTGGGGGTGGTGTCCAAGGGGGTGGGGGTAGTGTCCAAGGGGGTCGGTACAGTCTATGATTGAGGTTTCCACTGTGATATTTAGGGATTCAAGCATTATGAAAAGATGAGGGGTGTTGCAATATGATTCTATTTGGTTATATATATTTTGACCAGTCATTGAATCTGAGAAAATTATGGGTTATGGGGGAGACAATGTCATGGTTTTCAAAGATGCACAGTTATCTTTACCTCATCGTGGTGTGATGACAGGATTTACACTATGATTTTCACCATCCATGTTTTTATTTTAAATATTATTCGATTCTCAGGTTTACTCCATTTTCTCCAATTTTCTATCAACCATTAGAGGCCCCAAGATTTTCTTGGATTCCTAGGAATTTCCTTAAATAAGTTACTCATTCCATGTTCTTCTTCCATTTTTCTTTGTTTCTTTTTTTCTTCTTCGTACACTTCTTCTCCTTCATTCATTCTATTATTATGGATGTTTGGTGATTTTTAAATTGATGTTTTAATAGTAATCGATGTGTTCTAGGTTTATTAGGTGGGTTAAGGGGTGTCCAAGGGGGTGGGGGCTGTCTAGAGGAGTGGGGGCTATCCAGGGGGTGGGAGAGCCGTCTAGAGTGGTGGGGGCTATCCAAGGGGGTGTGGGGGTGTCCAAGGGGTGGTGGTGTCTAGGGGGTGTGCAAGGGGGTGGCGGTGTCCAAGGGGTTGGGGGGTGTTCAGGGGGGTGTCCAAGGGGGTAGGGGTGTGGTGTGGTGTCCAGGAGGGGTGGGGGTGTCCAAGGGGGTGGGGGTTGTCTAGAGGGGTGGGGGTTATCCTGAATGTTGGGGCTGTCCAGAGGGGTGGGGTGTCCAAGAGGGTGGTGGTGTCCAGCGGGTGTCCGACGGGGAGGGGGTGGTGTCCAGCGGGTGGGGGATGTCCAAGGGGGTGGTGGTGTCTAAGGGGTGTCCAAGGGGGTGGGGTGTGGTGTCCAAGGTGGTGGGGGTGGTGTCCAAGGGGGTGGGGGTGTTGTCCAAGGTGGTAGGGGTGTCGAGGGGGTGGGGGTGGTGTCCAAGGGGGTGGAGGTGATGTCCAAGGGTGGGGTGGTGTCTAGGGGGTGGGGGGTGTCCAGAGGTTTCAAATTATTAGGATATGTTTAATTTTTAGTATTGAATGTATACATATTTTAATATTTATACTTCATATTTCATTTTAATAGAAGGGTGAATTTGGTATCCAGTTGCACCAGGACGTATTCTCTGTGAACCGTAAATAAGAAAGGATCCAAGATGAATTTAAAACTATTATATCGAACTATATTTTCGTTTTAAAATAATATTCAAGAATATTTTTTTAAATACACATAGATTTGTTTTTTATTTCAAAATTGTTTTACATTCAAATTATGATTTTTTTCATACTAACATTTATTTGTATTATCTTAAAAATATGTATAATTTTTATACTGTTTATAGGTAATAATGATTCTAAGTTGGATTATAGCACATAGAATGAGCAATGAATATGAGGAAGGTGTTGATGCCTTTTTGGAATTTGCTAAATGAAATGTTCTATGTGGTGACATTTTTTTGTCCATGCCAGAAATGTTTGAATATGAAGAAGTTGAAATCTAGAGAGATGAAGATCATTTGATTTTTCATGGTTTTAATCCGAGTTACAGCCCTTGGATTTGGCATGGTGAAACTGGATGGAATTTCACTGATGATGATGATTCTCAAGATGGAAACTCTGATGGAAGTGAAGAAATGATTCGCGATATTGCATCAGAACAAATTGAGATAGAACCGATAGTTGCGCATCTATATAGTGATGTTGAAAAACCATTGTATCCTGGTTGTACAGATTTTACGGTTTTTCGGCAGTGTTAATATTGATTAACGTGAAGGAAAAACATGGATGTAGTGACAGAAGTTTTACAGAGATTCTAAAATTGATGAAAGACATTCTTCCAAAAGATAACGATCTTCTAGATTCGCATTATAAGGCCAAGAAAATATTACGCCTGATGGGATTGAGATACAAGAAAATACATTCCTGTCTGAATGAATATATGATATATAGGATGGAATATGAAAATTTATTAGAGTGTCCTAAATGTGGGACATCATGGTATAAGGTGAAAGAAAAGTCACAGGATGATGAAGAGATTACAAAGATCCCTCCAAATGTAATTTTGTATCTTTCTATAATTAATCGTTTCAAACGTTTATTTGCTGATTCACATGATGAATAAATGTTAAGATGGAATGCTGATGATTAGTAATGTAATGGATAAACATGTTAGTTGTCTAGGGGATTTCTAGGGGTGGGGGCAGTCCGGGGGTGTGTGGGGGTGTCCATGGGTGTGGTGGGGGCTGTCTAGTGGGGTGTGGGGGTTCTGGTATGGTTTTGGTATATTTTTTGTCTGGGGGTGTCCAGTTAGGTGAGGGGTATCCAGGGGTGTGGTGGCAGCTATCCAATGTGGTTGGAGGGTGTCCAAGAGGGTGGGAAGGATGTCCAGGCGAGTGGGGGGGGATGTCTAGGGGGTCTCTAGGGGTGTGGGGGTAGTCTAGTGGGGTGGGGGGGAGGGAGTTATAGGGGTGTGGGAGGGCTGTCCATGGGAGTACTATCTAGTGGGTGGGGGTGTCCAGGAGGGTGGGTGGGGGAGGATTCTAGGGGTGTGGGAGGGGTGTGGGAGTGTTGTCCGGGTGGTGGGGGTGTCGAGGAGGGTGGGGGTTGTCCAGGGGTGTGGGGGGCTGCCCCGAGGGTGGTAGGGCAGTCCAGGGGTGTGGGGGGGGGGGGGGTGTCCAGGAGGGTGGGGGCTGTCCAGGGGTGTGGGGACTGTCCAGGGGGGGCAGATCAGGTGTGGGGGGGTGCCCAAGGGTGTGGTGGGTGCTTTCCAGTAGGGTGGTAAGGGGGGGGGGGGGGGGGGTTCTGGTCTATTTTGGTCTGTTTTTGGTAACTTTTTGGTATGTTTCAAGGGTGTGGGAGGGTTGTCCAGGGGGTGTGGGAGTACTGTCCAGGGGGTGGGGGTATAAAAGACGGAGGAGGTTGTCCAGGGGTGTGGGGGGGGGGGGTCCAGGAGGGTGTGGGGTTGTCCAGGGGTGTGGTGGTTCTCTAGGGGGTGGGGGAGTCCAAGGGTGTGGGGGTGTATAAGAGGGTGGGGGTTGTCCAAGGGTGTGGGGGCGCTGTTCGGGGGGTGGGGGCTGTCGAGAGGTGTGGGGGGGTGTCCAGGGGTGTGTTGGGGTCTGCCTAGTGGGGGGGGGGATTCTTGTCTGTTTTGGCCTATTTTTGGTAACTTTTTGGTTTGTTTCATGGGTGTGGGAGGGTTGTCCAAGGGTGCGGGAGTGTTGTCTAGGGGGTGGGGGTATACAGGAGGGTTGGGGTTGT